>CM052711.1:33704391-33771791 GCA_028551405.1 Uromys caudimaculatus
AAGACCTTGACAAAGAGCTTGCTTGGTCTCCTTCTTCTCTCTCTCGCCCATTCTCTCCCACAGGTCATGGGGTCTCCTCGGGTTTCCCTCCAATAACTGGTCCCGCTGGTCGGGGCAGTTTCTAATATTTAAAGAAAAGCATAGTTCTTTCTAAATCATATGCTTTCAATTAATCCATACAAACAAGTTAGACTCCATAACATCCCAACTGCTTTCTTTGGGGTCAATGAATTAATAATGAGACTCCAAACATGGTATACAAAACGACAATCATCCCCAGTTAGTGAGATACATGGCCCTTCTGAATGCTGCCACATAATGGTTTCTTTCATATTCGGAAGTTCTCACTGTGGAACATAGATTGCAAAGGCAATCATTTCTACAAAAAAAAAAAAAAAGTCGTATGAACTCTTCTCTTTCTTTAAACAAAGCAATGTGTGAATATCCAACGAGGAAAACGGAATGGGTAGAAGTGTGCTGACTTTGTCCTGCTCCATTTAATCCCTCCCTACTTCTGCCCTTCCATATTGTTGTTATTGGAGGCCTATACAATAGTTCCCAGAATGCCCCAAGAATCCTTGGCACCCATTTTTAAAGTCACTAGACAACCTGACCTCGTGGTTTCTTATGAGTCCCAACATTTTATTCGAAAGCAATTAAGATGTCCTATGTACTGCTAGCATGGAGTTATGAAGCATAACTGGTTATATAGCATAGTGGTTATGAAGATCCATTCAAATCCCAGCTCTACCCCTTTGTGTCTATTTCATGTAGGAAAAGTGTTGGTGCCGCCGTGTCCTTATTTTCAGGCTAGAATGATGCCTGTAGAATAATACATCATATGGGTGCTCTAAGAATTTGCTTGAACAAATGAACCTCCCAGCCTGTATCTGCTGCCAGCTTAGGCCTCCTTGAGCTTGGCCCCTAAACTCAGGAAATTAGAGTTTTATAGAAAGAACTCTTGACTCCTATGATTAGCCTAGTGTTCAGGAATCAGGCTTAAGTTAGAGTTGAATGTCTACTATTACATCTTCCTACTACCCAACCAGCAGGAAGATGCCATCTACATCTTCTTAAATAAGTAAGCCTGCTGGGCTTCAAACAGATCTCCTAGACTCTTCTAAATGACTGTATTTGACTTTATTGAGTGACCATGCCTCAAAGGAGAGGATGGCAGTATTTAGCTTAAATGTATGTGAAAAATCATAAAAGTAAAATCTTGCAAAAAGTAAATTCTAAAGTTAGAGAGAAGGCTCAATGCCTAAAGGTTCTTACTGCTCTTGCTGAGGACCTAGATTTGGTTCACAGCACCCACATGAGAGCTTACAACTACCTGCAACTCCAGTTTCAGAGGATCCAATGCTCTCTGCTGGCCTCCAGGAGGACTAGACACACATGTGGTGCACATACATACATGTAGGTGAAACACTCATAAACAGGAAAATAAAATCTTTTTAAAAACTAAATTCTAAGTATATTGTGGCAATAAGAAATAAATTACTGTATAATTTATCACAGGAAATTTGAAGTACTCAAGATTTTGTAGCCTGGAAAGAAACTGAACACTAGACAGACAAGTCAAGTTTGAAATTTCTTAAAAGCAAAAGATAATTTGAAAGCCCAATAGGTAAGCCATGAAACATATTTTTTTTAAATACTAAATATAAATGAACTTTTCAAAACACAGATTCCAGGACTCTATTCAATTAAAAAAAAAAAAACCAATGAAAATCCAGAGTAATCATTTTTTAGACAGAAGTCAAGGATGACCATGATGAAAAAAGTTGATCAGAATATGGTGGATAAAAAAAATCCTTTGGTGTGGAGAAAAAGGAACACTCTTCCATTGCTGGTAGGATTGCAAGCTGCTACAACCAGTCTGGAAATCAGTCTGGTGATTCCTCAGAAAATTGGACATAGTGCTACTTGAGGACTCAGCTATACCTCTCCTGGGCATATACCCAGAAGATGCTCCAACATGTAATAAGGACACATGCTCCACTATGTTCATAGCAGCCATATTTATAATAGCCAGAAGCTAGAAACAACCCAGATATCCCTCAACAGAGGAATAGATACAGAAAATGTGGTACATTTACACAATGGAATACTACTCAGCTATTAAAAACAATGACTTCATGAAATTCGCAGGCAAGTGGATGCAACTTGAAAATATCATCCTGAGTGAGGTAACTCAGTCACAAAAAAACACACACATTATGCACTCACTGATAAGTGGATATTAGCCCCAAAGTTCAGAATACCCAAGATTTAATTCACAGACCATATGAAGCCTAAGAAGAAGGAAGACCAGTATGTGGAAGCTTCAGTGTTTCTTAGAAGTGTGAACAAAATACTCACAGGAGGAAATATGGAGACAAAGTGTGGAGCAGAGGCTGAAGGAAAGGCCATGCAAAGACTGCCCCACCTGGGGATACATTCCATATATAGCCACCAAACCTGGACGCTATTGTGGATGCTGGGAAGTGCTTGCTGACAGGAGCCTGATACAGCTGTCTCCTGAGAGGCTCTGCCAGAGCCTGACAAATACAGAGGCAGATGCTTGCAGCCAACCATTGGACTAAGCCTGGGGTCCCAGATGGAGGAGTTGGAGAAGGGACTGAAGGAGCTGAGGGGGTTTGCAGCCCCATGGAGAGAGCAACAGTATCAACTGGCCAGAACCCCGGGAACTCCCAGAGACTAGACCACTAACCAAAGAGTACATATGGAGGGACCCATGGCTCCAGCCAAATATGTGGCAGAAATTGTTCTTGTTGGCATCAGTGGGAGGAGAGGCCCTTGGGCCTGAGGGTGTTTGATGCCCCAGTGTAGGGGAATGCCAGGGCGGGAAGACAGGAGTAGGTGAGTGGGTGGGGGAGCACTCTCATAGAGGCAGGGGAGGGGGATAGTATAGGGGGGTTTCTCAAGGGGAGACCTGGAAAGGGGAAAACATTTGAAATGTAAATAAAGAAAATATCCAATAAAAAAAAGAAATAAAATTCCTTGGGATATATATGCAAGTAAGTATAGGAGGAGATAAAAGAAACACCCTGTTTTATGGTAATAGCAAGAGGATAACTATAATAGGAACTGGGGATAGATGAGTTCTCCTTTTCTTAATATGAAACAATGGGCATTTTTACATACAAAAATGAGTAGACAGGGGATACAGATGATAGATGAAGTAGGAAAGAAATTTCTGGAACGATGTTCTTAAACAAGCTTTAGGAATTCTGGTATAGCACAATCCACTCAGGAGCCATGATAAATACAGAATATTAGAGGAGGTGTCAGTATATGGAAGGTCACATAACTAATTTAATGAACCAAGAATGGAGACAGAGAGCAGATATCAGAGCTGGGCTAAGGGCTTAGAAGAAGTCACTAACATGCAGATCAAATGCAAGTCCATAAGATAATCAAAGTCAGAGGAATCACCTGAGTCCCCACCCAGCAGAGATCTCTGTAAACAGAGCCAACAGGATGTGCACAGCATAGCAATGTTGCCATTAACAGCAGACAGCATATGCAATGCAGGCTCCTTTCAGTGATATCAACTAATGATGTAGATACCTAAGCTTGTGTTCATGCACTCACTCTTTGGTGTTTCATGACAAAATTGTTTAGTGACACTCTTCTCAGACAACTGTTCATTTACAAGGGTGCATAACTATGCATAGGCAAATATGAAAGAATTTATTATGGAAGTCCATGCAAGCAATTACGGAAAGTGAAGAATCCCACAGTGTGTCACCTGATAGCTGGAAGCCAGTAATATGGCTCGTTTGTAAGCCATAGACTTCAGACTCAGGGAGTTGTGGCTGAACATCCAGAGAGAATGGACTTCTGATGTCTGAGGACAGAACACAAGGGATAGCCCAGCTGCAGAAAATAGAGTACACACCGCCTTCATCTGGCTTTTTGTCTTACCCAGTTGTTTCACCAGTTGGATAGTGCCTCCCTATACTGGAGCTGTCTTCTAACCCAGGCAAGATGACACCCAAAGTTGACTACTGCAGATACTGTGATGACAAAGTGAAGGAAACTAGAAAACAGGATATTCGGGACCAAGGGCATAGTGCAAAGATCACTGTGTTGAGTGAACCCTCCTTTTGTGGGTCTGTAGTTCTACCCCATAGGGTTCCTTCCTCTGGCTCATAAATCCAATGGCCAGATTAACTTCATCATTATTTCAACAATGAGTTGTATTTGTGTGGAAAGGCATCATTGAATGTGTAATATGGCAAGCAATCTGAAATTTAATTAATTCTTTCATAGAGTCTCAGTGACACTTCTGAAACCCACAGAGGCAGCAACACAGTGACGGATCCTAGAAAAGCAGACTGTATTCACCAAGCCATTTGCAATTTTCTGATGCTCATTACCATTTCTGCCTCCATCTGTGCAGTTGTGTGAAGTCATATGATGTTGAAGTATCAGAGCTACTCAAAGAAAATATCGTGAGTCTCTGAATCCCTGGATCCTCCAAGGTCAGACCACAGGGGAGCCATTTGACCTGGGTCAGATGCTGAGTAAATCAAGAAAAACATCTTTCCTGTATTAAGTCGCTGACACTTATTTTTCCTTCACAGCACAACTCAAACATGACCCTGACAAGACACAGACACACCAACTTATCAAAGGTAACCAGTTGGCCCATAAATGCCAATCTCTTAAGTCATCGTAGGCATCACAGATGCTTAAATAACAAGTTCCCTTAGGATATAAAGCATAATTTGATCCACAACAATTTGGTTTGCACACAGCACATCTGGTTTTCAGGAATACATCTGTGAAAATTGAGTTACCTCTGTAATGATATTGTATTTGCATCTGAGAGACTGAGAAGAGAAAGCTGACAGTGGGTTAAATAAAAAATGCCTAGGTCCGACTTGATTTGTTCTCCCAGCTTCTGTGATAACATACATAAACACCCTATAGGCAATTAGATGTTGATTTCTTCTTTGCTATAATGATCCAGGTGGCACTAGAATGATGTTTAAACATCTTTTCCTATAAGGTTATAGTATATGATTTTATTTCCATTTTAATTAAACTTCTCAATAGTGAATAACGTACCTTATTTAGAAGTCCAAATCTTTCCAGAACCCCACCCCCAACCCTACAACTCAGCTAGAAAAACCAGCCTAGCTCATTCAGGCAATTGTGCTGCTTTATAAAATACTGTCTCCAAAGAATCCTTTACAGCCACTTGGAGCCAGCACACAGTCAATTATTAAGTTTTCTACCTGTATTGCTCAGTCTGCACTTTCCACCTTAGCTGTGCCCCTATTAATCTGCTCTGTAATCACTTTGCTATTTTTGATTCTGATGGAGGGCTTGGTGAGCTGTCTTTAGGCTTTTGTTTGGTAGCTCAATATTTGAGGAACAGCACAAAAAACAGTGGTGGCTGGCTGATGTTTGCATTTAGACTATGCTGCCCAGCCCAGATGTTGGAGAGAAGACACAAGAATGCATCCTACATCATGAACCCATTACCGAAGTACTTTCGACTTCATTGATAAGATGACAGGATTTATTAGCCAGAATTTATCTCTACTCGTTCTTTTATCACTAGCAATAAGTTTCCGTAACAGCACCACTGTCCCAAATATTTGCTAAAGGCTTAAACAGTTTCACATGTGTGTTCCTTTATTTAATTTACAGCAGATTCTGAAAGTACACTATTCAGTGTGAGAGGAAACTGCCTATGTCCCCTGCTGTATTTCACCTTTTGTTTTATGCTTTGCTACGTTTCATAGTGATCTCTTTTTAACCAATAAAATGTGTTTTAGGGAAGAAGATACATTTTCTTAAAATAGTTAGACTGCAGGAAGAACCCTATATCATAAAAGCGTTTCTCAGAACTACATATCAACAGTGGTTCTGCGGACCTTTAAAAATGTAGCCGAGCTCCTTAAATTCTCATGGAAGCCATTTCCATTCTCTCATGATATTATTTCACAGGGGTAGTTACAGTAGAGTGGGAGACATGACTTACCTCTGTAAATCCTGCCTCTGACACTTGAAGACTGTAAGCCTTAATCTTTCTGAACATAATCTTTCTCACCTGTGAAATGGAGCTAGTGATACTTGTCTGTGGAGTCATTACAATGAATTGACATGGTGCTCATGTAAAAGCGTCTAGCACCAAGTTAAGCCAAAAGAATGTAGATAGAGATAGAGATAGAGATAGAGATAGAGATAGAGATAGAGATAGAGATAGAGAGTTAGATGACGGCAGAGATAGAGATAATTAGAATCTTCATGGCACTGGTATTAAATCCCATGAGCTAATGAACACATTACATCTCCTAAGGGGAACTGGGAAAATCCAAGGACCTTGCCAGATCTTATTCATATAGCTGCTCGGATGCCTGCCTCTAGTCTTTATTCCACCAATCAGAAATGTAGTGTTCAATTTGTTGTTGTTTTGTTTGGCTGTTTTTAAATTTCATTCTCCCCAACACGAAAGATATTTGTATGCTGTCTGCTAGCATAGTCCCTGTCTTTTCCTTCCATTCTTCCTCAGTCAGTGCCAACACAGTATGGAGGTACCCAGAATGGCCTTGATTCTAACTCAGACTTAAACATTAGTGGTTAAATTGAGTGTGTCCTTTGTCTATTTACTCTTCCTGGGAGAATTAACTTGCAATAAACCATGTCTGTAGTACAAGGGAGTCTCAAAGCACTCCCTCTAAGAGGGCATTAATTGTCAGGTTCAAAACTACAAAGAACATCTCAGGTTCAAAGCTTTAGGGTTAAATCTCAGAATGACTTTAGTTCTTCTGTGTCCAATCAGCTCTTCTGTGGCAGAAAACCCTGAAAACAGGAGCCTCCAGGCTAACCTGCATATACCTCATACAAAAACATTCAATCCAAATAGCACCTGTGGAGTAGAAAACCAGACAGCAATGAGCCTCATTGAAATTCCTTTGAATAACTTATCATTACTTGCCATCCAGGCCACAGGCTTTTGAACTCACAGCTATAACCCACACTTAAGAAATCATTTTATCTTGCAACCTAATAGTTGTAGATCCTTGCTTCTGCCCACTCTCCCCTTTCATAAACATAAAATATATTGTAACAGTCTTTTCCTTCTTTATACACAATATCCTTTTTTATTTTCCATTTTTTCTATTCTGTGTCATTTTTAAATATTGGCCTTGACCTATCAAGTTGATTTTATGACTCACTAATGGGTCACAGCCTACAGTTTTAAAAACATTGATCTAGGTATTCAATAAGGAGCTACTAGCCTGGAAAGGAAGTAAATGAGGGTCATACTTTAGAGTACATAGAAGATTTTGGTTTTCTTACAATTGCGTGTAGTTTAACTCATTTCTCTCTAGAAATACAAACTGAGAATTCTAGAAGATTCATATAAAATAGACATAAGAAAATTCTAAACCTCCCAGAGAAGAAAGCAGA
Source organism: Uromys caudimaculatus (assembly GCA_028551405.1). Taxonomy (NCBI): domain Eukaryota; kingdom Metazoa; phylum Chordata; class Mammalia; order Rodentia; family Muridae; genus Uromys; species Uromys caudimaculatus. The sequence goes on from CM052711.1 coordinate 33,711,826, forward strand.
CTAACTAGGGAAACTGGAGAGTAGGGATGATAAACTGGTGAGTTCTCTGGGTTTTGGAGAACCCTGTAATATAGAAATATTGATAAGAGAAGACAAGCCAGCTCTTGCCTAATATACATGAGGCCTCGGGTTCAATTTATACACACATACACACACACACGCACACACACACACACACACATGCACACACACACACACACCAGCTCTCTATGAAGGACCAAGAAAAGAGAAGCATGCCAAGGCAGAAAAACTTATAGAATAAACATTCTTTACCAGACAAACACAACAGTTATAACTGTGTTCTTGCTTCTTCCTATGCTACAGAAGCCAAGTGGTGAGTTCCAAAACCATCAGTATCAAGGACACCTAACCTAGTTCAATGCACTTTCTGGAATGGCTAAAGAAGAGACAAAGACTCCCATGCCTGTCAATTGGTAGAGTTCCCATGCTGTCTACCTGTCATTGTGGCTACTGACAGGAAATTGGGCCTCAACCTCCAATCCAGAAGAACCCAGAACATCTCTCATTCCCTGCTACAAAACTGTCAGAGGAGCTCGGTGGTGACTTGGAAATTTCACACTATCTAGGAATCAAAAGATGATCTCAGTGTGGTATAAGTATAGGCCATAAGAGGGGTGATGAGAAACTTCTGTTTTTCACATGTGAGTAAGAATCCAAGTACAGAAGAACCCATCCTGCCTAAGAGTAATAGAGCCTCCTCATTGAGTCTCAATTAACACTAAACTTTGACTTCCACGTGCAGTGATGACCAGGAGAATCCCTTTCCTCTTTCTGAAGGGTAAAGGATGACAGAGAAAACTACTTAAAGTCATAATTTGAATAAGACCTAGAGTCATGTAAAACAATACTATAATACTCCAAAGGTCCAGATGTAAGTAATTACCACTCATATCAAGAAACAGAAATACATCAAGTGAATGAAAACGATAATAAAATGCAATGACTGTAATACCAGAGCTGTCAGAATTGCCTGACAAAGATTTTTTTCAGTGCTGATGTTTGAATGCAGTCCTTGTTAGAATCATTTGGTAAGAAAAAATTAATAAATGCAGTTAAATGGGAAGGAAGTAAAATAATATTTTTATGGATGATGATACTGGAACCTACATAGAAAACACAACTAAGAATCTAAAATAAAACTCCTACAGCCAATAAATGAAGTCACCAGAATTGCAAAATACAAACAAGTCCAAAAAAAGCTATGACTAAATTACAATTAATTCATGAACATTTAGAGAACTTCCAAATCCCATAGAATACACAAGTAAAGCTGCCATGACCAAACAATGTGAGAAGCATTCTGTCTATTCTCATTTACTTCAAGATCACAGAAAAGTTTGTTGTGCTTCTATATACTTATGATAAGCAATCTTTAAAAGTATCATATGTCATCCAAAAAAAACAAAGGCCTATGGAGAAATTTACCCAAGGTAGAGATTTCTATGCTGAAAAATATGAAACATTGATGAAATTTTAAAAATAAAAACCTAAATGAATAGAAAGATGCTGCACATTTACATTTTAGCAGAATTTAGCATTATTCAACTGAATCCCTATCAAATTTTCCAAAAAGTTTCATAGAAATTGAAGACTTTATCTTTAAACTCATATGGAATTACAGCAACCATGAATAGCCAAACAATCTTCAAAAGAAATAAGGTACTCACATTTCTCAATTTCAAATTTTACTAAGAAGCTAAGATAATCCAGATAGCAAAGAAGAGACATACAAAGAAATAAAGTAGAATTACAATTCTAGAAATAAATCTATATAATCTGTTTATAATAATCTTTTGGTAATAGTGCCAAATCATCCAAATATGGCCCTGTGACAACATGATTTCTACATGCCAAAGAATGAATCTTGACACCCTATCTCACACCATATATGAAAACTGACACAAATGATTAAAAAATAAATGTATGTGCTAAAATGATATTATTCTTAGAGAAAAAAACAGGGGTAAGTATTCATAGACTTGAATCTCACAAAAATTCTTAGGTTCAATACTAAAAATATACAGAATAAAGGAAAATATGTAAGTTGGCCTTCATCAAAAATTTAAAACATATATATCAAAGAACATTATGAAAAAGGTTTTGAAAAGCAACCTTTCAGAGAATGGAAGAAAATATTGTCAAATCAAGGGTCTGACAAATGTTCATTACCCAGAATATATGATGAACCCCTGCAACTCAACAATGCAACAGTAGTGTGACCTAATTTTAAAACAGGCAAAAGACCTGAATATATATGTCTCTACAAAGTGCATACGAATGGCCAATAAGCAAATTAAAATGTTGTCAACACCATTAGTCATTAGGTAAATTCAAAGCAAATCCATAATAATCTACTTTATTGTAGATTATATTAATAATCTATGAGGATGGTTTGTAACTTTTAAAAGTAAAAAGACAGAGTGTTGATCAGGAGGTGCAGAAATTGAGACCCCTGTATCTTGCCTGTGGGAATATGAAAAAAATACTGAGGCCACCATGGAAAGCAGTTTAAGAGTTCCTAAAACATATAGGACATAATTAGCATAATTTAGAAACCCACACTTGATATATGTCTAAAATAACTGAAAACAGGGACTCCAACAAAAACATGGCTGCCAGTGTCCATAGCAACATTGCTCACAATAGACAAATGTGTGCCAAGTATTCATCCACAGATACAAGGACACACAACGTGTGGTATACGAACAAGGGGGACATATTTAGCCAAGCCAGTGATATTAGGATATGCATGAAAGATAATGAACTTAGAAAGATTAGGCTAAGTGCAGTAAGCCAGATATAAAATAACAGCAATACATGATTATACCCCTATGAAATCAACTAGGTGAGGCAAGCTTATCCACAGAGGTACATTAGAGGATAGCAGATCAGGGATGAGAGGCAGACAGTAGTTACTGGCTAACAAGCAGAATTTCTGTAGGAATTATTTAAGACATTTGATTTTTAAACAGATTGTAGCAATAGCTGCACAAATTTGTGTATGTAATTCAATGACACTTAACTGCACGTGCAATGAATTGTACAGTGAAACCTGTTTAAAATGCCTGATTTTATGAAATATGTAATCACAAGGAAATTTTAAAACAACAAGTGAGTCATTTCAAAGGACAATAAAACCAAGTGACTCCCGTTGACTGGCACTGAAACAAATTGATCATTAAAAGGAATAACTACATCCAATTGCAACACATCAAACAGAAAGACACATGACCACAAACTGATACTAACAACCAGTGGTCCTGATGAAGATGGACAGGAGAGATGGGAAGCATGGTCTGCCCTGGCCATAGGCACTATGTTTACAAAACTAGATGATTGGTAAGGATGCTCCTTCTTCATCAAACTCTAATTAATAGATGCAAGGGCACTGTAATGGAATTAGAAACATTCTAATTTTACAATTCCTGGTTTAAAAATGAATTGTAAATCAATTCATAATCTGTTATGTAAGAGATTATGACTATATGGTGATTGTTAAAATGTATGGCTTGATTCAATGTCATTGACCCTACTGGTCACTAAGCATCATTAAACATGAAACTTCAGATAGTCCCCATCTTATGATATGATACAAGAAATAGTATATAACACCTAGGAATATGATTTCACTTTAACTAATTGAACTTTTATTTAAAGAAACTGATTAGAAATAGAAACAGAACTGTGGTTTTAGACATGTTTTTCTATATAAAAAATCTCAAAGAAATATCTGGAAAAAAAAGATTTAGCTCCTAGAACTGATGAGTGAGTTTATCAAGGTTAAAAGACATAGAAACAAGCAAAGAGCAATTAGATTCCCATTGACTGTTTCTACATCAAAACTGAGAATCTTATTTACAGTGACTCAAAACATCAACATTTGTACGAGCTTTATACGGAAAACTTTAAAATACTAGCAAAAAAATCAAGAATCTAAATAAATGAAGATGCATACTGTGTTCATGAATTAAATGATTGACTAGATATAGAGATGCCAATTCTTCCTAAGTTGATACACAAGCTTAATGGAATTTCCATTGCAAGCTCAACAAATATGTTTTAGTTATGAACACGTCTACTATAAAATGTATATGGAAAATGAAAGGAAATAGAATAAATTTTTCATAAGAATAAAGTCAGAAGAATAATTTATTTGTTTCTAATGTTTAATAAACATTTATAGTAATCAAGATTTCATATTTGAGCAGGAATAGAAACAGGTCAATGAGTTGTGTCTTTGTTTGCTTCCCTGTTGCTGTGCTAAACATCAGAACCAAAAGCAGCCTAACAGAGGGAAAAGGTTTATTTGACTTACAGGTTATAGTTAATCATTGGGGAAATCCAAGACAGGAACTGGAGGTGAGAACTGAAGGAGAGAACACTGCTTACTGGTTTGCTTCCTGTGCCTTACTTGCTCAGGGATGACATCATCCACGGTGGGATGGGCTTTCCCACATCAGTCATTAATCAAGAAAAGTCCTCATAGACCTTCCAACAGGCCAATCAGATGGAGGCAGTTCTTCAATTAAGGTTACTTCTTCCTGGTGTGCTGGCTAATTCTGTTAACTCGACACAGGCTAGAGCCATCTAGCCTCTATAAGATCAGTCTATAGACAAGCCTGTAGGGCATTTTCTTAATTGGTGATTGATGAGGGAAGCCTCAACCCTTTGTGGGTTGTGCCACCCCGCCCTGGGCTGGTGATCCTGGATTCTATAAGAAAGCAGGTGGAGCAAGCCATGAGGAACAAGCCAAGAAGCAGCACTCCTCCATGGCCTCTGCATCAGCTTCTGCCTCAGGTTCCTGCCCATTTTGAGTTCCTGCCTTGGTTTCCCTCCATGGACTGTGGCTCAAGGCATGGAAGCCAAACGAACCTTTTCCTCCCCTTTTGATCATGGTGTTTCTTCATAGCAATCGTGATCCTGACGTAGATCCTGATGACTCTAGTCTACACCAAACTGGCAAAAACCAACCATCAAAAAAATGTAACGAGAGAGCTAAACATATGCCCACAAAAATATGTCTAACTTATTTTTGACAAAGGTATAAAATTAATTCAATGAAGGATAGACAGACTGTTTAACAAATGTTCCTGGGTCAACTGTGTACCCATTGGCATAAACAAACAACAACAAAAGAATTTAAATTCAGGTCTTACACATCACATAAAAATCCATTTCAAAACAATCATAGACCTAAACATAAAATATAAAACAATAAATTATGGGCTTTTTTTTTTTTTTTTTCGAGACAGGGTTTCTCTGTGTAGCCCTGGCTGACCTAGAACTCACTCTGTAGACCAGGCTGGTGTAGACCAGGCTGGCCTCGAACTCAGAAATCCACCTGCCTCTGCCTCCCAAGTGCCGGGATCAAAGGCGTGCGCCACCACTGCCCGGCAAATTATGGGCTTTTAAATGTTCTAAAACCACAGGATTTAGGATTAGAAAAAGAGCTCATAGACCTTACATTGAAACACAATACACAAGGAAAACTTGACAGGTTGGCCTTCATCAAAATTAAGAATGTATTATCTGAAAACTAATAAAAGCTATGTGAACCATATATCTTATATGATGAACATATTCTATCCAGAGGATATAAAGGCCTTCTGCTCAACAGTAATGTAAAAAAATGGAGGGAGAGGATCAAATTAACAGGCAAAAGACACGAAGAGGCATTTCATTAAAGAGGAAAAACAAGACAAATAAGATAATAAAAATATTCGACATCATTAGCTATGAGAGAAAGGCATACTGAAACAGCACCAGGCTCATTGCACTTAGCAGCATGGCTAACATTAAAAATAGTGGGAACAACAAAGACTGGAGAGGATGCAAAGAAACAAAACACTCATGCACTGTTGGATCAATGTACGATGCTGTCACCACTCCAGATAATGGCTGTGGTTTCCCATAAAGGGGAGGTCGGGAACATGAAAGTCTATAACTCAGAAAAGTAGTCCTGTTATGAATCCCAGAGAAACGAAAACATGTTCACATGAAAATCTGTGAAATGGGCTAGAGAGGTGCCTAAATAGTTAAGAACATTTGCTGCTCTTGCAAAAGACCCAGGTTTGGCTCCCAGTATCCATGTCAGGAGGTTCACAATCTCATGAAATTCTAGCTCCAGATTATCCAACACCTTCTTCTGACTTCTATAGGTACCTGCATTCATGTGCACATCACACACACACACACACACACACACACAAAATGAAATAAAACTGTAAAAAAATATATAGAGATTTCTATACCAGCTTTGTTTACAAAACTCCAAACTAAAAATAATCCATGTTCTTCAATGAGCAAATGACTAACTAAACCATGGCGACATATCCATGTTTCTCAGCCACAAAATGGGATAAACTGTTGGTACGTTAACCCAGGAATTCTTCTTCAGAGAATTACTCTGAGTATTTGCCCACATAACATCCTGGAATCGAAAAACAAATGGAGAAATGGAGATACTGGATTAGTGGGACCTTTTTTTGCTGATGGAGTATCCTGCATCTTGGCTGTAATCAGTGCTGATATCTGAGCAGTGACATTGACTGTTGCTCCAGAAGTTATGGCCACGGAGAAAGGCTGCAGAAGATCCTTCTGTATCATTTCTTATCATATTTACATGGAAATCTGTATCTTTCTCAAAGTAAAAAGTCAATACTTTAAAAGCTATGGAAAGATTGCGTTTGAGAACTCAATTCTTTAAGCATTTATCCTGACACTGCAGGCAAGTTACTCAACCTCCCTGGGCCTTGCTTTTTCTGTGTGGATCAGAATGGCAAAAACTGGTGCAAAATCATTTTATTTTGATGTTCTACATCATACAGAAGCATAGAAAGCAAAAACAAGCTGAAGAAAATAATGACAAAATTTACTCCTCTTTTCTATTTTACAGGGATATTTTGAAAAATCACATGACATTATATGTTATAATGCATGTGATATATACATATATATCATATGTATATACATATATGTATATATACATGTTTATATATGTATTCTGAAAGCTACAAAGCATCATGCCAACATTAGAAATTTTTTCCAGACCACACCCCACAAAAAAGGAAAGATCTGGGTATATCCCAAAGACACTGAAGTTAAAATTATTGGGTAAAATTATCTCTGATTATCCTGTGGGACTTGAGGTGGTATTATAATGCCCGATACAGTGATACTGTCTCTTATCTCTATCCTTGTGCTGCCCCCTTCTATCACCATCTATAGTTTCCTTGGACTGAAAAGAAACCTATCTATGTCAAGGTTGCCAATCATAGCAGAGTTGGAAACCAGAACTATATACCATAAGAAATCTTTCCAAGGCTAACCACATATAGCTCTTTCCGTTCTTCCTACTCCTGTGCTCTTCAGTTTGTTCACAACATTAAAATTAAAAATATTGTTGTTTAGGTTAAGGATAAGGCAGACCTGAGGATAATGGACTAAGACCTGGGAAACTTTGAGCATCCAGTGACCTCCAGAGAAGGGACTTAAAACACTACCCCAAAAGCTTTGTCCACAAGATTGACACCAACGTCAGACACGAGAGCCAGAGCAAAGAAAAGGCAAAGGTAACTTAGAAGTGCAGCAGCCTGGTAGAATTATTGGCTTTCTCCGAGACCAGACACAAGGGGAAATGAATAATCCAACACCACCTGATGAGAAATTAATTTCCCACCAATCACAAAAACACAGCAGCTGCCTCTTTGAGGTACATTTATATTCCCTTAATTCCAGAGAGTGATTCAGCAGGACCACTCTGTCAAAGACACAGAAGACCAAAGCTTTATTTCGCCAAGCGTTCTAAAGCATCTGAAATAAAAGAGGGAAGAGAGAGACGCCTTAGCATACTTAAGAGGCGGACATGATAAAAAGGTCCACTGGCCTTCATAGAACAGTGAAGCCTTCCTGATCCAGAGCCTCCCCAGTGCTACAAAACCAAGGACAGCACTTAATGCACAGAAGACAAGCACTGCTGAGCCAGCAGATAACTGGGCATGGGAGAAATCTCTGCACCTTACTTAGTCATGCACATTTGTTATTCAAATAACACGTTGCCTCAGTTTCTGACACACATAAGTAAAGACAGAGCCGATCTCCTCCATTTTCTGAACTTTTAGAATTGTATAGATGTACCTACCTTACCGATGAGAAGTAAACATTTTCTAAGAAGTTGTCATTCTTAGAAATAGCAAAGGACACAATTTGAAAACAAGTCTCCATTCTGGTGCACAAGAGAGTGTTCCAAATACCTTGAAAATACCAGTGTAACCCAGGAGGAAAATATGTCCTGTTAATGTTTATTAATTAAAAACTGTTATTAATTAAGTTCAATTCAACCCAAACGCAATATTTTGCTAGCATTCCACTAAAATATAAGGTGAAGTAAATATTCTAAACTGCCTAAAATCAACAAGACTATGAAAAAGAGACTGACTGTATCTCAGAGACTAAAGACATATGTGTGCATATGTGTATGCATATACATACAGACATAAACATGAATGTGTACATGCATATATATTGAGTGCATTTTAGATCTACATTTAAAACAAAATTTCTCTTGATTCTAAATTCACTCAATTCCCCCATACGGCCATCAATGTGCTGACATAACCACAAAGGTAACTGTGGTAAAGTCAAATATGAGAAAGCAATGGGTAAATAATTTCAGAATAATGGGCTGCCTTGGCATGCCAGCAAGCCTGGGATGGTCGCTGAGGACAAGGAGTGTTTACATTTTGGGGGTGCTCGGGAGGAAGCAGCAATCAAAGGACAGAGTTAGGGAAGGATGGGAGGGACAATCAAAAGCTAATGGTCACTCTTTAGCAATGACACATAACCAGCTCCAATCAAGAGAAGCCGCTGGACAAGCAGAAACTCCATGAATGATTGGACCACAGTGAACAAATTCTCAAATACCGATTATAGTGATTTTTTTCAGGTATTCCCCCATCTGTGTTTGATTTACTTCCTCAAACAGGAGAGCAACATTACACTGACAGCCTCCTCAAGACTGGTTTTTATTGAGTTTGATGATACTTGTGGTGAATTTTTCACAATGATTTTCTCTGTCTAGCTCTTCGTAACATAGTATCTACCTGAGAGCAAGTGCAAGGAAGGATACAATCACCTTGACTCAGGCCATTGTAGCCAGTGCAATTCGGTTTTGCCTCTTTCTTCTCATTTTGGCTCTGACCATGAACATCAGTGACTCTGAAGTAAGCACAAAGGGAGACAGTTGAACTTGCATTTCTTGCAATTGTCCTTCCAGTGTCTGGTACGAGCTGTGAGCTAGCTCCTTTTCATCTCATATTGTATTTCTTGGGGCAACTGATATCAGTTTGACTTTATCACTATCTGCACAAGCCTCCATGAAGATTTCATATTAAAAATATGAGGATTCTGTCTGTAGACTGCAGCTCACTTATTTGGAGTGGGACAAACGTAAAATCAGAACTACTGGCTAATGTACCAAGTCCACCACTTTTTCCTTTATTCACATTTCCTACATGTCTTGGAGACATGTCCATGTACTGGTGAACAACTGTATCATGCTTTTTGCATTTTGCTTTGTTTGTGGAGTCCTGAGGAGATTTGTAGATGCTAGGATAAATTATATGAGGGGATATGACATTCTTTACTGTTCTTGGTGATGAGGGCTGGAAGCCCATGGACATCTAGAGAAATTATTTTGAGAAAATGAGCAGTGGTAGCAGACAATGTGATGACCTCAGGGAACAGGAATAAATTATGGTGTGAAACAGCCTGAACATTCGTTATTCCTGATGGAGCTGGGCCTTCATTTGGCTTTGGAGATCATTGTGATGTGTGTGCCTTCTGTGGAAAATTCCTCAAATCTTTGTTATAAACTATACTCATGAGCTGAACGTAAGGTATAAGTTACTGATCATCCTAAATTTGAGAGAGGTTACTTCCCATGCCTTTATTTCTTTATTTACAGTTCTTTGTGGAAAAATCTTGAAAATTAACTCCTTCTTCAATATATTAAGCTCTAGGAAACTCTGCCTTAGACTGCGTTACATGAATATAAAACTTCTCACTTCATGAAACCAGTTAGATGCAAAGAGATGATAGATTAGATAGATAAATGATAGATAGATAGATAGATAGATAGATGATAGATAGATAGATAGATAGATAGATAGATAGATAGATAGATAGGTGATAGGTAGATAGATAGATGATAGATAAATAAATCACAAGTCTATTCAAAGGGCTTTAATTTTAAAGAACTTCAAAAAACATCGGATTAATTTTCATTGAATAAAACCATTAAGGGTTATTTTATTGGGACTCACTCTAAATCCATAACAAACTAATAAGAAGGTTTCTCATCTTGATTCTATGATGAATGCCTAGGTAATTCTCTGATATCAGCTTCATAAATCATGATATCTGTCTCAGAATAAAATATTTAAAATAATAAAAATGGAGCTATGAATATATCTCAATATGCTTGCCTAGTATGCATAAGGTCCTGATTCAGTCACCAGTATTACAAATAAATAAATAATAAAAATGGAAAGTTACAGCTTGTTTCTATACAACAGCAACACTTTCTTCCTTTCTTTGCTAATAACAACTGGCTGAAGGCATGAAATATGTTATTTTTACTCAATTATGATCTCATGTAGGGTTTTATGCCAATGGGCCTTGGTCATACCCAAGAGCATTTGGTGCCACCTGTCAGGTGTGCTCATTTGCACTTTATACCTCTGAGTTAGAGTAGGATCAACAACATCCATCCTCTGGACCCTTGGGAGTGCATAGCGGGGTTTGACTTCCTTGCCCTAATAGATGTCTGTCTCTGCATGTGCCTCTTAGTCATCTTCTATCAGATGATTCCAAAAACCTAATTCTGAATCAAAAGCCTGGTTTTTGTAAATGTATTTTTTATGCTTTCTACTGTTCTTCTAAAGCTGCCATCCTGTGGCATTGGTGATGTTTTAAAACTGTGGGCAATGGTCAGCAAGAGTACCATCAGCACCCAACTACTGTGCTTCGAGGAAAAGCAGGACAATTTTTGCCTGTGGAGTCTGGGTGGCTTATTCTTGCTTGACTGATTCTCTGGGAGACCTCAGCTCCTTTAACTAAAACATGTGCCCAGTGAAGTTTTGTTTAAGAGCCAAAAAGGAATAACAAATAAACAAATTCTTTTCTGAGTCTAAGTGGGTGACAACTGCAATTAAAGAAAAGTTGATCAGGGCCTAATTTTTTTAAAAATGTTACCCTTTGCTGGCCTGCCAACTGAGGATGTTTGTTCCCTATACCTTTCTCTGGGAGTTCCAAGGACCTGAAATCCCTCAGGCTAGCTTGTCAGACATCTCTACTGTGACCTCTCAGAAGTCACTAACAAATGTATGGATACCCAGGAAGTACCCACAGATGCTCTGAACTCACCACCCAAAAACTAAAGTGTTAGGAACATAAACAATAAACCTACAGGGCAACTAACATGATGCACATGGCAGGTTTATGGAACTATGAGTGGGTAAGGACTTTAAAGCAAAGTGCACTGGATCTAGATTTCGACAGCACTATTCATCATGTGGGTAACCTAGGGCAAATTACTTAACCTTTCTTGGATTTCCCATCCATCGAATCACTTGTCTGACAATACATGTTGAGAGGCTACTGTATATAGACTCTGTACCCAGAGTCTAGAGTCTATTTAGTGGAGATACTAAATAAAATAAATAGGCAAAACCTTAAGTATATCAGATAGTGACCAGGGTCTGGAAACAAAACACTGTCCATTTGTAATTGTTGTGCATACTTAGCAAAATAATGCTGAGGCCTACATAAACTCCTAATGTTGCTACTTGCAATGTTTTATAGAAGTAATAATAGAAACCAGAAAACCAGTTTCTCCTTGAAGCCCACCATCTCTAATGAGTGTATAACCTAAGTTGAAGGAAGTGGTAGCTCAAACATACTCAAAGAATACCAACAGTCACATCTGAGAAGGACTCTGCTCTCCTCAGATTCCTACAGCTCACCCACCCCCTTATGCCTATGCATAAACTTGAAGAATCAGGTCCTCTAGCTCTTCTATGGCTCACCCAGAGTAAGACAAAGATGTCTCTTCTCTAATACCAATGTAGGGGTGATGTAGTCTCTTCCCACCTCCTCTTACAACATGATGCAAAATAAACTTTGTGCTCTTCTCATTTTGTCAGTGTGTTTGTTAACTGTAGGGGAAATCAAGGGTTAACCATGATTACGTGACTATAAATGTAAATGTTCACAAGCTTTCAGCAGAGTGCTCATGTGCTTATGATCCTGACTTCAGAGGTGTTCAGTGGCCAAACATCCCTAATCCTGCTCTTTCCGCAAGACCTCAGCCCAAGTCTGATGCCCTTTTTGAGATTCTCTTGGCCTTTGTTACTCTAACTCCATGAACTATGGGCATCAACATCATCTGAAAGATTGTTAAAACTTCAGAAGCTTACAGCTTCTGGATAAAAGTCTTTATTTTTCCCAAGATCTGTATGCACATTAAAATTTAAGTACTTCCTTTGGATCCCTTTACTTATACAAAAACAACATAACTTCTCTTGTGTAATAATAATAAACAAGGATGTTGTTATTACCATTACTACTGCTAATAATAATAATATTACAGAAAGTTGAGACATATGAAAAATCAGAAGCTTAACAAATAAACAGTAATGGGAAGAGTTGCCAAGGTGAGCCAGATTAACAGCCAGCCATTGGCCATTGGGGAGAGTGAAGAAGTCAAACCAAGATAGCAGAATCAGGCAGAGAAAAGGAGAGAGTGGGGTACTGGGGACAAGCACAGAAGCCTTTCAAGACAGCCTGTGACAAGTTATCTACTATTATTAGCTTTCCCCTACAAAGTCCATCCATAGAGAGCCCAGGGTTTGGCCTGGAGGGAAACACACAAACCTTAAAACCTGATTGAGGATATGCAGGACAGGTTGTGGAGCACAGTCTAGGGTTGGGACAGAGGAAGCAAACAAGGTCAAGTTCATTGTAAAGCATCTGGGTCCTCTAAAAACAGCCTGTGACAGTCTACTTCCATTCCATCTTACTTCCAAAGTAAGACATTTTATCTGAGTTATGCATTCTACTGTACTTAACTTCTAAGGATGAAAGTCCCATACATAGGATGCTGCAGTAGGCATTGTCTTGCCAGACCACTGGACCATAATCCATGAAGCCAGGCTTTTATGCTCACTCTCCATGAGAGTGCTGCTATGATCACCTGTATCCACAGAGAGCAACCCCTTAGAGTTGTTTCGCTGTGAAGTGGCCTCAGAACTAAGTGGAAAACCAAAGACGAGCACCAAATGCTCCCCCTCTAGATCACATATGCTGTCCTTGAAAGCCACCAGTACTCTTTGCAAATATGAACTTCCACAATATTAGACCCATTCTCCTTGAAGTTCACAGACAAATGTAACTCATTCCAATGAAAGTAAGGTACCGTGGCCAACCCATTATGGGAAAGAGTGTCAAATGGTTAAAGAGAAGGAACAGAAAGGCATCTGAGGACTGAGCAGGAACAAAGGCCAGTGCTCTCATTTCTCAGCCATTAGCTTTGCGTTTCACTCAAGCTGTCTCAGTATTCAAATAAAGAAAACTAAATACCAAATAGTTAGAATATTAAATTCCTCTCCTTAAATCTAGGAAGCTTTTTCCTACTGCTCTTAGACCCACTAGTCCAACTAATATGACTGAGTAGCTTGTATCCATGTTTGCCTCTGATAGTGTGTAAGCTCATTACAAGGAAGGGCAAGCTTGCTATTACCTGACATGAATAACACAGAGTCTAGAACATACCAGGTGCCCTGAAATGGCCACTTAAATTAAAAATGACTTTGAGCTGGGTTGTGGTGGCCCACACCTTTAATCCCAACACTCAAGAGGCAGAGGCAGACAAAGCTCTGTGAGTTCAAGGGCAGCCTGTTCTACAGAGTGAGTTCCAGGACAGCCAGAGATACACAAAGAGCCCCTGTCTTAAAAATCAATACAAACAAACAAACAAAGAAACAACAACTAAACCAACAAAGAGAAAAAAATGACTTTGACTCTCAATCTCTATAACCATTTTCAACCTACAAGTCACTGTGAAAAACTATTGTTTCTAGCCCCACAATACTTCTTGACAGTGTTTCTCAGGTCCCTAATATAATAATCTATGACCATAGATTAGAAAAGGTTTAGACAAGTCCTGAACTCAGAAGGTGTGCTAGAAGCTGAAGCACGCACTCATTTGGGCTGACGTCACTATCTAATATGCTTAACCTAAGGGATGTATTGATCTTAGTTGCCTGGAAGTTTAATTGAAAAGGTCTGGGTCACATTTCCAAGGAGAGACAAGATACCTCCGAGTCAATTAGAAACATCAGAGGATTTAGTAGATAAGGAAGAACTCACCTTCAAGCACCTGCAATCTGAATTGAGTTGAGCACCTTTTATACGCCAATCCTCTAATAATTTCCACATCTGAGATATATGGCGGCCTGCCTGTCACAGATGCTACAGTCAAGGTGCTACATCATTTTACATCAGACATATAAAACACAAAATGGCTATAATTGTCAGAAGGACAAATGCAGAAAATATCACCTCACTTGGCATTACAGTCTAAGTACTTAAAATCTGTGCCTCAGACAACATTTCTTTGCATTTATAAATAAAACATAATCTCTTCTATTTGCAAAGCCCTCTGCACTTTAACCTTTCCTTTAATCCTGGTAGTGCCCACCATAACTGGGCAATCATGATGCCAACATGGGAAAATTGGGGTCAAAAGAAGGTAAATTGACTTGTTCAAAATCAGACAATTAGATAGTACCAAATTTTTAATTACAATCAGATTGTTCTAGGGAGATTTCCACTAAATCTCAGATGGTTTCAACATAAAATGGGGAAAAGTGCCTTAGGAAGACAAGATACTACAGGGGATTTTGTACAGAGGATTGTGTGCAAAACGAGTTAAAACACTGTTAAGGTAGGGAGATTAATTATTGGATCTGTCTGTGGCTGGAATGTCAGACACAATCATACCTGCCCTGGGACACAACTGAGCTACCAGGAGCCAGAATTCCCAAGGACAACCTTAATACCCAAAGGAAAGTTCTGCATTCATGATTTGATACCTGCACAATCAGAGAAGCCCTCTTTTATGAAAGAAAACTACAAATTCCATATCAAGTGAAAAAGCAAATGTTTATTTAGAGTGAAAAATGAACCACAATTATACATTTTTAAAGCTGAAAAATGCCACATACATTATAAACATTTTGAGTAACCTATCACTTTTACTACTTGCCTGACACAGCCCTACATTGCTTCATTTTTCATACATTATTAAACATATAATCACCTCCTCCTATGGCAGCAATTTTATTACAGTTCCTAAAGAATAAGAAACTAATTTTACTTTTCTCCTACTGAGATGATGACCATGGTTTTTTTTTTTATTATTGATAACTTAGAAAAGTTTCAGTTTTGAAATTATTTGTAATTAGCAGCATCATGAGTCATAGTTAATCTTCATTGTCAGTTTGACTGGATTTAAAACTACCTAGGAGATATACCTCTGGCCATGTCTGTGATGGTGTTTCCAGAGAGGTTTAACTGAGGAATGACCTGCCCTCAATGTGGATGGGTCCATCCCATGGACTGGGGACCCAGAATTAATAAAAGGGAATAAGGTGTAAGCCAGGAGACCTGCAGTATCCATGCTGTCTTGTGTCTTGACTACAGACTCAATGTGACAAACCATCTCACACACTCACACAACCCGTGAGTTGTCTTTTCCACCTTGAGGGATCATATCCTCTCAGATCAGAAGCCACAATGAAACTTTTCTTCCTGAAGTTGCTTTTATCAGTTGTCACAACAGCAAGAGAAATAATGAATATATCCTGCAACTGTTTAGGACTGTTGACAAACTTACAAAAATTCCTATGAAATGTCTTTCCTAGGAACTATGAATTTTAAAAGAATATCCTACAGACTGACTTGTGAGGCTATGTGTTAAAATCTTGTTTCTTCCATCACAACCACGTCAATCCAGTACTAGACGTCATGGGGCATACTACTGTTATCTGATCTCTGGCGCTACAACTTTGGAGGCTGGTAAGTTGATGTAGTAGGTGGAAGAAATATTCCTGGAAGTTCTTACACTGGAGCAACTGATAAAAACTTAACTCTCCACAGAAATGGTGGTCATGGCATTAAAGTATCCACTCAGCCCAACTAAATGCAATTCACTAGGGAGCACCCCAACTGGATTCTAAGATATGCACAGCTGGATTCTAAGATATTCGTGGGCATTCTAATAATACAGAGAAGAGATCTAAGCATTTTCTTAACCAATTGCAGGAAAAAAATAATATCCAAAATATACAACCTATGATTTTATCACCACATATTCTAGAGTATTGAAGAGTCTATACTACTAAGGAGTTCCAGTGTCCTTTGTGTTCATTGTTGGTTTGTTCATCAAATAAATCAGTGGCGCACGCCTTTAGTCCGAGCACTTGGGAGGCAGAGGCAGGTGGATTTCTGAGTTCGAGGCCAGCCTGGTCTACAGAGTGAGTTCCAGGACAGCCATGGCTACACAAAGAAACCCTGTCTCGGAAAAAAATAAAAAAATAAAAAATCAAGTATCTGATTGTTTCTACCTCATGGGAATGTATAAAGACTGATTGGGATTAGAGGTTAATTCCTGAGGACTGATCTTGGGTTCTTAGAGGCTGATCCAGTGTGCCTGGTATCTGTAGCATCCATCTGCAGCTCCAGATGAGGGTTGAAACAGAAAGCCCTGAATACTGTGTAAGGGGTAGAAAGTACTTGGATCTCCTTGGAGGAAGAAAAATAATTACAAGTCAAACAGTAAAATACAAAACCGTTCTTTTGTTGGCTCCCCTGGGGTCTTACATAAAGCCCACTTCCTCTGTTGTGGAAGACAACCCAATTAATCCCATTGCACCCTGGCTTCCAAGTTTCCAGGTCCTTCCTTCTTTCAGGCATTCATGCAGATCTGGTTAATTGGCTCTCTACACCCAGGCCAGGCAACCCAGCCTCACTTTACTCCAACAAATCTCCTGCATCTCGAGTAGCAGCTGTCACTCAGTTTCCCCAAGCATCTCAACAAAGCTCACTTAATCTTCTGGGCCTGAGATCTGACTGCGGCAGGATCATTTTTACAGAGTGTATAAATGCAGGATTCTGTGCCCATCACTGCTGGCCTCCAGCTCCTTAGAAAGACATACCCTATATTCTGCCACCCGACTCACTGAGGTATTGTCCACAGGATTGCCTTCCTTGTGCTACAGCCTCTGCCCTGTCTTTGGCTCTGTTGAGTTGCCCATTGCTTCACAGTAAGGGGTGGGACTGGGTCAGCAGGGGGACACAAGAGAGACAGAAAGGGACAGAAAGACAAATGCATAGAAAAGACAGAGGCAAAAAAAGAGAGGGAAAAGTTAGAAAAAACTGTATCAAGTCCCTAAGGAAATTACATGGGGATGTTCTCTTAACTCAGCCAAAAAATAAAAAAATAAAAAAGATGAAGCCTGTGTTTCTAAGCCTGCAGGCTCCTGGCAAGGAAAACAAAACCCATAACCTCCCAGAATCCAATGGCTGCTGGAGGAAAGAATGGAAAGAGGGGGGCAGATAAGTCAGGTATGGAGAGTTAGGGGCCATGTTGGCAGAGTTGGATTTCCCCTAAAGTGTAGTGGAAGCCTCCTTTGAATGTGGAATGCTATTTTACCCAGCAGCACCTGGCACTGGAAGGCTTCAACTAATTTCTCCACAAGATTGTGGAGCTGTGAATTAAATCAGTGTTGGCATTTACTTGGAGATGAAATGGGCAGATCCAGAATGTATTTTGGGTCTGAGGGGTCACATAAGGGCCCGGTGGCACGTCAGAACCCAACATCATCCTCAGGCATATCGCTTCCTTCTTTTCACTCCTTGGGATGAGATGTCTCTCAAAACTGGGCTCCCAGTACTTACATCTTTCCTTCCCACCAGAGGGCTTCCACTTTTGCAAACCCCAGTGCACAGCAGAAGGAAGTTTTTCCAGCATAGCTCTCTTCTTTCCCTCCCTGGCTTGAAATTTCTTCCATGTGTGTGCTCCTGTAGATTCCGGTGTGGCACAACAAAATTGAAACAGGAACTGTCTGCAAAGCACCACCACTGTTTACCTAAGGACTCAGAAATGATATGCAGATCACATGCAAATGAACCCATGGCCCTCTTAACTAATTTGATACACCTGGATGTGGCTCTTAGGAAAAGCCTAATGGAGACACCTGCTATGAACACTGGACGAATAGTCCCCTTGGTGGTATTTCACCCCTTCTGTTTCTGCTTCCAGTTCTAACTAGGGAGACCAGTGAGCCGATGCAAAACAATAACTAAGGGTTGGAATAGATAGTAGCCACTGGATTCCTCTCAAGCTGTCATTATTTTCTACTGAGAAATTATCAAGAGGCATCAAGCTACCTATCAAATGCAAAGCACACGATATACATCTTACATCAAGAGACTTAGGGGAAATTAGTCAGAGGTACTGGTATTTTCAGGCTCTGTCTTTTGTGGTGGGAGTAAGAAGTTGTCCAGTGTCTGTTCTCTGGAAGAGGCACATGAGCCTTAATCTCCCAGATAGCTCCCAGCTGTCAGCAGGGGGCGGGAAGGGGGGGGGTAGGGCAGCATAGAGAAGCAGTTGGACCAAGCTGGCTTATTGTTTGGAACATCCTCTGATTGTGGATTGAGCGACAGGTCTCTGATGATCCCACATTGAAGTGAAAGAAAGCAAATTATGTTCTGCCCTTGATGTGCCTTGCACTGGAGAAGCTACTCTCAGGATCTGCTGCACTGGCTTCTCAGCAAAGCCCTTTCCTTGAAGTCTCCTGCCCACCCAGATCCTACAGAGAACTTGGTACATTAGGCTTAGGATAGGTCAGGAAAAGCCATGCTCAAAATTCACAAATATGTGTGTGCTAGGGAAGAAATAGGGTGGAGAAGGAGGGAAATGTGTCAAATAGGGGATACTGGGTAGGTGGCTGAAAATTTCTGTGCTACGTTTTACAGTAACCTGCACAGCAGCATAGTTTCAGAGAGAGATAGATTATAGAGATAGAGAGATTATAGAGATAGATAGGTAGGTGGATGGATAGATAGATAGATAAACACAAACTGCTTCCCAGAACTGAACACAAAACACAAATGAGTAAATCTGGTCCTGGATGTTAGATCCTTAAGACCCATGGTAGTAGTTTTAACGGGATTCAGCTTTAGGTCATACAATGTCTTTCTCTCAGAATCAATCAGGTTTCTATCAGAAAAAGCAGATCCACCAGGATATTTTCATAGCAGACACAAAAAGAGGCAGAGTGAGCAGCTGGTTGATTGATGAGTAGACATGCAGGTGGATGGTGGATACACTTAGCACAGGGATTTGGCTTTATGCAACTCTGAGACTTCCTTATCAGCCATGGTGCTGGTGACACAGGCTGGAAGACTACAAGAGAGGCAGGAAGTTGGTAGAAAGTGAGAACAAAAGAGAACCCACAGCTCCCAACAATATTCTAAAATGCCTGCTAGCCCTTGTTGCCTCCACCTTGGCGGGATAGCCATCCCGCAGAAGACAAGTAGAGCTAAACACTCAAGCTTGACCAGAGTCAGAGAATCTTGGAAAAACAGGATATCAAGGAATTGTTTGCCAACTTGCATCATTTATGCTGACAAGGTGAGTCATCAGGTCAGCAGCAAACAATGAGAGTCACTGAGTATCTGCAGTTTTACATTCATTCCCTTCCAAACCATGTGGTTTAGTCTAACAGAAAACAAACAGGAAAGGAGAATTCTGGGAAATGTAGTCCACCTGCCCTAGATAGCCACAAATTGCTATTTAGAGCCCCTCTAAGCCACAGCAACAGACTAGGGACCAGCTACCATAACTCAGGATCCTGGCCTTGAAGCACTGGACCACAGTAGAGCTGTTGAACACAGAAACACATCTTAGTGAAAGAGTTTACAGGACCACTCAGACAGGCCAAGGCCATCGATGAAAAGGGAAGCCTGCCTGATCCAGCTTCCCCAATGGCAGGGCACATGGACCATATGAAATAACCACACATTCCCTCTGCCCATCCTCTGTGACAGATGTCTCTCCCTCCTCCTAGGTAGGGCCTTATTCACTTCAGCATTCAACCCTGACCATTGCTACAGCCCCACCCCCACCCCAGAGGAAGCAGACAGAAAGTAATCTTTCATTCATTTCTCATTCTGATAACCTGTTTCATCACAGTTAACTGGATTCACCTAGTGCTACTGTAAAAACAAAAACAAATTCAGATGTGGGATACTGGGGGCCTAGATGACATGGTCACATGTGGACATGCACAGGGGTTATTTATTGTCTCATTGACTCAGCCAGGACATTGCCAGGATCCAGGCAGGTGGCATAGGACTCAACATGTGGATGTCTCCTCATACAGGACAAGTGCGTCTGAAGGGGATAGTGATGATCAAGGGGGTCAGTGCTACTTCCTGGCATTTCTGTTAGCAAGTAGATCTCAAAAATGCCTCTTTTCCCTCAGAGCCCCAAGGGGATGTCAGCCATTCAATCCTAGTACAGCCTGTTTCCACACAGCAGACGCGCTCTACCGTGCTGATGCTCACTCTAACTTACCAGATGGCACTGAAAAGTCACAGCTTCTGTTTTTCTTACCCTGACAAGGTTTCAGAAGAGTAGAAATGGAACACTTCTTCCAAGTGAAATAGTGTCTGTTCTGGTACTGTGGAAGCTTCATTCCAACAGAATTGGGGAGGGTGTCGAGGCCTGCGTATGTGTGCATGCACGTGTCTGTGTTCCCTTCTGAGCAGAATGGAGTCTGGGGTGGGGAAGGAGATGGTGTGATTCCTAACAATGTAATCTCCTCTGCTGTCCTTGCAGCTTCCAGCGCTAAATAATGAGTAACTCGGGTCACAGAACAGGCGCCGTCACAGAGAGCTTTAAGTGAAAGCAAATTAAGTGTACAGGCACTTAACTCAAAATCAGTCTTCACAGCTTAGAATATCAAGAACATCATCTTAATGGAGGACATCAGCCAGGACAGAGATGGGGCTCTGCTCTTTATATAGTACCTTCTATTAGCAAGCCATGCAATGCTTTTGTAAATTATGAATTGCTAGGCAAAGCAGCTCAGGAGAACTGGTCAAGGTCATTAGGGATGCCAGGTCCAAGAATACACAGAGAGCAGCAGAAGCTGAGAAACGGATAGTGTGTATCAGAGAAAGCAGTGAGGCGTTCTGAGAGCAGAGATCAGGATGAGGATGTGAGCACTTGTCCTCGTGCTTGTACGGCAAGTTCCTTACCTACTGAGCCATCTCTGCACAGATTCATCTCAATCCATGCCTGGTTGTTCTGAAAGATGAAGGGGACCCTTTTTCCACTCTGCAGAAATATGAGAGGTTCTAGGGCTGAAGAAATGGCTCAGTGAGTAAAGAGTTTATCATACAAAAAGGAGAAGGGGCATCCATGATATTTCGGTGGGCGAGGTGTTCCCCTTGTAATACTTGGGGATACAGGGGATTCTTAGAGTAAGCTAGGTTAGCAAAATGGGGGTTTAGGAAGAGACCCCATCTCAATATATAATGTGGAAACCTATCAAGGAAGGCACCTGATAGCAACCCCAGGCCTCCAGATGCACATTCCACACTTGCGTGCATGCAAATACACCAAGGTTCTTAACTTAACTGAGAGGTATCTCCTAGATCTCCCTGATCTAGTCTTCAGCACCAGTGATCCACTGACTCTAACACCTCATCTTGCCTCTTTGGTAACTACCCTTCTACTTTCTACATCGGATAAATACATTCTTTAAAAGTACAGCCTTTCATCAGATCCAGAAAAACAATTATAGATCTGTATGAGTTGGCTGTAATACAAAAATGATTTTGTCTTCTACTCGATAATCTATATCCTCACTCCCCAAACACCACACTCAAAGCACTGTGAGGAAAAGGTGGTCCCTGCATTGGTCAGAGAAGAAAAAGGATACAGCCAGATCTGGCATCATTAAACTGGTCAACCAGCTGCAAGACATTACCAGCTGCCATGTTAATCATTAATGAGGCAGACAGTGCCTGTTGCCTGTGTAGTGAACCAAGCATTATGGCTTGGGTTTTCATTTCATTTAAAATTAACTCACTGAATGAAGACTCTGCCTCCAGCTTGTGAGAGACAGAGCTGTTGGCACAAAGAACGAACTGACAGGCCAGAAGCACACAAAGGGAACATGAAGTCCCTCGCAGACATGATCAAACTGTTTGCATGCAGGCCTTGGCTTTTAATTCAGCTCAGTCCCAGTTTCTTAAAGACCTTGCTCAAAATATTCCTGTGTTTGCAAGCAGAGCCCCTCTGTGTCACTGTCCCTTCCTCTTGTAGCCTGTGCTGGTGCCTCTTCAAATTACCTTTATAAGGATCTTGAAATTAAGCAAAGGGGAGAATATGATCCTATTTTCTGATTTAAGGTTGTGTTTTTGTTTTTTGTTTTTTTTTTTTCAGGAAAGACAAATGCAGTTTTAAAGAAATTTTGTTACATTTAAAAACAGAAGGAGAGAGAAGGACTGGACACAGACAATCCAGGTGAACCCACATTTCTCCTTCAGTAATTAAATAATAATTTTTTTTACCTCCACCAACATCTAGAAACTCCTAATCCACCTTGTATATCTGTGAATCTATCTATGAGAGATATTTCATGCAGGCACAATGTGAGCACACACTGTTTATCCATTTATCCTGCAATCATCTATGTATCTTCAAGTTTCTTCTCCATTGTCTATGTTCACTCTTTTCATGAGAGTAATATTTCACTGTTTATATGTGCCACGTTACTTATCCAGCATCTGTCCGTCAGCATAAGCTATTTCTACCTTTTGACTAATGCTGCAATCCACATCGTCATCCCGTGGAGCACAAGGGGCTGTCCAGCTGAGCCGAGCATAGGCAGAAGAATAGAGAAAAGCACTGTCTGTTAAGTCCCTTTTTGTGGTATCTCCTATGCAATGGCAGATAATGGAAACACTGGATTAATTCATTGTTTCTTGTGGGGGGTTTGTTTTGTTTTTTTATTTCTCCCATGCACACTGTTCATTTTATACAGATTTCATTCTCCTCTGAAATTTCTCAGGTCTCATTGCACATAGTTTACCTTTTGTGCTACATTAATGTATGCATGCATCATAGTCATTTCTAAATTATTAGGCAATTTCAACATTTTGCCACATGACAGGCTGTTTCTATTGATTCCTTTTCTTCTGATTACATACTATACATTCCTGACTCTTCACATATTCTATATTTTTCCAGTGTGATGGGCACCATGTGTAAATGAAGAAGATACCTTTATTGGATTCTATAAACCTGTGCAATGGCGCCTGCCGTAGACACTTCTACTGATGGGTTGCTATGTTAAACTGGCACTGTTGAATCTTTAGCTAGATTCAGTTTACAGTTGAATTTACAACTGAAATTTATCTGAGGATAAGATTGGAAGAGTTCCCCTTGGACCAACCATGAAGAATACCCTGGAAATGTTCTCACACCTTGTATTTCAGTGACCACCTTCCTGAACCATGTGAGCTGGGTGCTCTGTAGACTGGCAACCAGCTTTGGGGATGTGGGGGTGTTATCTTTCTCTCCAGTTCTACTCTAGTCTGTGCCTTAGAGAACTACAGCAACAGGTTCAGTAAAGCCAGGGCATCTCAGGAGAGCGCTTTCTTGCTACTTTTTGACAAGCCTCCAGGAAGCATCTGGTACACATATCATACAAAGCTGGTATTCCTTAGATTCTACAGATTTTCCCTTTTTTATGTTACCCTCAGTGAGATATTGTTTGCACTCAAGAATGTCCTATGCATCTGACTGGGACTCAGTTCAATTCACCTGCCTGTGTCCAGAAGACATCAAGCCACCACAGTACACTAGAGTAGATGCCCCTCTTTCCCTCAGGAAACTCTATGCTTCTCAGGGGAATTTTCTTCAGATCTTTTCCACGTCTATATTTAGCACCCTCTCTGTGGTGGTTTGAAGGAGAATGCTCCATAGCCTCAGAGATTTAAATGCTTGGTCCCTAGTCAGTAGAACTGTTTGAGAAAGATTGGGAGGTGTGCCCTTGGAAGAGAAAGAGGGTCGTCTTTGACGTTTCCAAAGCCCATAGTATTCCAAGTTATCTCTCTCTGCTTCCTGCTTTCAAATAAGGAGGTAAACTCTCAGCTACTTCTCCAGCACCATGCCTGCGTGCCTGCTGGCATGTCCCCTGGCATCATGGTCATGGATTCACCCGCTGGAACCATAAACTCCAAATTAAAATCTTTTTTCTGTAAGTTGCCTTGGTAATGGTGTCTTGTCACAGCAATAGAAAAGTAACTAAGACGCTCTCCATGTGTTAAAAAGAGAGTTGGCAGGTGTTATTGACATGTTTTATAACCAAGGATACCATCATACCAGCCCCTATGTGGTTATTACAAGTTTGAGGAAATTTACCTTGTTATTTTTGCCCATCTGATGGATTCTTCTCTTACCTGCTGTTGTTCCAGCGATGTACACTGCCTCATGCTTCCTTCTCCCTTGAATATAACTCATTTGTGCTTCTTTGCTTCCCCTGTTCTCTAATGGGCTTTTCTAAATTATGATTTTATATCTTGCCCAGTTTGCTCTTGTTGCTAAGGTGGTAAATTTAACAGGAAACTGCATCAGGAAGTGATGATGTCTCAGTTGCTATTAATGTAGTGCTTTTCAGTTCTGCATAGCTCAGTTTTTCTATTTGTAATGCAGTTGCCACCTGCCAAGCTAAAGGGTGGGAAGACCAAATACTGGAGAGTAGCCAAACACTTAAAAATGGGGAAGGGATTCAAATGACTGGACAATCTAGCCACACCCACCTGACTGCTCATCGCGGTTCTTTATAATTTTCTGTCTGTGAAGGCAATGTCAGCTCTGCCAGAAACTCTTCTTCTTTCTTCTCTTTGCCTTGCTAGTTCTCTTATATCTTCCAATAACCTTTCCCTGGAGCCACCCCTCAGTCAAGTGATTCCTGTATTATAATTGCATATGTATGTGAGCAGATTTCTTGGTGGGCAGACAATAAGTTCTCTAAAAAAATGGGCAGTGTTCCATCACAGAATTTAACAGAATAGCCATAAACAACATTTATTGGCATTCTAAAGTAAGACGAAGGAATGACTCTTGGTAGTGTTGTTTCTTCATTTGGAAAATATTCTGTGTCTATTAGATACATAGCGTAATGCTAGATGCTCATGGAATAACACTGTGCAACTGCATATGGCCCACAGATCCTGGTCTCACAGAATGGATAATTGGCAAGAAAGACACAGAAAATACATAGAAAAGGCTAAGTAACACTTCACTTCAAATATTCAATAAAAATAAGATGTATGTAAAGGAGAAATTAATTTCTATAATGAAAGACAGGATCAACTGTTTTAGCAGTATTGATGCTACTGATAGGACATAGCATATAACGTCTAAGATGAGCCTTTATGGTTGCCAATTAGGAAGTAATTGTGAACTTTGAAAATGGTACTTGGTAATCTGGTGACAGTAGATGCCAGACACCTGGCACTTGGAGTGAAATGGTGGAGAAGTGGAACAAGTGTGTAAAGTCCATATACTCAAGACATTTGTCCATGGACCATCCCACTGGAGACAATGGATCAGGCTGCAGATGGCAAGGGTCTCCTAGAGATTAGAGAGATGGAAGTACCAAGGAAATAATGAATGCCTGATTAAACATCATCCTAGGGCACGGAGAGGGACCAGGAGAGCCCAGTAGGGCCAGGAGTGAATAAAGGGCCCTGAAGAGAATGAAGACAGAGGAGTTGTGGGAGAGGGTTGTGAAAGAAAGGAAAATCCTACCAGATTTTCCTTCACCATCTTAGAAAGGTTCATTTGCTAAGAAGACAGGAGCACAGCTAGGCAAGAAGACTTCAGAGAGTGTAAAAGCTTTAGATGAATGTGCCTATGCAAATGATTCCTGCTAGAATGTGCTCTAGGTCATGTGACCTTCTAGATATGTGAGGTGGACATGAGAGGTGCAGCAGTTGTAGAACCATCTACTGAGATGCAGACAGCATGCCCCAGATAGAGGAACACCAAGAGAGGACAAACATATATTCAAATATTACCCATGGCAGCTAGTGGGAAAAAGCAAAAGTGAAAGTGGAGACTGGAGTCGTATCTCGGGCCACTGAAGAGGAATTCTAAGCCACCAGCCAAAACGTCAAAGACCAACTTGAGTGGTAAGAACTCAAGCAGAAGCAGAGAAGAACACTCAGAAATAGAGTTGGGTAGTAGAGGTGAACCAGGGTACAGTGCAGCTGTGAATGGATAGCTTAGGTGGTCGATTTGGTTATATTCTTACTAAGCTACCCACAAGTATAGCTCCTTTTTCCTAGAGCATTTTACATAGATTTTTTTTTTTTTTTGGCCCTTTTAACCAACATACAAACAGGCTGCAGTGCCACATTCGGGGGATCTAGGTCAGAATCTTGCAAGATAAGCATCCAACGCTAGTCAAGTACTACTAAGCACAATGGCAGAAAAGACACAAGGTAAGTCTCCAACCAACCAAGACCAAGATTCAGATCTTGAGGAAAAAACAAACTAGGCTCTTCGCTAGAGTTGGGAACAGGAAGGTGATTGAAACTTAAGAAGACAAATTTGGAACCAGTGCTCTAATAAACTACTGAGAAAATATTGCATAAAATCTTCCTTCTACCACGAGTATGTGTTCTGGTGGGGACTCACAAAGGACTGAACAAAGGTTGACAAAATATGAGCTCAGAGCACAGTCTTGATGGATTTTAAATGAGAAATCACATGACTGCTAAGATGTCATATTAAAGTCACATAAAATTCCAGGATGGCCCTAGGACCACCGGATCAGGGAAATGAGAATATTCCCAACAATAGCAAGCAGAAGTGAAGACTACTGCCCAGAAGTGGGTTGTTAGTAAGGAACTCTTGAGAAGTGCAGGCCATGGCAATGACAGAAATTTTAAAAATTGAAAGAGTGGAAGGGAGTTAAAAGGGAGGTAAATGCATTGATGTGATCAAGGATCCAGAACACAGGAGCTGACTTGTAAAGATGTCTCCGGGGGAGCCAGCTGGAGAGGTATGCTTGCCTAGAGCCAAGACAGCATGCTAAAAGTAAGACAGGACTATTATGATTATTCATAAGCATTCTCCGTCCCTAACTCTTAAGGCCCATGTCTAGCCAGGGGAACCAGGCAGGCCTCCATTATGAAAACATGGTACTGAATTCAAAAGAACACAAAAGAGGCTCCACCAGGAAAGGATGCGTGATGTTTT
The DNA here is from genome assembly GCA_028551405.1 of Uromys caudimaculatus. Taxonomy (NCBI): domain Eukaryota; kingdom Metazoa; phylum Chordata; class Mammalia; order Rodentia; family Muridae; genus Uromys; species Uromys caudimaculatus. The sequence goes on from CM052711.1 coordinate 33,739,256, forward strand.
AATGGACCAACAGGGTATTCCATAGGATTCGTGAAGAGGATTCAGTGTAAACAAATGAAATGAACAATGACAATTGGAATGTGTTTCCTGACAAGCACCCATTGTTTGTCCTTGTAATTAATGACCTTCCCCTCCAGTGTATGTGATCTGAGGAATGGGTAACTCCTAGCATCTGCCTTCCATTATCATCTGCCACTGAAAAAGCTAAAGGGAATCAAATCCTGGAGGACCCTCCACTTGTCATTTTATAAAGTCTTTCGCTCAGTCAGTCAGAATCTATGCTTTCAAATCCTGAACATATACAATCAGTAGACGCTGTAGTGTGTGAGATGGGGGGGCGGGGTGGAGAAGTGGGGAGGGGTGTCCTAGAACCTTTTATATCCTTCTCATTTTCTAAGTCTGGTCCTCATGTTCTCACTAATTCTCTGATCCCTTCATATCTTTCCAGCGTGTTCTGTTTCTGTTTAAAATGATTTGAAGAGAACTCTTGCCACCTGCAATCAGAGTTTCTGATGGAGGCACAAAGTACAGCAGACACTGGGATATGAGCAAGGCTCATGGTATGGCAGACAGTGAGAGTGTGAGTGCAGACTTAGGTGGTCAGCAAGGCAATGTTGATACAAATAGCCTTGAGATGGACTTTTAGAGAGAAGTCACAAACAGAGGAAGATGCCATGGATTGGAACAAAACTGAGAAGTGAAAATGTACCAGCATTATGTGTTCTGATGCACGTCAGGAAGGAGGAGATCCCAGAGTTGTTTTTAATAAATAAAATTCCAAACATCACATTCACTAATGAACACTCAGGAGCCAAATGCTGTGTTGAAAGCCTGCTAGCTCAGAGAATCAGAGAAAGCATTCAGTCTACCTTCCTCCTCTACCACCATCCCAGAAGGAAAAAACTCCTTCCCCTTCTCTACACTGACTTACAAACCTTTCCAAACTGAATGCCCCTCCTTTCTACTTACTGTGCACCTCTCTATCCAACCTCCTGGCTTCCTCTCACCCTCTATTTTTTTTCCTATGTTCACTCCCTGTCAACTAACTGGTTACTTGCTCTACCTCTTGACCTATGGTTGACTTTGTTCAATCTCGTTTATAACAAGCAGAAAGCTTTTGGGTTACAGGGGTGTGCTAGGGCTGAGCCCTCTTCAACTTGAGACAGGGTTTTCCAGTACACAATCTCAGGGTTCAGAGTATCCTACAACACCCCAGTGTACGTTAATGGTAGACTTGCCAAGAGAAAGGACTGGGAGTCATGTAGAACTTACCCTCTAGTAGGAAAGATAATGACATAAACAAATACGACTGAATTTGACAAATGTTGTAGCTAAGAGTCCAAACACATATATTATACACGTTCTCTCTGCCTCAGTTTCTTACTGATAAAATGTGATGATGAAATAATTAACACATTACAGAAACCATAATATACAATCTCCCCAAACAGTTCTCTTTATAGGAAACACATACTGTTATATATATGAAAGAATAAAGCCATATTCCTAACCTGGTGTTGGAACAGGGCAGAAGTTACTAGAAAAAAAAAATGATTTTAGGACCTGAAAGCAGAGTCATAACAGCAATAATCATTATTCTCGTTTATTAATCTCTTTCCCTGTGCCAGAGATATTATCTCCTTTATGCCCCACAAGAGCCCTATGAGGTAGGCACCAATATTATCAGTACTTAACAGATGAACAAATCTGAAGTGTGGAAGAGCTAAGCACCTAGACCCAAATTGCTGTTAAGTGGCAGAGACAAGAAAGAGGTTGGAGGGAACAAGGATGACAATCAGTACATCCGAGACCTCTCCCAATAAACTTCTCACCACTGGACACTCCTTGCTGCCTGGGTGTCACCTTACAGGAGCTTGTTCTGATACCTCTGCATCCTCAGTTTTATAACACACAATATCAGAAGATGCAATTCAGAGATAGTATTTTATTTTCTATCTCACTTTTCAAAAGAATGCATTGTTCATGAACAAAGAGTAATCGCTGTGGCTACTGACCTCATAAAATTAGCATATTTTCTCAATTAGATTCATATCAGAGCATCTCTGAAAGCTGCCTCTCCAAGAACCTGCTCACTGCCCTCCTGCCTGGTGGCAATGAGAGAAAACATGCTAAGTAACCTCCCTTCGTTTCAAAGAGAAACCACATTCATTCTGAACACTAATCAAAGAAATGTGCTGCCACGTTGCTCGATTGGAGCCCTGACTTCATCACTTAAATGTGTTGTCTGCTGAGATGGGTGACTGGGGCAGCTGTTCAACATATGCCTACCAACACTGAATGGCCCTGTTAGTGAAGAACGTGAGGGATACTCTATCCCTTTGAAGCTGAAGAGGAAATCATAAGTAAGCATAAAGTAATTACCCACTTGGAACCCGCCCAGGCCATGTTCAATGCAATTGAAAGCTTCTGTCCTTGATGCCAACCTTTTCTAGCTTAGGGAGGTCAGAGACTTGGAATATTTTCACCACTCTCTGCTGCAGAGACCTGACATGCTTTGAAGCTGGATCTGAAATTCACTTAGGTCACCAAGGGGAGGGATTAGTGCCTTCCCAGCCAAAGAACATCCTGTCTCAGGAGAGTTAACATCATTTCAAATGCTCTTTGGTTCACGTTAATATTGCTACTTTCTCTCTTCCTGTGGTACTTAGTGTGCAGACTGCCTTCCATCGATACTATCTCATCTGAGAAGTGCAGCAGCCATGTAAGAGAACAGCGTGGCATCACCATTCTTGATTACAGACAAGGAAAGTGGCATTAAGGCAGATAATTGCCTGGCTGAGGAAGGAGTCATGGTCTTCTAAGCCTATCATCTTAGCCCTTCATGTCCTACTCCTCTCCACTTCCAAGGGCTGACTCATAACTGGTGTGCATTTGTAGACCTCCTGACCCTCTTTCAATTGCCTGAAAAGTCTTTTCAAGTTTGGTTTTGTTTTTTTTTGTTGTTGTTGTTGTTTTTAATTTTACAAACAAAAGTCTCATGAAGCAATGTTCTAAAGACACAGACCAAGTGCCCAGGTACTATGAGAAGAGTGAGTTGTCCCTTTCCTTAAATTCAACTCCAGAGAATGTGAACAAGCAGAGAGGAGTTTGGAGAGCTACTGCAGGAGCATGCAAATCCCTTGTAGAGACAGACAATTCTTGTTCTAGAAGGTAAATGGCACATTGCATTCAGACACCAAAGGCTTACCGATGATGAATGTCACTCTCTTTCACATTCATTGTTTTGAGAGATCCATCATCAGCATCCTTTTGAGGTTCTATTAGAGTCCAGATCCAAAGTCACATCAAGGCATTACAGATGCTTGTTGGCTGAGGGTATATGAGAACAGGTATCCTGGCCAGGTGCCTTGAGCAGGGGACCACTAGAATACATAGTGACATCATGGTTTCAATATAGTATACACTGTCTCAAGCAGGAAGAGGCTTCAAACCAGAGTACCCAGCTGGTGGTAGAGGTGGGTAGCAGTGACTGTCCATACCCTAGTCCCATGATGAGAGACCACCTGCACAAGAAGACCAGCATCCTTACCTCATTGACTCCTCCTCTAAGCAAATCTTCCTAGGATAATAAGTCTAAGAATCCCAAATCATCTCTTTTTTTTTTCTTTCTGAGAACTGAACATAGAATAGGGACACCTGACAGGAGCTGTATTCAGAGGAGAGGCACTACAAGAAAACAATATAAGGGTGTTTTTATAGTAACTATGCATCTATGTTCTGGTGTGCAATGCCCCTATTTTTTAAAAAAAATCTACTTAGAAATTAGAGAGTTAAATTTATCTTTCCCCAGCAAAGATTACTAGGCATAGTAGGCATCTATTTTAAAAGGCGTGAGTTTATAAGCCTCAGATACCTAGAACTTTGAAAGCAGGAGGGAAGAAGGTCTTCAATAAAATAGTAAGCATTAAAATAAAACCATAATATCCCAGAGCACTAATAGAAAAATGATAATGGAAACTTCTTTTTAAAGGATGGTATATTATGGGCGTGAAGATGGGCAGTTGATGCCCAGAACACCCTTGCATCTCTGGAGACTAAAACAAAACATCAGATAGATGGCTTCCCACCTGTGAAGAGAGTGGCATGGCAGGGACGGCAAAAATAAACAGCAGATGTAAACACCAGGTAAAATCCAGAAAATTGCATTTTATATTTACAAAAGAAACAAAGGAATTAAATACTGGAAACAGAGTGGAAAGAAAGTCTAAGTAAAACTTCCAAGAGCATCACAGTTATGAGATCTGGGAGTTTGCAAAAAAAAAAAAGAAGAAGAAGAAGATAAAGGGAAAAGAAAATAAAAGAAGAAATATGTATGTGTACACACACACACACACATATGAACTAATGTATTTATATATGTATTAATGGATTAAGATGAGTTAATAATGTAAACACATATATTAATGTATGAGGTCCATGCAGCAGGAAAGCTCTGGAGAGAGACCCCTGCACTTCCTAGCTTGCTGTCATTGCTTCTTTGCCTTTTGGATGAGATCAAGGCTTGCTCTGACGCTGTGGTAAGTAAGCTTTGGAGCTGCAGGAAGCAGGAGTCCCGGTTTTACACCTTCCATTCCTAGCACTTGCACTTCCACTCCTAAGCCCCGAGGATTAATATAGAGCCAGGAAGCTGGTTATAACTCAGATATAAATTTGTGGATCCAGGTCTACATAGGAGAAGTGTGCAGCGCACAGTAGCACTTCCACTTAGTTCAGAAGCTGAACTCTGAGAAAAGGAGCAGAGCAAGAGCAGCTTTCTGTCCTTCTGGGCAGCAGACAGAGTGGCACGTGTAAAACAGCAGCATTGCAGGGTCAATCATTGATCTCACCTTAGTGACTCTCCTCAAGGGAAGCTGCTTTCTTTTATTACATTCTCCACTTTCAGAGCCTCAGGGACATTTGGTAGGAAACTGGATGCTCCCCACCCCCACCAAAAGAAACCTAATGAGACATTTGTAGTGCAAGGTTAGGTTTCCCCAAGATCCAGGGGGCAGGAGAAACATGGTCTACATAACTGGATCCAGCACCATTATCTTGGCTCCTTCATTGCCAGTCAAAAACAGAGGGCAGGGGTCATCCTTCATATAGCCCTTTCTGTTTGACCTGTCTGAACCTGAGAAAGAAAACAACTCATTGCTTCCCACATACCTGTAGAACTTCAAAACAAGAACTCTAAGGAAAATATTAGCATCAGAATCCCTCTTCTCAGCAAGGAAGAACTATGGACCCTGTTGTTTTGGTTTGTATTTGTTTGAGTTTGTCTTTCCTCACTTTCAATCCATAGTCTCCTAAGTTGCTTCTACTCTTTTTTTTTCTTTCTCCATTCTCCATCTTAATACTTTGTTCTCACTACTTTAATCTATACATTATTTCTCCCTAGCCTATCTTACATTATCTCAGCCCCTTTCTTTTTCATTCTTGTTTTGGGTGAACTTGATATTTTCATTTTTTCACTACATTCATTTTTTTATCCTTTTGCTTTTATTGAAGATAGATTCTTATTTCATACAATATATCCTGATTATAGTTTCTCCTCCCTCTAGTTCTCCCAGTTCCTCCCCACCTCCCCTCCCTTCCAGATCCACTCCCTTTCTGTTTTAGAACAGAACAGGCTTCTAAGAGAGAACCAAACAATACAAAATAAAAATATAATTAAACAAGACAAGAAAAATCACATCGAGGCTGGACAAGGCAACCTAACAGAAGGAAAAGAGTCCCAAGAGCAGGCACAAGAATGAGATACCCACTTGTTCACACAGTCAGGAGTCCTCTAAAAATACTAAATTAAAAGCTGTAATATTTATGTAAAGGACCTGGTGCTGACCCATGTAGGCCCTGTGGTTGCTGCTTCAGTCTCTTTGAGTTCATATAAGTCTTTGTTAGTTGGTTCAGAGGGATTAGTTCTCTGTGTGCCCTCCATCCCCTCTGGCTCTTACATACTTTCCTTCTCTTCTTTCACAGGGTTCTGGGTGGATGGATTTAATGAAGACATCCCATTTAGAGTTGTGTGTTGCAAGAACGCTCTCTTTTCTTAATGTCTAGTTGTGGGTCTCTTCATGTGTTACCATCTGCTTCAGAGGGAAACTTCTCCAATTATGACTGAATAAGGCACTGATCTATTAGTATAGCAGAATATACTTAGGAGTCATTTTATTAATACTCTTTCTAGACCAGTAGTGTTTAGTTTTGCCCTGGGTGTCTGGGATATCTGGTCTCTGGTTCTTGGTTATCCAAGAAGTGTTAGGTATGGGTTCCTACTCGTGGTGGAGTGGGCCTTAAGTCAAATCAGGCAGGACAGATTATAGGTCAAAGATTTTGTGGCTGAGTTGATGTTTATATTTCTCTTTTGATAGCCTGCAGATTACCTTCCCACACCAGAAACACTAGAACATAGAGGTGAAAGCTCCATGTAGGCACCAGCCAGACTTCTCCATGTTCAATGAGTTGTGTGGGTGTTGTCCTTGGCAATAAGACCCCACTGTCAGTTTGCAGAGAGCACCCATTGTCTTAGCAACAGCACGGTTTGTTTGGAGACTTCCATGGGACTCCCTTGGCCAACAGCTCAGTTGAGTAAAATACAGTCCTTGTACTGAAAGGCTCATTTGATGAGATGGCCAGTTGGGACTCCATATCCCCAGCTATTAGGCAACCTTATTAGAATAACCTTCATATATAGGAACTTTCGATGGTACTAGGTTTCCATATCATCCCTCAAATGCTCCTCAATTCCATTTACCTCTCTTCACATTTCTTCCTTCAGCACTACTGCCCCTCCCTGCCCCTACATAATCTTCCCATTCCCATTCTCCCTTTCCCCGAGTCCTCTCATAAAAATCTATTCTATTTCCTCCTCCCAGGAAGATCTATGTGCTCCCCATAGTCCCCTCCTCTACACCTATCCTTTATGGGTCTACAGATTGTAGTTTGGTTATAATTTATTTAGTAGCTAATGTTCACATACAAGAAAATACATACCGCATTTATTTTTCTGTCTGTTTTTTTTCTAGTTATATTCATTTGCCTGCAAATTTTATGATGTCATTTTTTAACAGCTAAGTAATACACCATTGTGTAAATGTATCACATTTTTATCCACTCTTCTATTGGAGGGCATCTAGGTTGTTTCTAGTTCCTATTCACTAAGAATAGAGCAGCAATGAACATGGTTGAGCAAGTGTCCTTGTGGTAGTATGAAGTGTCCTTTGGATATATGGCCAAGAGTGGTATAGGTGTGTCTTGGAGTAGATCAATTCTAAATTTATGAGGAACCACCGTATTTATTTCCATAGTAGCTGTATAAGTTTGTACTCTAATACCACAAACAGAGTGGCTAAGATAAATAAAACAAAGGATAGCCCATGATGGCAAGGACATAGAGTAAGGGAACATTATTTCCTTGCTGTTTAAAAAGTGAAATCATGGTACTAAATAATGTCATCCTGAGTGAGATAACACGGACCCAGAAAGACAAAATGTAGTATGTATTTGCTTATGTGTGGATATTAGTTAAGTCAATGATAAACAAGCTACAATCTGTAAAACCACAGAAGCTACATATAAAGTAAGGTACTAGGAGCCAGTGGGTAAATAGATCTTCCCAGGAAATGTAAATAAGGTAGATATTTATGGATGGATAGGGGGTGCTGAAACAGGAGGATTAAGTGGGTGAGGGAAGAAGGGGACAAGGGATGGAAGGAATAGGGGGAGAGACAACTAAAGTTAGAGACTATTTTAGGGTACCATGGAAACCTATTACCATAGAATCTTCCTAAAATATATACATATTCATATGAAATCATTCTGAGAAAGCCTCAAATCCAATCAGAGAATGTGGTTGGTTATCCATATGACAGCTGTGCCACTATTGCACCAGCAACACTTCTTATCTAGCAAGTTAATGTAGGATTAACAGCTGGGTGTGGCTGCAGATACCTTTCCTCCCCCAACAGCCTGTATGGTACCTCCCAGCACTATAACATTTACTCAGTAGGGAGGGAGCCATTAGCTCAGTTCAGGCTTAGCATCACCATACTTTACCTACATGATAAGGCCTATTAAAAGTCAATTATGGATTTGGGAGGAACTTATGGGGCCCCCTTCTTCCTGAGTGAACTCTTTGCTACTGATGGATTCTGATTGAGGGGCAGACATTGTCTTCTGTTGTATACACACTGAAGAATCCACTAGGATCCAATTGATAATTCTTAACCCATGGCCATAGAAATGACCCTAGTTAAAAATCAATGGATCTCAAAAAAGATCAAACAAAATATCACAATGAAAATAACAGCAAGCGAAATGCCATGAATGTAGTGGGATGAAAGAATCAGTAGGGAGACTGGAGGGGTGATTATAAACATAATGCACCATATATATATATATATATATATATATATATATATATATATATACAAAAATTATAAAAGAACAAAGTTTTGTTTTTAAATCTAGCTCACAAAGAAAAAAGTTAATATAGTAAAAAGACTTAGATACTGGGAAATCTTTTTGTAAGTTATTCGTCTTTACTTTAGGAGAAAATATAAACCAATACTATGTTCAGACTCACTTTCACTTCAATCAGAATGGCTACTATTAAGAAAAAAAAAAGAACAAAAAACAAAGCAAGAGATCCAGATTAATATAGAGTTGCTGGGAATATCAATCATGATAGAAAGTGGTATGGAGGTTCCTCTAAAAATATATATTTAATTTCTGAATGACCTGCTATACCACTCAATGTATATGCCCAAAATAATCAAAATAAACATATTGCAAAGATTTCTACATATCCACTCTTTTTTTTTTTTAGAATTATCCATTTTATGCATATGAGTACACTGTCACTGTCTCTGGACATACCAGAGGACGGCATTGAATTCCCATTGCAGATGGTTGTGAGCCGCCGTGTGGTTCCTGGGAATTGAACTCAAGAAGAGCAGTTAATGCTCTTAACTGCTGAGCCATCTCTCCAGCCCCACTCTCACTGATATTTAGTTCATGATACCCACATTATAGGTCAATGTTCCCAGCACTTGGGAGGCAGAGGCAGGTGGATTTCTGAGTTCGAGGCCAGCCTGGTCTACAGAGTGAGTTCCAGGACAGCCAGGGCTTCACAGAGAAACCCTGTCTCGAAAAACAAAACAAAACAAAAAAAACAAAAAACAAAAAAAAATCAATGTAGGAGGCCATAAAGAGATAAATTGTAAGAAAAATATGATATATATATGCATATATAGAGAGGGGGGAGTCAAGTTTTATTAAACCACAATAAAAGAGCAAAATCTTGTGATTTGCAGGCAAACAGATGGAACTAGAAATCATGGAAAGTCAAATAAGCCAGAATCAGAAAGCTAAGTGTCACATACTTAGAACTCAGAAAAATAGGAGGACATGAAAATCAAAAGGAAACTACTAGGATCTGGAGGGATGTGGTGGTGAATGGGTAACAGACAGAGAATTTGAACAAAGTACATTACATGCAAACATGAAGCTATTCCAGTGAGCCCATTACTGTGGATAAGTAATATATACTGTGGTGGTTAGAATAAGAATGGCACCCATAGGGTCTTATATTTGAATGTCATCAGGGAGTGGCATGACTTTAAGATTTAGGAGCTATGTTGTTGTTTGAGTAGGTGTGACTTTGTTAGAGAAAGTATGCTACTGGGCTCTGAGACTTTAAAACCCCAAGCCAGGCCTAGTGTCTCTCGCTTCTCATTGTGTGTAGATCTGGATGTAGAAGTCTCAGCTCTTTCTCCAGCACCATGTCAGCCTATGTGCCACCATGCTCCCCATCTGATGAAAATGGACTAAACCTCTGAAGCTTTAAGCAAGCCCCAATCAAATGTTTTCTTTTGTAAAAGTTGCCATGGTCATGGTGTCTCTTCACAGCAATAGAACATGAACTAAGACACGGTAAGAAAAAGATGGCGCTCTATAATTTTAATGTGTTATAGAAGCAGTAGTTGTAAATTATATTCTTACTGTTCAGATATGATAACAAAACAAAGACAAATGGGGTTTTAAGAGACTTAATATGCAAAAATTCACAGTAAATTTATTTTGGGGTAATACAGTCAAATAAGAATATCCAGAGATAGCAAAAGAGTTAAGCAAATTAAAAGCTGTTAAACAACTTGGCATTGTGTATTTGTTCACCTTTGAGGCTGATTCATTAAATATATTTGAGGAAACCTCTGTAAAATATCACTTAAAAAGAAAATAAAAAGAAACAAATAATTAAAATACATAAGAAATAAAATAGAAAGCAATTGTAGATGCAACTGAGAAGCAAAGGAGAAAATAGTGAACAAGTGTCTGTCCTTTCCTTGAGACTCAAGAGAGTGATTGAGCAAGAGCCAAAGAAGCAAGACAGCAATCAGAAGATCAAAACCACATTAAACCAGAGATAAAGACATGTGTCTGGGTGAAAAGTAACTTCTACTGAGAATCCAAGATTTTCCTAAGCTATAAAAACTTTTGAGGAAAATGAATACCAAGAGAGGAAAAATCAGTCTCCTACAGGAATGAGCTCTCACATGAATTGTCCAATCCTGTGTGTCTGTGTGCCTCTGCATTTGTCAGGCTCTACCTGAGCCTGTCAGTAGACAGCCATATCAGGCTTCTATCAGCAAGCACTTCCCAGCATCCACAATAGCCTCCAGGTTTGGTGTCTGCATATGGGATGTATCCCCAGGTGGGGCAGTCTTTGCATGGCCTTTCCTTCAGTCTCTGCTCCACACTTTGTCTCCATATTTCCTCCTGTGAGTATTTTGTTCACACTTCTAAGAAACACTGAAGCTTCCACATACTGGTCTTCCTTCTTCTTAGGCTTCATATGGTCTGTGAATTAAATCTTGGGTATTCTGAACTTTGGGGCTAATATCCACTTATCAGTGAGTACATACCATGTGTGTTCTTTCTTTTTTTTTGATATTTTATTTACATTTCAAATGTTTCCATCTTTCCAGGTGACTGAGTTACCTCACTCAGGATGATATTTTCAAGTTCCATCCATTTGCCTGCAAATTTCATGAAGTCATTGTTTTTAATAGCTGAGTACTATTCCATTATGTAAATGTATCACATTTTCTGTATCCATTCCTCTGTTGAGGGGCATCTGGGTTGTTTCCAGCTTCTGGCTATTATAAATATGGCTGCTATGAACATAGTGGAGCATGTGTCCTTATTATATTTGGAGCATCTTCTGAGTATATGCCCATGAGTGGTACAGTTAGGTCCTTAGGTAGTATTATGTCCAATTTTCTGAGGAACCACCAGACTGATTTCCAGACTGGTTTTACCAGCTTGCAAGCCCACTGCAATGGAGGAGTATTCCTCTTTCTCCACATCCTTGCAAGCATCTGCTGTCACCTGAGTTTTTGATCTTAACCATTCTGACTGGTATGAGGTGGAATCTCAGGGTTGTTTTAATTTGCATTTCCCTGATGACTAACTCAGCCCATCGAGTTTCCTCAGTTGAAAATTCTCTATTTAGCTCTGTTCCCCATTTTTTAATAGGGTTATTTGGTTCTCTGGAGTCTAGCTTCTTGAGTTCTTTGTATATATTGGATATTAGACCTCTATTGGATGTAGGATTGGTAAAGATCTTTTCCCAATCTGTTGGTTGCCATTTTGTCCTATTGACAGTGTCCTTTGCCTTACAGAAGCTTTGCAATTTTATGACATCCCATTTGTCAATTCTTGGTCTTAGCGCATAAGCCATTGGTGTTCTGTTCAGGAACTTTTCCCCTGTGCCCATGTGTTTGAGACTTTTCCCCACTTTCTCTTCTATTAGATTCAGTGTATCTGGTTTTATGTGGACGTCCTTGATCCACTTGGACTTGAACTTTCTACAGGGAGATGAAAATGGATCAATTTGCATTCTTCTGCATGTAGACCACCAGTTGAATCAGCACCATTTGTTGAAAATGCTGGCTTTTTTCCACTGGATGGTTTTAGCTCCTTTGTCAAAGATCAAGTGACCACAGGTGTGTGGGTTCATTTCTGGGTCTTCAATTCTATTCCATTGATCTACCTGCCTGTCACTGTACCAATACCATGCAGTTTTTATCACTACTTCTCTGTAGTACAGCTTGAGGTCAGGAATGCTGTTCCCCCAGAGGTTCTTTTGTTGTTGAGAATAGTTTTCGCTATCCTGGGTTTTTTTAGTAATCCAAATGAATTTGAGAATTGCTCTTTCTAAGTCTATGAAGAATTGAGTTGGAATGTTGATGGGGATTGCATTGAATCTGTAGATTACTATCGGCAGGATGGCCATTTTTACTATATTCATCCTGCCAATCCATGAGCATGGGAGATCTTTCTATCTTCTGAGGTTTTCTTCGATTTCTTTCTTCAGAGACTTGAAATTCTTGTCCTACAAATCTTTTACTTGTTTGGTTAGAGTCACATCAAGATACTTTAAACTGTTTGTGACAATTGTGAAAGGTGTCATTTCCCCAATTTCTTTCTCATTCTGTTTATCCTTTGAGTAGAGGAAGGCTACTGATTTGTTTGAGTTAATTTTAAAACTGGCCACTTTGTTGAAGTTGTTTATCAGCTGTCAGAGTTCTCTGGTGGAGTTTTTGGGGTTGATTAAGTATACCATCGTATCATCTGCAAATAGTGATATTTTTATTTCTTCCTTTCCAATTTGTATCCCTTTGACCTCCTTTTGTTGTCTAGTTGCTCAAGTACTATATTGAATATGTAGAGAGAGGACAGCCTTGTCTAGTCCCTGATTTTAGTGGGATTGCTTCAAGTTTCTCTCCATTTAGTTTGAAGTTGGCTACTGGTTTGCTATATATTGATTTTATTATGTTTAGGTATGGTCCTTGAATTCCTGATCTTTCCAAGACTTTTAACATGAATGGATGTTGAATTTTGTCAAATGCTTTTTCAGCATTTAATCAAATGATCATGTGGTTTTCTTCTTTGAGTTTGTTTATGTAGTGGATTACATTGATGGATTACTGTATATTGAACCATCCCTGCATCCCTGGGATGAAGCCTACTTGATCGTGGTGAATGATCATTTTGATGTGTTCTTGGATTCAGTTTAGGAGAATTTTATTGAGTATTTTTGCATTGATATTCACAAGGGAAATTGGTCTGAAGTTCTCTCTTTCTTTGTTGGGTCTTTGTAAAGTTTTGGTATCAGCGTAACTGTGGCTTCATAGAATGGATTGGGTAGTGTTCCTTCTGTTTTTATTTTGTGGAATAGTTTGAAGAGTATTGGTATGAGGTCTTCTTTGAAGGTCTGATAGAATTCTGCACTAAACCCATCTGGTCCTGGGCTTTTATTTTTGGTTGAGAGATTTTTAATGACTGCTTCTATTTCTTTAGGGATTATGGGAATGTTTAGATGGTTTATCTGATACTGATTTAGCTTTGGTATTTGATATCTATCTATCTAGAAAATTGTTCATTTCATCCAGATTTTCCAGTTGTGTTGAGTATATGCTTTTGTAGTAGGATCTGATGATTTTTTGAACTTCCTCAGTTTCTGTTGTTATATGGCCCTTTTAATTTCTGATTTTGTTAATTTGGATACTGTTGTGGATAGCCATGGAGTTGCTTCAATTTTTATGTTAATTTCACTCTCCTGGGAGGGGTTGTCTGGAATGAGGAATGAGTCACTTACTCAGGTGACTAAACCTCCTCAAATGAATAAACAGACCAATCACTGGGTGAGTAGGCGGGACTTCTGGGTTGGATGGAGGAAGAGAGGAAGCAGAATAGAGTTAGGTCCTTTTGGACAGGAACATGTGTGGAAAAGATGTAGCTACTAGTGTCTCCTGGTTTCAATGGCATATTCAGCAAGATTCGCCTCCAGAGGACTTAGATTTATTAAGGCTTACAAGGTTAGGATTTTAGTTGATGACACCCAGAGATTGAGTTACCATTGTTTCTGAACTAAGTTTGTGGTGTTTTCCTTCACATGGATGCTCATCTGGGTTCAAGAGAGAAAGGTACATCGGCAAAGTGTGGGGTTGCCTGATGTGCACCACAAAGGCCTTGGGGGATTTGAAGCATGGAGCTGGTATGGTAGCAACCTGCCAGTGGGAACCTAGGGAGCTGGATGGAGAGATCATGGAGCTCTGAGTCAGAGTCTCCACGAGATAAAACAGGCTGGCCTTTGTCCACCAGTGCATGGCTGGCCAGCCCACCAGGGCAGAGAGAACTAGGACATAATGTGGGAATTTTCTGCCCTTTTTAAATAGTTCCCACAACAGGATACTGTCTCTGTGCCCTCTGGTTGGTCTGGCTAAGGGTTTATCTATCTTGTTGATTTTCTCAAAAAACCACCTCCTGGTTTGATTGATTCTTTGTATAGTTCTTTTTTTTTCTACTTGGTTGATTTCAGTTCTGAGTTTATTTCCTGCAGTGTACTCCTCTTGGGTGTATTTGCTTCTTTTTGTTCTAGAGCTTTCAGGTGTATTATTAAGATGCTAGTGTATGCTCTCTCCAGGTTTTTTTGTTTTTGTTTTTGTTTTTGTTTTTGTTTTTTGTTTGTTTGTTTGTTTGTTTGTTTTGGAGGCACTGAGAGCTATGAGGTTTTGTCTTAACACTGCTTTCATTGTGTCCTGTAAGTTTGGGTGCATTGAACCTTCATTTTCATTAAATTCTAAAAAGTCTTTAATTTCTTTCTTTATTTCTTCCTTGACCAAGTTACCATTGAGTAAAGAATTGTTCAGCTTCCATGTGTATGTGGGCTTTCTGCTGGTTTTGTTGCTATTGAAGACCAGTCTTAATCCACAGTGATCTGATGGGAAGCACGGGATTGTTTCAATCTTCTTATATCTGTGGAGGTCTGTTTTGTGACCGATTATGTGGTCAGTTTTGGAGAAGGTAGCATAAGGTGCTGAGAAAAAAATGTATATTCTTTTGATTTAGGATGAAATGTTCTATAGATATCTGTTAAATCCATTTGGTCCATAACTTGTTAGTTTCAATGTTTCTCTGTTTAGTTTAGGTTTCCATGATCTATCCATTGATGAGAGTGGGGTGTTGAAGTCTCCTACTATTATTGTGTGAGGTGCGATGTGTGCTTTGAGCTTTAGTAAAGTTTCTTTTATGAATGTGGGTGCCCTTGCATTTGGAGCATAGATGTTCAGAATTGAGAGATCTTCTTGGTAGATTTTTCCTTTGATGAGTATGAAGTGTCCCTCCTTATCTTTTTTGATAACTTTTGGTTGAAAGTTGATTTTATCCAATATTAGAATGGCTACTCCAGTTTGTTTCTTGGGACCATTTGCTTGGAAACTTGTTTTCCAGCCCTTTACTCGGAGGTAGTGTTTGTCTTTGACACTGAGGTGCGTTTCCTGGATGCAGCAAAATGCTGGGTCCTATTTACCTATCCAGTCTGTTAGTCTATGGCTTTTTATTGAATCCATTGATGATAAGAGATATTAAGGAATAGTGATTGATGCTTCCTGTTATTTTCATTGTTATATTTATGTTTGCATGGCTATCTTCTTTTGGGTTTATTGAAGGAATGTTGCAGGAAATATTAAAAAAGAAGGAATATATTGCATATTCCCAAGCTATGCCCTGGTTCTCTTATCCCCGACAGGCTGGCCAGTCATGCACTGGTGAGCAATGGCCGAGCTGCTTTTATCTCTTGGAGCTCTGACTCTGAGCTCCATGATCTCTCCACCCAGTTCATTAGGTTCCCACTGGCGGGTCACTACCACACTAACCCCATGCTCCAATACCCCCATGACCTCTGTGGTGCACATCAGGCAAACCCATACTTTGCCACTGTTCCTTTCTCTCTGGAACCCAGACAAGCCGCTGCGTGAAGGAAAACACAGGGCAAACTTAGCTCAGAAACAATGGTAACTCAATCTCAGGGTGAGACAACTAAATCCTAATCTTGTAAGCCTTATCATAATCTTATTCCTCTGGTGGCAAATCCTAGTGGATCCACCATACCAGGAGACTCTAGTAGCTACATCTTACCTATCTGCTTTCCCCATTCCAAAAGGACCCTCTCCCCTGCTTCCTCTCTTCCTCTCTCTGACCTTGAAGTCTCCCTACCTGCCCAGTGATTGACTCCTTTATTCATTAGGGGATTGGTTCAGAAGAAGCCACAGGTGTAACTCACTCCTTGTCTGAAGCCCCTCACAGGAGGGCAGAATTAGCAGAATACAAAAAGCCCCAGGGCTATTCACAACAAAGGAAGATTACTTTGTTACTTGTAGTTTCCCTCCTTGTGTTGGCCTTTTCCATCTATTATTCTTTGTATGGCTGGATTTGTGGAAAGTTACTGTGTAAATTTGGTTTTGTCATGGAATATCTTGGTTTCACCATCTATGGTAATTTGAGAGTTTTGTTGGGTATAGTAGCCTGGGCTCATATTTGTATTCTCTTAGGGTCTGTATGAGATCTGCCCAGGATCTTCTAGCTTTCATAGTCTCTGGTGAGAAGTCTGGTGTAATTCTGATAGGTCTGCCTTTATATGTTACTTGACCGTTTTCCCTTACTGCTTTTAATAGTCTTCCTTTGTTTTGTGCATGTGGTTTTTTGATTATTATGTGATGGGAGAGATTTCTTTTCTGGTCCAATCTGTTTGGAGTTCTGTAGGTTTCTTGTAATTTATGGGCATCTCTTTCTTTAGGTTAGGGAAGATTTCTTCTATAATTTTGTTGAAGATATTTACTGGCCCTTTAAGTTGGGAATCTTCACTCTCTTCTATACCTATTATCCTTAGGTTTGGTCTTCTCATTGTGTCCTGGATTTCCTGGATGTTTTGGGTTAGGAGCTTTTTGTGTTTTGCATTTTCTTTGACTGTCGTGTCAATGTTTTCTACGTTATCTTCTGCACTTGAGATTCTTTCTTCTCTCTTGCATTCCATTGGTGATGCTTGTATCTATGATTCCTAATCTCTTTCCTAGGTTTTCTAACTCCAGGGTTGTCTCCCTTTATGGTTTCTTTATTGTTTCTATTTCCATTTTTAAATCCTGGATGATTTTGTTCAATTCCTTCACCTGTTTGGTTGTGTTTTCCTGTAATTCTTTAAGGGATTTTTCTGTTTCCTCTTTAAGGGCTTCTACCTGTTTACCTATGTATACCTCTTGTATTTCTTTAAGGGAGTTATTTATTTCCTTCTTAAAGTCCTCTTTTGTCATCATGAGATGTGATTTTAAATCAGAGTGCTGCTTTTCTGGTGTGTTAGGGGTATCAGTGACTCTCTGTGGTGAGAGAACTGGGTTCTAATGATACCAAATTGCCTTGGTTTCTGTGGCTTATGTTCTTGCCCTTGCCTTTTGCCATCTGGTTATCTCTGGTGTTAGCTGTTCTTGATCTCTCTGACTGTGGCTTGTCCCTCCTGCAAGCCTCTGTGTCAGTACTCCTGGCAGACTAGTTCTCTCCAGGAGGAATTTTGGTATGGAGAGCTGTGGTACAGGGTCAGCTTTGGGGTGCAGACAGAAAACAGGGGGATCCCATCCCTAGCTGTTCCTTGGTTCCTGTGTCCTGATGGCTCAGCGAGGATCCCTCTTGGGCCAGGAATTTGAACAGAAGTGGTGGTCTTACCTGTGCTCGAAGGTGTGTTGGCACTCCTGGGAGACCAGCTATCTCCTGGCATTATTTGTGTATGTAGGACTGTGGCACAGGATCAGCTCCAGGTGCAGACGGTTTCTGTGTCCTGTGGGTTCCAGGAGGGTCCCTCAGAGCAGCAGTAGTAGTTTTACCTGTGCTCACAGGCTTGTCCACACTCCTGGGAGGCTAGGTCTCTCCCAGCACTATTTGGGTATGGAGCCCTGTGGCACAGGATCATCTCTAGGCACTGTGGCACAGGATTAGAAAGAAACCAGAAGGTTCCTATTGCTACTCTTTCAAAGGACCTAGGATCAGTTCCCAGTACTCACAGGACAGCTGACAGCCATATTTAATTTGAGTTCGAGGAGACTCTGCTCCTGACCTCTGCAGGCACCAGTCATGTGTCGTTAGACATACATTAATGCAAACACTTAAATAAAAATAAAATAAATCTCTCACAGTCGAACTATATACTGTGGCCCTTGTTGAAGTTGCATAGCAAGTACATAAAAGATGCTGTACTCTGTAGTTTTCTTTAGTAATTTACACGAAGAAAATAACCTAATATCTGTGTGGTATAAAGATAGTATCAAAAATTAGATAGATCTATGAAATGTATACTTGACATTCACATATATAATTATATCTAAAATTTACATAAAACCCATAAATATTTAACTCAATAATATGTAGGTTGATATATAAGTGGGAAACTGTACTGATGTTATCATTTTACTTTGAAATGAGTGGGTAGACAGAAGTATATGTAACACATTTTTAGTAAAATGTTTATGGTAATGACAAATAATAAATCCATAACAATGAATCCAGGGTAATGATGGAGTAAAAGGAAAACTGACAGTGGAATGGGAGTTCAGAAAGAGCCATGTACATGTTAGAATAACACAGGGTACCAGTGGCAGCACAAGTCAAGGGGGAAAGAATGGCTTTTAATATGTAGGGTTAGGCAAGCCACCTCCTTACAGGAAGAGTATAACTGGATGTCTATTCATACCTCATAAAAAGCTTAGTAAATTAAGCAGAAAAAAAAATCTGTAGAAGAAAGGAAAATATTTATGTGCCCTATATGTTAAAAATATTTGCTTTTTTATTTGTTTGTTTTTGCTTTTGTCTTGTTTTATTTTATTTTGTTTTTTGTTTTGTTTGGTTTTGTTT
This sequence comes from Uromys caudimaculatus, assembly GCA_028551405.1. Lineage (NCBI taxonomy): Eukaryota > Metazoa > Chordata > Mammalia > Rodentia > Muridae > Uromys > Uromys caudimaculatus. The sequence continues at coordinate 33,757,997 of CM052711.1, forward strand.
TGTTTCATTTTAAGACATGATTTCATTTTGTATAACCCTGGCTATCCTGGAGTTCAGTATGTAGACCAAGATGGCCTCCAAGTCACAGAGATCCTCTTGCCTCTACTTCCTGGCTGCTTGGATTAAAGATATGTGCTACCACTGCTTGGGAAGAAATATTAACTTCTTAATCAAAACTTCCAAAGCAAAAGCTACAAAACTAAACAACAACAAAATGAGTCTGGGGATGGGGAGATGGCAGACCAGGTAAGAGTCCTTGCCCTACAAGCATGAAGGCAAAGGCAGCATATGAATAACATTTATTTGGCTGACAGAGGGATGAGAGTCCATCATGGTGGGAAGAATGGCAGCATAAACAGGAAGCTAAGAGTCACATCCTCGGTGGAAAGTGTGAAGAAGAGCACGCAAGCAGAATAAGGAAGAGCAGAATAAGAAGAGTGATGTCTCATTGTAGCTTTAATTTTTGACTCTGTGATTTCTATTAATTTTGAGCATTTCTTCATATGCATTGCAGCCATTTAGGTTCTCTCTGAATTATATATCTCTAACCTTTTTCATTTGCAAACTGATGTTCCAATTTTTAAAATATAAGTGTTTGAGGGTATTGCAGATGGTTTTCATGGTGTTGGTGTTGCTTTTGTTGTTATTATTTCTTTGTTTTTTGATTTGTTTGGAGTTTTCTGTTTTCTTTTATTTGTTCAGTTTTATTAAGACAAAGTAAATACATTGTCCTATTCTGCTATTTATTAACTTTGTAATATCATTTGTGGAACCAAAAAACATTTAATTTTGCTATAAGTACATTCCTTTATTTGTAAGAGTTTCTATGTGTTCAAGGAATGGTGAGTGTGTGTGTGTGTGTGTGTGTGTGTGTGTGTGTGTGTGTGTGTGTGTGTGTAGGTATGTACTCAGATGCATGTACACAAAGGCCAAAACAGGTTATCAGGTATTCTCCCATGTCACTCTCTGAGACAAGATCCAGATGCTGACACTACTTGATAGAATGGCCAGAGTGTAAGCTCTTGTGATCCACCTGTCCAAAGTCACACTTAGTGAACTGATGAGTTTTATTGGGGTTACTTACAAGAATATGGGTGGGGATGACTTTTGAGATCCCTACTTCCAGTCCTAATGAGCTTTTCTGCAGAATGGAATGGTTCAATCCCAGAGGGAAGTGCTATACATCACTCCTCTCTGTACTCACTCTTCACTGTGCTCCAGGTTACAGGGTGTCCCACAGTCTTATCTAGATAAGTCTCTTATCCTCCAGGTGCCACTTCACTTGGCTAGTCAGGAGCCATGGCAGGAAGTCAGAGAGGAGAAAGAGTCCCAGCCAGCTCCACTGCTGAAAGTTTACTGTCGACTAGCTATTACAGCCAAGTGACAGTCCCCAGACACCCTATTGTCCCAAGGCACTAGAAACCACTTGATCTCCTCCCTCATTCTGACCTTAGGACCCGCCTAGAGCCCCATTGATGCCAGCTCCCATAGTCTTCATCATCATGGGTGATTTTCATAAGTCCCATCTTTGAAAATAGTACCATTAATTTAAATTATTCAAATTATCTTACTCTGGGCCCCTGTTTGCTACCATGCCCTGTTGATTACCCAACCTGTTTCCTATTTAGCAAAACAGTTAGGAATAATTTTCTCTTCCGTTGGTCATTGTGTTAGTCTATTTTATGCCACACTGACAAAAGTTGGCATAGACTACTTAAGGAAAGATTTATTTTGGCTCACACTTTCAGACGTTTCAGTTCATGGTCACTTGACACTGTTGTTTGTGTGCTTGGAACTAGGCAAGATACCACAGTCAGAAGTTGTTGGTAAAGCAAATTCACTCACCTCATGGTAACCAGGAAACAATAGAAAAAGAGTAGGAGATGAAATTGACAAAGTTCAGATTTCCCGAAAGAGCTTGTCTGAGTGACTACATCCAAGAGTAGTTAGATATGCCTAAAATCTCAGTAGCACCATAGATTGGCAGCTATTCTTTTAGCATATGGCTTTTAGGGGATGTTCTGGAGGCAAAGTATACTAATTTCCCCTTTAGGTCCTTCATAAACACAGAGTTTCAAATTTTGGTGCTGGGGTAGCTGGGATCCACAGTTACATATAAGGCCTGTTCAGGGACATAGGCCAGAGTCACCCAAAGTCATAGGAGGACCTTTGAGAGCAACTACCTAAAGCTTTTCTCAGAGGTGCCATCTTCTCCTCTGAGGACATTTTACCCAAGACTATCCTCTGTGCTTTTATAGATTTCATTACAATTGTAACTATTTTATGTTTAGTTGTTAAGAGTTGAATAAAACTTTACTCATAAAAAGTAAATCACTGCCAATCCCTAGATAAATGGAATTGGACTTAGCGTATAATATTAATTTATATGGCATTTGCCATAGAACATTCATCTGCAGAGCACCTCAGGTTAAAATGGCTTACACAGTTAAAGAATGATTGGGCAGACCGAGAAAGGGCCAGTCTAGAAGACAAATGTACCAAATGGATATCGATAAGCTAAACACAGGGATCGCTTCACCAAGCCACCGGGTGCCAGACAACTAACTCAAAAGTGAAATACCACAGCCATTAACTGCTGAAGCAGAGGCTTAATTTAAGAAGGAGAATAAAGAAAAATAGCCAGCCAACAAATAGTGCACAAGGAGATTTTAGAAGGCAGTATACACTGAATACAATTAGAATCACTCTAGAGAGCCATGAGGAACTGTGGGGCTCTTTCATCTTAGGCACTCAGTATTGTCTGGAAAACTACTGTTCCTTAGAGACAATATGTACATAATACCTCTTAATATGCCCTCTTGTCTACGTACACACACTAGGAGACACATACTCATGGTACAGATAGACAGAAGAGGCAGGATCAAAAGTACCTGCCCGGAGTCCCTCTGAGAATGTGTCCTACTGTGTTACTGACATTGTTTTAAAGCACTAAGAAGTGAGCAGTGAAGAGCAAATAACCGCTGCTCTCAAGATGCTGGCATTCCGGCTTCAAATGGTGTGAAGCATGAGAGGGAGAGATAGACAGTAATAAATGTGCTCATAGTCTCACAGTAAGGGGGAAAAAAGGAAAAGAATGAGACAACCGAGAGTAATGGAGAAGATTAGTTTAGAGAGAGCCTGGACAGAGAAGACAGGACTTGGAGAAGGTAAATAGATGGAGTCCCTCTGCCAAGAAAAGTATTCCCAGTTCTTAACTCATGATACGCAGTGGGGGTGCTTTGTATTCAGTAGCTAGTGATTAAATAATGGAGACTGTGTGATCACAAATAGGCTGTATGTCAACCTCTCTTCAAATGCCCCCTGCTTCTACAGAAGACAACCTAGCACCTATGATGACCTGAAAGAAACAATGACTTGCCAGCCCTATCCCCTGGGAACCTGATTTTATACACTCTTGACAGTAAGATGAAAGACAGACAAAGCTGTGTAGGAAGGCATCAGGAGGTAAGGTAAGTGACAGGTACCAAGTGAGTCCCACAGGCTATAAATCTGTCACAAAGAAAATAAGAAGGATAAGTGTGTATGTCAGCAAAGGCCCAACCTCCAAGGAAATCACTCTTCTCAGATTGACTTTTAAAGCAATTAAACATCAAGGCATCACTTGGTGATACAGGAGAAAAACTGAGGCCTGAAGACATTCATTGGCTGCTCTATGTAAAGATAAACTGTGACCAGCAGAGTCAAAATAAAGCGTTGAGGCAATTGTAATATTATTAAAAAAGAAACACATACACACACACAAACACATACACATGTGCACGCGTGTTTTTGGGATGCACTCCTATTGCAGGGGACATTAGAAATGAGAGACTTGAACTGTATTATGTGATCATATACACATAGGAATTGCTTCTTTCTCTCCTGCATTGTTAATTGAGAGTTTATCAAAGGTCACAAATACAAGATGAGTGAGGGTTATGTCAAAGTCAAGAGAGCACACACAGGTCATTCAAATGAGCACAAATGTTAGAAGAACAAGAGATTAGATGATAGATAGATAGATAGATAGATAGATAGATAGATAGATAGATAGCAAATTTGAGTAGTTTCCAAGAGAATAGAGAGATGGTGGCAAAATCTGAATAATAAAAATAAAATGCCATAAATCAGTAAATAAAAATACAACAATGGGCCTGTTTTGAACTACTGATAATAATGTAGATGATTATTCCAACTCTTTGTAACAAGGTAAAAGTCTAACCACACAATGGGAGTTAAACCTACTTGTTTGGATAGTGATCTAGGGGCTCTTTGGCAGCTATCCTAAACCTCTCTGAATTCTAGTGTCTTAAAGGAGAAAACAACAAATTAATAACAACAATAATATACAAATCTAGATTATGAGTTTTCAAAATTATTGTCCCAATGAGAACTGTCTTTTCCTTCCAGAACACAGGGAAGATTTAACCACTGTGACGTCAGCAGAACATGTATCAGGTTCTGGTTATGGAAATGTAAAATGAAATAACGCATCCCTCCAGATTGAGCCCAAATATCCTTAGTGAGGTTCTCCAGCTTGCTCCTGCCCATTAGTATGGAGTCCAGAGCCCTCGAGTGGAAAGAAATAGCCTGGATGTATGATTCAGTACCTGAGGATGTCCTCCAGTTTCTGGAACTATAGTCAGCTTTGAAGCATTGAGAAAGAAGGTTTTATTGTGAAACTACTGAGTTCTTGGGTGTTTTTTTTTTTTCTCTTGAAGTAAGGTTGTCTAAGTTTACCCAACCTGACTTATGCATATACAATACTCAGTGTCCTCCTCTACAGCCAAGTCAGCCAACCTCAGATCTTACCAGAAGTGAATGCTACTGATGACTGACCTTCTGAATGTTCAATGTGAGGCAATGAGAGGAGCATGAAGAGCTGGAGAGGGAGATAAGCCGTGATCTGCTATAGCCTGGAAGGTTCACACACAGGTATCACTGTAGATCTAACGGGCCCACTTCTGAGAGGTGGCTTGTCCTTAATCAAGTGTTCCCTCCTCGGTCACCCAAGGCCCTTCACCTTTCCCCCGGGATCCAGGAAAGCCCAGAGTAAGTCCCCTTGTGTGAACATTGTAGAGCACCCCTCCCCTGCTCCAGAATAATAGCTTATCTCTAGTTAGAAAATTAAAGTTTCATTTGGCCAAAGCAGAAAGCTAATATGATTCAATAACCCTGTGGTTTTATCTCTTTATTACTTACTGCTTGAGAGAAAACAATAAATAAAATATCTGTGCATGTAATATCCCCTTTTCCCTCCAGGGAGTCATGTAGGTTCCTAGTATCCAAATAACCTCAGTGTTTGCAAACAGTTTACCACATTCTTTCATTCCCCTCATTAACCCTTTCAGCACCTCATTCCTGTTTGTTTAGGTCCAGTCGCTTCCATTTAATAGCATTGGTACAAAAGATTGCAAAAGACTACAACAACAGAACAAGTGTGAAACACACACCCACTGTGGCACTCCTTATCAATTATAGAGCATAAAAAGTATCCAGGGTAAGACATAAAATAAAGAGGAACTCTGTGATGATAGCGTGGGTCATAGACAAAGTGCTCTTGGTCATTAAATCTACCAGCTGAAGCCACACCCACTCCTTCCCAGCTGTTTTTGGGAGAAATGCAGAAACCAGGCTATGGGGATGGCTCAATCATAAATGCATATGCCTTACAAGCACAAGGACTTGAATTCTGTGCCCAGAATCAGTGTAAAAAATCGGAGGCATGGTGACATATGCTTATAATCCAAGGGCTGAAAGCTGGAGGTCAGAGGGGGAAGGCATGGACAGGACCATCCCAATGGCCCCATGGCCAAAAACATCCCAGCCTAATTGGCAGATCTCCAGGCCAATGAGAGACTTTGTCTCAAAAGAGATGGAAAGTATACCTGAGAATGACACCTAAGATTATCCTCAGTGTACAGACATTGTACATATACAGACACATGCATGCAGATCTGTACACACATAAACGCATAGGAAAGAAACAGAAAATAAATGCAGAAAACAATAGTTAGGCTGGGAAGAACCAAAAGGCAAAACCAGATTCTCACGACCTTGTGATCCACCGACAACAAGAATTAGAGGTGATGAGTCGTATGGAGGGAAGCGTTTCTGGGGTTGTCACAGTCTCAGCTGCTTGCTCTGAGCAAGTGCAGCCTGTCACATGTGATCACACTTCTCATCTGCTACCCTCACTAGCTCAGCCATATCATTTTCACAGTATGAGCCAGGGATCCCAGTCCTCGAGCATTTCTAGTTCTCCCTGACCATGAAAATCATTTCGATTCCAGGGTAGCTGTCACTTGCTGTGAATATTTCCAGTGCGACTGAGCTCATCTTGGTTTCTTAATCTTGTGCTTCCTAAGGGCTTCTTTCGTGTCCATCAAAACGAGGCAACTTCGTGACTCTATATTTTAACATTTGACAAAAACATCATAATAAATACCTGAGTTCTTCTGGACAATTGTAGCCTTTTTATTATTAATTATAGAATCAAGGAATTTCATACATCAACTAAGCTGTATATACGGTAGAGGTGGAAGACCTCCTAAAGACTGTACTGCTGTGGTGAGCCCAAGGCAGTGTTGTTGCAAGTGCACAAACAAGTAAGAAAAAGAGTCAGCATACAGAGATGATTGTGGTTGCCTTTCTCCTGCTTACTGTGAATGTCCCTGGGCTGCTCTGTGCTAATGTCCTTCTGAAATGCTGAACTGTGATGCTTGCAAGTAGAAAAATCCTGCAATGGTGTCCCTGAGCATGGAGTCAGAGGTGTCCAAGACCCTCCCTTGACTGTCTGCCATCCTTCCCCCACCCCTCGTCCATGGCACCACAGACTCCACTACTTCTTTCCCGTCCTCACCCCCACCACCAGCCTCCAGACCACCATCTTGTGAGCATGCTTATGCACCTTCACCAAAGGCCCTTCATATAGACCCTCTGCTTGATCTCTAGGAAGATGGCCTGTACTGTCAACGCTTAGGTAATTAACAAAGGGACACCTGGAAATGTGGGAGGCAAGAACTTTGAACAGAAAATGTCCCATTGTTAAACACAGTGTCAGCTCCAGAGGTATGAAAGTCTTTGTTATGAGAGTTTTTGTCATTTGAGGGAAACAGGGTAGAGATAGCGGAGATGACTGAATCTGTTTGAGGACATTTATAGCTTCCCTAAATGCATGCCTGGGTACAGTGTTTGCATATATACATGCGCTAGAGCATATGTTGAAGGGAAATTGACATCTTTGACAATAATTATAGTTACTGAGAAACTTCAAAAGTGAAAAAAATTCATGAAACTTTAGATGACTAAAAGTAATACTAATTGCAGACTGTATGCAAATTAACTATTTATCATGCAACACAATAATAATATGTCTGTCACCATAATGTGTCAAATTAACTTTTGGGGGGGTGAATTTTCCATAACAATCTTGAACTGTTTTCATGTGGAAGTTGTGCAAGTAAGAAGACTATAAATTAAGAGGGCTGTTCTGTCCTTCCCAGCCCTTTGTCCATAGTTCTATATTGTTGTTTCTCTTTTCCTTAGTGATTTGAAAATGGTCTTATTGGATCCAGGAGAAAATTCTTTTATCTCTCACATGTGCGGGAAATGTTCTTTCCAGCTTGGGATTTGTCTTCTACCTCTCATGTTAGACTGTGTAGAGAAGTTGTCCTGATGGAGCCTTTTACAGCAGTACTTCATGTGCTCTCTTTCCATATGCAGCTGCTCACAATTCTTTAAAAACCCAGGGAAAGTGCCTATTATATCCATTTTTCTGAAGTCTGAAATTCCTTTGAACAGGAACTAATCTTCACTGCTACAATTAGAGATAAAAGGGTTACAAATGCATGAAGCCTCAGCAATAACACATTAGTGTGTTTTGGATAAATGTGTGTGCCGATGACTGCCTATTTTGTTTATGGGGAGGGGTTTGTTTAGAAAGCAGGAGAGAATTCAGGAGCAGAACACATGAGGGTGAAGCAGAGACAACACCAAGGAGAGTTCTAGAGGCTAAGACTAACCAACTACTCCCCTGCAGCTTTCCTGATCCTTTTGCTGTGGTCACACAGCTCCTCCCAGAACCCTGTTGGGACTCACACTGCTCTATCCCTGCTGTTCACATTTGCTTACTTGAATTCTCCCCTGCAATGTTCTTACAGGGCAGTGATGCATTGTATCCAAGGCATCATGCCCTGTAGGTTTTAATAAGCACTCATTGGATGAATGAGGAGAGCAATCGATAAATCAATGAGCTAGTATTACTAGTTTCCTGGAGGATTGCGTGACTGGATCATTGCTTCTTTGAAGAAGACAAAACAGTACTACTTGCTAAAGAAGAAAAGCCAAGTGCGAAGATGAGTCTTTACGTTCAGCTCCCACCACAACAACATTTGCCCCAAATGGTTCCAGAAAGAAGTTCTCCGCCAGTACTCTACTCAAAACCCTTCCTAGAATAGAGAACCTAGTTTATCGAAGTAAGACCGGGCTTTGTCTTCCCTTCCCAGGAGACACAGAGTTCTCCTAACCAGCTGAGCTCCAACATGCCTTGACATAAATAATGACAAGGAACAACTGTGGTTTTGGCACTACTCAAAAGAATCAACCACACTCAACAGGGAATCCTGGTCTAGTTAGGCTCTCTTCCATAAATACCATAGATATGGGTTGAACCTTCATAGAAATTTGTCAAGCTTCCAATCCTGCAATAGCTGACCTCAGACAACAGTGCATTCCTTATTCTGTACCCAACCCTCTGCAACGGATCCCTGGATCTTACCCGTCCCTAACCCTCTGCAATGGATCCCTGGATTGCATCTATTCCCCAACCCTCTACAATGGATTCTGAAATCTTATCTGTATTATATTGACCCTGCCCAGCCTGCCATCAAGGACTGTCCTCTTTTCTGGCCTTCCTAGCTACCGATTCTGTCTCATTCTATTTCTTTGTACATATAATTGCTTCTCTAGCCTTTGCCCTACACTCTGGAAATATGCTCATCCATGGACATTTCTCCCTGCAGGCCATACCTGAGCCCATCCTTGACAAGATCAGCTCTCCCAGGACAGTCAACACACATACACCACAGAAGAGAAGAATGCTCACTGTTCCAGTTATTCTCATACCCAACTTTGTATGTATCCCATTAACTTACCTATTTCTTAGCTTCTGGTGCCTGTGTTCTTTGATCTTGGTTTCTATAACCTCTTTGCCTTGAATTAGCACAGGATCTGTCTTCTAGTAGCTGATGATTATTCTTCCTGGGAGCTATCCTGAATACCCTTCCCCAATATTGGTATTGTGCCTTGCCCCACTGACTGAGAAGTGAAGGACTTTCAAATGGTGCCTGAGCTAGCTCCCCACGACTCTGACCTTCAGCTCCAGAAAGTCTCTTCCCAGCAACATTCACTCAGTTTACCATTGTCCAAACAAGCAAAGGGGAGAGATATACAACTACCATTTATGCTACACAGTGCAAATGCCAGATTTAATGAGACTTCTTGTGAGAAACTCATGAGCAGAGTAGTAGAGTGCTCAGGTTCCCATCATCTTGCCATTCTAAAGAGAGTTTCTGGACAGGAGACAGCTGAATGCACTACTGAGAGTTCCTTCTAGAAGAGCCATGCCTTAATGTTATAAATAGTTAAAGGAAAGAGGGACTAAGGAACTGTAGTTGACTAGATGAAAACAAGAGCTTTGAAAGAGATCACCTGCCACTATCCATCTGTCCTTCCAATGGACTACCACAAGCAAAGAGGAGCTGAGCCTTAAAACTGTGCTAATGTGTCTGCCTTGAACCTGCCCCTTCATGCTTGGCTCACTCTGAGCCCAAGCTCCAATATGAGGTCACAATGGTTTCTAAAAAAGCTTATTCTCATTTCTCACACAGACATTCATAGCTTGCTTCATCACTAAACTCCAGCAAGATAATTTGCAAATGCATGGAGCCATAGATATAGTGCATTAGTGTGTTTTAACAAAATGTGTGTGCTGGTAATAGTCTGCCCTGTGCGTATGGGGAGAGACTACTCTTAGAAATAAAGAATTTGGGATAGAATGTGGGCAGGACAGCAAGAGGAATTCTTGAGATGCTTTGAGCTTCCTGTGGTTCCCCAATGTAAGAGCCCCACCTAATCTCTTTTTTCAAGTCTTCCTCATCTCCGAATAGAACATGCTTACTCAATGGCTCATTCTCCTAGAACTGTGCTCTTTAATAAAATGTAAAGTGATGGGATTTTAAGCAGAGATACTCCTATCATAAGTGGTACCACAAGGCTCTCCACCCAAGTATAAGAGAACCAGAAGAGGCTTCTACTAAGAGATGGGTGGTTTCCTTTTTGCCTTAACTTTGAGGTACCTACCTTCCTTCAAAGCATCATCTCTTCTGTGGCCCCAGACCACTGCATCCACCTAAATCTCATCTCTATTCTTCGATAATTCATGAACCAATAAATCATGAACACATTTCTAGACTCTTTGTGGCTTCTCTTTTTTTCTCATCATCAAAATGGATTTATATTAGTGTCTTTTCTCAAAGCCTTGTCTGGAGAAATAATGAGAAAATCTTACATGAATCTTTGGTACTCAGTAAATGTTAGTCCTTACTATCTGTAAACCTTTATATCTTATTCTTTAAGAAAATCAATCCAATCAATCCCTCTATTAAGTACTATTTAAGAGCAATGTATTTTATCTCTCCCAGGTAACATGAGTACATTTAAATGGAGACATTGCTTTCTTCTAAGGAAGGGTCATACTTGGAAAATATCAAGCTTCCTGTCAGGAGGAGAAGAGAAGCACTTTGGGCATAAGAGATTCACAAACCACTGATAATAAATAGAATAGAGAGTTGGTGAGTTGACTCAGTGGGTAAAAGCACTTGTTGCCAAGTCTGATGACCTAAATTCAATCCCCAGGACCCACATTGAAGAAGGAGAGAACTGATTCCTATGAGGTATCCTCTGCCCCCACAAACCTACCAAGACACATTTGCTTTCAATAAACAAACAAAGAATAGCATTTTAAATGATGAAATAGATGAATGTCTCTGTCCTAATGTGTGCAGGCATGCAGAGCAGGGGTCAAAATTCCTCATAGCACTGAGGTTAAAAAAAATTATAGTCACATATTAAATGTCTTCCTCATCCCTTTATAAAGGTTGTTTTGACAGGACATATCATTTCTGCTCATGTCATAAAATCATTTTGATGTTTATATTCCAAAGCATTAAAGCAAGCCCTTAATAACAATTTGAATAGCTAGACATTATGGCTATTTAACAAGACATATTTCTTCTTCCCAAGGACTTTTCCCCTCCATCACTGTCACTGTCCCACCAAGCACTCACATCAATTTGGACTTACATTCATTTCTCGGGTGGTTCTAGCTTTTTTTAAAAGACTCTTTTATTTCTTTGAATTCTGTAAAAACATCAAAACCATCTTAAGGCAAGCTGCAACCTGCACTGCCTCCCTATTTGCATTAGCAGGCCTCTTCCTCTTCCCTGCCTTTCATCAAAAGCTCTTTCGGGGAGTCTCCATGCCTTTTAATTGTCTGGACTTATTTTCTTCATTTCTCTTACTCGAATTGAGTTGGCAGAGAGGAGCAGGAGGGAACAGACCACACAACTACAAACCTCAAAGTACTCTTTAACCTTGTAATCACCCTTGTCTATTGGCCAACTTCCCTTCTTCCTCTCCTACATTTTTTCTTGGTCTATTCAGAAAAGCCTCTCTTACTCTCATTTGCTACATTAATTCACTCTGTTCTTCAGCTGCCCGAACCCAAGTCACATCTCATCCCCCTTGTCCCTTCCCTTTCCAGCTCAGACTTTTCTCTGCACATATGTCTTTAAGCCACCCTTTGCAAATCCACTTTGCAAGGAGCAGGCAATCTCCAATCTTCTTTTCCAGGGCAATTGTAATCCACTATGCTTTAATTATAGTGTCTATTCAGATGTTCGAAATTCCATCCAGTTGCAGATTTTAATACTTCTTCCCTCTGCACCATATTTATTCGATTGATTAATTTCCCTAAATGTGCTTTTTTGAAGTTTAATATCCTAGGTCTTTGAAGCCACTGCTCACTTAAAGAATTGAGGAAGACCATGATCACTGGTGACAGGGAGGCCACCTTGCCTTGGAATTAACTACTACACAATTCAGCTGTTTCTAATCCCAGTGGCTCTCATCCTATCCAGGAGAAAGCTACCCTCCCAGGAGTGTGGCCCTTAATATCATATACAAATTTTCTCCTCTCAGAGTCTCGGGATACACTGGGAAACACAACATTGCCAGCCACCTGTTAAAATCTGTATCTTAAAGCTTTAATAGTGGAATTTTTATGTCTTTAATCAGTATAATTATATATTTTGCTATGTGCATATATTATATGGCATAGCAGAAACAACTGTTCAAAGATTTACCATTTCTTTATATTAGAAACATTCATAAGCTTCTGTGACAGCTTTTTAGGAATTTATAATTAACTGTTGTCACCTATAGCTGTCATACTGTGCTACAGAACAAGGAAGCTATTTTCCAGTTTCTACCAATTAACCATCCCTCTCCATCATCTGTCCTTCCCCACTACCTTTCTTAGCCTCTGGTAATCACTGATTTATTGTCTTCTTCTGAGATCACTGTTTTTAGCATTTATAGAAAAATGAGGGCAGGTGGTGGTTGTCTTTCTATGCCTGACTTATTGCAATTACTACACACTCCAGGTTCATCGATGTTACTGCAAAGGCCAGAGTTTCATTTTTAAGGATAAATAATATTCTATTTGATATGTATATCACATATTATTCTTTATCCATTCTTTCTTTAATGAACATCTTGATTCTGTATCATGTTTGTTGTGAATAGTGCTGAATAAGCAGGATTGAAATATCATCTTGGCACCACTGCTCAGCAGGACTCGCCTGGAATCCTTGGGACACAGGGACTGAGGAACAGCCAGAACAGAGCCTTCCGTTTCCATCTGTGACTGGAGACCTCTGCCTGGGCCACCAAGGCTCCATAGCCAAATGGTGCCAGAAGAAAGCTACCCTCCCAGGAGTGTGGCCAAGCCTGTCTGCTCAGAAGGATCCACCTGGAATCCCCAGGACATGGGGACTGAGGAGTGGTCTTCTGGTTTCTTTCTGTGGCCAGGGAGTAGACCCTGTGACACAGGGCTCTATACTCAAATAGTGCCAGGAGAGAGCTGGTATCCCAGGAGTACTGACACACCTTCGAGCACAGGCAAGACCACCACTTCTGTTCTAATTCACTGGATCAAGAGGGACCTTGTAGAGCCATTAGGACATAGGAACCAAGGGACAGCTGGAGACTAGATCCTTCTGGTTTCTGTCTGCACTTCAGAGCTGACCCTGTACCACAGCTTTCCAAACCCAAATTCCTCTCAGAGAGAGCTAGTATTAAAGGAGTATTGACACTGAGGCTCGCAGGAAGGACAAGCCACAGTCAGAGAGAGTAAGACCAGCTAACACCAGAGATAACCAGATGGCGAAAGGCAAGGGCAAGAACATAAGGAACAGAAACCAAGGGTACTTGGCATCATCAGAACCCAGCTCTCCTACCACAGCAAGTCCTGGATACCCCAACACACCAGAAAAGGAAGACTCAGATTTAAAATCGCATCTCATGATGATGATAGAAGACTTTAAGAAGGAAATAAATAACTCCCTTAAGGAAATACAAGAGAACACAGGTAAACAGCTAGAAACCCTTAAAGAGGAAACACAAAAATCCATTAAAGAATTACAGGAAAACACAATCAAACTGATGAGGGAAA
>CM052711.1:33771891-33787607 GCA_028551405.1 Uromys caudimaculatus
CAAAATTATAGAAGAAAACTTCCCTAACCTAAAGAAAGAGATGAACATAAATATACAAGAAGCTTACAGAACTCCAAATAGATTGGACAAGAAAAGAAATTCCTCCTGCCACATTATAGTATAGAAAGAGGAACCCTCCTCCATTGCTGGTGGGATTGCAAGCTGATACAATCTCTCTGGAAATCAGTTTGGCGGATCCTCAGAAAAATGAACATAATACTACCTGAGGACTTAGCTGTTCCACTCCTGGACATAGACCTAGAAGAGGCTCCAACAAAAGACACATGCTCCACTATGTTCATAGCAGCCATATTTATAATAGCCAGAAGCTGGAAACAACCCAGATGTCCCTCAACAGAGTAGTGGAAACAAAAAATGTCCCAGATGGAGGAGTCGGAGAAGGGACTGAAGGAAATGAGGGAGTTTGCGGCCCCATAGAGGGAGCAACAATGTCAACTGGCCTGACCTCCCAATGCTCCCAGAGACTGTATCACCAACCAAAGAATACACATGGAGGGACCCATGGTGCTGGCCACATATGTGGCAGAGGAGTGTCTTGTTAGCCAACAGGGGGAGGAGAGACCCTTGGGCCTGAGGGTGTTAGATGCCTCAGTATAGGGGAATGCCAAAGAGGGAAGATGAGAGTGGGTGTGTGGGTGGATGGGGAAATACCCTCATAGAGGCAGGGGGAGGGGAAGGGGATAGAGGTGGTGCCAAAGGGGAGATCTGGAAAGGGGGAAACATTTGAAATGTAAATAAAGTATCAAAACAACAACAACAAAAAACAAAAATAAAATAAAATAAAATAAAGAAATATCATCTTAACATAGTGATTTCATTTCATTTGTGTGTATATCTAGTAGTGGAATTGTTGGTGGTTCTGAGAACTCTCTATATTGTTTTCCATAAAAGCTATACTAATGAACAGTGTATAAGTATTTCATTTCTTCATATTCTTAGCAGCATTGGTGATATAGTCAATATAGCTAACAGGAGTGAGCTAATCTCTGATTGTGGCTTTTATTTGCATTTTCCTAGTGATTAATGATGTTGGACACCTTTTAAAAAATGTTTGTTGATTATTTATACACCTTCTTTGCAGAATTGTCTATTCAGATCATTTACCCATTGCTAATTGAATAATTTGGGCTTTGGATTTGGAGTTGCATGTGTTTCTTATGGATTTGAGTAATCTCTTGTTGTATAGCTATTATTTAGCTATAGTCTCCCCTGTGTAAGTTATCACTTAATGCTCCTGATCATTTCCTTCACAGTGAAGATGTATTTTAGTTTAGCTAATCCCATTAGTCAATATTTGCTTTTGTTGTTTGGGCTTTGGAATCATGCATTTAGAAACTTGACCACATCAATGTCCTAAAGCATTCATCTTTTCATTCATTCTTTCCTTCCTTCCTTTCTTCCTTTCTCTTTTACTTTATTGTTTGTTTGTTTGCTTGCTTGCTTGTCTTCTCTGTATGGGCATGTGTGTAGAGGTTAAAGAACCACTTGCTGAAGTCAGTTCTTTTCTTGTACTATGTGGGTTCCTGGGCTTAAGCTCAGATTATCAGTCTGGTCTACAAGTGCTGCCCCTATCTACTAAACTATCTTACCTGCCCTAAGACCAGTGCTTAGGCTGGCTGAGGTCTGTTAGGGAGAATTATGTATCCCCCCTTTTTTAAAATTAAAAAATAGATTCTTTTCTTATACAATATATCCTGATTATCCCCTCCCACTACTCCTCCCAGGTCCTCCCCACCTCTCATACCATCCCAGACCCTTTCTGTCTCTCACTAGAAAAGAACAGGCTTCTAAGAGACAACAACAGAACATAACAAAATAAATTATAATAGGACTTTTATAAAAAACATCACATTGAAGTGAGACAACACAAATCAACAGAAGGAAAAGTCTCCAAGAGAAGGCACAAGAATCAGAGACCCACTTGTTTACACATTCAGGAGTCCCCTAAAAATGCAAAATTGAAAGCTATAATACATATGCAGAGTACCTGATGCTGACCTATGTCATCCTTGTGATTGCTGCTTCTGTCTCTGTGAGTTCATTTTAAGCTTTGCTAAATTGATTGAAAGGGCCTTGATCTCCTGATATCCTCTATCTGCTCTGGCTCCCACGCTCCTGCCTCCTCTTCTGTGGGCTTCCCTGAGCTCTGAAGGGAGGGATTTGATGGAGGTATGCCATTAAGAGCTGTATGTTCTAAACTCTTTCTCTGTATAATGTCTGTCTGTGGGTCTCTGTATTTGTTGCCATGTTCTGCAGGAGGAAGTTTCTCTAATGATGGCTGAGTGAGGACTTGATTTATGAGCTTAGCAGAATATCATTAGCAGTCATTTAATCACTATTTTAAAAAAAAAGTAGTGTCTTATTTTATCTTAGGTCTCTAGGATATATAGTTTCTGGTTCTTGATCACCCAATCAGGGTCAGGTATGGGTTCCTTCTTGTGGAGGAGACCTTAACTCAAATCAAATACTGGTTGGTTACTTCCACAGCTTTGTTCCACTATGCTGGACGACAGCCCATATTTCAGGCAGGACAGATAATAGATCAAAGGATTTATGGCTGTGTTGGTGCTTAGTTTCTATTTTGGTAGCCTGTAGAGTAACTTTCTGTACCAAGGACACTAGAATATAGGGATGAAGGTTCTATATGGGTACTAGTTTGACCTCTCCATGTTCAATGAGTTGTGTGGGTGTTAGCTTCAGCAATGGAGCCTTGTTGTCAGTTTGTGGAGAGAGATCCATATGCCTTAGCAACAGCCTGGTCTGTGTGGAGATTTCCACAAGAACCCTCAAGCCAACAATGCAATTGGATATTACCTAGTCTCTGTACTAGAAGCTTCTTTTGGTAACAAGAGAGGGCCAATTGGAACTCTGTCTCCCTCATTATTAGAAACTTCACTAGGGTCACCTTCATATATTTTAGGAACTTTCCACTATACTAGGTTTCTTTTCCTTAACACCCCTCAATTGTCCCTCAATCTAGTTCATAATCCCCATATTTCCTAACACCATCTCCTCTCTCCCTCCCCACACCATCCCCCATACCCATTCCCCCCTTGCTACCAGTCTACCCATAACTATTCTATTTCCTACTCCCGGAGAGATCCATGTGTCCTCCCTAGTCCCTTCTATACCTAAGCTCTCTTGGTAAACATATTGTAGCCTGGTTTTCATTTATTTAATGGCTAATGTCCACATACAAGCAAATATATATCATATTTATCTTTCTGATGCCTGGGTTTCTCTTTCTAAGTGAGATTCATGCATCCTCCCTTGGGCCCTCCTTATTGCTCATTTTCTTTGGGTCTGTGGATTGTAGCATAGATATCCTTCACTTTATGGCTAATGTCCACTCATAAGTGAGTATATACCATACATGTCTTTCTGGGTCTGTTACCTCATTCAGCATGGCATTCTCAAATTTTATCCATTTGCCTGCGAATTTCATGATGTTGTTGTTTTTCATAGCTGAATAGTATTCCATTATGTAGATGAACCACATTTTCTTTATTCATTCTTCAATTGAGAGACATCTAGGTTGTTTCTAGTTTCTGGTTATTACAAATAAAGCTTCTATGAACATAGTTGAGCAAGTGTCCCTATAGTATAGTGAGCCATCTTTTGAGTATCTTCCCAGGAGTGGCATACCTGGGTCTTAACATAGAACTAGTCCCAATCTTCCAAGAAAATGCCAAATTGATTTCCAAAGTATTGTAGGAGTCTGATTTCCCACCAGCAATAAAGGAGTATTCCCCATGCTCCACATCTGACCACCACATGCAGTCACTTGAGTTTTATCTTAGCCATTCTGATGGGTGAAAGGTGGAATTTCAGAGTCCTTTTGATTTGTATTTTCATGATGACTAAGGATGTTGAACATTTTTAAGTGGTTTTTTTGTTTGTTTTCTGTTTTGTTTTGTTTTGTTTTGTTTGGCCATTAGAAATTCCTCTGTTGATAATTCTTTGTTTAGCTCTGTACTCCATTTTTAATTGAGATATTTGGTTTGTGGTGTCTAATTTCTTGGGTTCTTTATATATTTTGAATATTAGTCCTCTGTCAGATGTATAATTGGTGAAGATCTTTTCCCATTCTGTAGGCTACCCTTTTATCCTATTGATGGTATCCTTAGGCTTTCAAAATGTTTCTCAGTTTCATAAGGTCCCACTTATTAATTGTTTTTTATCTTAGTGCCTGGGTTATTGGTGTTGTGTTCAGGAATTTTTCTCCTGAGTTCAAGGCAGTTCCCCATTTTCTCTTCTATTAGATATAGTGTGTCCAGTTTTATGTTAAATAAGGTCTTTGATCCACTTAGACTTGATTTTTATGCAGGGTGATAGATATGGGTCTATTTTCATTCTCCTATGTGCAGACATCCAGTTATACCAGCACCATTTGTTAAAGATGCTTTGCCTGTTCCACTGTATGGTTTTGCCTATTTTGTCAAAACTCAAGTGCTCATAGGTGTGTGAGTTTATTTCTGGGTCTTAGATTCTATTCCATTGGTTTTTCTGTCTATTTTTATGCCAACATCACGCAGTTTTTATTACTATTCTTATGGAATGAACAAGCCCATATAAAAGAAAGACACAATCCAGGTATTTTATTTATAAGCCATAAGCCTAGATTTGGCAGGTTTAGAGCTATACTAACTTATTCCCCAGCTATGAAATCCACTGTTACTTGCTGTTTCTCCTGGTCATATGGTCCTGGTCCATGATGACTTCCTCCACCTCCACTTCCACCTCTCTCCTCCTCTTCCCTCTACCTGCAACTCCCTCACTTGAACCTCAAGTTCCACCTTTCTCCTTCCACTGGCCAATTCAGGCTATACTGACCTGTTGAACTGGGGAGAAGGTTCACATAGCATCACTTGGTATATGTGGGGATCTGCTTGTCTAGGGCAGCTACATCACAGGAAACCAATATTTAGCATTAGAATACAAGCAGCATCAGACCAACCCACTAAACTCTAGTAAGCTTGAAATCAGGAATGGTGATACTTCCAGAAGTTCTTTTACTGTAAAGGATTATTTTAGCTGTCCTGGCTTTTTTGTTTTTCCGTATGAAGTTGAGAATTGCTCTTTCAATATCTATAAGAAATTCTGTTGGAATTTTGATGGAAATTGCATTTTATCTAAAGGTTGCTTTTGGTACGATGGTCATTTTACTATGCTAATCCTACTGATTAGTACCATGAACTTTCGTCTTAGCACCACTTTCATTGTGTCCCATAAATTTGGGTATGTTATGCCTTCATTTCATTGAATCCTAGAACATCTTAAATTCCTTTCTTTATTTCTTCCCTGACCCAGTGATAATTAAGTAGAGAATTGTTTAATCTCCATGGGTGTGTAGATTTTCTGGTGTTTCTGCTGTTTTTGAAGTCCAGCTTACAGAACACCAGTAAGATTGAACCAGTAAAGAAAATCCTTCCACCACATAACAATCAAAACACTAAATCTTCAGAACAAAGAAAGAATATTAAAAGCTGCCAGGGAAAAGGCCAAGTAACATACAAAGGCAGATCAATCAGAATTATACCTGACTTCTCAACAGAGACTCTAAAAGCTATAAGGGCCTGGACTGATGTCTTTCAGCCTCTAAGAAACCACAGATGCCAACCTAGATTACTATACCTAGCAAAACTCTCAATCACCATAAATGAGGAAAACAAGATATTCTAAGAACCAAATTTAAACAATATCTGTTCACAAACCCAGCCCTATAGAAATACTAGAAGGTACATTTGATTCATAACTTCTGTTAGTTTCATTATTTCTCAGTTTAGTTTCTGTCTGGATGACCCGTCCATTGGTAAGAGTGGGGCTGTTGAAGTCTCCCGCTATTAATATATGGGGTTCAATGTGTGATTTAAGCTTTAGTAATGTTCCTTTATGAATGTTCAGAATTGAGATGTCATCTTGGTGAATATTTTCTTTGATGAGTATGAAAAGTCTTTCTCCATCTCTCTTTATTAATTTTGGTTGAAAGTCTATTTTATTAGATATTAGATACTCCTGCTTGCTTCTTGGGTACGTTTGCTTGGAAAACTGTTTTTGGCCCTTAACTCTGAGGTAATGCCTATGTTTGTTACTGAGGTATATTTCTTTGTTTCTTATATGCAACAGAATGATGGATCCTGTTTTCATATCCATTTTATTAGCCAGTGTCTTTTTATTGGAGAATTGAGTACATTGATGTTAAGAGATATTAATAGCCAATGAGTATAAGTTCCTGTTATTTTTATGTTCATGGTGGTAGTTGTAGTAGTAGAAGAGGAGGAGGAAGAGGAGGAGGAGGAGGAGGAGGAGGAGGAGGAGGAGGAGGAGGAGGAGGAGGAGGAGGAGGAGAGTAGTAGTAGTAGTAGTAGTAGTAGTAGTAGTAGTAGTAGTAGTAGTTGTGTGTGTGTGTGTGTGTGTGTGTGTGTGTGTGTATGTGTGCTTTGCTTATTTTGTTTTTACTGGTGTGGACTTATTTATTTCCTGTGTTTTCTTGGGTGTAGTTAACCTTCTGTAAGCTTTATTGTATGTTTTTAGGCCTCTCTTTTTTTAGGTTGGGGAAATTTTCTTCTATGATTTCATTGAAAATATTTTTCTGGTTCTTGGAGCTGGGACTCTTCACCTTCTTCTATTCCTATAATTCTTCTGTTAAATCTTTTCATAGTATTCCAGATTTCCTGAATGTTTTGTGTTAGGATATTTTTTAGATTTAACATTTCCTTGACTGGTGTATCAATTTCTTCTACCATATCATCTGTTCCTGAGATTCTGTCTTCTATCTCTTGCATTATGTTGGTGATGCTTGCATCTGTTGCTCCTGTTCTCTTCCCTAGGTTTTCCATCTCCAGGATTCCCTCTGTTTGTGTTTTCTCTACTGCTTCTATTTCCATTTTCAGGTCTTGAATATTCATTTCCTTCACCTGTTTAATTGTATTTTCCTGTATTTCTTTAAGGGATTTATTCATTTTCTCTTTAAAGGCCTCTATCATCTTTACAAGATCAGACATTTTCTTGTGCTTTGGTTGTGTTAAGATACTCAAGGCTTGCTATAGTAATATAGCTGTGCTCTGAAGGTACCATGTTGCTCTGGCTTTTGTTGATTGTATTCTGAGGCTGACTTTAGCCATTTGGTTGTCCAGGGATGTTCCTGATGTGTCAGGTATTGAGAGGGTGGGCCTAACCTAGATATTGTTGGTGTAACAGATCTCTGGTGGCAAGCCTTGGGCTAATGGAACTCAGGGGGCAGTGAAAGTCTCCTAGCAGCTGGACGTGTCCCTGGGGATTGGAGCAGAGGGAAAGGATCTAACCTGTATGCTCCTAATGCATCAGGTCTGGTGAAGGTAGGCAGAGAGGTGGCCTGACAATCAATTGATTGTTTTTTGATATCTATTTTCTTGTTGTCTTTATATATTTCGGATATTAGTCTTCTATGAGATATGTTGTTAGTAAAAAACTTTCACATTCTGTAGACTGCCACTTTGTCCAAATGATGTTGTCATTTGCCTTACAAAAGCTTTTCAGTATCATAAGATCCCATTTATTAATTGTTACTTTTAGTGTCTGTGCTATCTGTGTTCGGTTCAGAAAGTCTTCTACTGTGTCAATGAATTCAAGGATATTTCCCACTTTCTCTTTTATTAGGTTCAGTGTATCTGGTTTTATGTTGAGATCTTGGGATCCATTTGGACTTGAGCTTTGTGCAGGATGATAAGAATGGATCTATCTGCATTCTTCTATGTACAAACCTCCAGTATGATCAGCACTAGTTGCTGGTTTGGTTTGGTTTGGTTTTTGGTTTTGTTTTGTTTTGTTTTGTTCTGTTTTGTTTTGTTTTTCTTTGCTGGGGAGACTTGTAATGACTGCTACTTCACTAGTGGTTAAAGATCTGCTTAAGTTGTTTATTTGATCTTGATGTAACTTTGAGAAAATTATCCATTTCTCAATTTGGTGAAATACAAGTTTTTAATGTATGTTCTTATGATTCTCTGGATTTCCTCTGGTTTTGTTCTTATGACCCACATTTCATATCTGATATTATTAATTTGAATATTCTTTCTCCATCTTTTAAGTAATCTGCATAAGGGTTTGTTGATCTTACTTATTTTTTCAATGAACCAATTCTTTTTACCACTGTTATTTGTAATGTTCTCTTTGCTTCTACTTTATTGATTTCAGTCCTGAGTTTTATTATTTCTTGCCATCTACTCCTTTTGGATGTGATTTCTCCTTTCTTTTCAAGAGCTTTCAGGTACTTAAGGTGCTAAGTTATGTCTTAGTCCTGAGTTTTATTATTTCTTGCCATCTACTCCTTTTGGGTGTGATTTCTTCTTTCTTTTCAAGAGCTTTCAGGTACTTAAGGTGCTAAGTTATGTCTTAGGCAAAATTCTGTTGCTGTGAATAGACTCCATGACCATGGCAGCTCTTATAAAGAAAAACACCTAATTAAGGCTGGCTTACAGTTTCAGAGGTTTGGTCCATTATCACCTTGGTAAGAAGCATGGCAGTGCACAGGCAGACATGGTGCTGGAACCAAGATCTGAGTGTTTTATATCTGGATCAGCAGGCAGGAGAGAGAGAGAGAGAGAGAGAGAGAGAGAGAGAGAGAGAGAGAGAGAGAGAGAGAGAGAGAATAGGCCTGGTTTGAGCATTTTAAGTCTCAAAGTCCATCACCACTGACACACTTCCTCCAGCAAGGCCTCACCTACTCCTACAAGGCTATATGTCCTAATTCTTTCAAATAATGCCCCTCCTATGAGCCTGTGGGGGCCATTTACATTCAAACCACCTTGATTTGCCAGTATGATATCTCTCTAGATCTTTATGCAAGCACTTAATGCTATGAACTTTATCTCCATCTTAACCCATGTTTTATTCAGTAGTGACTTGTTCCATGTCCAAGAGTTTATAAGCTTTCTGTTGTTCTTGTTGTTGTTGATATTCATCTTTAAAACTTGTGATGGTCTGATAGGATGCAGGGTATTATTTCCATTTTCTTGTATCTGTTAAGATGTGCTTATGTTCAAGTATGTGATCAATTTTGGAGAAAGTCCCATGAGATGCAGAGAAGAAGGTATATACTTTTATATTTGGGTGCAATGTTTTGTGTAAATACTTGTTAGGTCCATATGGTTTATAATGTTGATTATTCTAGCATTTCTGTTTAGTTTGTGTCTGGATAACCTGATTATTTATGAAAGTAGGGTATTGAAGTCACCCACCATCAGTTTCTGAGGGTCAATATGTAATTTAAGTTATAATAGCATTTCTTTTACAAATTTGGGTTCCCTTTTGTTTGGGGGAATAGATGTTAAGAATTTAGCTATCATCTTGGTTGATGTTTTTCCCTTCAGTAAGTTTGTAGTGTCCTTCTCTATCTCTTTGATAGTTTTGTTTTGAAGTCTATTCTGTTAGACATTAACATAGCTATACCAGTTTTCCTCTTAGATCACTTTTTTTTTTTTTAATTATTTTTCCAACCCTTTACCCTGAGGTAATGTCCATCCTTGATGTTGAGGTGTGTTTCTTGAATGCAGTTTCTCCATCTATTCTTTTAGTCTGTGTCTCTTTACTGAGGAATTGAGACCAATGCTACTGAATGATATCAATGACCAATTTTGATTCCTGTTATTTTGTTGTTATTGGTAGGGGGATAGTGGTGAAGGTTGTGATGTGTGTGTGTGTGTGTGTGTGTGTGTGTGTGTGTGTGTGTGTGTAAATAGATTTAGGGAACATGGAAATTCAGGACATTTTTTATTCTATGATGACATTTTTAACTTGTTTACAATTTATTGTGATTATATTACTCTCCTTATTGCCTTGTCTGATTGCTCTCCCACAGCTACTTACTAAATATTCCCATCCCCCTCTCTCCTTCCCTCCCTCCTTCCCTCCTTCCCTCTTTCTCTCCCTTTCTCCTTCCCCCTCTCCCTCTCTTTTTTCTCTCTCTCCCTCCCATATCTCTCATGCTTCTCTTGAGCAAGTAATCACAGCTGCTGTGTGCTCCTAATTACAATAGTCACATCATATCCAGAAGACAGAATTTTACATCACTCTTCACCATCCCGTGACTCTTACAATCTTCCCACCCCTGCTTCCATCATGTTCCATGGGCCTCAGGTGCATGAAATAAATGCTCCATTTAAGGAATAACATTCATTGTCCTCTCATTTTTAGATGAGTTTTTTGACCCTTTGAGCTTCTATTTTGACCCTTGCCAATGAGAAGTGACTAGATGTAGCTTCCATGACTCTGGCTGAGGGTTTCATCAGCCTATGAGTATAAATGTAGTATACACATAAGTAGAAATGAGTATAACTACATGTTAATTTATCAGAACATTAGTGGATTCCCCCATAAGGCCCATGAGCTCTCTAGCCATAGTTCTGTAAACTTCTATTTACAGAACCAGATATTTATTTTCTCCCATGCAGCAGCCCCTGCCCCAAGATACATGCAGGGAGTAGTTGGTAATCCCTGAAACTACCATGCCATTATTGTTCCTTGGGAACATCTTGCTGACAGGTCAATACTTTAGCAGGCAAGATCCAAAACTGGGTTACAATTTCTCCCCCAACAACTTCAGTGTCATCTTATGGTATTAATCAGCAGGAAAGAAATTTCCAACTCAGTTCAGCTGGATTTCTCTGTGTCCTATATCTAAAGTGTCTTTTGTCTTCAGCAATAGGGTCATCTTGGTCTAGTAGGCAACCAAAAGCACTGGCAATAATTTGTATTACTTGTGAACTGCTTGTGTCTTCTTGATGAACAGTTCAGAGGGAGCTATCCTATACCTGGTAATGGAATTTTCTACTACATGATTTGATGAACTTTTTGCTTCATTTCTTCAATGCTTAGTCTAGCTAAGGACTTGTTAAACTTTTTATCTTTTTATTATGAACCACTGACTAATTTTGGACTGGTTTGTTCTTGCATTGCTAATTCTTCAAGATTCATTATTAGGTTGTTAAATTCTTTTTACTGTTTTTTTAATTCAGACATTTAGTGCTATGAGTTTCTTCCTTACTATTGACTTTGCTATATACTACAGGTATGGGTATATTGTGTTTCCATTTAACTTGTTTCAAGACCTTTAAATTTCCATTTTAATTTCTTTATTGACCAATTGGTCATTCAAGAGCATCTAAAGTTTCTCATGCTCTTGAATTCTACTTTAATTCCATTATCTAGGAAGAGCTATGACATGCTATTAATTTTTTAATCTGTTGAGACTTTTTTGTGGCTGATCAAAGCAATGATCATAGAGAATGTGCTGAGAAGAACACTGCTACTGTGAAGTATCCTGTAAACATCTCTCAGATTCATTTGTTTTGCAGTACTGCTTAACTCTGATATTTGTCTGTTTTGTAATCTGTACAGTGACAAAAAGCAAATGCTGACATCCTCTCTCTCTTCCTTTAGATCTAATAATATTTGCTTAATATGTGAGTGATCCAGTGTAGTTTATATCATATAATTATTAGAGTTTCTTGCTGAATTGATTCTTCTATCATGATATAATGACCTTTGTCTCTTTTTAAATTTTGAGTTTTTAAATATTTGATTGTCTTATATATATGAAAATAGAGATCCCTGCTCACTTTTAGTTTCTATTTAGGCTAAATATCTTTTTCTATTTTTTTCATATTCAATTTTATTTACCAGTGTGTCTTGTATAGGCACTATATAGTTGGTTCTTTTTTTTTTTTTTTTAATCTATGCAATCAGTCTGTATGTTGCCAATTGGAATTGGCAAATTCAAACCATTTACATTCAAAGTTAATGTCACTGTTGATAAATAAGTGACACCATGCTCTTGACGTTTTTCTTTTTTCTAATTGCTTTAGATTTCCTTTATCATCCTGTATTACTAATCTTTGTGGTTTGGTAGCTTTTCTACAGTGATGTTTGATGTCTTTCCTTTCTTATTGGTATATCTAATTTTATTGATGGGCTTATAATTTTGAACATTTTATTATAGTCATTATACATTTATTCATTCATTCATTCATTTGAGAGAGTATGAGTGTATGGCAGAAAGCAATTATCTAGGTATATTGTTCTTGGATGGAATGTCTAGTTTCTTTCAGCACTCTGAATATATCATAGTATTCTCCTCAGTCCTCCAAAGATCCCATTGAAAATCTGCTAGTCTGATAGACAGTACATTACATGTAACATGACATCTTTTTTTTCTGACTTAGACTTCTGTCTTTGGCTTTGAGCAGCTTATAGTGCACCCCTAGATGACTGTTTAGTATGGTGCACACTGGTACTATGGCAAAGTCAGTGGTATGTAACTACCACCTGCAAAACTGTAAAAATGAGCTCAGGAATACCTAAGCCATCCAGCTATGCTATAGGCCTAAATGATAGAGGGTGTACAATCTGGCTGATTGTTGAGTCAGACCATGGTATATTGATAGTTTTGGCTAGCTGGCTAGGTAGTAGGTTCTCTGAAGAGATGAAGCTGCTTCTTGGTTGACTGTCCAGCCAGAGCAGGAACTGCATGGCATATTCAGCAATTTCATTGGTGAGAGAA
Source organism: Uromys caudimaculatus (assembly GCA_028551405.1). Taxonomy (NCBI): domain Eukaryota; kingdom Metazoa; phylum Chordata; class Mammalia; order Rodentia; family Muridae; genus Uromys; species Uromys caudimaculatus. Next base: position 33,784,448 of record CM052711.1, read on the forward strand.
GTAGGTACACCTGGTTGGATTTCAGGCCAAACTCAATTGTACATGGACACTGTGGATCAGCAAACACTTGAAGTGGGCAAAGACAATGCATCACTGGCTACTGGGCAATGAACAGGTATACATAAGCATACAGGACCACCTATGTGTCAGCTATATCTATGTGCAAGTCCATATCTTCCCTGGAGGATGAGGCATTAGAAAGTCTATACAGGGTTTTGAACACTACAAATCTTTCTACATTCCTGATATCCCCCACCATACTATGACTAAAGATATATTTACTTTTACTGTTAAATTGATTGGTTCTTAATGTTTAGTAATCAAGTCCCCTGAATCATCATAAATGCATATTCTTTCTGTTCTTAGTGTTGCTCTAAAAAAAAATGTATGGCAGAAGCAACTCAAAATATTTATTTGGGCTCCCAGATTGGGAGGGAAGTCTATCTTGCTGGTGAAACATAGTAGGGTGGCTTGGTGGGAACAAAAAGCCATAGTAGAATTACACATCACAGTCAGATCAACAAGTAAAGAACAAACTGGGAACAGCCAGAGAGAATGTATCACCAATGGCCCACACTCAGTGACCTCTTCTTTGGGCTATAAGCCACCTCCCGAAGACTCTAGCTTTCAAGTATAACACCACTACCTGGTGATTTTGTATCCAAACACATGAGCTTGTGAGGCACATTGCCCCTTGCTACATAGACCCATGACTCATAGACTACATGCAAACTGCACGTAGTATGACTTCAAGAGGCCTCATAGTTTTACCATTCCCAACACTGTTCAAGTCCAAAGTCTCTTCTGAGACTCACAGAAAACTACCTTACACATTTAGAATATGTAGTGGCAGAGTAAATGTCTCCATTCCAAACATGAAGAATGAGAGGGTAGTAAGAACTGGTGGGATCAAGCAACACCAGAAATGAGCATAGTAAACACCAAATGCTGTTGTTTCAGGGCTGTGGCTACATTATCTGGGCTCCAAAGTACTGGAATAGCTCTGTACTTAAGGACCTGATATCTACAGCACATGTGGCCACTTTCTAGGACTGGCTCCACTTGTTTCCTGAACCAGATGTCCCAATCTCCTGGCATCCCCAACATGCTGAGACCCCCACTAAAACTTCAGCTTCACAAACAGCTTTCTCAGGGGTTCTTGTAGGAAATCTAAGCCTGCTACACATTACCTGTCCCCATATGATTTTTCCTAGGGCCTTGGTGCAATCCCTCATGACCAATCATCTTGCATTCTGCATACTGACAAGACCAGCCCCATATGGAGAATGAAAAGTTTTGCTGCCAAGTCAGTGTGTAACCTGGCCCCTTTAACCACTCCTGCAGGGAAGGCTGAGTGTCTGTGTGTCTAAATATGGGGAAATACTCCCTTCGTGGCCCTTTTCCCACCAGGGTGCCATGGAAGCATTACATTCTTTTTGAAAGGATTGTCTTTTTTAATCTGTTTGCAATTTACCTAAAAGCAATGAGTAATAACCACATAATACCATGAATGCTGTGCTGTTCTGAAATTCTCTCTCCCCAAATAAGTTAGGCTATTATAATTTTTTAAATGTATTACATTTATTTATTTGTGTGTGTATGTATGTGTACATACATGCATTTGGAGATCAGAGGACTTCTTCCCTTCTACCATATGGGTCCTGACAACTCAGGTTATTAGGCTTGGTACCAAGTGTCTGTACCTGCTGAGAGGTCTCACCATCTCAGTCTATCACCATTATTCAATCTATTTTAATTCAGTCACACCCAGTTCTTTAGAACACAGACAAAACATAGCCAGATTCTTTGCCATATATAACACAGTGGGCTCTAGTCCAGTGCCCAATAGATTCCTGTTTATGTTTGAAACCTCATGATCTGGGCCCTCTCTGCCTGCATTTCTATGGTATTCTGTCTTCTGAACTCCCATCAGGATATCCATTAAGCTCTACATAAAAATTCTAGGGCACCTCTAGCCTGCAGGCACAAACTCTTCTTCATTCCTCCAGCAAATCAACCCCGAAGGGCTATGAACCACAGAGTAAGGCTTATCACAGCAATAACCCCACTTCTTAATATCAATTTTCTGTATATAACTTCTTTTCTTGACGTGAAAATATGCCTGAAAAAAGCAACCTTAAAAAGAAAATATGCCAGTACCATATTATTTATTTATTTATTTATTTATTTATTTATTTATTTATTTATTTATTTTACTATAGCTCTATCATATGTCCTAAAGTTCTGCTCAGGATTGCTTTGGCTATCCAGGGTCTTTTCTGGCTTCATGTGAATTGTAGGATAGTTCGTTCTAATTTTTGTAAAAAAAAAAAAATGTGGGTATGTTGATTGTGATTGCACTGAACCTATAAATTACTTTTGCTAACCTGCTCATTTTCACAATATTAATTCTACCAACCCATGAACATGGAATGCCTTTCCACTTTCTACTGTATTTTAAATCTCTTTCTTTCAAGATATAAAGTTATTCATTATAGAGATCTTTCACCTCCCTGGTTAGGTTTATTTCAAGATTTTTTTTTTGGTTTGGTTTTTTTTTTTTTTTTTTTTTTTTTTTTTTTGGTTTTTCGAGACAGGGTTTCTCTGTGTAGCCCTGGCTGTCCTGGAACTCACTCTGTAGACCAGGCTGGCCTCAAACTCAGAAATCCACCTGCCTCTGCCTCCCAAGTGCTGGGATTAAAGGTGTGCGCCACCACTGCCTGGCATTAATTCAAAATATTTTGATAAAAGATAATCATCAAAAAGGAAACAGAAGAATGTGGAGGAAGCTCCAGCTATCAAGAGGGAAGGAAGTACAGTATAGACAGAGAAGGGTGAAGGAAGTACAGCATAGATAGAGAAGGGTGAAGGAAGTACAGCATAGACAGAGAAGGGTGAAGGAAGTACAGCATGGACAGAGAAGGGTGAAGGAAGTACAGCATAGACAGAGAAGGGTGGAGGAAGTACAGCATAGACAGAGAAGGGTGAAGGAAGTACAGCGTAGACAGAGAAGGGTGAAGGAAGTACAGCATAGACAGAGAAGGTTGAAGGAAGTACAGCGTAGACAGAGAAGAGTGAAGGAAGTACAGCATAGACAGAGAAGGGGGAAGGAAGTACAGCATAGACAGAGAAGGGTGAAGGAAGTACAGCGTAGACAGAG
>CM052711.1:33802555-33849668 GCA_028551405.1 Uromys caudimaculatus
ATGTCCCTCATCAGAGGAATGGATACAGAAAATGTGGTACATCTACACAATGGAGTACTACTCAGCTATTAAAAACAATGACTTAATGAAATTTGCAGGCAAATGGATGGAACTTGAAAATATCATCCTGAGCGAGGTAACTCAGTCACAAAAGAACGAACATGGTATGTACTCACTGATAAGTGGATATTAGCCGAAACGTTTGGAATACCCAAGTTTCACTTTACAGTAACTGCTGGACTAAGAGTGAGGTCCCAAATGGAGGAGTTGGAGAAGGGACTGAAGGAGCTGAGAGAGTTTGCAGCCCCATGGAGGGAGCAACAATGTCAACTGGCCTGACACACACACACACACCCCCGGTCCTTCTGGAGGCTGGACCACCAACCAAAGAATACACATGGAGGGACCCATGGTTCAGACCACATATGTGGCAGAGGAGGGCCTTGTTGGCCATTAAGGGGAGGAGAGGCCCCAGTAAACGGGAATATCAAGGTGGGAATATGAGAATGGGTGGGCAGGTGGGTGGGAGGTGGAATTCCCTCATAGAGGTGGGGGAGGGGGAGGCGATAGGTGGTTTCCAAAGAGGAGACCTAGAAAGGGGGAAACATTGGAAATGTAAATAAGGTATCAAAAATAAACATTATCACAAAAAAGAGAGAAAAGAATAAATTAACATAATTAAAGAGGAAAACGGAGACATTACAATAGATATCAATGATATTCAAAAGGCCAATATTCCCACTAAGTTGGAAATAGAACTTAAAAAGTACAATTTTTTACATGCATATGGCCTACCAACATTAAACCAAAATGAGATAAATAATTTAACAGATTGATAACAAGCAATGAGATTGAAGCAGCAATAAAAAGATATGCTGCCCAAAAATGTACAGGTCCAGATGGATTCACCGCAGAATCTAACAGATCTAAGAAAAAAAAAAAAAAAACCTCTAAAATTAGTCCATAAAATACAAAATGAAGTAGCAGTTCCAAACTTTATTTATAAAATCAGTATTTCTCTAGTATCAAAATCAGATAAACACAAAATTAATAAATAAAAGGAAAGGAAGAAAAGAAAGAAGAAAGACATATAGTCCAAACTCCCTAATTACACAGATGCATACAGTCTCCACAAGATACTTGCAAATCAAGTACAGGAACATATCAAAAAGTTACTTACCACGATCAAGCTGGCTTTATTTTGAGACTTGTGCCAATTTATTCTATTATTTGGATAGGTACTGAAGAGGCTTTTGACAAAGACCCAATGTCCTTTAATGAGATGAGCTCCGGAAAGAACAAGAATGGAGGGAACACATTTCAGCACAATAAAGGCAAGGTACAATAACCCTATAGCCAGCATCATGATAAATGCAGAAAACTTTGACGCATTTCTGTTAAAAACAGAAACATGACATCTTTCTATTCCATTCAATACAAAACTTGAAGTTTTAGCTACAGAAATAGACAAGAGAAGGAAGTAAATGAGATATAAATAGGAAAGAAAATCAAAATATTCTTATTTGCAGATGATATTCTTTTCATGAGACCTTGAAAACTCCAATAAAAACTCCTCAAATTGACAGACACCTGCAGCAAAGTAGCAGGATTAAAAAATTAACAAATAAAAATCAGTGGTTTTTCCATAGATATCATGCAAACATTCCTATGTACTGGAGCCTCAAGGAAAAAATGAACCTTGGAATAAAAGGAAGTGAGAGACGGGCACAAAGAAAACTTCTAGACACTGAAGAAGAGTATCTGAAAGTTTAAAACAAAAAGATAGAAAGACGTCCCATGCTCATGACTGAAAATAATATTGTGAAAATGGCTATCCTACCAAAAGCAAAATATGAATCCAAATAAAAAAATCTCTGTTCTGTTCTTCACAGAAATATAAAAATCAATCTTAAAATTCACATACATCCACACTTTTTAAAAAAGCCTTCTAAATAGTCAAAGCAATCGAAAGCAATAGATAGATAGATAGATAGATAGATAGATAGATAGATAGATAGATAGACAGACAAATAAATAATGCTAGAGGCATCGTTGTATCTAATTTTATAGTAATAAAGAATCTAGTATTGACACAAAAAACAGACATGTATATCAATGGAATCAGCTTAGACGTTCAAAGAATTAATAAATCATGAAAGTGTGGTAAATACACACAAACGAATATTATTGCTGTACAGAAAATGAAACAAAAAGCTTCCAGAAATATGGATGTAATTTGAAAATATTATACTAAGGGAGGTAATCTAGGCCCAGAAAGACAAACACCATACATTCTCTCTCGAACACAAATCCTTGCTTCAAAATTTTAGATGTCTATGTTTAAGTTGGAATGGGGAATCATGGATGCCAAGAGGAACCATGTGGAAAAGGTAAAGAGACCATAAGGGGGATAGTACAATACATAGATATGATATGAAAGTGAAGGAGGAAATATTCATAGGAGCGTTTAAACTCCCTAACCCTAACCCTAACCCTAACCCTAACCCTAACCCTAACCCTAACCCTAACCCTAATCTTAACCCTAACCCTAATCCTAACCCTAACCCCTAACCCCTAACCCTAACCCTAACCCAAAGAATTGTATAAGACAGCATATTGAAACCAACTATCTTAAGAGCTTACTAAGAATATAATTTATTTTTAAAAACATACAAAAGACTTTGAATGGACTTACTCTGAATAAATAGATAATGATGCTCCCAGAATCCAAATACTATGTAACAAAAATGCCACTGTCATGTGTAAGATATCTACCTCCCTATGAGTCATGGAGTCATTGAGTCAGAGGTCCTCAAAGTAGTATTGCCATTGCTACTGGCTACCTTCCAGAACTATACGATAAGACTCCACTGCTGAAAACACTTCAGACACACTTCAGTGAAGAAGACAGTGAAATCAAACTGGAATTAACTTGAAACCTCCTATTTGTTGGCTAGTGTTCACAGCATCAGAAAGTGCTATGTAGGCTACTGAGGGGAGAGGTTATCAATAGTCATTAACCAGCCATGAATGCTACATGCTGTAATACTGACCTACTAGGAAAACACACCTACTAGTATAATAATACCATGAATGTTACACACAACTAACCATGTTCTTATTGTAATTGAGGGCAGCTCTATAAGAGAGAATTCATGTATGGTACAATAAATCTTCTCAAAAGTTCATAGTTGAAGAGATCCCAGACTCTATGAGGGAAATCTATAATTGTCTAAATGGATGTGTTAGCAAACTCCTGTATAAATAGTTCTTATATTCATAGACAAGCGTAGCTTTCAGCCTTGGTCAAAGAAGCTTCCTTTTGCAATGGACAGGTACTAATGCAGGGACTCACAACTGGTCCAAGGGCTAAAAATAAGTGACAGACAAGTACTCAAGCCCTAGATAGGACATCTGTGTCATCCTCTCCAAGATCCAGGGAACCTTGAAGAGGAGGGGAAATTTAAAAAAAAAAAAAAGTGGAGCTGGAGAGTGGGAAAGAGTACTGTAAAACACTCTCTTCTGAACATAGTAACACGGCTATTGCCATTGTGAACCCATGGTGGCTACAGTTACCTCCTCAAGACTAGTACAATACTGAGTACTATATTGGGCCCATCAACACTCCATCATGGGTGGGGAAGTGACTTACTGGGTCCCACTCTCCCTCGAAGAACTATTAATAGTTAATGTGTTGCCAGGGAAGAGGAACTAATTTTCCTTAGTGGGGTAGCTATTGGTCTGGTACCCTAACTCCAGTATATAGATCCCATCCATGTGCACACAAGCAACCCCAGTTAAATTCAGTGGATCACAAGAAAGGTCATGAGATAAGAGAAGGAAGGATTCATTGAAAAGAAGGAGTTGTACAGGAGGAAGGAAGGGCAAGAGAGAAAGGAGGACGGGTGTGATCCAAAAGTGTAAATGTATGACCCTGTCAAAAAGCTAATCAAAATTCATGTGTTTATAGACCTTTTTAAAGGTAAGAGTTTGTTGCAATAGGATTTATACTATAACGGATAAAATGTTTCTGAGAGTAACAGAAAAGACGGCTGAGTAATGGTCCACATTTTACAGGAAAGAGTGAAGGACGTTGAAAATTGTAGCTATCTGAATAAATATAAATATGGCTTCCTTTTGAATTTTTATAAAATACATGTCCATATTTTTAAAAAATTATGTCATTAGATTTTACACATGATAATGATAGTGACAGAGGGTACTTGAGGGAGGGACAGGAAATGAACTCACAGGAAGTTTCACTTGTTTTTCACGAAATTACATAATGTCCCCAAAGCTGGACCTGATAGCGACAGGAAGCTTCTTACAAAGCAAAGGTGATGACTTGTGGTAGTTAGGAAAGAGAGCCAAGGGTGACAAGGGAGGCAGGGTCTGTCCCCTTTGAAGGCACACCCCAGTGGCCTTACTTTTTTCTACCTCCTACAGCTTCCACAACCTCTTGTATGGATACTGACTGGAGACCAAGTCTTCATTCATGAGCCTTTGGAGAACATTCGAGATCTAACAGAAGTACCTAGTCAAGTTGATACATAAATCAATCAATTAAAACTAAAGACATAAAACATAGTGTAACTTAATGAAGTAAAGTTCTAAAAGTTACTCAGTCTGAAGGTCAAGAAAACAAATCAAAGAACAAATGGAAAACAAATAATAACATGTTTAACCTAATTCCACACATATTAATAATGACATTACATATTAATGAACCAAACCCACCAATAAAAGTCAGGCCAGCTTGTCAAGAAGGGAAAATAATTATGGATGTTGTGTGTGTCTGACAGTAGTGTGACACAGAGCAATAATTACCAATGTCGTGTATGTCTGACAAAAGTAAAAAAGAAATGGGCACAGAATCAGGTAGGAGATTCTAATACTCTTCTCAATAATTAACAGCATCTCAGACAAGAAATTAAAAACATATATAATGCCATATATACTTTAAGCACTTTGTGATTAACTAATAATACATGGCTTTTTAAGGTGTATGGTATGTTCATGAAGACAGCCCATCTGTTAGGCCATAAAAGTTTCATCAGGGCTACGGGTGTGGCTATGGTTGCTAGAGTACAACTCCCAGCACTGTTTAACTGGCTATGGTAGTGTCTGCCTGTAACCCCAGAACTCAGGAGATAGAGACAAAAGGATCAACCTACATAAACAGTTTAGAGGCCAGTCTGAAAGCCATAAAATTCTATCTCAAAACAAAAACAAAAAAAAAGTTTGAACATATTTTTAAAACACTGAAAAGGCCATAGCTTTCTGTGAAACTTTGTTTTAATTTCTGGATGAACATTAGCCAAGATTTTCCAGATATATCATTTTTATTTATGCTATATTTGATATATTTATCTGTGTCTTATAATTGTGAAGACTGGCCAATTAGAATCTGGGGCAAGGGACAAGTGTAAGTTTAATTTTTCAAACCTTATTTTTAATGATGGTTCTTAGACACTTTAACCTCCCTTGTAGCCCACCACCTACCACAGGTAGTGGAAAAGAAAGGATATGGAAGACGTGGACCTGTATAGAAAGGTACTTTGGAGCAATTTCCATCTGTGTTGTCTGAAAATCAGCAGTTCAGTTTACAGGTGAGCAGTGGCAGCTCTATCCACTCGAAAACACTTCGAGGATACACCAGCAGTCCAGTTTGGTAGAAGTAGCACTACCTAGCAGAGACAGCCACACCTCAGCCTCAGCACAAGTCAGCAGGAGGGACCCAGAAGAATGCCAGGAAAAGTTCTCAGCTCAAAGTGAAGATCAGTGAAGATTCGAGACCAACAAGCATTGCACAGCTAGCTCTATAAGCAGGCCTAGCTCAGCCTCCTGTATTGTCCATTGAGTCCTATTTATACCAAACATCATGTGTCCTCCCCGGGTCTTGACTCAGCACATGTCTTGTGTCAGCATGTGCATCTGTCTCAACTGACATCACTCTGCCAGTCAGTCTGAGTTTGAGGAAGCAGCAAGAAGCCACAGCACACCACCAGAAGTTTTTTGGTGCATTTCTCTCTATGGAGTCCCAACAAATAGAACTCAGCTACCCAATGTAAGGCAAGATGGGTTGATTGGAGCTCACAGTTTGTTTTTTTGTTTTTTTTTTTCAGGATCAGCTAACCCTACTGCTTTAGGCCTAAGGCAAAGATGTACATGACAGGGACAAGAAGGAAGCTTAATACAGCAAAGCTGTTCACTTCATGGTAATTAGGAAAGAAAGGCAAGGGGTAAAAGGAAGAGATCACACTATCTCCTTCGAGAGCACACCCCTAGTAACTTAACCTCCTTCCACTAGACCCCACCCTTTTAGCACTTCCACAACCTCTCATACTGATACAGGCTGGAGACCAAGCCTTCATTCATGTGCATTTGGAGGACATTCAAGATCTAAACGAAAGCACCCAGTCAAATTGATACATAAATTAATCATGACCTCCAAATCCAAGATCAGTGACTGGCACTTAGAACTTGTCAATAAACATTTATCAAATGGATATGAACCATATAATTATGGAATCATAAGCCCCAACTGTGAAAGTATAACTCAACCTTGGAATCCATTGAGGCTGGAATTCTGAGAGCTCAGAGGTTCACACTTCATCTCCACAGCATCCGTAAGGAGAAATGGCTTTTAAACAACCATTCAAGGCCACCATCCTTGAATCTCACTGTCCTCTAACAATTATGGATGATTTCACTGCAGGAGGTGCACAGGAGCACGCTAGGAAAGCTCAGAGCATAGATCAAAGTATAAATCAGATGGGAGTGGGTGGATCGGGGAGCACTGGTCATAGAAGCAAGGTGGGAGGGTATGGGATAGGGAATAACATTTGAAATGTAAATAAATAAAATATCCAATTAAAAAAGAGAATCTTTTATGCAGCATTGCAGCCAGCGGCTTCCAGCTTTCCAAAGACTGGATGTTAGCTTACTTACCTATACTAGCAGCCATGTTAGCTTACCTACTAGCAGCCATGTTAGCTTACCTACACTAGCAGTCATGTTAGCTTACCTACACTAGCAGACATGTTAGCTTACCTACACTAGCAGCCATGTTAGCTTACCTACACTAGCAGCCATGTTAGCTTACCTACACTAGCAGCCTTGTTAGCTTACCTACACTAGCAGTCATGTTAGCTTACCTACACAAGCAGCCCACTTTGGTTTTACCCGCCTGCTCAAAAACTTCTCCTTTAATGAGGTCCAGACAGGACTTTATAAGATTTCTAGCAATGGGTATCATTTCTCTTTTGTGCAGTTCAAAGTATTTTAGGAATGATGGCCTGAGTTACAAACCACTGACAGAATGTTTGGTGTGGATGATGTTTCAGAACACATGGTCCATGTGACACCTCCTGTTCCCCTATAACAAGGGCTAATGCAAGTCAGCACCTGGCTGAATGTATCAGAATCCCTCACGTGACCAAACAGGAAAAAAAAAAAAAAACAAGCAGAATGAGAGTAAGACTTCAGCTTTTCTGCCTGCACAGCACTGTTTTGACACTCTTAAGGAATTTATTAAGCAATGTACTAATTCATTCAATAAATATTGATCACATACCTGCTATACTAGGCACTGTACTAGGTGCTGAGGAATGGGTGGTAAACAAAATTAACAAAATCTGTGTGCATGGGATTAAAATCCAATGAGGGCATCATACCAAACTAGGAAGGAAAAAAATAAGTGCTATAAAAGAAGGTTAAAAAAATAACTGAGGTGTGTTTGTGTACAGAATAACAAAGCAGGGCTTGGTATTCAGGGAGGTTCTCTAAGAGGCAGATCCCAGGATGTGTGGAAGCTCTCTGAGTGCTGCAGGCACTGAGACAGCAGGTGCAGAGACTCAGACGCAGTAAAAAGCTTTCTACAACATAAAAACCAGAAAGGGAGTCAGGGCAAGGGAAGCATTCAAGGGAGCTGTGGTTTAAGATGAGGTTGCAGAGGTAAACAGGGCCCCACTGCCCTGGGAAGTGTTTGGGTGGAGCATCACCATGGAAAGTGCTACAGTCCAGTGTCTGGGTAAAGGAGTCACTCCGGCCATATTTGGAAGATAGATGAGAAGACTGTAAGTGGATTATTTAACTGGAAATTGTTCGAATGACAAATATTAGTGGTGTATTAGTCTGGACTCTCCAGAGAGAAACAAATAGGTATATAAGTAGATAGCTAGACATTTGAAGGGGGGGGTTATTAGGGCAATTGCCTCTTTATAGACTCTTGAGAAGTCCCACCACAGCCCCTGTAGGCTGGAGACACTGAAATGGCAGGAACATGGCCCAATCCAAGTACAAAGGCCTCAGAACCAACAAAACTATTGGTATCATTCTCAGCCTGAGGCCAAAGTCCTCAGAACCAGGACTTTACTAGCTAATCCCTGGAGGCCAAAAGCCAGAGAGCCTGACTGATGCCAATGGAAGGACAGAATGTCTCTACTCTAGAACAAAGGGCTGGGTGGTTGGGGGAAGCTAATCTTTCCTCTGCCTGGACCCTAGCTTATAGTGAGGGCAGATCATACACACTCAGTCCACCCAGACACACCAACCTCCCAGAAGCAATGTTATACCCATTCCATGGGTACCCTTAGTCTGGTCAAAATTAACTGCCACGGGAGGTCAGAGCCAGGGTAGTTGGTGGAAGAACTTGATCGAAGCAAATGTGTTCCAAATACACTCAGGAGTCTGAACTGTTATATTCCATGAAGAAAAGAACCATGTGTGCTTTACTTAGCAGTGTGTGTTCAGCTCTCCACATGGTCTCAAGGGCAAATATGATTAAAGTTGAACCTCATTATTCACAGATCTCGTATTTGTGAATCCACTCATTAAATTTATTTGCAACCACAGAAATCAATGGTTATGGCACATTGGCCTTCATTGGCAGACCTGGAGATAGGTAAAAATATTGAGTGGTGCACAAAAACGGGTAAGACTGTGATATCTTTTTCAGGTGTCACATAGTTAAGCATCCTTCCCAAGGTCTATACAGTGCCTGCCGCCTCTCTCATATTTGTCTGTATTGGTATGTGTGCAGGTATGCTGCTCTAAAATGGCCCAGGCGTAAAGCTAAAGTGCTGTTTCGTATTGGAAAACACAAGACGCCGATGTGCCTTACAGGGGAAATGCAAGTGTTAGATAAGATTCACTGAGATGTGAGCTGTGGCTGTTGGCTGAGAGGCCAATGTTGACGTACCAACAACACTTATTAAAGAGATCATCCTTTAAACAGAAACACACATAAAACGTATTGATTATTTCACAACAGCAAATGTTGCGCAGAGAGGCTTGCAGGAGTCTAACCTGCATTTCCCCTAAAAGCAGCAGCTTGGTATGCACTAAATCAGGGTTCCCAGCAACTTTGGGGCATATCGTTACCACAAACAAGGAGAACTGACTACAACTGTTAATTGAAAGAAAGAAATGAACTTGTGTGATAGATATGACAGGATTTGCTAATAATCTGAATGACACGGGCTTGACCAACTGTATTAACAGTAACATCACTTGGGAAGACAGGATATTCTTGGAAAGGGACACATTAGGAGGGAAATAGGAAGCACCATTTTCACAGTTCTTCTCAGATGCCTGTTTTCATCCACGTAGCAAGGTCAACAAGCAAGTTGGATACATAAGTCTGACTCTCAAAGGAGACTTCTGGACCAGAATCATAAATGTATAAGCCATCAGAATACAGTTGGCATCTAAAGCCCCAGGGACTGTGTGGATAACCTAGGAAGCAGACTGAGAGAAAAGAGAGAGACCCAGAGCTGTAACGGTTAACTTTTTGGGTTGGGTTTGGTTTGGTTTTTTGAGACAGGATTTCTCTGTGTAGCCCTGGCTGTCCTGGAACTCAGAGATCGGCCTGCCTCTGCCTCCTGAGTGCTGGGATTAAAGGCCTGTGCCACTGTTAGTCTGGATCACCAGCTTGATTGGATTTAATACCCACACAAGGTAGATCTCTAGGTGGATCTCTGAGATCTAGAAAGGATCCGCCCTTTCCTCAGAGTGAGCAGAATTTTCCAGCAGTGACCCTGGGGGTCTAGGAGACAGAGGTCCTAGGGAAGAGCTGTGCTGTGTCCCTCCCTGCCTTCACTTCTTGCTGGTAAACCCCTCTGTCTTGTCGCTGCTACTACTGCCACTGCCACCTTTGCTCCCACCAGAACACAGCTTCTTCAGCCTTCCAAGATAGATTAAAGACCAGCAGCTCTCAAGGACCCTCTACCAGTGGTCCTCAACCTTCCTAATGCTGTGACCTTTTCATACAGTCCCTCATGATGTGGTGACCCCCAACCATAAAATTATTTTTTGTTGCTACTTCATAACTGCAGTTTTGCTACTGTTATGAATCATAATGTAAATTTCTGTTTTCCCACGGTCTTGGGTTACCCCTGTCAAAGGGTTGTTCAACACCTAGAGGGGTTGCTGTACCCTCAGCACCAGACTAGGATGACTGGGACTCCAGAGGCATCCAGTTTTGTGGACCAAGCAAGTGTCTAGTTCTTAGTTCACCAGCATACAAATGGCCATCATTGGACCCAGCTCCTATCATATAAGCCAAACTCAGGAGTCCTTCTTGTAATATATATTTATTCTATCATTTATGCTCCTCGGGGGACACTTGCACACAGGGATAAACCCTGGAACATACCGATATTCAAGAGCCAGTGCTGGAGAAGAGGAGCCATGGGAGCTGCCGGGGGGAGATCACCAGCAAATGTGAGATGCCAAGGACTTTGCTGAAAACAGTAACCAGCCCCAGGGAATATAACTGGGAAGCTGATAAAAATGGAGGTTCCGAGGTGCCCTTAGGTGGTGCAATGATGTGGTCAGTAAACCTGAGCTACTTTCAGGACCAAGGAGAAGACGAAGGAATGAATTAAGGAGCCAGAAAATTTAAATGGCACAATTTGGCAAATCAGAGACAAAATTTTACGTTGAACTGAGGCATGAGCTGGCAGGGGAAAGTGGATGAAGACAGAATTTTTGTTTCCATTTGACTTTAACTTGGAAACTCCAAGAGTGCATGCAGACTGCGGGAATAATGCTGAGAGGAGTGAGGGGACGGTGTCGCTGAAGGACGGGCGCAGGGAAACCTGCCGTCCTGGAAACCTCTGGAGGACGGACGGAGTCCCCAACAAGAGAAAACACGAGCACATCTGTGCCTGAATGCGTGCACCCCTCCCCTGTGCCCCCACAGGCACGTCTCTAGAATCTACACCACACAGTAGGAATAGGGCTTCTCAGATATGCTTGTGCAACCTTGATTTCTAACTGAAATTCCAACAGAGTGCCATTTTTCACGATTACTTTTAGTCTTCCTATGTTTGCATCTTTCCTTCTTCTGTACTTTCATATTCAGACTCTTTGCACTTGGTTTTCTAAGAAGTTTCCAGGCTGAGTTTCCTCTGAGACGCTTTCTGACTTGCAAATCTTCCTGGGGACTTATCTTCTGTTCCCTTCTCCTAGCTTCTAAAGATTTACGTCGTGTCCTTTTCCCACTAGAGGCACTGCCTAAAGGGAAAAAAAAATGAATTCAAGACAGTTGCATGCCTCCTGCCTCATTGCCACACGAGGAGCAAAGTCCCCTGGGTTTCCACTGTGCACAGTTAGTGTAAGGTTCTGCTGACACCAAAGCCTGGGGTTGCATAAGGAACTCACTCCTGGCAGCTTCTTCTTTCATCTATTCATTCAAGGCATGACTGCACTAACAACGGAGAGTTTTGTAGAACCCAAGGCTCATCATTACCCTCCCGACCTTCTAAAGCACATGACTCCCATAGGCCGACTTTGTGGTCTGTTGGCTGCCTTAAACACATCATCACATTTATTCTCAGACCCTCTCCTGTGGAGTAAGTAGCATCCCCATTTTATTGACTTAAAAGCTGAGACTCAGAAGTAAATTAGGAAGCCCAGATTCAGACTTGTCAAACTGAAAACCCTAAAATCTCCCTACTTTTGCTGGGCTATAAAGTGGGTCCTTGACATACTATTTTCAGCCACTGGTGTATTGCATATGAGGTCTAGCTCCTCAGATCTGCAGAAAAGACCTTGAAAACCACAATATCATTGCACATGAACTCACATCTCCCCCCACCTAACTTGTGTTAGGGTTACTATTGCTGAGTTTGACAGAACCCAAACTGGATAAGAATCTGGAGGCCATGGAGGGGTGCTGCTTACTAGCTTGCTCTTCATGGTTTGTTCAGCCTGCTTTCTTATAGAACCTAGGACCACAAGCTCAGGGATGACCCTGCCCACAATGGGTGGGGTCCACACCAATCAATCTAATTAAGAAAACGCTGTACAAGCATCTCCCGCAATCAGATCTTACAGGATCATTTTCTCAAATGAGGCTTCCTCCTCTCAGATGACTCTAGTCTGTTAAACTGACATAAGAACCAGCCAGCACATAACCCCATGCCTGACACAGCAGCCTGGGAAGGCCAGGGCTACGCCTTCCCTTCCTAGACACTGAATTTTCACTAGATTATTCAATCTAAGAAACAGAAATAAGAGAGAAGGATTGTTTTTAAGTGTTGGCAAATTCTTTGGCAGGCTGTGAAAAGAGAAGTGGCCAGGAGGCCTACTCAGTGTGAAGGAAACAAATAAGCTTCAGAGAGAGGAAGAAGCTGCAGGGTAGTTGGAAAGCTGGTTGGCTGTGGATCTAAAAGCCCCTGGTCACCCTGTACACAGGCATCAGGAGGGGTGTCCCACTGCTTTTGATGCTTGAGAGCTACAGAACCCAAGACTCAGCTAAAGAAAAAAATAAATAGTTTTCTGAGAGAGAGAGAGAGAGAGAGAGAGAGAGAGAGAGAGAGAGAGAGAGAGAGAAACAGAGACTGAGGGGAGGTGGGGTGCTCAGGAGACCTCAGGGCTCAACTATGATAAGCATGAGCCAGGAACTGGGGAAAGATCTAGGACATACTCTATAAACTCCAGCCAGCCAGGAGAGGATGTGAAGGTCCCCTTTGAAAGAAGATGAAAGAAATACAGAAGCAGAGTTTAAAAGAGATTGGTGACAATTAAAGATTAGAGCAACTACCGTTCTCACTCGGCTTCTTATTCTTTTAAACCAGTAGTGGATAGATTGTCGTAGATCAATTTACACTGTATGCCATTTTAATAAAAAGGGCTCTGATTTTTTTTTTTTAAGCAGATGTGATTTGATTACATGCTAATCTGTGTCCAATTAGTAGTGTTATTCAGACGCTCTCCAACGTGTTTAGAAACAACTAGCTTAAAAGGACGGACGGCTGAGTGGAACTGGATTCTTTTTGACATTAAAGCACGTGTTGAAGCACACTGGGAAATGTCCAGCTTCCCGACCTCGTGGCTGTGATGTACAAACTATCTCACGTTGGTAGATACAGGCCCAAGATAACCACATCCAGAGTCTCACAGCCGGTTTTTCACAGAGCCTTCATCCTCCATGGAGAGGATGTTTGGTGTCAAAGTTTGTCTAATTAATAGCAGAAAAATGTGGGAGTGGAAACCCACACCTCGACCCAAATGTTTCTTCACCCTTTCAAATAGGTTTTCTGACCTGAGATTTTTATTTGTTTTGCTTTGTTTTTTTGGTAATGTGCAGCTATGAAAAAGCAAAGAGGTGGGGGAGGGGCAGCAACACACCCCTACACAGGTGGGTGCACACAGCCCACTGCAGGTCTGGGGCATAGCACTGCACAGGCATAGACACGTAAAGTCCACAGCACCTCACAGGACTTCACAAGGGGTGGGGGGGGAAGGGGGGAAAGATGTAAAGGTAAAGTTTCTTGATAAAATTGTTGCTTGAAACCACAGGCTCCGGCAAGATCATTACCATAACTATCGCTGTTGATATTAATAACAAAACTAGTATTTGCATAACACTTTACATAAATTATATCATTGAACTTTGAAAGGTATTTTGCTAACATTTCCAACAAATAACCAGGCAATGAGGAAAAAAACACCTTTGTGTCAGGGGCTCCCTGTCCTTTTGTCATCAGAGACCCCCTTTGTTCTTTTCTCTAGGAGCTTTCTTATTGTGGATATTATTTTGTCTAATTGAGGATCTTTATTGTAGAAATTCCATTTACCTATCTTTATTCATGGAGGAGCAAGCAGTGTACAACAGTTTACAACACCCAACCGAGCTAACAGAATTCCACGAACTTGGTGTTGGAGTTTCTCTCTGATGCATTATTAAAAGTAAATCAATTTTAATTTAGCTTGTTTGATATGTTGAGCATAACTTTAAGGTCCCCACTACCACTTTAAAAGACTTGTAGGAGTCCTGAGGGCCCCAGACAAGAAAGAACTGCTTGAAGTAAATCTCAGAAAATATTTTCTTCTTTCATGTTCCTTTTAAATTATATGTACTAATAAAGAAATAAATATATTTTTTTAAAAACAGGATTTTAGAGGTGGCTCAATGGGTAAAGGGCTTGCCACACAAGTGTGGGGACCGGAACTCAGCACCTACATAAAAGCCAGGTGGGTATGGTCCAGTTCGAGGCAAAGATAGCAGCTCCGGAAGCAAACCTGCTAGTTAGACCAGCAGAGTGGCCAGGTGCTGGGTCTCAGTACTGGTGTCTAAGGTGGAGAGAGGTCAAAGAGGAGGACACCCAAAGTCAGCCTCTAGCCTCCAGTCACACAGATGTGTTGCTCACACACATGTGAATATGTATATGTGAGCACACACAACACATACAAAAAAGAGAATTTGAAATCTCTTAAGTCAGACATCACAAATCAATTATGTGAGGATACTCACAGGCAGACACAGACACACACAGACACAGACACACACACACACACACACACACACACACACATGCACACACAAGTGCATAAGAAGGTAAATAACCTATCATTACCAATACTATTTTCATCAAGAATGTATTTCATAGCTCAGTCAAAGCCACAGCTACCACTGTCCAGTGGAATGTTTAAGGGTACCCTGATGTTGTTCTCAGCTTCCAATCCTGGATGTCACTTCTTGGGAACCTTTCTGAATTTCTGGATGCCTCTATTACTTTACCCAGTAAACGGGACCATAATAGGCTCCCAGACCTATGTGGGAATTCTGTGGGTATGCCCTTCCAAAGAGCTTTAGGGCCTGGCTCCTGACAAGTGGACAAAGCTCTTACCTCTTATTTCTCATGGAGAGTGCATGTGATCAGGGACAGTAGCTACTTCCAAAACATTTTCAGGGCCAGAAAGAAGAAAATCTAGAAACATATGGCAGTCTGTTCTTGTTGGATCTTTTATTCCCAACATTATTATAAGAAAGCTGTGCATTTCCGCTTAGATCAAGCCTGAAACCGTGTGCATAAAGATAGGGGAAAGCCTATGGAGTCAGAATTGCTTTGGTTCAAGAACTTTACTAGCTCTCTCTGAACTCGGAAGAGCTGGAGAGAACCCTGAGTTCATCAGCCAATCTCACTAAGCCCCAATTTCCCTAGTGGTAAAACAGAGGTTGTAAGTGGGTCTAGGAGCCTTGAAGGCATAATGAGGTAATGTGTATAAATTGTGTAAGTGCTTTATATAGTTAGTCCCCTCATCACTAAAAATTTTCTGTCACAATTATTATCTATCAACATATGAAAGTATTATACACTGAATCTAATCCCTGGCAGAAAATACAAACTTATGAAATCCAAATACATCCCCATTTACTAAGGCAAAGAATTTAGCTAAACCAATAATTGGCCTTGGAAATCGAAAGCTAAAAAGAAATACTACTAATTTGTTCATTTTTCTTTTTGTTTTGCACATATTAGCTATGGCTTGTGTCAATGTGCATCAACTGGTTTAGAATGTTAACAGATCTACTCATTTATTCCACTGGTTGCTTCTGCTAAAGGACTGATTAATAGACAAATTAGCAGATGGCCAATTTACTCAAAAGCATCCAACTAGTTTTTCCCCAGTGTTTCTGTAGAATTCCAGGTCCTGATGGAGACCTGTAGAGAGAAGAAATTCTTTACAAAGAGAGCTATGCACGTCCTTGTCCAGAGCTGTCCCTAAGACTGCTCAGATAACGCTCAGCTAAACCTGCCAAGGTCCTTTTCCTCAGTCGCTGGGACATTTTGCCAATGAATCTTTCCAAATCAAGTTTGACAGGGAGACCTTTTCCTTTCTCCCATACTCTAAACTGAAGTCATTACAGACCCATTCCATGTTTCTATGGAGAAAACCAAACCCTACCTAAATAATAAAAAGTGGAAAAGTTTCCCCAGGCAGACTCTCTTCCGCACCTTGATTAGCCGAGCAAAATGTAGACATAAAACGCAATTGCTTTTTTTTCCCAGATGCTAAAAATGTCAGCCTTGATTTACCCTGACACTCTGACTGACTCAAGGCAGACGTAAATCCTTCACACCCAATGCAATCATTTTTTGACCTGTTCAGTGGTGGTGGTGGAGGAGGGGTCTTTGTGTTTGTCTTCCTGGTGCCCCCACCTTGATCTCAATAACTTTTCCTTCTTCCATCTCTGGGAGAAGCAATGGCCAGTGGAGAAAAGGCAGAACGGCACGAGTTCTTCAGATGTTTTTCAGAAGCATCCTACAACAGGAATGATTCTTTTCAAGGGCTTAAAAGAGGAGGCAAGGAATCTGCTTCCTATCTCCTGGCCCATAACTTCCTGTTTCTGCTTCATCCATGTTTAGGAAAACTCAGGAAGACCTTCCCCTTGGGAAGCAATTGTCTTTTTGCTGAAGAGGGAAGCCTGTTCTGCTGAGTCCCTTCCCTGGGTGGCACAGGTGACATTGTTTGGACTGATAGCAGAGTCAGTGTTTTGATATTGTTTTGGTTGCCCAAACACAGACAGGTGGCCTGTCGGTTTGGAAACAGGACCCCCAGGAGCTTGGCATGAAACATAGTCCATTAAGTGGCTGGCCATTTGTCAGCTAATAGGGACTATTGAGGGTCTGACCTCACACCTGCTCTTTCCTGAGAGAAAATTTAAACTAATCATTCTTAGTTCCTCAAATACATGTTTTGTTAAAGGGGGTCTTAGGTATTCCAGGCTGTCCTCAAATTCCCAGTGCAATCAAGAATGACCTGGAAGTTAGAACCCCCCCGACTCTGCCCCTTAGTGCTAAGATAACAGGAATCCTCCGCACTTCTGGTTTATGTACGTCATACTGAAGGCTGTACCTAGGACTTGGCACATGCTAGCCAAGCACTTTACCATCTACACTCCTGGCTCGGGCTCTAGAATCTTCCAAATGAACTTCTATAGTCCTATTTCTTAATCTCTTCCTCCATACAGATCCCAGAGTTCCTAAATGTTTTGAACTCTCCTGATGCAAAAGGAGTTGTGACTCATGAAGAATGTTTTTCCCTGCTCCCCACAGCTCTGAATTAGTATATGATACCCATTTGTCCTCATAGAAGACAGTTTTTCCCTTCCAGATCTGCCAGGGATTCAGAGGGGTTAGATAGACAAACATGGTATTGCTGAGGGAGACAATATGGTGCTATCTCCCCAGTCCCTCCTTCATGCCCTACAAAGCCCTGATGGCCAAGAGTCCCTGCCTCAGGTCACTCCTATGTTAGCTCATTGACCATGAAGTTTTCCTTTCCTTTTATCTTATGTTTCATACCAGGAGATTACTTTTAATAGTAAAGACTGTTTCCTTGTGCCTGGCATCCAGGAGGCATCCAGTAAGGTGTTAACGAAATTATCTTCCTGAAGCTCTACTGTTCTAGCCTTTGGCCAAACCTCTCACCAGAAAGGCTTTCCTCTATCTTTCCAAAGCCAACCATAATGGATTCTCCTTCTCCAAGAATCTCCTGTGTATCATGACTTTCTTCCTACTCTTTTTCCCCCAGCTCACCAAAGTGAGAGTTCAACTTCACAGTCACTGGAGAAGAACAAAGGCATCCCTCTTCTGCCTGTTCAGGACCAACACTATGCCACCTCCTCCAACCTGCCACACCCACAGTGACTCCTAGAGACTAATGTCTGATGGTGGTGACTTGGTCCTATAATTGAATTTCTCTCAGAGTTGATCAATCAGGACTGAGTACACATTCCATTAGCATAGCTTCTTCCAAGCCTACTACCTAGAGAGTCTTCCAATTGGTCTTCTAAGAAAGACTCAGATCCCTTCTGAGATACATGGAAATACAAGGAAGTTAAGTAGGACCATAGAAGATATTTTACATGAATTTTTGCACATCTCAAAAACCTGTGTTACAATGGTGTCTAGGCTACTCTTAATACTGCAAAGATGAGGCTAAGGATTCATCTTCATTGCCATCTCTCTGGCTGCAGTGCTCCTAGCAATGCTTATCACATCCCACAGTTTTCTCTTGGCTCCATCTTTTGTCTAAGCTCTTCTTGATCCTGCCTGTCTTTCCCTTGGTTTGTGTAATGGAGCCTTGCCTGAGGA
Source organism: Uromys caudimaculatus (assembly GCA_028551405.1). Classification (NCBI taxonomy): domain Eukaryota; kingdom Metazoa; phylum Chordata; class Mammalia; order Rodentia; family Muridae; genus Uromys; species Uromys caudimaculatus. Next base: position 33,820,948 of record CM052711.1, read on the forward strand.
ATCCTTCAGCAACTGTAGACTCCAGCTCAGAACATACCCTCTCACTAGGTTCTGTCCAGCAAATCCAAGAGGAAACTTGGGGGTTGAGGGTGTGAGGCATAAACTCCAGTACTTCGGGTGTTATGAAAATCTCCAAATATGTTCTACTAGGCAGCCCCTGGCCTTGGAGTCTATTTATTATTTAATGGGAAGGAAGACACGCCAGAAATGAGCTGGAACAATTGCTTAAGGGAAGTGGGAGTAAGGGGAGAGGACGGATTGTATATTTTTAGTTTTAAAGTTCTCAGACAGTGCCCCGTTAGTTTTGTTTCTTATTTGGGATACAGCATTAATCATGCTAATATTTTACAGCCTGGCTTCACTCTTTAGTCGTTACTTTAATCAAACCCATCAGCGAACGAAGGAACACATTACCAGGTGGGAATAACTGCTACCGCTCACTGTTAATTACTTTGCATTTTACAGCAATCAGCAGCAGGGGCTGAGATCATAATAAATTCATGACTTATGGGCCCATAAAATCATTACCGTAGGAAAATATGTTTTATCGAGGATTCGATGGGCCGCTGCTCAGACAGAGATTTCTTGAAGGAAATGACACCCATGAAATTAAACTGATCCTTGCAGTCAGCAGAAATGCAAATGCACAAAGAGCAAAATTTTACCATGGGAGAAAAGGGCTGGATGCAGTCAGGACCCGGTGGAGCGCCTCTGAGACAGGTAAGGGGAGTGGCCACAGGAGGAGGGAGAGGGAACAGAAGACCTGTGAGCTTCAAGAGGAAGCCTCAGGGGAATGCAGTGCAGAAGACATTGTGTCGCGTGGATTATACCTAAATTGGAATACAACCGTGCACCCTAATCTTTCCCCCATGTCTTAATGTCAGCTAGCTTCCCCCATTGCATCGGGTACATTGACAAGTGGTCTCAGAGGCCAAGGGGAAGCTGATGAAAAAGCAAAAGGACAAGTCAATAAATCATCCCTGAGACAGTCCTAGAAGGAAAAGACACTCCCTCCTGCCTCTTCTGCTTCAGCTTCAAGCAGCCCTAGTTGACTGTTTGATGGATAGACACACTTCTTAACTAAGGCCACCTCCCCTGGCTTCTCACCCTGCTTGTCTCTATTCCGGCTGTGTGGGTCCTTGTGTCCTCAAAGCCATTTACAGCCTTCAGGTAATGTAGCACTCTGGATGTTTGTTTTATTTGGGGGCCCTCTATCTTCAGATGCCTCCCCAAATGGATTGATGCCATTTGTTTAGAAATATGCTTCCCTTTTCCTTTGCTTCTTCCAATTATGCTAGACAAACACAAGCCCTTATTCAGTGTTATTTAAGCATGAAATTATAACAGATTCTTTTAAATGCTAAGGCACTAAAAATAAGTCATTTCATCAAGGCACACCAGGTCCAGATCTAGTAGCTCATTAATTTCCATGAATCAGACAAGTCAAATTCAAACAGTATATGAAGGTTCTGGTGGAAGGTTTGTCTGTTTTCCCTGGGATGACCTCCATCCTTGCTCATTCTGGTACACATTTTCCATGGGCTAAAGACAGTTGTGCTCTGGACTTGAATGAACACCATAGAGAGGAGTCATTCTTGCCAGAAAGACTGCAAGAAGTCTAGTCAGAGGTTGCATTCCACTCTAGTTGTAAGGATTTACTAACTTCTGGGAATTCAGTTATACTTTTCAGAAACAGGAAGTCATGTCTATCTTATGAGTTGTTAGAAAAATAAAATGAGCGCAAATTAAAGCATTCAGCAGGAATTCTGGAGAAGTCAACCCACTTCTCCAGCACCTACCCCAAGGTCAATCAAGGTTAAACAGTCAGCTGTCTCTCTAGAGGAAGTCAGAGGCTGAGTAGATGCCTGGCACAAGCTGGCACACAGGAACTTGTACAGCAGCAGTTGGTTACATGAGATGAACAAATGGTGTGGGATATTTGGCTGCATTCTCACCTGTCACTGTGACTTTCAGCAATGTGTACTGTGTTCCTCAGATCTGGGGAGACTTAGATTCTCATAGGAGGGTGATACCCTCCAGAAATAGAAGATATCTCAGCCTTACTGGGTCCACCAAGCTCCGTCATCTCATTTTTCCCTCTTTAGACTCTCTCCTGCCTTTATCTTTTTTAAACTGATTGGAAATAAAGAGGGGATCCTAGGCAAAGTCTAAGAAATCATCCCCACAGCACCCGCCTGTGCCCCAGTGGCCATGCTGGAAGTAAAATTCAGCAAGGATCTTGCTCTTTCTAAGTTACTAAAGTCCTTACACTGTGAAGAATAGCAAGGCTAGTCTTACCTCCCTCATCTAACTCTATTGACAGCCTCCAGCCCAGTTTGCTGCCTCGGCACTAGAGCAGGAGAAGCCATTGAGAGGATTTGGAAAATTTATTTTAAAGCAAGAAACCAAGAAGTGCAAGACACTACAGCTCTTCATCTTACAGGAGAACAGACCTTTAATATAACTCTGGATCCCTAGTGTAAGACCGTTTATGGATGCTGTAACCTTCTATCCAGGTCTGTGTTCTTAATAGCCTCTTATAATGGGTTAAAATTAAATAAGGGAACATTTGGAGTATATGGGGGTTTTCCTTATTTAAAATATTTGGATCCATGTAAGAATAATTACGGAAAGCAGAAAAGTACCAGAGGTCAGCAACACCTGAAGAACAACACCTGAGGTTGTTCTCTGGCCTACATATGCGTGTGCATACACATGTACAGATATCCACATACATGTCACATGCATATACACATGTGTGCACCTACACATAGAAAGAGGATTAATGCCCATGAATCTCCATTATGGTCACCATTCACGGATAGCCATGGTTCCTACTGGGTTATCATCTTGTTATTGCACAGTTGTTATTATTATGAGTAGGACTGAAGAGCTTAACCCTGAGAAAACACCAAAGCAGGTTGCCATGTACCAACAAGGATCTTCTGGTTACAAGTAGAATTAACTCTTTTATTCAGCTTCTATTGAAAATGAATTCACATAGATAACATGTAGCTCAGTCATTTGATGTTATATTCAAACTCTCTTTAAATGTAAGTAGATTTTCAAAACGAACTGACCTTAGCCCTTAAGCATGTCAAGAAAGAGCCAAGGACAAGAGGGAAAAAAAAGACGTTAAGGCTCATATGTCCTATGGCTACACATACATGCTTTTGAGTCATCAAAATGTATATTTTGTCTGTAATTCTTTTTATTTTTTTTTTTTAGACCAAACTATATTTTTAAGAAAACAAACCTATTTTTTTCTTTGTTCTTGATAATTTCATCCAGGTATTTGGTGAAATATGGTCATGACTATTCCAATTTCTTCCCTCCAACTCTCCCCATATCCCTTCCAATAGATCCCCTCCAATTTTGTCCTTTTTTTCTAACTCACTAGGGCCAAGTAGTAAGAGCATAGGCACATTGCTCCTCAGATGTCATGCACATGTACCACGCAATCACTGACATTGGTTTGGGAGGGACAGCAAAACATCTGCTTTAAAAGAAGAAATAAAGATTATCAGATACCCATTGTATGTGGAGATTTTTGCAGATCTTATTGCAGTTGGCCCTGATCATCAGCTGATGTCATCAAACCTTTCTCTCTGTCACCCAGCTAGAAAGAAAGATAGACTTTGTAGCCCCCTTATTCAGGGGGAAAGCTCAGCGGGGTGTAACTACCTTGGAAGAAAAGCAAAAATTTTGGTTGAGACATGATGACACTAAAAAAGAAGTATTTTGTTGTTTATCTCGAATTTAACTGAGCATAAATCTGGCAAATTTATGTTTTCAAGTTGTCTTGTGTATCTTTTACTTTAAATTTGACATTTTGTTTAACTGCTCTGTATTTATTAAATTAAGCAAAAAAAGAACATATAAGGCTTTTTTTTAAATAAACAAAAGGCAATAGTGTATGTCTTGTGTGTTTGTGGAGAATTTTTTTCTAGAAGCTGCTGCTGAGATTCAAGGAAGGTCATCATGGCAGCCTTGAAGTTCCAATCAGGAGGAACTAAGGTCTGTTCTCTTTACCCACAGGTGGTCCTTCTATGTTCTCAATGTGATTTTTTTTTTTAATTAACCACTTCAAATGATCATGATTTTTGTCTTGCCTTTCATCTGGGCTTTACAAGGGAGATACTTAAGATTCTATTTTGTCTCCTAAATCAGGGGTGAACTTCAAAACCAAAGTGATTTTTTTCAGCTCTGGACAAGACTGGTTCCCTCTACCATGTCATCTCTGGAAGAAATAAATGCACCAGAGAAGATTGACCAGAAATTACAACTTGAGAGAAAAAAAGACTCAACATGGAACCCTGACTTAAAGATGCCATTTGGAAAGGGGACAGGCATCGTACAAACCAGGTTAGCTGGTTCCTGGAGATTCTATCCTAAAAGAATCTTCCTTTCTGCCCTCCAGCTCAGCAGGATCAGCACATGAGAGACTGACTTTTCCATCTATAAGCACATTACCAGAGTAGCCAGTATCTCTGAGTGGGTCTATACTCACAATCTAAATAAACATGAAGAGTCTGAAAATGCAAACTACCACTGTACCAAGATGACAAGATATGTGGCACAAAATCGGAGGAAGAGTGAAAGTAGAATTTCACCATCAAATGATAGATTCTGCAAAGATAGTGAAGGAAAATAAAGAAGACTGTATCAGGATTATTAATTAATCTAACATATCAAAACAATCCAGATTGTCAAACAGAACAATTTTTAAAAACACACATTACATGCTTAAAATTTTTTGAGAGAAAAAAAGAAAGCATTTATAAAGAATTAGTTTGCTATTAGATTTCTTGGTAGCAGCATTGGAAGCAGTGGGGCGATAATGTAAGATGTGTAATGTGCCTGTAAGAACTTTAAACTTGGAACTAAATAAGGCAACATGCTGTTCACACTTGCGGCCATCTGTATTACCTACCCTTCTCATCACACCCTCAGGTCGTAAGGATTTACTTGGCTCACAGTTTCAGAGTCTCCAGTCCTCTGTCTTTGACTTCATTGATTCTCAGCCTGGGGTGCATCAGCACATTGTACTGACAGAGCACATGGGGGAAGAGAGTGTTCACCTCACAGCATACAGGAAGCAGAGTACAAGGAAGGGTATGTGGACCATGTATAATTTCAAAGGCTTATTTATCTCCAACTATCTATATCTTCTGACTAGTCACTGTCTCCTATTTTTCACTGTCTTCCAATAATGTCACTGTACTATGAACCCCTTAGTGGATTATTCTTCTCAGTACACCAAAGGCCCCCAGAAACAACCAGTGGTATGCCTTACTAGTCTTCTAGGCATTTCTCAATCCAATCAAGTAGAGATTAGCCACCACAGAATAATAAATCATACAGTATCATAGAGTTTAATCAAGGGATCCATAGTAAAGACATAATGGAAGAATTCTCAAAGCAGAGAAGTAAACCCACTAGATACAGCAGGTATTACTGAAATTAAAATTAACCAAGTAATTCTAACTCTTTTTTTGTTTTTTGTTTAAAGAAGTCCAAGAAATGAAAATATTAATATTTACAAAAACAAAATTTCAAACATGATCAAATGTAGTGATTCAGAGATATTAGAGTTGTCAATATATTTTTCTTGTTAGGAGAGAGAGAGAGAGAGAGAGAGAGAGAGAGAGAGAGAGAGAGAGATGAAGAGGGAGAGGGAGAGGAGATGAGTACCTAGTTTTAAACATCAACAGGTTAATTTTATACAAGTATTGGTACTTTAGGCCAAATGACAAGGTGTCCTCTGATTGGTTGCCTGTGGCTGTGGTTGACTGACCACAGGTTTCTGAATCTAGGTTCTCATTTCTGGGAAACAGAAACTTAGGCCTAGTCTCCCAAACTGCCAATGTACAGCCTGTCATGGAGTTAGCCTGGCTCTGGCTAACTCAGTCCTCTCAGTTTGGGTCTTAAAGGCAACTATCAGAAGATCAAAATTATTATTAACTAAACATGTTCAAGGAATAGAGAGGAAAAGAAAATACTATAAATAGAAAAATAAGTGAGATAAAAGAACTAAGGTCTAGTTATAGTAATTAGGATACATAAAAATTAATTGAACTCATTAATTACAAGACAAAACTTCTTTTTTTAAATAAACAATATATCACCTGCAAAATACACACACATGCATGCACACAAAAATGTTAGATATAAAAGTATGATAAATACATGTTAGTAAAACATGACCTAAAGAAAGCTTAGTAGTGATCTTTGGTAGCTAGACAGGACAAAAATTCAAAACTAAAGATTTTGAAAGGCATCTCATAATAGGAGAGGCAAGAAAAAAGATGGCTCAGCTAAGATACATGTAAACACATCTGATACAGTTATATATAAAATAACACCAACCTAGATTACAGAGGAAAGGGCACTAGTGAATAGTGACCACTGTGGAAAATTCATTAGAAACCAATATGTGAAACACAGAAAATAGAGACATCAAAACCCTGACACCACGATCAGGGAGTCCTACCAAGAAGAAAGGAAATACATGGGCACTCTGCCTACAATGGGAAGAGAATGTAGTTCTAATCCAAACCCTCTTACAAACATAAACTCTATATTAAATTGTTAAAACAAACTCAATAAATTTCCAAGGAACCATATCAAACAGACTATTTCTTCAACAATAACAAAACTGAATTCAAAATTATCGAAAAGAGTGACAGACACAGCATATTTGGAATCAAAATCACATTTTATTAAACAGTTCTTATGTCAAACACGAAAGAAATTTGGAGATATTTAGGAGTGAATGATAATTAAAAACACCACCTGTCAAAATCTGTAGGACATTAGTGAAGTCATGCCTAGAGAAATTTTTTATGGTTTTAAATAAATGATTCAGAAATATAAAAAGTTAGAAGCATATTAACTGAGCATGGAGCTAAAGAGGGAAGTTGAAAAGAGGTGTGAAGAAAACTGAAAGAAATAAAAATAATAACAGATAATAACAGTAAGTGCAGAAATCATAAAGCCAAACAGTAATGGCAAAATCCTCCTGTGAGAGAGTCTTGCCATTTTCCTCTTTTCTCTTGATGAGACATTCCAGCAGTCTTTATAGTTTATTCTTCTTAAGCAACAAACACACAAAACCTTTGGAAGTTAACTTCCTGCCCTAGCTTGTTTATAGGACAAGTCTATTCTAAAATCTTTTCAACACATTGTGAATTCCAGTCTTAAATGCTGTTCCTAAAAGTACAAAAGGAGAGAAAGCCATCTAGATAATTTTATGAGAAAAATATTGATTCTGTAAGCAGATAGCAATAATAGGAAAAAAGAAAATTCTAGAAGCATTTTACTCACTCACAGATATAAAGACACTTAAAATATTAGGAAACAGAGTCAACAATATGTTGTGTAAATAAATGAGTGAGTGAGTAAATGAGGGAGGGAGGGAGTGAGTACATGGTTAAGCTTGACCACTGTTATCCAGGAGTGCATTGAAAACAATAATTTCCAAAATTCAAATGAGAATAATTATATATTTATATTTTATATATTTTATATATGTATGTTTATATATTTATATTTGTTTATATATACTATTTAAATATATAATATATATTTTATATATGTGTAGTATTTAATAATATCGATTGATACAAAAAAATCAGTTAATTATTGATACCTATAAAGGAAGGAATATTCCCTTACTACCACTATTCGAACTTGGCACATGATGTCAGTGTAATGAGAAAAGAGAAATAAAAATAGGAAGAAAACAATAATAATGTTCTAAATAGATGCAATAACCTATGCAGGAATACTAATACAATTCTACACACAAAGTCAACTTGAAGAAATTAAAACTACTTCTCTATGATAGCAAAACTCAACATGAAAATATCATTTATAAAACAAGAAAATGCCAGTTACAATACCAAGAAAATCACAAAGCATCTGAAAGGTAATGTTCAGATTTTATAAGAAAATGTAAAACAAAAAGTTAGAAAAGAAAATAATTCAACTATAATAAATGAAGTTATTTCTTGCTCTTGGAGGGGGTGATTTAAAAGTCTAAAGATGTTGATTACCTCCTAATTACATATAAATCAACCAAATTAAAATTGTAAGTCAAATTTCTGTACAACATGATAAACACACTTTAACATGAATATGGAAAAGTATCTCTACAAATAAGTAAGTGATCGTTAAAAGAGAAGATTACATGGAAGGAATATTCCCTGCAAAATATTGTTATAAAATGGCATTTTTAAACATCCTGTAGCATTAACATTAAAACAGCCTAAAGAAGCTCTCAGGGACTTATGATGTAATAGAACTATAATCTACAATAAAGCAATATTGTCAGTCAGTAAAGAAAATAATCAATTTAGTTATTTTTATAGCCTAAATACCAAATTCCCCCCATGGCCTTTTATATTTTGAGTTTGTTTGCCAAGTGATGGACCCTAACCTAATCAATGGGTTAATCTGTTGACTGACTGGTAATGTGATGACTTTATTGGGACATGGCTAAAGTCAAAAATGAATGATATCCCCCCTCCAAACACCCCCATTACTGCCACATGCTCCACCACTGTTCTGCCCAAGCTCATGAGACCAAGTAATCATGGACTATATGAACCCTCTGAACCTGTGAGCTCAAATAGATCTTTCTTCCTTTAAGTTGTTCTCATGAGTATTTTGGTCATAGCTACACACAAAATTACTGCTATTTTGACAGAATTTGACTCAGTGAAGAAAAATACATGATCCCCTTATTAACACTATATAAGAGAAATATAGATTATGTTGTGTTGAAGACCAGTTTTGACACTACAGGGTAAACCAAGGAGGGTCAAGTGCGGAGCTGGAGATTAGGGCCAGTTCTAATAGCAGCCAATGGGGGAGAAGAGCAGCATTGGTGGAGCTGACAGGGGCTGGTTCACACAGCAGTCAGTGGGGGCTGTTGTTAATGGCAGGCAGCAACTAGAATAATCATTCAGCAGATGTTTCTCTGAGGGAATTAAGCTTGATTCATTAGAGTCAGTAATCCTATGACTAATGAGAAACTCTGTGAGCTCTTTAAATTCTTGGGGGAACTGGTGAGAAGAAGAAGAAAAGGGGGGCAAATTATACACCCACACAAACACAAACTCACAGAAACACACACACACACACACACACACACACACACGCACACACACACACACACACAAGTGGATAAAGCAAGACAAACTCCAACAACTTCATACATAACCAGGCAGACATATTGGATGGATGGAGCGGGTTCCAACAATCTGACCCCAATCACTTTACATATATACACATACGCACATATTTGGTGGATTGAGCAAACTCCATAGTAACAAGTTCTTTTCTATGCTTACCTGCCAACAATTTGTATTTATTTATCAAAAAACAGATCATCATATATCTTATATCTTATTTTTGAAATCTTGTTCATCAAGACTGGCTAATCATCTATTCTCTATTCTTATACTCAAAAATAGAATTATTACTCTTTATTCATAATCTTGTAAATTCATGGTACACACTAAAACCTATGGCCACACCCTTAGATGATAAGATCCAGGAGCTCAGATCTAACCTAGAATAAACATTTTCTTTGATTATAAACTTGCCCAAGCCTATTGTTCTTTCTACTACAATTACGTGCTTATAAGGCATGAAAGCTCACTCTATTCCTTTTCTCGTCTATGCATCCTTATTCTATTGCACACTCTATTATAACTTTAAATTTTCTATCAATTACCCTAACTTCCCAAATTATTTAAGTCAAACTACCTTCCTAAAACTACTTAAATCGGGAATTCCATAAAATCATTAATTCATCTAATCAGCATTATCTCAAGAGTTTTCATCTTCCTGGTGATCTTTAAGAAACTTTCCCAACACAAAAGGGAGTTACAACAGGAGCATTGATTACACATACTTCTTTTGAAGCTCATACCTAACTAAACATTTCCCATCTATCTTTCCACAAGTTCATTGTAACCCCAAAGCAATAATTCTTTGGTCATACATTAACAAAGTTTAAGTAAGCCAGTCCATAGTAACAAGTTTTTCTGTCTTCCCATGCCCAATCACACCATGTCAGGTATATGAGAGATATAGTAATGTCAAACATGAGAAGGCACATCATGAGCAAGAAGAAATCCTGGGACAAAGTCCCTGGGGCCATGACTTTCCAGGGTACACCCAGCATAACAGAGCAAAACCATGGGCCACCAGGAAGATCACTTGCCCATTGCAGCTCTTTCTGCATGGTATTCACCAATGTTTATTATACATGAATATGTAGCTCTCTAAATTATATTCTGTGTAAATAATAAAGCATTAAACTCAGTGAATCATAAATATTAGGCAACAAAAAATAGTATTTCTATGCATTAAAAGTACTCTGAGCCATTTTAATTAAAAGGCAAATGATTTCCATGTTTAAAAGTACAAGGAATTAATATCTAGAATATAGGACTGCAAATTGGCATCAAGAAGAATGCATCTCCATAAGAAAGAAAAGCAACTAATATAAACAATCAGTTCCTACAAGAGGAAATCCAAAGCCTGAGAAGCATACCAAAAGACACTCAAACTCCACACCAGCCAGAAAAATGCAAATTACAAAAACATTGAGATTTTGCTCTACACCAATCATACTGGAGAGAATTAGAAAATTAGATAATGCCAAGTGTTTGAAAGGGGGAGTGGGGTATAATGGAACTTCTATGCATTGCTCATGGGAATACAGATCAATGCCATTGTCAAAGAAACATGTTGTGTGACTTATAAAATATATACATATACCAAACAACTTGGCAAGTCTGTTTATAGATTATATACCTAAGAGAAATTTTCACACAGGTCTAAAAGACCAATTTATAATACTCAATTTAAGGAATGTTGTATAGCCTGGGCAAATGGCAGCTCTGGGTTTTGACAGATGACTGCCAAGAAGACATGAATGTGTCCATCTCCAGCTGAGTAAGTAGGGAGGCACATGCCAAAGGGTGCTGTGCAGGTTATAATGAACAGATATGTGTATACACCAACATACAAGCTTGTAAAGCATCGCCATTAGACAAACTACAGAAGTAGAATGAGATATTTAATACAACACCTATTGTTTTAGCAGGTTCTCATGTCTCCCAGGCTCAAATTCCTAATGACCTTACGTGTCTGATCTTCTCGCCTCCACTTCCCAATCGCTAAGAATACAGGTGTGTACCACCATGTCTGGTTCAAAATGACTTTCAAAAATAAAACCACATCTACATTTACAAGCTGAAATCTACATTTTATAGGAATATATATAAATAAAGTGATTAGTATTGCAAAAATAGAAGACTGCCTATTGAGAGGAAAGAAATACAGTTCAAATATGAAGATAAAATAAACAAGTCCTTCTCAGACTCAAAATAATATTTATGAATTGAAGGGCATGATTATTTCAGTATGTTCTCTCTTGAGATTCCTAACCAAAGAGGGGAAGATGAGGGAGAGAAAATAGAGAGATAAAGAAGGGGAAATTAAGGTTCTCATGTATTGCTATTAAAATTGATTCAGACCAGACCTAGCAAGATTTTTCTGCAAAGGGCCACAGATAGGAAATAAGGCTTCATAAGCTGTGCTCAGCTTTCCCATTGTAAGAAAGCCAACAACCACCAACACTGTGTATAGAATGAGCATTCCTGTGCCCCAAACCAACTTTATACTGAATAGACACAAAGCTAAATCTATTTACACAAGCCACAGTGTGCTGACCACTGACAGCGACCACAAAGATTACACAAGACAATCATTAAAACAATTCTTCATAGGAATTGAAATTAAGCAATATAAATTTCATATAGAAATGCAAGTAAAACAAGATGGCTAAAACAATGCAGAACAATATTTTTTTTTAAATGCTGGAAGTAGCTCCATCCCAGATTTCAGGGTGCACTATAGTGCTAACTATAGTGATACTGCCATAAAAACTGACTCATTAATCAATGGGATAGAACCAAGAATCCACACATGAGCCCACACTTCCGCTGCTACCTGGTTTTTGACAGAGACCAACAATACACACTGGAGAAGTGACAGGATCTTAAACAATGGCGCTGGTCAGACTAGATACCTACACACAGACCAGTGAGAATCTACCCTTATCCCTCACTCTGCACAAAACTCAACTTAAAATGAATCGATGGCTTCAACATGAGATCTGATACCCTGAATCTGATAGAGAAAACAATGAAAGACTATGCTTAAAATCATTGGCATGAAAAAGAACTTTCTGAACAAGACCCTGATATCACAAGCATTGACCAACAATTAATAAATAGGAGCTCATGAAACCAAAACAAAAAAAAAAAAAAGTTTTCCTACAGCAGAAAATATCATCATTCCAATGAAGAGGCAGCCTACAGAATGGGAAAAACATCTTTACCAGCTACACAGCTGACTGAAGGTTAGAGTATGGGATATACAAATAACTAAAACAATGAAACACCAAGACAACAAACAACCTAATTAAAAACTGGGACATGAAACTAGACATGAAGTTCTCAAAAGACAAGCTACAAATGACTGAAAAACATTCCTAAAAATACTCTGTAGGCTTAGTTTTTCAAAACCTACTTTTAATAAGGGTTCTTAAATGCTTTAACCGCCCTTCTAGCCCACCAGCCCAAGAGGCAGTGGAAATCCTTTCCTGTGATTCAGTTCACAGGAATCAGCCTCAAGGCTCTGCCAATCAGCCTGAGTTCATGGAAGCAGCGAGAAGCCTGCAGAACACCACCAGAAGGTTTTTTGCTGCATTTATCTCTGTGAAGTCATGACAAACAATGACCAGCAAAGAATGGTAATGCATACCAATACCATCCAGCATCATCCACTGTCTGTTGGGCTGTAGTTATATCCTTTCCAAACATCACGTGTTCTCATATGTTTTAGCAAAGCATCACATGCTCTTTTTCCAGGATGCTTCCAGAAAAACACCACGTGTCTGTTCTTAACAAAACATCTTCCCACATGTCTGCTTCAGCAAAAACATCCTCTTGTGAGAGGCCCTTGGGCCTGAGGATGTTAGAGGCCCCAGTAAAGGGGAATGTCAAGGCGGGAATATGGGGAGGGGTGGGCAGGTGGGTGGGAGGTGGAATTCCCTCATAGAGGCGGGTTGGGGAGGGGATAGGGGGTTTCCAAAGAGGAGACCCAGAAAAGGGGAAACATTGGAAATGTAAATAAAGTATCAAAAATAAAAAAAATAAAAAAATTTTTTAAAAAATCTAGGAAAAAAAAACAAAACAAAAAAAAACATCCTCTTGTAAGACAGGTTCCAGAAAAAAACATCACATGGCACAACTGAGCCTCCAAAGAAACCAGAAATTTCCACTTCAATACTCCATTTCCTTGGTCATCAGGGAAATGAAAGTTTAAGATACTTTGAGATTCTGCCTTACCCCAGTTAAATGGCTAAGATGAAAAAAATTTTAAGAAATTTTTAAATGAATGACAAAAATCTGGCATGGATGTGGGGGAAGGGAACACTTATTTACTACTGGTAGAAATGAAGACTGGTGTGATCACCATGGAAACCAGGGTAGAGGTTCCTCAAAATGCAAGAAATAGATACACTACATGATCCAGTTATGGCATATACCCAAAGAACTCTCTATAGTATATATTATTGTAGAGGTTCCCAGTCATCCATGTTTATTGATTCTCTATTCACAATAATCAGGAAATAGAAAGTGGAATATTTATTTACACAATTAAATATTGATCTGCTGTTAAGAAAAATAAAATTATGGAATTCTCATTCAAATGGATGAACCTAAAAACAATCACCCTGAGTAAGATAATCCAGACAAATATCCCATGTTTCCTATCATTTGTGGATGCTAGCTTTGAATCCTGTGGTACCTATGGTTCATTTGGAGTACTCACAGAGATCAAGAAATCAGTAAGGGGCTGTGAGGGTACTGTCAAGGAAGGGGAGATGGAATGAAGTGGTTTAAACACTTAAAGAGGAGCAACAAAACAGCAAGAGTTAAACTGTGCGGAGGTTCCAAAGGACAGCATACAAGTGGGATCATGGGTAGGGACAATTAACACTAAAGATATTTTTAAAAAGTAATATAGAAGCCTACCTATTAATATATGTGTGAAGAGTCCAATAGATTTAGTCTATAATGAGGTGACAATGTGCCAAGGACCAGCCTCAGTGCCTCAGCTTGGAGAGGGTTTCTGTCTGGGGAAGACAAGAGCAACAACTTAAAGTTAAATCGTGGGTTACAAGCTGATGGCCTATGTTCTGCTCAAGACAGCTCTTCCTCTCCCTCTCTCTCTCCCTCTCCCTCTCCCTCTCCCTCTCCCTCTCCCTCTCCCTCTCCCTCTCCCTCTCCCTCTCCCCCTCCCTCTCCCTCTCCCCCTCCCTTTCCCTCTCCTCCTCCCTCTCCCTCTCCCTCCCTCCATCCAGATTTTTTTTCATTTCTAAAAACTCTCTGGATAGCTCATAACTTGCAGACCAAAAGCTCAGTCTTTTATTTACATATCACCAATTCAGTCAGTACTTCAGGATACCTTTTGTTTATCCCAGGAATCATCCTCCCATGACCTCAGCCCCTTGGTTCTTAGAAACAGAGGGCAAGCACTTTTTTTTAATATTGCAAGAGAATTCAGAGATCTACTTGCCTTTGTTAAGCACAGACAATAAGCTAGCAGAGTAAAACCCCGCCCTGATATTACCCTTCCTACCATACCTAGGCCTGGACCTAAACTCCCTCTGTCCCAAGCTGACCTTGAACTCAGGAATCTACCTGCCTTTGTAAGCACAAACAAAAAACTTAGTTGGGTGGGATCTTGCCTTGCAATCACTACTTTCTAAGTCTCTTAATCTCTTCTCTTAGTATCTTTCTGACAAGCTGGCTCATAGTACAGCTGCCTCTGTTCTTTTAGGTCTGTGAGGCTCCTTATACAATTCATATTGCATCCTTATATTTTGCATAGTTGAGAAATTATATATATTTGAACTTGTGTTTTCAGAGTTCTTTCCCAAAGCCTTACAGGCTGTCCTGCAGGTCTCAGCAATTACCATTTTGCTGAGACATAGACACACCCTTGACTCCTAGACTCATGCTGGTTCTAATTATCATGGAGTAATTAACCTTGGCAGGAAGAACCTTGGCAAGGAGAATATTTCCAGAAGGAGGAACATGAAGTAAATTTTTATATATATATATAAATAAGCCTTATGCCTACACCAACCATTGACACTTGTGGAGGCCCAAGCCCTACTGGCTCTGTTCCAGGGGTAGAAACCATGTCACTCTATCCCTGTCATGGCCAAGCTGGACTCAGCAACAATGTTCTTTCTAGATAGTAAATAAAAATCCTATGACTAGGAATGGGCTACCTCTTTTGGAGTTGCTATCCAGTGAGGTCCCATAGACTCCCAACTACCACAAGTTATTTCCAGTGCTATTGGTTACCCTCCAAAAGTTGATGGTAAGATCCTATTGCTGAGGACACCATGCACATGACTCACAAAGCATAGAAATATCAAGCTGTAAGGAAAGAAATATGAGCCGGTACTGACCTAGAAACTTTATTCCTACTGGCTAGCTTTCATGGTACTCAAAGGGGCCTGTACATGCTACTAGAGGAGAAAAATAAGTGTTAATCTTACCCAGCCATGAATCCTCTTAGCTACAGTAATGACTGACCTGGCAAGATGTAACTACCAGTGAAGCAGTGCCATGAACATCACGGGAGTAGCCAACTACTTTCTGATTGGCTTTAAGTCCATACCTAGAACCATTATTTAGGCTAAGAACCTATGGCTAGGCATGTCATAGGCCCAAAGGGGAAGCTGGTACTATTACCTATTCCAAACTGACTGCTAATATCTTATCATTATACCTATAGATTAATGCATCTCTCAACCCTCACCAGAGAAATTTCTGTTTGCAGGAGACACTGATTAACACAGAGACCAACTAATGGCCAAGGTACCTAGAAAAAGCAGTTGGGGAATGCTCAACCCAAAATGAGATATTCTATATCACAGTCCCTTCTCCAAAGGCTTGGGGTTCATTCCTGAAGAGGCAGATGTGCTGAATGAATAGAAAGAAACAGTGTCCTCTGGACATAGCAGGACAGCTGCACATATAAAGTGACAGCAATTGTGACAGCATGTACAAGCCCTGCACATGCTCAAGCCAGACCAAATCCCAATATGAAGAGAAGATGTGAGAAGAAAGTTCTACCCCTAGCTGAGGAGTTGTCGGCAATCAACAGCTGCTGGGAGAGAGAGGGCCCATCTTATTTACATGTTGGTCCAGGTGAGTCCATAACACTCCAATGGAAGGCCAT
This sequence comes from Uromys caudimaculatus, assembly GCA_028551405.1. Lineage (NCBI taxonomy): Eukaryota > Metazoa > Chordata > Mammalia > Rodentia > Muridae > Uromys > Uromys caudimaculatus. Next base: position 33,837,295 of record CM052711.1, read on the forward strand.
GTATTCAAGAATATATGGGCAGCTAATTTTGACTTGGTTGATGAAAACACAACAAAATAAACAAAAAAGGACAAAAAGTTGTATGGGTAGGAAACAGGGTTGTGGGTCTTGGAGGAGAGGGGAGGAAAAAATATCAAAACATATCATAGGAAATTCTGAACGAACTGATTAAAAGAGAAATTGTATTAAAGTTTTCTTTGTATTAAAGGTAATGTTTACAGACACAAATATATGGTCTGAAATATTCAAACATATATTTGTAAATAATAGAATGGAATAAGATTCAGACATTCTCATACAGTCCTTGAGTTTACAGTGTCTCAGGCTTCAGCCAAAAGAGAAGATATAGTTGAAAAACTCTCCACACTAGGTCATTCGAATTTAAACTGTAGTAGTATTTTAAGTTGATGTTTGCATGGGAGCTATCAAATCTATAAGGGAGAAAGAAGCTTGCCAGGGTTCTGGGTTATGTTATGGCAGACACAAGGACTGTATGCTATCATCTTATACCCTATAACCCAAGTGCTAAGAGCAGACATACTCATTCAATTTGGTCTTACAAAGAAACCCAAAGGAGTTTGTATAAAAGTGATTTGACATGCTCATGGACACATAAGGGCATCTCCTCTCTCTTTAAATCATTATCTGCAACATATTACTGTTGGTCTTAATGTATTTATCACATCGATTTTTTTATTTTCTAGTTACTGTTACACATTATTTCACCCATATCTTCCCACAGAAAGATACCCTATAACTTATCCCCTATAACTGTCTCTCTTCTGTTGGGAAGCAGGTTTGATTGAAACAAATGAAGCCAAGTGACAAGCCAGAGAAAGAGACTGAAGGTCTAAATGTCATCTGAAACAAGCTTCATTTTTTTTTTTGTTTTGAAAAATCATTTTCTTGACTTTTCCAGCCACCCAACCAAACCTCTTACTGTTTGAAGTTCATTCAGAAAATCCTTTTGCAAAATATTTGCTGAGACACTGTAAAGGAGGAACTGTAAGGGATCAAGGCCTGTTCCGTTGCTCCTCCCGCACATCTATCTTCTCTAAACTGCTTTCTGGTGCCCAGGAGCTTAAATCCATATGTCTAAGATGCTGTTTCCAGAATCAACACATTGCTCCCCTACCTCTACCAAATACCAAAAAGTTACGATATATCTCACTTCTGACTAAAATCTGCCTAAGTGAACAGAAATCAAAGTTCCTTCATTAAACCTTATTAACTCCTGAGCACCCACCATAGACGTGTATTGTCCTGCGCTTGTTTTAATATTAGCAAGATCCATAAACAGTGGAGCTTCTAAGAGCGTTGGACTTTGCCCCCAGACCATCATCCAGCCCCACCCAGGAAAGAGTAGCTGGGATGCAATATCCCCCAGAGCTGTAGTTCAGAGGAAAGAATGTGAGCTGCTGTGGTCTCGGGAGATTCGGATCAAGAACAAAACTGCCAAGGTAGAAATGCCACAGAGGGTAAGGTGGAATGATGTGTCATTTTAATGAAAAAGCACCCTCACTCTGATGGTGGAATTTTAAAAACCTTAAAGATTTCACACCAGCTGCTTCCTAATTCTTAGTTTGATCCATTTTTCTCACTAGGAATTTTTCCCCCATAAGGATAGATGTTGCCATAACCCTATTTGCCACTCGGGTATTTTTAAAGTAAGACAATGTCAGCTTTCTCAGACCATCAGGCCATCGAGGTCAGTAGTTTCCTCTTGACCCTTGAACTCACCTTCATCCTTAGCCAGCACATGGTGCACCTGAGCCTTAACTGATTATTAACCAAGTCTATTCCTTGAATCTTCTTCCTTTGCCCTCTGTTATATTATTTTACAGTTTTCTTTATTCTTGGAAATTTCATATATAAGTACAATGACTTATGATCATAACTACCCCCATTTTTCTCTCTTTTATCTCAAAAGCCCCAACACTCCTCCTTTCAGCTTCACATATGTTTAGGTTCTCTTTTTATTTTATATAACCCACTCAGGCCAAGTAATGCTGCCCATATGTTTATGGGTGTGGGCTCATCCATGAAGCATGAAAACCTTATTAGTGGCTATAGCCTCAAAACAGAGTGATTGCCCTTCCCCCCAAAATTACCAACTTCAAATGGATTTTCATAAGGGGTGGGTGCTGGAGGTTCTGATTCCCTTCACTGTCTACACTCTGTGACCTCCCCCTTCATCCTCTTCTGAACTCTCTATGATGGCAGAAGTTAGAGGAGCACAGGAGACTCAAGAGAGAAATACTGGGAGTATAGAACAGAGAGTATGGACATCACTAGAGCTGTCAATGAGGAATTGTATATCCCTTTGGGCATACAGTAGAGCCATCTGTACCCACTCTTAAGTTCTGTCAGGACTGTATCTGGTAATGGACCACGTGTTACTTCTAGGACACAGTGCCAAGTTGCCAGTAAAACCTTCCCAAGCCCATACTTTCCCCACGGTGCCTGTACCATTGTCATGGTGGCTTAAGTGGGGGGTTCATGAGCACAATCTCCCTGACAACAAGCAATAGATAAGCCTCGCATAAGAATTATTCTGTGTTGCCCTAAGCTTTTGCAATCTAGAGGATTTGGGCTACTGTAGCAAAACCCAACAGTTCCTGGCTATTATACTAAAGAAAAGAATCGCTGGTTTCTCTTTCCCTCCATCAGCCCTCTGATCCTCCAAGCCAAATAGCAGGGAGGCATCAAGAGTTATTTTCAGAAACTGGAGACACCAGGAAAACATAAAATAAAATAGAATGCTGTCTCTTTACTTGTTAAATGCATGCTTAAGTAATGGATGCCGTGTCTATGTGAGCACGGCAGGAGGCACCCGTGGTAGAGATGGGGTTAATGCAAGCTGACCTAATAATATTCACTGTGTTTCATACCTAAGATGTGAGAGATTCCTGTGGATCAAGAAGAAAATTTTGGCAAGTTCCTCCAATTGAGCACAGATCTCCAGAACTAGAAAAGCAAGCGTCCAGGTAGGAAATGTTGGCACCAGTCTGACCCTCACGTGGTCTCCTCACAAGGGCCATCTCCCTACCACACACAAACCTAGGTTGGCAGAGCTGGAGCATAAGCAACAGCAGAATTTGAGCTATCTGTCTGGCAATCTCTGTCTCTGTTGGCCGAGACAATCTCAGTCTCTCTGTTGGAAGATAAAGGAATGAGAGAGGAGAGGAGATTGTCTTCCTTCCTCACTGCAGACCCTCAAGACACTGTCAATTCCAGAAACCACACTACAAACTGACTAAGATCATGCTGGACTTTTAATAACTAAAGGTGACCAGAAAACTGAGAGAAAACACCCATGGAGCCATTACTAGAGAGGAAAGTTATTTTGACATAGATTGTCTGAAAGCAGCGATCAGAGGAAGAATAATTGCTTCAAGTCTGTGCTGTGCTGGGTTTAGAATGTTCACAAAAATGGTTCCATACCTAGCTAAAAATAATGATTAATTTTTTTCTGAAGCACTCTGGAGCTCATATATCCAAATAAGTGTTGTCATTCAAAGTAATCCCCAGGGCTACACTCTTCATCTAGAAGTGTTCCCATTGCTCAAAACATTTTTGGAATTGCCTTCTGAGTCAGTTTATGGGCCAAAAAAAATAAAATATCGCTTTACAGCCACAGCTCAGCCTTGCTTGGATTACTACTTTATTTCTACTCCTCTCCCTCTCGCGGCTTTATTCAGCCTAACTGCACACTCCTCCCTCCCATTCTGTCAAATAGGCCAAGTGCACTTCATGCTTGCTCTGCAGAGGCCCGTGTGGGTGTTGAGGGGTATAAAGGTTTGGGAAGATGAAGACAGGAAGCAAAGGTTTTATGAAATCAACCCATTCGGATATTGTCTCCTAAAAACAGGAAATTGATAGTCCAGGCATGGCTAGCTGCTCATCATAGCTGGGATTTCCCCAGAGTTGGAGCCCTCTGCATTAAAAAAAACAAGCAAACAAATAAACAACAACCATTTTGGTTGTTTAAAAAACTAGCTAAATTTTAAAAGATTCAAGTCATACAAAAAATGTTCTCTGATCACAATGAAATTAGATTTAAATAAACAATTTTAGTTGTTTAAAAACACCTAACTAAATTTTAAAGTATTCAAGTCATCCAAAGTGTGTTCTCTGATCACAATGAAATTACATTTAAAAATCTATATCAGAAACAGGAGATTTCATGAGGCCTCACCTCTCCCTGAAGAACTGGGAGACTGAGAGTCGTTTTTCTTCAGGGGTCTAGCCACTGGTCAGTTGCCCAAACTCCAGAAAATAACCCCATGCCCATGTTCATGCAAGCAACTCTAATTAAACTCGGTGAATCATTTTAAAAACACATGAAAGGAAAAGAGGGACTTGGTGGGAAGAAGTTTAGACAGAGTGAGAGTGGGAGAGTAATTGGAGGGGCCGTGACCAAATACTTTATAAACATATTGAAGCTGTCAAAGAATACATTTTAAAATATTTTAGGTAGTATATATGCTAAATAGCTCAAAACTTTTAGCTAGTAAATAAAATCACTCTAAATTAACTCATGGATCAAATAAGAAAGCAAAGGGGGAGTTAGAAAGTATTTTAAATTGAATGAAAATTAAAATATTTCTTAGCTCCAAATTTCTCTTAGAACACAGGAAAAGTGGGGCAGAAGTATGATAAAACATTGGGCATTTCAGACTTAATTGACAAACTTAGAAACAGTAAATCATGGAACATCGATGGCATCCACCCAAGAGTGAAAAGGACCTCAAGGATGAAATTGTGGAGCTGTTGGCAAAGGTAGAAGCTTGCAGTTACAAATGGCCATGCATCACCACCAGGAAGTGACTTCTCTCGATGACAAGGACCATAAAGACAGAAGAACACAAATGCACAGAGCATATTTGCAATTCTAGTAGGTTACTGAAAATTAGAACAAAGAGAAGCCTTTACACACAGACAGACACCTAAGATTTTACCCACCATGCCCTCTGCTCTGTGAGAGGTAGCAGAAAGTGGTAGTGAGTCCCTCCCCTAGCTATGCTGCCCAGGCTGAGGCTTTAAACACTTGCATCTCTTTCTCATCTGCAAAGTACTGGTAACGCCCACCCCACCCCCATTCAGGAAAGTGTTGGGGGCTGAGATGATGTAACAGAAATTAGTGTGTTTTACATTAAAACAAAATTAACCCTAAGCAAACTTGTAGTGTCCATGTATTGACAAAAATAGTAGTGACAAGAAATAGTACTTCTCCTGTGCTGCATGCTGCATGCTGCATGCTTGCCTGTAGGAGAGAAGGGAAACTGGCAGAAGTTGTGCTTGCATTATAACTGTCCAGCTTCTTCCTTTTGTCTCTTTCTTCTCCTTTGATTTTCTTTGCTTTTAATTTACCACTTCCTACCCCCAAGGCAACCACTTTCAACTGTTTCTTTGATATCTATGGTTTTCAGCTCAGCTTTAGTCCTGAACTTAGCATTTCTTCTCCCATTGTATCTCCAGGTTTCTTCCCCATCTATGCTAATGATATCACACTCTTACCTGAGACCCAGAAGGCTCTGTGTCTTTTCTCTTCCGCTAAACTCTCATGAATGTACACACTCCTGTGCACTTATGCACACTCGTTAATAAATTCCCTAGCTCCCGTCAGTTCTCTTGCATGGTGCCCCTGGAATTTATTTCTTCACTTCACTCCCCTGCAGCACTGACCTAATTCAGTTGCTGTTATCTCGATAATTCTCTGAATACTTATCAGGAGTCTTCTGTGTGCCAGCTATCATGAAAGATATGGAGGGTGTGATGGTGAATAAGACATGAGTCTTGCCTGAAAGTTTCTCAGAACTGACTGCCTTCGGAGACATTCTATAAAAGGAGCACACATTATGTGGCAAGTTTAATGACAGAGCTGATAAGGGAATATTAATAGAAAGAGCTATTGACAATGATAAGTTTCTATAAGAGATGAGACCCAACATGAGGTAGGTGATCAGGCCTCCTGGTGGAGGGGAGTATAAAGTGAAGGTTGAATAGTCAAAATATACTATGTGGAAGGGAGGAAAGTGGGGGGGGGGAACCCCAATCATATACATCCAAGTGACATAAATGGAGTCTGTAGGCTATATTCACATATTTATGCATGTATGGTTGTAACAATAATAATCAAAGGAAAAGAGACCTGGGACTGAGAGGGAAGAAGAGAGGACATGAGAGGGGCTAAAGGAAGAGGCAGAGGAGTTGGAGAGAAGGGAGATAGTTCTCCCCACTACCTAACTTCTGAAGCCGACCTCTCCCAAATCTTTGCCCTGTGTTCTCCGAATCTCTATTTCATGGCTATTTCATCTTAACATCTTCAGCGAGCGTCTCTTCACACTTCATCACAATGTCCTCCTGTCACCACCAGAGCATACAGTCCTATCCGCTCACTTCATTCAGAATTAGAAGCCGGGCCCAGAATCACCTCGCCTGCACCTCTCAGACCAACATCTGACTATCTCGCTTGCCCAGACCAGGTTCTTGCTCCTGTGCTGTGTTTACCATCTTTGGCTATCATCTACTGCCCTTGCTGCTCTTCATTTGATGATATCTTTGGATCACTAACTCTTGACACTTCCCTAACTGGAGTCGAGCAGACCCTGACTCTCTCAATGGCAGACATCGTCCCTACTCAGAGACTTTGTTCTTTTTTTTACCAGACATTGTTTCATGTTCAAAGAACAAACTGACTCCCTCACGCAAAGCTCTGCCTCCCAGTTCCCGTACTTGGTTACACCCATAGCACCAGTTCTCTGGGACTCCCAGGCCAAGTGACCTCTCTTCACTCTCTCACTCCATGTTAAAGCTGATATGCTAAATTGAATCGTCACAGAGCTAATGCAGTGAGCATTTTACTTTTCAAAGCCTATATTCTGAGCAGAATAAGTAACCCTGAATTTAATGGTCCCAACCAATGTCATTGGATTCCAAGTTTCTTTCCACTCTAAAAATAATAGTTCTCATTCTGGCTTGATTCTGCTTTCCCTGTGACCTTGATCTAACAATCTTCAAGTCATACAAGTTCAGCCTCCTGAGACTTACATTCACCTGCTTTCTGTTCTTATCTCTGATTCTGGCCAGTTTTAGAATATCTTCTAGGGAGTTCTTTCTCTTTTCATGCTGGTGTTACTTCACAGCCCTGTGGCCACTACTCAGATCCTTCTCTCTGACCCCTCTAACCTCCAATCCCTACCCTCCAAAGGCAAGTACTTATATGTGTGCTTCCCCTTTTCAAACGTACTCAAGATTTGGTCTTAGAGTGTAGTTGCCACGTCTTGTTCTCTCTCAATGCTACACCTCACTCAAACCTGTCCAGATGTTTCTGGAAGACCATGTGGGCTTTTCACTTCCTTTTTGCAGCCAGGGCTTTGTCTTCCTTGGTCAAGTCCCATCAGCAATGTTACCCACAAGGCATTCCCCCTATTCTGACTCCTCCACTGGGTAATACAGCCATATCTGTGTGTGTAATTCTACTCTATGTTCCTCTTTGCTAGTTTCACTCAGCTGAAGATACACCACTCAAGAGAGAAACAATTTCCCAACAACCACATGCCCTCTGGTACCATCACACAACCGTATAATCCTACAAGAGAGCTTCTAGGCATTTCTTTTTTTTTTTTTTTTTTTTTTTTTGGTTTTTTGGTTTTTCGAGACAGGGTTTCTCTGTGTAGCCCTGGCTGTCCTGGAACTCACTCTGTAGACCAGGCTGGCCTCAAACTCAGAAATCCACCTGCCTCTGCCTCCCAAGTGCTGGGATTAAAGGCGTGCACCACCACCGCCCAGCTGCTTCTAGGCATTTCTAATACCCCAGCATGTCCCCATCCTTAATTGTAGCTTCTCTCTTCCCTGGATCAGATGTAATATCATAGAGACTGGCTTGCTGGGAAAATTCTCAAGTTGTTCCTTTCTACACTCTCCTCTCTGTAATCCATTCTGTAATCCATGTCTTTTTTGGAGTTCTTTCACAGGCCCAAGCAATTGAGAGATGTTGGTTCACAGTGCAGATTTCTGTGTAGTTTGGTGGAAAATTCTAGTTCACAGTCCAAAGCCTTGTCCCACCACCAGCGACCTTGGGAAAGGCACTTAACTTTTAGTGTGTGATACAATTTTTTCGATCCATGTGGCACAGGTACGGAAGTGACCAAGGTGATGCAGCTGGACTGTCAAGTGCTGCGGTGTGCACAGAAATCGAGGCCGGAGGGCTCTGAAAAGGGGGAGACCTGGAAAGGGGGAAACATTTGAAATGTAAATAAAGTATCAAAAAAACAAAAAGAAAAGAAAATCAATCAACCTTCCAAACCTCAGTTTCTCCAATTGTAAAATAGGTCAAAAATCTTCTCGTAGGGACACTTTGAGAATTAAATGGTACAGTTCGAATGAAGTAGTTATAATCCACAGAGGATAATGGCACAGTCCTATTCCAAAACCTGAGGATATCAGACATCTTTCCACCTAAGTTGGTTTCTATTCAAAAGCCAACATTGTCCAACAAAATAGACTAGGAATTCACTAGGAATTCTCCAAAACAAGATTCCTTATTACTTATGAGAGATTCGACTATCTTCTAGGAAAGGGGCTTTAAGTTTTTTCTATATTAGGATACTTTCCAATACTCATAAAACATCATTCCATGTAATGGCATATATAATTTGAATGTTTCAAAATCTATTTAAGATGCTACAAAAAAATCTATCACTTTATGCAATATATATATACATATATATATATAATATGCAATGTTGGCGTATTATACAGACATACTTTTATAACATCAGTTTAATTGTTCTGAGCCAAGTTAAACTCCATTTTTGTTGGTGGATTTTTTTTAACAATATATAATTTGAGGCTAAACAGTCCAATATAAGCAGAGCAGAAAAAGCACCACGGGGCAATATCCTATTTTCTGCACATTGTGTCTGGCCCCATACATTTTTAATATTATAAAATTGGCTTGTTCTGTAATATTTTGATTGGATATTTATGCATAGTGTTGCCACATTCCTTAAACAGATGTGCAGTAAATTTGATGAAATAAAAATCTCTGCCTCCTGAAACTAGGACACTTGCTCATTTAAATAATGCCCAACAACAGTCACTGTGGATGTTTTAGAAACAGGATGTTTACAAAGGGAAGACCTCAATGTGTAGCCACAGTTTCATGCCCAATTCATTCCAGATCTTCAGAACATCTAACTGCATATTGCTCTATTCCCCACAATAGCCTTCTTCCTATTGTCTCCTGTGAAATGACCACACAACGCATCATGAAATAGGGAGAGGTTGCTCTTTTGGCCAGGAATTTGAGATTCATGGGCTTTAAATGATCCTATATTTAGGACTATAAGTCTCTCTTAAAGGCTGCATAGAAAAGTAGAGAGTTCAGGTTTTGAAACTAAACATCTTGCATTCCAACCCCAGTCCTCAAACTTGGTATGAAATTCTTCTCCTCTTCAGTTCTCATCTACAAAATAATGGAAGTCATAAAATTTACTTTGCACGGAAGTTAAAAGAATTTATTTAAAATCTCCCCTGAAGCCCAGAGCAGCACATAGCGCACAATAGATTCTCTCATATTTAGTATATTTATTCATTTTGTTATAGTTACTATCTTGCTAATGGATATGTGTGATCCAAATGGGCTCTAGGAAATAGAGGGAATGAATCCTTATAAATCTACACCTGCTATTAGGGAAAAAACAAAATCTCAGTACCCATTCCCTAACGGGAAGAGATCTCATATGCAGAATCACAATTACATCAAGCATCTCCCTAGTCTACTTACTAAAGCCATGGATAGAAATGGCTTTTACCTGTTATTCAAAAACCTTCATAATTCCAGAAACCATACACTCTAAAACACCTGAAATAATTTATACACTCCATGTGATGTTTCAAAGCTCCATCATTTTAAACCAAGGGTAATCCCAAATCTCATTTAAATGAGTTATTTCCAACTCCTCCCCAACTGAGTCTTTTACTAAATAATCTTCTCTAGCATCCAAAGTGACTGCTTTGAGTTCCTCCTTCTATGGTGCTAGATGATGGAGATGCTAATGAACACCACTTGTCAAAAGCCTAAACGCTAAAGAGAAAGTAGGAGGTTGCACTATCTACCAAAGATAAACCTTTAAACACAAATATATTTTAATTTTGTATCTTACTTGTCCTGAGCAAACTGCATTTGAGGTCACACTGTCAATCAATCACCCCTTACCCCACAGTTCCTTCCTGTTACCACTCTATTTTGCTGCCTTATTTATACCTGAATTTGAGTGGAGGAGGGGCAGGTAGCTACCTAACCAAGATCTGAAGAAGTACAACAACAATAGACATGCTAAAATGTAAAAGAGAAAATCTCACAAGTCTCATTGATAGATAAAGACCTAGAGGGGACTAAAGAATGCTGAGAATGGAAGCAATGTGCCCCCACCCCCCGGAAATATGCCTCCCAATCTGCTATCCAGGACCAATGGACAGACATGACATTATACATATAAGGTGGACTTAGCATATTGTATCTAATATTCTAGCATGCACACTCATGAATACATACATGTACATACATGCGTATCCTTGCTTACACACACACTCCCTCACACACACTTACACACATTTGAGTAACAGTAGTGACCAAAGAAGAGGCCATGATTTTGAGAGGGAGTAAGTGGGGAGCACTTGGGATGGGTTTGAGTGTTAAAAGAGAAGGAGGAGGATTATTTAATTATATTTCAATATAAAAGAAGTGGTCTCTGGAAATAAGCTAAAGAGCATGAAAAAGCAAATAAAATTTTGCAGAGCTAAGAGGACATGATGCTAGGATGGAGAGTGGCGGTGGGGAGGAGTTATCAGGAGGAGTATGATCAAGATTGGGTCAAATTCTCAATTATTAATAAAAACATTATAAAAGAAAAATTTCAAGCAGTATTTATACCATACCTAAAAGCACAAGTAATTCAGTGATTATGTATGCATGCATCTACCACATACTTAAGAAGCAAAATATTAACAATACTGTTGAAAATATCCTTGTTTCCCTCCCAAATTGTTCACTCTTCTCCCACTGTTAGTAATGTGTATCCTGAATTTAGTAGATTTTCATTTCCATGTGTATCTTTATATATTATTATGGAGAGTCCCCTAATTAATATTTGTTTGCTTGCTCTGGGGACTAGAGTAATGACTGGGTGGTTAAGGACACTTTCTGCTCTTGCATAGGACTAACATTCGGTTCCAATAACCAACCCCTCACAACCACGTGTAAATTCAGTTCCAGAGGAACCAATGCCTTCTTCTAGCCTTCTCAAATACCAGGCATGCATCGGGCACACATAATCTCCTACCCAACTCCTCTACAAGATAACAAAGGCTAATCAATAAAAGCCCAATGCCAGCAATTAGTTACCTGATGTGGATTTGTTGATCAGTGAGTGCCCATAAACTTATAAACATTATAGGCTATAGCTAATGCTGCTGGTTGCCCTCCAGAACTTGATAGTAACACCTTATTGCTGAAGGCATCACATACTGGAGTTATAGAACGTGAAGCTATCAAGCTGGTACTTACCTGGAAACTTCAACCCTATCGGGTTGCTTCCCTAGTGCTAAAAAGTATTGTGCATGTTACCCGAAGGAAAAAAAAAAAAAAAAGAATCACCAATCTTACCCAGCTATATACTCTGCAGCAATCTGGCAAGATATGCCCACTGGTGTAATAGTGGCACACATGTCATGGAAGTAATCAACCACTTTCTGACTGGATTTAAGGTCTGATCCACAAAATAAAACCCACATCTGACACTATTACCAGGCCCAGGATCCTGGGGTTAGACAAGCCATAGGCCCTAGGATGAGAACCTGCTCTATTATTCTGCTAAATAGACAATATTAAACTGACCTCTAATGCCTTACTGTTGTACACAAAAACACATTTTTAGAAAAATGAATAAAAAGGAATAATAATGAATTCAAAATAGAAAGTCCTGACTACACTGTTTAATTTCACTAAACTTAAAGAAAACAAATTCTAATTCTCAATCTATTTGAAAGAATTAGAAAGTAACCTTTCCAAACCATGGGTCCATAGATGTGTATTCTTTGGTTGGTGGTCCAAACTCCAGGACAACCGGGGGGGGGGGGTCCGGTCCATTGACTCTCTTGCTCCCTCCATGGGGCTGCAAATTCCCTCAGCTCCTTCAGACCTTTCTCCAACTCCTCCATCTGGGACCTCACTCTCAGTCCAGCGGTTACTGTTATGTGAAACTTGAACATTCTGAACTTGTGGGCTAATATCCACTTATCAGTGAGGACATACCATGTTCCTTCTTTTGTGACTGAGTTACCTCGCTCAGGATGTTATTTTCAAG
>CM052711.1:33859774-33894974 GCA_028551405.1 Uromys caudimaculatus
GTTATTCATTTCTTTCTTAAAGTCTTCTATCATCAACATGAGAAATGATTTTAAATCTGAGTCTTGCTTTTCTGGTGTGTTGAGGTATCCAGGGCTTGCTGTGGTGGGAGAGCTGGGTTCTGATGGTGCCAAGTAGCCTTGGTTTCTGTTCCTTATGTTCTTACCCTTGCCTTTTGCCATCTTGTTAACTCTGATGTTAGCTGGTCTTATTCTGTCTGGCTGTGGCTTGCCCCTCCTGCAGGCCTCTGTGTCAATACTCCTTGAAGACCAGCTCTCTCTGAGAGGTATTTGGGTTTGGAGAGCTGTGGCACAGGGTCCGCTCTGGGGTTCAGGCAGAAACCAGAAGGATCTTGTCCCTAGCTGTCCCTTGGTTCCTGTGTCCTGATGGCTCTGCAAGGGTCCCTGTTGATCCAGTGAGTTTGAACAGAAGTGGTGGTTTTGCCTGTGCTCAAAGGTGTGTCAGCACTCTTGGGATAACAGCTCTCCCCAGAGCCCTGTGGCCCAGGCTGAGGTCCCCAGGCACAGATGGAAACTGGAAAGTTCATTTCCCCGACTTTACCTCAGTCCCTGTGTCCCGAGGGTTCCGGGCGGGTCCTGGTGAGCAGTGGTGCTCACCTTAACCCCACTCAAGGCCCTTCCCCGCTCCTGGTAGGGTAGCTTTCTCCTGGGGCTCGTTGACTATGGACCCCTAGTGGCCCAGGCAGAGGTCTCCACCCACAGATGGAAACCGAAAGGTCTGTAACAATTTCTAAAAGGACTAAAGCAATGCCTAACTATGTTCTTTGGCTGACCAAAGTACTCCTGGAAACTCGTGAAACTATAGAGACCTAATGTAGCCAAAGTAGCCAAAATTAAGTCTTAAGAGAGAGAGAGAGAGATTTCTCAGATGCATCATAGGTCTAACTTTCAGTGCAAGGAATTGACTGAGATGAAATCCCTTCAAAGTAGCTATATTGATGAAATGCTATCAGCTTGAGATAATTGTTTGAAGTGGAAAATGATCCTTGCCTTCTCAATTTCTAAAAGCACAAGGCAGGCTTGTAAGTTGCTGAGTTGGAGAAAGGCTTGAGCTCTAAAGTCCTCTTTAGAGGCGGCTATGCATGGTAGATGACAGAAAAGGGAAGGACCTCCCGGGAGGATGGAGCCAAAAGACACAAAGAGAGTTAAAGGGGAAGCCAACCCCCAAGATAGAACTGAGTCTCACTCACAGGTCGGCACACTGTGACCAGAGGTCAAACCCAGTTGTACCTTGGGTTTGGAAATACCATTATGTTGGAATACACACATACACACACACACACACACACATACACACACACACACACACACACACACACACACACACACACACTCATGTTATTCACACTGCCTTTGTTTTCTTAACTTATAACAAATACATATGATCTACGAAACCTAAAATATTTAGTTTCTGGCCCTTAATAGTTGACAGTGATGAACAGAACTTCTGTGCCCACAGAATGAAGCAACCTGGCTTTCTTTGCCAGGTGAGGTTTCAGAATAGCTGTAGATCAGTTCTTCCAGTGTCTTTCTTCCCTGCTCCAGGTGGAAATATGCAAGGCATTTTTCTCACCTCCACTCAGCATTACTTGTTGGGAGGTTAAAAGGCAAATCACTTGTCTTTTCAGTTTATGGGTATCTTAGTCAACAGAAGTCATATCAGGATTTGGGGTGAGTTCAAGATCCCTGACTTCAAGCCTGATATTCACTGAATGAGAGAGTTGAAGGTATTGGCAAGGCAGTAAGTAAATGCTGCGTGTAGAAGAACAGTGAATAAGAGGCCAGATTATAAAAGTTTTGTGCTACCGGGCAGTGGTGGCGCACGTCTTTAATCCCAGCACTTGGGAGGCAGAGGCAGGTGGATTTCTGAGTTCAAGGCCAGCCTGGTCTACAGAGTGAGGTCCAGGACAGCCAGGGCGACACAGAGAAACCCTGTCTCGAAAAAAAAAAAAAAAAAAAAAAGTTTTGTGCTGTTATTGAATTCCCTTCATCCTGTAGCCTAATGACATGGGATTGGCCAGGTGACTTGTTTTGGCCAAAGGAATGACATCAGCCATGCCAGTAACAGGCTTCATGTGCTTATGTGGTTTGTTTTGGACCTTGTATTTCTATCCTCTATCATGAGATGAGCATCCCATCAACCTGGTGTTTAGAGCAAACACAAACGGAGCAAACCTGAACCAAAGATGCAGTCTTGGGCCAAATCTACTGAGCCTGGAGCCTGAAGCAATGCTTCCAGGTAAGCCCAGACCAGATCATGTAACCATCGTCAGTGCGCAGATCCATCACTGATAACAGGAACTGCGGGATACTAAGAACTGTGGCTTGCTACCCAGGTGGTTGACATACAAGGCTTCCATGAAATGATAAGGTAGTTGGGATCCAGCAGATGGCTTTTCAGTTTGGAAACACAAAAACTTTCATGCAAATCTCAACTCTGTCGCTCATCTGCTCTTTAATTAAAGTCACAATACCTTTTTGAGTCTTCTGGTTGATTACAAAATGAGTATAAGAGAATCAGTCCCACACCAGTGGTATCTGAGTATTCGGGTGGTAGGAAAGAATAGGAAAGAGTAGGGTCCACAAAAGCAAATCATCTGCAAAAAATGTCATAATGCAACCAATTATTTTATATACTAACTAAAAATAAAAATTCTAAATTAGGTCATTAAAAGACTCGATAGCATATTTGATTATGATAGTAAATAGAATATACAGATATGAAATTTCTTCACTATTGCTCTTCTGTTTACATAAAGCTGCCTGGTTCTATTTTTAATTAATGACAGAGTGAGAGTTGGTTCCATTGATATCTTCTGATCCCGAAATATGGCCCTATTAGGTTTGGAAAGATAAATCTCTCCAAGCTGTTAGTATTTTAATCATTCTTTCTTAATTTTGTTTATCTGATTCCTGATTTTTTTCTCTCCAATGAACATCTATTAATTCTATTATAAGAAAGCAAAATAGCATAAAGGTTATTTGTTTGCAAGTGGATTGTGCTACCCAGTCTTTTATCCCTAGACGTCTCCCCAAGTCTCCCTCCCCATGATTGAGGCACAGTACTGCTGGTCACAACAACCCAGCTGCCAGAAAGAAAAAATGTTCTCTGAGCCCGCATTCCTGCCTCAGTACAGAATGGGGAAAATGCAGAACATTTTCCTTTGCACACCAGCCAAAATCCCTGAAAGCCCAGCCGGCCATCCAGTTCCTAGCAAAGAGCCCTCCGTGGGAAACGCTCATTTAAAACTGTGTCCTCCAAAAAACGTTCCCCGCGCCTTGGTGCCACTCGGCCAGAGTCTGGGGTGTTACAACCTGATTACATTGTGTTCATGTCAGAAATATTTTTCTTTCTCCAAAATGCCAAAGGGAAGAGCACAGGTTTCCTAGAAAGAGCTCTGAAATTGTCTCTCCGTCCCCAAGAATGCAAGCAACGTGGGCACAGACGCTGTCCAAAGGAGGTGTGGATGGAGAAAGTCAAGTCCATACCACTGATGAGATCTATTCATCCCACAAAGCCAACACTGGTTTCTGGGGAGAATTATTTGAAAAATAAATCTACCCACACAGTTCCTCTCAGCCCTCCAGCTAAAGCAGTAGAACCCACCAGAAACTTCTCAGCTTGCTTTATGACAGTAGCCAAGCCGGGCAAGAACACCATACCACGGAACCAATGATCAAATTTCCCTCTGGCACAGCGGAATCTGCTCGCTAAGTGTTTATTGAATGAGCGGATGTACAATGTGAAGTAGCCCATCGTAGCCCTCTGCCATATTGCTGCCCACCACCATCAACAGACAGGGGGCAGTGAGACCTGTGGTGAGAGCATGCTAAGTGCGGAATGTGGAAGCCTGCTTCCTGTCAGAGGCAGCTGTCACCCACTGGTTGGGTGGCTGTGGACAGCTGCAGAGTGGTAGGTGCTCAGCTGGTGGAAGTGACCGGATGATCTCTTAGGTTTCTTTGCAGCATGAAGCCTCTAACTCTTAGTTGCAGGCAGCATCCACTGAGCACTCCACACAACTCAGGCACTAGGGTAAACACTCTGCCTTCATCATCTCAGGTGATACTGGAGACAGCTCTTCAAGCTATTAGGATTATCTCTACTTTAGGTAAGGGAAGACTCGGGTCCCCAATACCACACAGTGGGAGAGAGCTGAGAACTGGAGTTTAAGTTAAGAATGCATGCACCCCAACATAAAACCACACAGAATCTGCCTCCACAGCACATCTTAAGGTGTTGATTGCTCTCTGGGGCCACTACATCTTTGGAAAAGTTCATTTTCCATGTAGCTGGATTCTTAGACAATTGCTTTTAAAATGCCTTCAGCAGAAGGTAGCTCTGCAAGCAGGCCTTGCTGGGCAGCCATTAGTTTCCTCAGGGTTCCAGAGATGGCTTGAAGCCCAAAACTACTGTCAAATGTCAAAACATCTGAGAAAAGAGAAAGGGAAAGGGCAGAGTTACAGAGGGTAGCAACCAGTCCCAGGAACGCAATAGTTTGAGCCACCTTGAAAACACACTCTGAGAAGGCAAAAAAAAAAAAAAAAAAAAAAAAGGAAAGAAAAGATAAGTATATTTTTTTCAAGCAGCTTGATACAACTGTTAAGATTGTAACCATATTCCTGACTAAGTAGCTCTTCTATTCATCTCCCTGTGTCACAAGTATACAGTGGCATGACCCTGCCTGTATCAGGAAGATACAGATAGAAAGTCAGGAATACTTGGGACCTCACCATGGTCTCCCAGCACACAAAAGCTGGCCAAGATCAACGACTTTGACTGAAAATTTGGGACAGAAAACAAAAAAAATTTTTTTAATATTTTATATTCTTTGAGGTTATTATATAGTTACATCATTCCCCCCTTCTTTTTCCTCCCTCCAAACCTTCCCAGTTATCCCCTTGCTCCCTTTCTTTACTCTTTTACTTTAATTGTTGTGATATATATTTCTAAATACATAAATACAACCTGCTCAGTCTGTATAATGTTGCTAGCACACATATGTTTTGAGATTCAGCAGTAGACACATTTTTCAAAGGAAACAGAAAAATCAAATAAATTTTCTTCAAAGTCATACCTGAGGATCTCAGAGAGCCAAAAATGAAATCAAATCCTGAGCAATAACAAATGTACGGTCCCCCAAAATTCCAGGTAATGAAAATGTGTGCTTGAAGAAGAGGAAGGAAATACAGCACCTGTTTAGTGTATAGGAAGCAAACGATATTGAGGAATTAGGCAGGAAGAGTCAGATTCATTAGTAGCCTGGAAGTGAAGAGCCTGTCTCCCAAACCAGATGACTTTAAGCCCAAATAGCAAAGAAAAAAGGAAGAAAGGGATGGGGTCGGGGGTAAGGGGGTTCTGTGAAAGTGACTGGGTTTGGATTTCTTCAAGAGAAACCTACAAATACAAATTTAATTCTATGGTGTGTGTATAAGTGTGTGAGCAAGTGTGTGTGTGTGTGTGTGTGTGTGTGTGTGTGTGTGTGTGTGTGTGCGTGCATGCGTGAGAGAGAGAGAGAGAGAGAGAGAGAGAGAGAGAGACTTTTCCTTGGTGACATATGAATAGCAATCAGTGACTCTGGGTGGCTGTGGTTCTTGCCAGTGAGAGGAAGTCCCATTACGTCTGCTAACAAATGAGCTCAGCAGCGAGCCTTCTTGTTAGTATTGGGCAAATGAACCTCTGGATATGCCTAATCCAAACTACACAAAGGAGCGAGGCCATAGGAAGGCAGTTTGCTCGAGGCAAAATGACATTTTTCATGCTGAAATTACCTATTCCTCCCCCACCACCATCCCCTACTTTGAGCACTGAATCCTTGCAGCAGTGGGCATTATGAGAAAATAGGCAGGTAGTCAGACGTGATAGAAGAATCAATGCTTCTGCATTCCTCTGCCTAGGCTGTTCTGCCACCACCTCCCTCCTGCTCCCTCTCTGAATGAGGTTCCCAGGGAATCCTGCTGACCTGCCTCTGTCCTGAACTGCATAGAAACATCTTCTTTTAATACAGTCCCAGTCCTCCCTAAATCTGGTCAACAAGTGTACTCCAGATCTTCCTGGCAAAGCAGAAGGCTCACTAAATCCCTGTAACATGATAGGTCCAGGAGAGAGACATAGTAGGTACAGACCACAGGAAATAGGTGGAAGGTCATTTCCTAGCTACTTCAAAAACAGCCACTTCCTACCTCCCTGACTCTGAAAATCATATCCACCTAGACTGCCAAAATGTAAACGGTCTGTGGCAGAAATATTAAAATTTAAAGCTCTACAGTATGTGAGTGTGGAGGCTGGGATCTAGGGTGGGGCTTGGATGTGTTCCTTGATCCAAAAATTATACCTTGGGATTTTTAAAAAAATCTGTACAGAGTTTTAGTGCAAAAGCAGAACATGAGATGGAATGAGAAGAAAGCCAAAGAAAAGAAAGAAGGAAGGAAGAGCAGAGGGAGGGAGGAGAGGGAAGAAGGCAGGTACCTGTGAGGGTGAGACAGGTTCACAACTTGCCTGGCACTCCTCACTTTAAACACAGTAACACTGCCACCTAGAGGCCGAGACCCGCTTCCCTTGACTTGAGCACCACGGTTCAAGACTCGTGTATATTCCTTTAGGAGGTTTACAAAAGGGGAAAGTCCGTTGTGGGAGGGGACAGGGTAGAGTATCACTAAGAATTTCAGCATCGAACCATATCCAAGTAGGTAGTATTTATTAAGTGGCTACTTTACAGCAAGGACTGAGCAGTGTCAGGAACATAAACAGATATGACTATACTCTCTCCGATCAAAGATCTCAGTCTAGAGAGAGGAGACACACATTAAAACATGAAAAATGGGAATTGCTTTAAATGTAGAAATGCATCATGCACATGATGAAGTAAAGGAGAGATTAATTCTGACCAGAGAAATTGGGAGAAGACTGTGATCTAGCCAGAACTCAAGGGAACAAAGAAATTGGAATCTGGACATCACAGGGAAATCCAGATTGAAGTGAACACCAAATGGTGCATGACATCTAGAAAATGCACCACGAATGCTCGCTGAGACTGGTTGCTGTGCAGATATTATCTATAGGAAAAAGAACAATGAAGATCAGAAGACAGAATTGGTCTAAATTGTCCCTGACTCTGTACGGGAGGCTTCAAGAGTTTTCAAGTGAACAAGAACAGGGTTTGTAAGGGTTTCATTCGGGATGCCCAAGGCTGGGAGGAGAGGCTGGCAATTAGCAGATGCTCAATTACAAACTGTGTAATAAATGAGTATGACAGGAAGCCCATTGTCTTAGCTAAGATTTTATTGCTATAAAGAGACACCATAACCATGGCAACTCTTAATAAACGACAACATTTAATTGGTGCTGGCTTACAGATTCAGAGGTTTAGTCCGTTATCACCATGGTGGGAAGCAGGGCAGAATATAAGCATGGCAGAATATAGGTCAGTGTGGTGCTGGAGACAAAGCCCAAAGTTCTACACCTTGGTTGTCAGGTAGCAGGAGACTATCTTCACACTGGGCAGAGCTTGAGCATAGTAGCCCTCAAAGCCTGCTGTGACAGTGACACACTTCCTCCAGGAAGGCCACACCTACTCCAAAAGGCCACACCTCCTAATAGTGCCACTCCCCATGGGCCAAGCATTGAAACACATAAGTTTCTGGGGGCTAAACCTATTCAAACCTCCGTATTCCACTCCCAGGCTTCCATAGACTTGTGGTTATAACAATGCAAAATACATTTGTTCCAACTTCAAAAGTCCCCATTGTCTATCACAGTCTCAACAATGTTTAAAATTACAAAGTTCAAAGTCTCTTCTGGGATTCCTGCAATCCCTTAACTGTAAAATCAAAAGGCAGATCTCACACTTCCAACATATCATGGCACAGGATATATATTACCATTCCAAAACATAGGAAAGGAACCACAGTGAGGAAATACTGGACCAAAGCAACACCGAAAACCATCTGGGCACACTCCAACCTCTGCATCTTTGTGTCTGATGTCAAAATACTCTTCAGAGCTCCAATTCCTTTCAGCTTTGCTGACTGCAGCGCACTCTTTTCCCTTGGGCAGGCTCAACTCCCTGTTATCAGCTTTCCTCAGCAGGTAGTCCATGCCTCTGGCATCTCTAACCTCTTGGGGTCTCCAAAGCAATTCATGCTTCACCTTCATGGCTTCCCACAATGGCCTCTCCGGGCCTCCATGCATGGACACCCCTGTCACAAGCTTGGCCTCAGTGACTTACCTTAACAAGAAGGGAGACTCCATAATCCCTTTCTTCTATTCTTGATTCTAAAGCCAGAAGGACAAGGTCAAAGCTGCCAAATTCTGCTGCTTGCTGGGGCTGGAACATGGTCTCCTTGTTCAATTACATCTTCACACGCTTTCTGTTTCCAATGGTTTACTTCACTACCTAAGCATGGTTGTTCTAGAACTTCCTCTGTAGACCAGGGTGGCCTTAAACTCAGAAATCTGCATCTCTCTGCCTCCTGGATGCTAGGCATGTACTACCACACCTGGACCTATGCTTTTCTTTAATTCCTTTATATAAGATGGGAGCTTAGTTGGGTGGGATCTTGCCCCAAGGTCACCACTCCCTTAGTTCCATTTAATATCTTTAATCTGTTTATCTCCTTGAGCACAGGATTTAGCTCCATCCCACTTCCTGGTGCCCCTTTAATCCTTGAACCATAAATTTTCTATTTTTCCTTTATAAACTTGCTACATTTCATCAAAACACTCTGCATAAGACTGAACCACAGAACAGAATCTATACTAGGCTGTTTCCGTATTTCCTTTGCCAATGCAATTACTCTAAATCTCTTCAACTTAGCCTCAGTCAGACTCTTCAGACAAGGGCAAAAGCAGGCACATTCTTCACCAAAACATCACAAGAATGATCTCTAGGCAACATACTAAAATTCTTCTCCCCTGAAACTTCTTGAGCCAGGCCCCCACAGTTCAAATCATCCTCGGCACCACTGTCTTCCATGTTCCTATTGAAATGGCCCATTAAGCCCCATTAATGATACTGTGGGACTCAGGACTGAAGGGCCCTGGCACATACAAGCTCTGTACATATAAGGACATGTGCACACTCATATGAGCCGAAGGTTACTGTGTTTCTTCTCATCCCAGTGTTATGGTTAAGGTGATCTTGTAGCATTCTTGATATTAAACTTGTACTCATTGCTTTGATAGAGCCAGAAGACTGTAGCGAGCATTCTAAGTTTTCACATCTGGAAAATGGGGACTGCTATTAGATTTAACTGAGCTAATCTATGAGATGCACCTAGCCCATGGCGTAGATTAAATTCATACACAATAACTATTAGAGTACCATCTAACTGTACATCATGGAGCAGTGGAAAGACTGTGAGAGTCAAGTTCAAAACCAAGTTTGTCATCTGTGTGACACTGAACGGGAGAACTGGCCTCTCTCAGTCTCATTGGACCAATAAGAATGGAACTACCAGCAACCTCTACCTCAGGGTATAAAATGAGGTACTACCCACTCATTGGCTGAAAGTCAACTCATTTGTAGATCAGATGATTTGATAAATGGAAGTGTGGTGGGAATCCCTCTAGGTGTCAAGATACTGTGGTTCTAGGTAACCATGTATCTTCATAATGCCCCTTGCTCCAAAGAATGAGACTCTTCTCTGGCCCCACTGAAAGAATCCTTCCCTGGTCACTTTTCCACATTCCAGACATGCTTTCACCACAGAACATTTTCTTTATTCTGTCTTCAATTGAGATTTAAAAAGAAATCTTTGAAACTCCCCAGCTGGTAGAACCACTAGGGAATCAAAGCCCATTTGTTCTCTCTTCTCCATGTTCCCCACGTGGCCCACCAATCAGACTCACACGGTTAATCTGCAATGAAAGGAAATGGGTCATTATTTAAAGGAAACAAAGTGTGCCACACTGGAGGAGCAGGGACAAATAAGGTTATTCAACCTCTGACCCACGAAGAGTTCTTTTTGTTTATTCTTGGCCCTGTCAAATCCCTGTAGACCACACCTGTAATGAAAAGCCAAAAAAATGGCCAGCTGCTGGTTTCTGGCCCATGGCTATCACCCCCACACTGCATCTGTGTTTAGGCAGTAGGATGACCCCAGGCTCATTGGACTGGAACTGAGGGAAATGGAATATGATGTGACTTTCTTCAGCTTGACTTACAGCACCACGCAGGGGGTCTTTTTTTGACCAGCAAGCATTTAGCTTCAGTTTAATCCCTTTCAAAACCAGATACCTACCATTGTGTGGAAGATTCAATAGACAGAGTAGGTCTTTAGAAGGCTCTTCTGGGCTTCCCCTCCCTGGCACTCCTCTCTGCTCTCAGAGCTGCCCTCTTGTGTGACACAGACTCTTTATCCCCTCAGCCCTGTCTTATCTGAACCCACTAGCCCTCTATTCCTCAAGATGGCCTCATAGGATATGTTCTGCTGCCCCCACTCATTTCTAAATGATAAAATTATATCTACAAAACATATCTGAAATCTCATTGTTATCTGTAAACCCAGATGGCTCCTGTGCACTAACTCTCCAGTCCCATTCTCGCCACTGCTGGCGCCTTATGTTCTCAGCATTCCTCATCCTGGAGACATGGACCCACTCCAAAAGGTTTTCCATTCACAGATCCAATAAGTTGCCACTTGCATTAATGTCCTGTCTTCCCACCACCTCCTTTCTGCATCCTCTGATCTCTGGGGACTGATGTCACTTACCTGTGCTCAAGTCCTTGTTATATCCACAGCCATTTAATGGTTTTCACATGGCCTGATTTAAAATGCACACACAACCTGAATGTGATCCTTAGTTTCCTCTAGGGTCTGTTTCATCTTTATCATCCTGCCCCCCCATTCCACCTCCTACCTATCAGGTTGTCTGTTGGTCAGGGTTCTGTCAGGAAGCAGATAGCTCCGACACTAAAGGTCTAACAGTACAGAACCCATTCATGGGACCACTAACAGGGTGTGTCTAGCATTAGGAGGACTGCATCAAAGCTGCAGAAAGTGACTTCACAGAGATCAGAAACCAGGTAGAAGCCCTGCCTGTGCTAAACCGGAAGGGGTAAGGGATAAAAGCAGTGTTCAGCCATGCCCCACCCCCCAGAATGAAAGGAAGAGGAACCTCAGAGAAGTGTGCCTGGAGGACCGTAGCCTCTGCAGGGCCTTGGCCTGTGGGAGTGGGAGAGTGATATCGAGAGGACAGGGAATAAGGCATCCCACCATCCTTGCCCTGGTGCCTTATCATGTTTCCAAGAGATCTCAGGGCAAGAAAGCCTATGCAATCCATCCATGGAGGTCATATTCCTGGGTCACAGAGAAGGGGCAGGAAGAGATCCAGGAGAGAGGTGGGGTGTATTGGCTGGTTTTGTGTGTCAACTTGACACAAGCTGAAGTTATCACAGAGAAAGGAGCCTCCCTTGAGGAAATGCCTCCATGAGATCCAGCTGTAAGGCATTTTCTCAATTACTGATGGGGGGTTGCCCATTGTGGGTGCTGCCATCCCTGAGCTGGGAGTGTTGGATTCTATAAGAAAGCAAGCTGAGCAAGCCAGAGAAAACAGTAAGCAGCACCCCTCCATGGCCTTTGCATCAGCTCCTGCCTCCAAGTTCCTGCCCTGTGTGAGTTCCTGTCCTGACTTCCTTTGGTGATGAACAGCAATGTGGTTTGTGTGTCAAGTTGACAAGAGGTCAATTGTATTGGCTGGTTTTGTGTGTCAACTTGACACAAGCTGGAGTTATCACAGAGAAAGGAGTTTCAGTTGAGGAAATGCCTCCATGAGATCCAGCGGTAAGGCATTTTCTCAATTAGTGATCGAGGAGAGAGGGCCCATTGTGGGTGATGCCAGCCCTGGGCTGGTAGTCTTGGGTTCTATAAGAAAGCAAGCTGAGCAAGCCAGGAGAAGCAAGCAAGTAAGAAACATCCTTCCATAACCCCTGCATTAGCTCCTGCTTCCTGACTGCTTGAGTTCCAGTTCTGACTTCCTTTGGTGATGAACAGCAGTGTGAATAAACCCTTTCCTCCCCAACTTGCTTCTTGGTCATGATGTTTGTGCAAGAATAGAAACCCTGACTAAGACACGGCACTGGGGAATAAGCTGCATGCTGCATCCTTCCACCCAGTCTTCAGGAAAGTGCCACAACAACAAACATTTCCTATCTCACACGGCCTTTCCTGATCCTTCATCCATGTTCACACCCTCTGTTCTTAGGTAAGATTTGCCCATGGTATTTGAGAGGCATTGAGAGATGTACATCCTTGTATGCCTTGTGCCTAGTGACTTATCTAGTGAAATGACACAGAACAAAGACACAGACATGAGGCTCATCCTACAGAAGGGTGTTCAAAAAGAATCCCATGTACCCAAAACATGTTCTGTTCATTAAAAAGAAGAAACAGGGCTGGAAATGGAACTGTGCCCCATGTGTGACTGAAATCTGCCCCACACAGCGTCTCTTCGGGTGCCTTTCAGGCCTGGATGACATCTGCCCCACACCATGCCTCCCTCAACAGCTCTGAGCCCTCATCAGGGGGCTAAGGTAAAACTCACTAAAGAAACTAGGGCTTTAGAGCCTGGGCCCTAGCATTGCTGCTGCCCAGCTGCCAGGCCCTGTGAGTTGATCAATGGAATAGTAAGACCAGCTCTGCACTGAAAAATTCTTCTCAGAATAAAGGCTTTCCTCCCTGCGCAGCTCTTGCCTTTTGTCAAGGAAAAGAAAAGAAGAATCAGCCCAGAGTGAATTCCTTGGAGTGGGAAGTCGGGAGGCAGCAGATGCAGGCGTGCACACAGCGCATTCCTCTGAAGCCTACACCCGCTGCACCAGGGAGGGAGGCCTCTGCCTCCAGTGCTCCAGGACCACCCTGGCCTGGGCTTAATTTCCTTCTTTCCTTCCAGGAACAGAGAAGCTGTGTCTCCATCTAAAGAAGATATGTGAGGCGACATGAAGGTTTCGGGTGTGCTAGTTGGGTCTACAGAGCTGGTAGCACCCTGGTTACTGATCAAAAGAATGTTCTTGGGGAGAAGAGTCAGGAAGCTCAGCTGTATGATGAATAGTCGTCTTATCACAGATTCAGGGAACATCCGACTAAGCCTCCAAAGCTGTAAGAGGACAGGTTCCGACCCTAGCTACCCTACTAATTATTTTGGAACAGCTTAAGCAATTTGGGTCTTCTGTATGCCATCCTGCTAAAAGACCTACGGAACTTAACCCAACATAGTACCCAATGAGCTCAGTACCTGCCACAGAGCAATAGCTCTCAACAAAAATCGGCTGCTGAGATACATGTGCAGTCCTGAGAGCCATGAGTAGACAGAACACATATAGGCCACACTCTTGAAAACCTAATCATAATAGTCACGGACATTTGCTGGTCATTTACTTAACATTGGGCACTTTGTGGTGCTGGTGTGTATCAGGGTCACTTGTCCCTCAGAATGGATTCCGTGTTCAAAGGCAGACATTGGAATGTAAGTTGGTTCCATAATTTGCCCAAGGTTATTCAGCTGTTGAGTGCCCGAGCTTAGAATTGAAGATCAGCACTAAGAAAGAAGCCAGAAGGTAAGTTCATAATTACGGTTGGTGAGAAAACACTAGGGAGGAAACGAAAAATCTGCAGGAGCAGAACAGAGGGGCAAACCCCACTGGGAAGGTTGTCAGGGCCTCCGAGCCGAGGTATAAAGCACAAGACTCCATCAATCATGCAAAGAGCCGGACTGAGAGCTCCAGGCAGAGAGAATAACAGACAAGATAGTGCCAGTGTGAGGGAGACACTGGAGTGTTCAAGAGACTGAAGTGGGAAGGAAGAAAAGGAAGGAAGGAAGGAAGGAAGGAAGGAAGGAAGGAAGGAAGGAAGGAAGGAAGGAAGGAAGGAAGGAAAAGGAAAGGGAAGGACAGGAAGAGCTGGGATGGTGTAAGGCGGGGGCAGAAGGGAACGTTGGAGTCTGAAGTAGAAGCAAAGCCATACAGAGGCAAAACCCCCCATCTATATGTTGTGTTTTATAAAAAAGGAAAAGAAGCCAGGGATATGTTTGATGAGGGGTGGTGTGGTGTGGGGGAAGGGGGTTTCTCTGCAGGCCCATGCTGAGGGACCAGCCATACGATGGTACAGTATAGAATAGAGTTTATTTAGGGTGTGAGGAGGGGAGTTGTGGGGGTAGTAGAGGCAGAGAAAGGAGGGGGGGTGGAGGAGTAGAGACTGGCCATGAACACGTGGAGAAAGAGGGGGGAAAGGTAATGGGGAGAGAAGGGACAAAGAGGGAAGAGGGTAAGAGAGGAAGAGCAAGAGAGTGAGAAGGGGGCAAGCAGTCCCTTTTATAGTGAGTCAGGTACACCTGGCTGTTGCCGGGTAACTGTGGGCAGAGTCTAGAAGGAAGGAATGCCAACACTATATACAGCAGAAAGCTGCTAGAGGGCCTTAGTGCAAAGGGTCATCTGATCTGACTGGTTGATGGAGAGAGACGTGAGTGAAAGCAGGGGCCCTTAGAGAATGACTGTAATAATGTGGAGTGACTTATGTCAGCAAAGCATCACAATTGTCAAAGACAAGGAACATACTTTGTGACCATTATGAAATAAAGACATGGTTCACCTCCCAGACAAGATAAAACAAATAAAATTCTTTTCTTGTTTTTGTATCATCACCACCACCATCATCATCATCATCACCACCACCACCATCACCACCATCATCACCATCATCATTATCATCATCATCATCATCATCATCATCATCATCATCATCATTGCCAGCAATATTAGATCACAGGCCATGGTGAGAGGTCCCAGGATTGTCATAATTCCACTCGTGCTCCCAGATGAGGGGCCTACCATCAGAGTGACAGCACCATACCTCAGCTACAACACATGCACAGATACCCAAAGAAACCCTAGCTATAGAAATCCAGAGAAAGAGGCTTACAAACAGCCCCAAGCAGTGTACGGAAGAATGGAGACTTAAAGCAATCGTGGGAATTGAATGTTAGATACAACTGACTATTTATCACACTTCTTCAGCCTTCATTGCCCATAAGGGACTATCAGCATGCTCTGCCCTCCTCTTTCAAGGTCCGGATCGTTGATACATTACTATATAATATTGAGCTACTTATTCATTCATGATACACAGAAAATATTATTGAGTGAATCTGCTATACTACTGTATCGAGCACTGGGGAAATAGAAAGACAAATGAAATACCACCTCAAGGCTCTTGATTTCACAGTGAAGAGAACAATTATCATACAATACAACCGAAGCCAGCATAAAGGGGAGGAGAAGCAGCTGAGAAATTCTCAAGATTAGCCAGTAACGGGGGAGGGGAGGTGGGGGGCACAGACTCTCAGAGAAGGAAAGTGGGGAAATAGAAAGGGGGTGGGGCTTGTACCAGAACCGGAAGCCCTTTGGTGTGTTAGGAAGAATAAGGCATTCCTGTGATTCACGTTCTACATCAAGGAGGAAGGAAGGAAGGAGACTTGATGCAGGCCCAGTCAGGAAAAGCCTTTAGGCTACATTTGGAAATTAGGACATTTACCAAATCCCTAGGGAACCATTTTTAAGACATGCATAATGGTCTTTTTCTCCATTTACGATCATTCAGTATGCAGAACAACGTAGAAGAAATGTCACTGAAGACAGCCTGGGCAAGATCCCTGTAGTAACTCAGATAAGAAACAAAGAGAATGAGAGTCAATGCAGATGCAGAGAGGAAGAGGAGGAGGAGCAGGAGGAGGAGGAGGAGGAGGAGGAAGGGAGAGGAGGGGGAGAGACAACCAGAGAAGGCTTAGAGATGCTATGATCATTTCTATTCTGCAGGAAGACAGAAAGAAAAGGGTTGTATTTTGTACCCATGAATGAGAAATTAGGTCATGTGAAAAGCGGTCCTCTGGGTATGTTCTTACTAAGTGTGGTAAACAATGGAAAGACACTAAGTCTGTTTGAGCAGAGGAGTCATAAGATCATGGGCTTCGGTTTAAGGGAATATGCCCATAAATACATAAAGCAATGACTGAGGAAGAGTTAGTGGTGGGACAAGGCGCGTTAGGATGCTCCTGTGACAGCGTGCTAGGTGGGAAGAGACACAAACACAGCTATGAAAAGTTGGGGAGTCAGATGCAAATGTAAGCACAGGATATTGGTCACTTCACTGTTGCTATGATAAAATGCCCCAGCAAAGTAATTTAATTGGGGAAGGAGGGGTTTATTTTGCTCACAGCCCCAGATTATAATCTATCATGGTAGGGAGATCACAGGGGCAGAATCTTGAGGGAAATTTGTCTGTTGCAAAAAAATCAATGAGAGCCTGTACTCAACCTAATTTCTCCTTTTTATCCAGCCTGGGATCTTATCTAGGGATGGTGTCACCCAAGTTTAGTATGGTTCTTCTATCCCTCTTGGTCATGTCCAGAGGATAAATAACCCCTCATATATGTGCCTCTCGACTTGTCTCTGAGAGGATCCCCAGATCCTGTCAAGTTGACAATTAACACAAAACCATCACATAAGATCTTGAAGAGACTGACCAAGAGTAAGGACAACACATTAGCCTTGGTGAGCAGGGAATATCCTCTGCAATGGGGCACTGCAGAAACGAAACACCAAAGATCACTCCTAGGGGCAAAGAGCCTGCATCCCAGGCTCTTAGCAACACTGTAACCATAGTAAACCAGCCAATAGTGAGTGGTATTCATGCAATATGCTTTGGCCATGCCAATTGCTAAGGACACAAAAACGCTCAGAAATTACTGATACATTAAAAAAATCAAGCTGCAAAACATCACAGATATTGTAATCCTGTTTATTAGAAACATGTATATGGACTCCAATCCCCACACCAGAATGTTTACCATCTCTGAAAAAAACAGAGAGAATTATGGGTGATTTTTATTTTCTTCTAAATGGTTTTTCTATTTTCTACCATGAACAATCATGACTTATGTAATCAGAAACCCAGCAGAGTTTAAAATCTATTTGTTAAGCTTATATGGCATGGCCGTCTTGCAGAACTGAAGGGAGTCCTGTTTGTTAGCTTCTTTTTTCCAGTCCATTTATGATCTCTAAGATGCTGAGTAACTTATATGTTGCTTCGGGGGAAAGCTGAGGGAGAATTTACACTGCACAGTGTCCCATGTCACTGAGAAGAGTCCTCATTACTCACCATAGGGTCCTGTCCAACCCCTTCCCCCAACAAAGAAAGCACTGGCTTCAGGTGACCCATTCTGAGGCATTCCATATCTGAGCCCAGAGACAGCAGGCTCTGAGCCCTGGGCTCCCCCAGCCCTCAGTACCCCTCCCTCCCTTCCTTCCTCTCAGAGGACAACACCACTTCTCTTCTTTTCCTCTTCCCTAAGGCTCAACTATAAAAGCTCCATCTAGTGATGAGCTCACCCCTCTCATCTCCCTGCTTCCAAATGTTCTTGTTCTCAGATTGTTAAAATGCTATTCAGTCCCCAGTCTTAGTGGGAGTGGGAGAAAGGATAAAGCAAATAGACTTGAATACCTTTGGAGTGGAAGGAGAGGCAGGAGGCTGGGGATGCCAATCAGACCCTGAAGTTTACATTATCCGTGCCGAGATCCTCTGTGTTCACAGACGCTTCTTAAATAGTCCTAGTGACTACAGAGCTACGGACTCCAATCTCAAACAACTCTCTGCAGAGGGTTTCCAAAGAAGTGAAGGCTTGGTCCTTTTCAGCAAGATGAATTCTACCTGTTCAGGGTGGAGGAGAGCCATGTAGAATCAGACAGGATGAAAAGGGGGTCTCTGCTTGAAGCAGCCCCACTGTGGTGGGTTTTCCAGGTCACTCTTGGGCTCCAGAAATGGGTAGACCCAGTACTCTCCCACATCCTTGTGAATGACAAATACTTCGAGTAGGTGCAGTGGCCTCATTCCTCACTCTGTCTCACCACATAGCCTATCAGGGTGTTCTCTTACACTAGCTGCTCCTTTAAAAAAAAAATTGGACACTTCTGTCCTGCATCTCACCCAGCAACTAATCCCACATTTTCTGAGTTAATGAAGTAAAATATGGAGAAGTTAAGACACCCACCTGTTCACTTTTATGATTTCCTTTACTATTCCATACATTGATATATATTATCTCAGGCCCTGGGGATCTGTTCAGTACTCTGGACAGTAGGAACAGAGTCCTGCCTTCCTGTGTTAATGATCTGATGAAGACAGCGCATGGACTCAGGCAGAGAGCCTCCAGTGCTGGTCTAGCGCATCTCCTCCTTGAGAGACATTTCCCCAGTGTGCTCTTCAGGAAAACGTCATTTTAAAATTAGCAAAACCTTTCAAGCATGCCACTAAACTTTTTTTTTTAACTACAAAAGAATGAAGATTGTTAAGTCTAAGCACACAGCATGAAAAACACAACCATAAACCTTCAGAGAACATTGCCCTGAACTCCTGAGGCTAAACAAACTGCTTTTGGTTAGTTACATCAGAGAAATCTTAAAATATGAGTGGGTAGGCTTTGAGCTTCTTAGAGATTTTCTACCTATAACATGTCAGTTCTTCACACAGTGTAGCTTAAGTATTCCTTGTGACTCCAGTCTTGAGCAACTGTTTACTGAGGGTTTCCAAAGGTCCCAGGAGGAGAGAGGATAGAATCTAAGTTTTGAAATCTTAGTCCAGTCTGGTGGTTCACACATGTCATCTCACAACTTGAGAGGTAGAGGAAGCACTTCAAGGCCAGCCTGGGCTGCATACAAGTCTGAGACCAACCTAGGCTGACTTTGTCTTGTTTTTTTTTAAGTGAAATCAATCACTAGCATATATACAAGTTACCTAGTTTTCTGCCATTTTGGTTCCATAAAACTATAAAGGAACTTCCCAAGACAAATATCTATAGAATTTATAGAATAAAGATTAGTGGACAAAGGGACCATAGATACTATTTAGAAAAGTCCTGTGCTTATCTAGATAAGAAAATTGATGCCATTCAGTTCCCAAGTGGCTATCACATGCACCATCAAAATTCAGACTACACTCAGTCACTGGAAGTCAGGTCACAGGAGAAAGCCTTGGGGTGACAACCGATGGAAGGATGTGCCCTGGGTCTGTGATCGACTAAGCAGAGGGCTTAAGTTAAGCAGGACAAAGGAACACAGTGATCTGAGAACTGTATTCCGCTGATACCCTCAAGATCAAAAGCTGGAAGGAGGCCTACTTGACAAGGTTAACAGTAGCCTAGCTACAAGGCCACCTCTGCCTACACTAGCCCAGCCCTGGCTGAGTGGTGGAGCACTAACAAGCAGCCAAGAAACCCCAAGGAGTCCAGGCAAGCTTGAGCTCTGTAAGGGATATGGAGCACAGCTAGAGAGCCATCTGATAATACAGCACAAATGAAGAGAAGCAGCTCATGGGTTCTGATTTCTAACTTTGTGTTTTTCCAGGCCAGGTCAGCTCAGGGCCACCATTTTTCACAAACCCGGGTCCCCTCTCTGCCTCTAATGGGAAATGAAGAGCCTTCCATGCAGGATCAGTCACAAGGAGCAAGTGGGGAAAGTCACAAGCCAAGGGGGCTGCAGTGGCTGGCTGGGAGGGCAGGGGTCTCAGTGACCACAGGCCCCAGAAGCTCAGATAATGGATAAATTTATCCATGGTATCAGCAGGAGAGGTAACTTGGCTCATTTATATCCATGACTATCATCAAAAAATCTCATTGTAGCTAAAAGTCAGCTTCACTGTCTTTTTTTTTTTTTTTTTTTTTTTTTTAAGAGCTGCTAATAAGGAGGGGGAAAATGTGTGGTCTAAATTTCCTTTCCGATTATACTTCCTTTCTGGTCAAAGTGCTAATAAGAATGAAAAGACACAAAGTCCATAGGGAGAAAAAAATAGCAATGGCTTGGAGGATATGAACTATGTAGTCAACCTAAAAATATGGGACAGCTGATGCTAACACAGGTAGGTGACAGTAAGGCACAGGTAGTTCAAAGGGCTTCCTTCTAGATGTCTGTGAAGATTACAAAACAAGTAACAGAAACACGGGGTGACAAGGAAGACCTGGCCTGAGAACCTGGGGATACTGGCTGTGTTTCTGACTCTACATTTCAGCCTTTCCATTTCTTCAACTATAAAACAGTGAATTTCACATAGAAATTTAAAACCCTAAAATCCATGCAAAAAACCTACCACAATCTGCAACATTGTAGTCTCTATATATATATAATGGTGACTACCACAATCTGCAACATTGTAGTCTCTCTATATAATGATGACTACCACAATCTGCAACATTGTATTCTCTCCATACAATGGTACTACCACATTCTGCAACATTGTATTTTTCTCTATAGAATGCTGCTGAGCAGAGTGTGTGCCTTCAGAGCATACAGAAGTGACTCTGAGCAGGCCTTTCCAGAACTGTGGCTATACACTCCACCCCCCACTCCTTAGCCAGCACAGGGGGAGTATATTGGAAGCAAGCATTTTTGGAAATGGTAGCCTTCCTCCTCTACCTTTTTTTTTTTCCAAAGACCATCAGTGTCAGTGGATGCCAAATGGTCCTATCTCGGCTCTCAGAAGTCCCACAACCACACAAAACAGCCAATTTCAAGAAAGGTGAGTTCTTGCTACTTCATCAACAGAATCTGCAAATGGTTTGGAACAAAAATGAAAGAGAGGAGAAAATAACATTAGAAGTAAATAAATCACTGAAATGTAAAAGGACCCTTTTCCAAACACACAGACAAACAAAGGGACAACGGGAGACAAGGCAGTGGAGAACAATATGAGTGGTCCTCCAGGACTCATGGGGAACTCGTGCCAGTAGAACGTGTTGTTCCAAATTGCTAATCAATGCTAGATACCAACACCAGCAACTGCTAATAATGAAGAAAGAATCACCTTACTTCCTCTGTAATTATTTCTGACACAGGTCTCCATGAGGAGTGTCAAGACTCAGGTTAGCAGCTCAGTGTGATAATAACCCAAGATTACCAGAAATTCGCAATGTCGGAGAGAAAGAGGGCTCGAAGAAAGGGAAATGGCAATTAGAAATACTTGTCATGGTAATTGCATTGTGAATAGCAGACATCCACTTCTCAGCAGCCAGCGTAAAGTTTTCTTATTCCTGACTTTAGAAAAACATCTTCTGGGCAGGTAGTGCAATAGAGGAATACATCACATTTTCAAAAAGAATAGTGTGGAAAAAGTATTACTTCCCTCTAAATAATGGTGTGCTAGATGAAAAAAAAAAAAAAAACTCTTGAAATTCACAAGGCTGAGAGCAGTGCTACTTGACCAGCTAGTGCTGTTACCTTAAGCCAAACAGCAACCACAAGATCTCACTCCAGTGATGGCATTGACCCACATCCACACATTGTCTTCTACAAAGCCAAAAAATAGCTCTCGGCTTTATTCTCTCATCATCTACTTCTTCCAGAACAGCCATATCCAAAGCTCTCCAGAAAGAAGTCCACTGAGGACGCAATGAGAGCCACTCAGTGGAAGGCTCTCAGGTCATATCCTATGAGAGCCCACTAAGGGACCCCAGAGCATGGACCTCTCTTTGGAAAGTTGTGAGGAGACACAGACACTCATGTGGGACACTCAGCTCTAATACTGAAAGACACAGTTTGTGTTTGTCTTGAAGCTCAGGTGAGCCTTCTGAAAAGCAACCCCAGTGTCCAGGGCTAACATCTACCAATGGATTCCATTACCTTTGGAGTGAACTATGATCTCCTTGGAATTAATGTTCTTAGCCTACAAGGTTCTCTCAGTGATCTAGCGTCTCTCCAAGTCTAACAATTTAGCCCTGATTACTTGCTGAGTAGCAGTTCTTCATATACATCTTGATCCTCAAGCATTCTATTAATTTTATTGATTGGTTGATTGATTGATTGATTGATTGATTTGCCCAGCCATTCTCTCCAATGAGTCTGTTTAGCTAATCAGTACTTATTATGTGTCCAAGACACAATTCTAGAACCACCTCTACTTGGAATCCTTCCCCGTTCCCATCCCTCGCTAACCCCTAAGAGTTCACGCAGAGCTCTTTCTGTAGAATCATATTGCATCTACAGCATTTCTGTCCAAAATGGTCCTGTGCTACCTACCTGTCCACCCCTCCATTTTTAAGCCAGTTATTATAAGGAGTTTGTCAGGCTCAAGGTTGAATAGAATCCACACATGGAGGAAGAAAAGAAGGAAGATTATAAAATTAGAAGATAAAAGGAATAGACTTGGAACATTAAAAAGTAATTAAACCTCTTCCAGAGATAATCATTTTGCCATCTCTAGTTATCAGAGACTAAATTGTGTGAGGTAAGATATCAATTATGGCCAGTTATCTATATTTTTGGCAATATTTGAAGAATTGTTTTTAATTTAGGGATTTATGGAGGTTTAAAAGAGGATTCAGTGAGAACTAAAGACACTCTAGAGAGGCAGTAGACTCTGATGACCCTGTGCTGGGCCTCCTCGATGCAGAACTGGTGACAAATCAGCAAAGTGCCTGCTTGGCACTTCCTTTGAGAACTTCCTCTGTGGTTCTGTGTTACAGCTCAATTGGGGCTAGAATGGAGCTAAGGGGTGTTTCGTTGGTTGGTTGGTGGTTGGTTGGTTGATTGGTTGGTTGATTGGTTGGTTGGTTGGTTGGTTGGCTGAGTTTGTTTGTTTGTTTGTTTGTTTGTTTGTTTGTTTGTTTGTTTGTTTTCAAGACATGGTTTCTCTGTGTAACAGCCCTGATTGTCCTGGAACTTGATCTATATAGACCAGGCTGGCCTCGAACTCACAGAGATCTGCCTTCCTCTGCCTCCCCCTGCTGCCAACACCACCTGGCCATGGAGCTGAGTTTTAAGACCTGATTTCCATTTCTGAGGAAGCACAGCTCCTTCCACATGGCAAAACCATTGGCTGTGTTCCTGTCCCTCACATACTCAAGCCTCATCCTGAGTTCAGTGTGTTGTTCCTTTGACTAGCACAATCCCAACAGGACTAAGTATCCCTCTGGGCAAAGGTGGCTGTAAAGATAGTTTTAGTGAGTCTTTTCCTGACCCCTTTCAAACTTATTTGGACCACATTTGCATAGGGAAACATTATTTTCTGCCTAACACTGACAAACAGCAAGGCAATCTGAGACTTGACATCAGTTTAATTACTTGATGCAGAGTGGTCTCATCCAGCCTGTATGGAACCCGTGACATTCACACCTCATACCTGCCAGATACTTAGTTGCATGGGAGATGATTTGCTAGAGTATCCTAAAGTGGCTAACTTGGAAGAGCAGGTTGGAAAACTAGCAGTAGAGTAGGCATCAGGAAACAGGGGAGATTCTAGACATAAGAGTCTCCAGTTGAGCTTTTTGACATAGGAGCGCAAATAGAAGAGACTATTCCATGGGGATATTTGTGGTACTCCAGGCATAGCAATACTACATCAGGACGCAGGACACAGGACACAGGACACAGTGCAACCTAGCACACAGTATCAGTGTGGTGATGCCAAGAGAGTTTGTCCATGAGAGCATCAGATGGTAGGTAGCATCCTAATTAGGAAATCAGGCGACTGGCAGCCTCCCTCAAGGGCCTGTAGGACATCCGGATGCTGGTTACATCTTGGTCACTGTTTATACAGCCCCTGTAAACACCCAGAAATATCCGCGTGATAGGGTGGGGTAAGCAAGACTTACAAGAGACTGAAGTCTTGTAAATACTGGTAGTGCTAAAGTCTGGTATCTACAAAGTAAGATTTTCAAGTCAGAAAACTATCAACATGATTATTAAAGCAACTTTAGTTCTACTCTTTGTTAGGGTTTATCTGGTCAGAAACACAAACTGGGGAGGGGCGGTGGGCAGGGATTGGTAACCCTGGGAAAGAAGAGGGGAAAAAAATATTGCAGAGCAGAGCGGCATATGTAGTGAAGAGAAGCAGTTCTGGAGATCGCCATAGTGTGGTGCTACAGCCGCCACAGGTGCAGGAGCACGGCCACTGAGGACAAAGGAGCGCGCCATGGCCAAGCAGGGCCATCCTTAAGCCACCTCACCCTGTTGCTGCCCAATAGGCTGGTGGTAACCCCCAGGCCCAGCCTACAACATGGAGACACCACTTGCTTGCTCTCCTGTAAGAAGGAAAAGCATGGCTACAGCGTTCCCAAAAGGCAATAAACACCATGGTTGCCCCTGGTGTACAGGCGTGAGGGCCAAGGGCAAGGTGGTGTATCCAGCAGCCTAGAGCTCGAGCAGGTCCCTCCCCTAGACGTGAAACATGCTGCCCAACTGCATGATCACCCTGACTCTGAGCGACAAGATATCCGAGGTAAAGAATGGTTCGTTTTCTGGGTTAAGTCTCCTTGAAAGACATCCATGATCAGCGCTGCCATGGGAAAACCATGTTGATGTCCATGATCCATCTGTGCTGCCAGCTGCTAGGAGCAGGGAAGCTTCTTTTGCAGTGGTATCAATGACGGCAGACTCATATTCGAGAATTAGAGACATGGACGGCTTCTGTGACAACTTCTTTCACCCAAAAAGAAAGAAGCAGTCCAAAGGTGAAGCTATTGAAGAAAGTCCTTTAAAATTGTGACAAAAAATGCTGAAGTGTAGCTCTTCACAGTTCATGGCTTCTTGTGAAGGGTGGGAAGAGGCCTCACTTTCTTTAAGGGGCTGGCCACTGGAAGTTTGACCATGCTCCAGTGAGTATGTGGACAATGCAAATTGGACTTGGTAGGTTTTTTTCTTCTTCTCTTATCTTTTTTCCCTCTCTTATTTTTTTTTGGGGGGGGGACCAGGATAATTAGGAAGTGAGTGTGATCAGGGTGCTTCGTATGAAATTACCAAGTAATTAATAAAAAAAATTATGTTGGGGGAGGAAAAAAAGAAACACAAGCTGTAATTTCATTGTCTGTTGCAGCTGCATTGAGAGGTGGAACATTTAAAAAGTAGTGAGATTAATTAATGCCCTATTCCAGGAAAGGAGTCCTAATTCTCACAGGTGCTTACACACTGAACCCCCTTCTCCTGTTCCTTCTCTTTTTCAGGTACCCACTTGCCTTCTCGCTCTGAGCTAAGTGGAAGCATGAAACCTACACCTTGAAACCCACTTCCTCCAGAACCATGGGGATGGGGGCCTTACTTCTTATAAACCTATTTCTGGCATAAAGTAGGTACTCTAAAAGTATTAAGTCTGAGGTTGAAGAAGGATCCTGGATGATACCAGGTCTGCTATTCAACTCATCTACACTAGAACTATTATACCAAGTGCATGCCACCAGTGTCCCCACTGCACAGTATCTGTGCTACTCGGTATATTCTTTTGAATACTGCACCTAGGTGAGGTACTGGGAAATCTAAGATTAATCTGCCTGCCCCATGGGGATTGTCAAAGTAATTCTGAACTGGTTCAAAGCCTGCAGATTCAGAAAGCTCCCCTGAAAAAGAAACGCCTGGGAGCAATCCCTCCACGGCTGGCTTTCCCCACCTACGTTCACCTTCCCATCTGCAGACTACCAGCTATATTGCCAGCCTAGTGCTCTTGAGATCTTGCGTCAGGGGAGAAACCCA
The DNA here is from genome assembly GCA_028551405.1 of Uromys caudimaculatus. Lineage (NCBI taxonomy): Eukaryota > Metazoa > Chordata > Mammalia > Rodentia > Muridae > Uromys > Uromys caudimaculatus. The sequence continues at coordinate 33,885,286 of CM052711.1, forward strand.
CATCCATAGCTTGGGAACAAGGCAGCTCATCTTTTGTAGCGTTTTGTAAGTTTTGCCCTTAACGTGGGTGCCAGAACGTCTCACAGTTGTTTTGTGAAGAGCAAGGAAGGGTGTTTTACAGCTTGGCTGCTGGGAAGCACAGATGTTGCCGGCTGTGTCGTGGCGAGGTGGTAAAGGCTGCAAGCAAGGTGCGGAGCATTAATTATCTTTCTGCAGCTGTTCATTAGCCCACAGACACCTCGTCCTGCCATCTTCAAGACTGACAACCACACAATTCCACACACAACAAACCAGGAGAGTTGAAGGAGGAAGAGAAGAGCTATCTGAAGGTTAGAATGAAAGTAGTGTGCAGAACAGCTGGGGATGCTCGCTGTGGGTGATCACAGGGCACTCTGGGGGTGCCCTGGGGCTCAGCCCTAGTGGGCACAGCAGGCAGCAGGGTGGGATTCTCCATGGAGACTTCAGACAAGGCTCCTATATGCATGCAGAAAAGGCTGCTTCTGGGTGTAGGGAACAGAAGGAAGCTTTCTCCTTTTTATATGTTGTCTTTCAACTGTCTTTGAAACACACAGATTCCGTAGTGCTGTGAGCTCAACTTGGGAAGATACACGCTTGCCATCTCTGATCCTGAGCATTTCAGGCCTCAGGATGTTTAGTCTGCTGAGATCTCACTCAAACTCCATTCTATTTTGCTCTACACAGGAGAACTAGGAATAATAACCTCAGATACTGACACACCAAGATTCAAACAGGCCCCTGTGAGCTTTAATCTAAGTACTTAGTTCTAAGCGTGGTAAGGTAGGTATGTTAAGTACTTCTGGTCTCCACACACAGTATACCCTTTGGCCTAAACCCTACCTGTCATCCATCCCTGAAGTCAAAGCAGAAAGACAAACACCTTTTCGTATTTCAACCTGTGCACACAGCCTTGTTCATTATGCATCACTTATGGACAGAGTTCAAAAGAAAAACCTCGTGTATGGTACAGAGCCCCCCCTGCCACAGCCTAGTAAACATAACTCTAGAGTGTGCGAAAGGTCTCGTGCCAGGCATGTGAGTGATTTCAGCAAGTAGGGAGGGCTCATCCACGATAAGAGGGCAAATGCAGTCCTTCACTAGCATTTCATGAGGGCTTTTGGCAGGACGAGATGGGGCTTCAGTATAGCGTGGCTTGTTCTGCTTCCCAGCATCAGAGATTGTCTTATCCTCCATCACGTGTGCTAGAGACTCACTAATGAGCCGTGACCAGGGATTAACACACCCTGATTACCCCTCCCATCCAGCCCCTTGTGCTATCACTTCATCCCATGCATGGTCACAGCACAGTCCGTCACATGACTGTTTACTTGCCATATCCTGCCCCTGGTTCATCACTCACAGCTGTTTCTATAGCGACCTTCCTAGTGGTCTTAGTGTAAGTACACCCTGTGCCCCATGAATGGCACAAGAATGAGAGATCTCAAGGCAGGGGGAAGTGGCTATCCTCTCTCTCCCACCACCTCAGATCTGGCCTACGTCATTGGAGTGCATGGATTTTCACATTAGCTGAGCAGTCAAGTTCTCACTTTTCTGTGTCATGAAGTTAGACCTTCACTGAAACAATCCTTCCTTTTTGTATAAGCCGAACTTGAGTTGGCCCTTTGGGGGTGTTTCTCAGGCACAGTTCTCTGTTGTGTGTGCTCTCCCTCTCTAAGACTTAATGCCTAAGCTACATAGAGGCAGCATGAGTTAAAGTCCACTTTCATAAAATAATAATGCTAGTAACTTGAAAGGCAAGGTATTGAAAGGCCATCTACATCTACAGCCTGACACTGGGTTCTATCTCTGGTCCTAAACTTCTAATCAGAGATGATCTGTGCTCTGTCAAGTAGAGAGCCTGCTCGCCGGGCAGTGGTGGCGCACGCCTTTAATCCCAGCACTTGGGAGGCAGAGGCAGGTGGATTTCTGAGTTCGAGGCCAGTCTGGTCTACAGAGTGAGTTCCAGGACAGCCAGGGCTACACAGAGAAACCCTGTCTCGAAAAAAAACAAAAAAACAAAAACAACAAAGAGCCTGCTCTTGCCTCCCCTCTAACTCCTGCAGCGACAAGACAATACTATTCATTTTTAAGTGGTTTTCTTCATTCTCCGTGGTTCCACTTTGGGCATTTTGCTATTTTTATATTATTTATATGGGTGTGATTCTTTTGTGATGATTATCTGTGATTAATCCTCGAAGCTATGGGAAAAATCAGTGTAGCGGTTTGTACCACATCTAACAAGAGTTGATGCCTGCGTAGCTTCTCCGTGTTCAGCAGCTTTGCAAGTTCACTTTAATTGACAGGAGGAAAAGAGGATAAGCAATTAAAAAGGTGTTTATTATTTATTTTTTAATTTATAATTTATGGGAATTATGTATCCAGTAGACAGATAACAAGGCATGCTTTCTGCGTGATTTAGTGAAACCAGGTGGCCGTCAGCAGGGTCCTAGTGCCCTCCGGAGACTGCTTTTGTGTCCTTCCTCCATGGATAGACTCTGCCATCAGTCAGGAGTCATCCTCTGCCAAATCAGAGGAAGGAGAATGAGGTGCCAATCCCAGGAAAAGAGTGACAGCATGGACCCCAAACAACCGTTATCTAGAACCGAAGCCACAGCCGAACCCCTGCTCTCCATCCTCACAGAGCAGGAGCAATCCAGTAACCAGCAAGCACCATCTCCCAGACCCCAGCATTCTCAGCTTGACTTGACTATAAAGGGTTAAAGGGGGAGGGTTTTTATTCAGAGCCGTATTTCTATCTGTGAAACACCAAGCAGCTCATATGTACACATTTCTCTCCACTAAGATCTAATTTTCAACCATTTTCCTTGATTTGTGGCTCTCTTTTCCCCATTTCCTTGATTTAATGCCCAATTATTTTTTGTCCCATTGCCAGTAAAACAAAATATTTCATAACTGCTTCTATGAGGTTTTAGGATACTATTTTAAATACATAACTTACACTCCTTATATTGCAAAGTGGAGAGGCATCTCGTGAACATATGGAGTCCAGCTTTTCTCAACCAGCTGACCTAAACTTGACAGTCCAGAGCACTGTGCCAAACCTTAACAAATTTCCCATGCTCTCCTTCAGGCTTTAATTCAGCATCTTCGTCAGCATCACCTCGGAGGCACAATAGTGAGACCTCATTTCACCCTCCCCTAGATCCCCCACAGGCAGTGAGAACTGAGTGACAGAGCAGTCGTCAGCTAACTGTTTCCATATCTACCTGGTCCCACATCTGCCACCAATGACCTACAGTGCCCTGACTCACTGTGCTGATGTGTCTGTCCCTGGTAGCCTAGTATAGGAAAAGCGAACATTTTAGAACAACTCTTTTCTAATTTTCTTACAGTTATGAAACTCTGGATTTCCGTCTGTGGCCTAGAAACAGAAATTAAAGCCCCAGACCAATGGGTTTGGCTTTACAATGTGAAGAGGGAGAATCTAAAACATCAAGAGGCATGCCTTCTGACTATTAAAATCCTTTTCCCAGTCTAAGCTTCCTTCGGCCTGATTTTTGCATGGGACATACACAAGGACAGAATAGAACCTTACAGAATTCTGTCTCCATTTCTTTGACAATCTCACTTCTTTTTCTGGTCATCCTGTTTCATGGTTTATCGCTCTGTCCTCAAAATAAATGTAAAAGTAATTTTGCTTTGCAAAGTACGTGTGAACTTCAAGAAAGTATACAGAAATTCTGGAAACACTCTGGAGTGTTCAAAACCCATTGTCACCAAACCTCTTCTGGATATATGGTCACAGGATGCAGCCTCTTAAACCCAGGCCAGATCCGACAAATGGAATACTGATTACTCGTGCACAGGTCCCCCCAGGTCAGCTCCCAAGTTCTGTCATGCTGGGTGTTGAAACTCCATTGGAATTCTATCATCTAGAAGAGACAGCTGACCTTAGACTAAGTTTACAAGCAAATGGAACAGGACTAAAATTCAGGTCTATGATACGTGAGATCCAGAGAAACAATGAGGGAGAAAATCAGAAAACGATGAGACACAAACCAAGCCCAATTACTAGAGAGAGAGGAGGCCAGAAAAGCACAACTATAATGTTAGTTCTAGAAAGTCCAAGTGGAGATTAGTTAGGGCTGGGTAAGAAGGAACATTCAAGCCCATCAAAGCCAGAAGCCTGATTAAGAGACCAGTGTCAGGCTAAAATGGGTCTGGGCTGCACTATACTTTGTTCAGGTCAGCCCTGGCTAAAAGGGCTGAAAGATGCTGAAGCCACTGAGAGTATCCTGATACTTGACAGAAGCACCTGGGACTCTGTGGGGAAAATGGGTAGAACCTTCTGCTCTGTGTGTCTATGAGATCCAGAGGCTCAGCTGCAAAAATCTGCAAAAAGAATCAGCAAAGCCCAGTGCAACTTACACAAACATCGCAGCGGGGAACAGAGGTCAGTGCCCATCCTGAATGAGGGTCTTGTTCGCCCTGCCCTATCCACAAAGACAAATTAACTGAGTGTTTTCTTCTTGTAGGCTCAGAAGAACTCACAGAGACCAGGGAGACAAGCAGACCATCCCAGAGCTCAGCTATGCATGGTGTTGGTCCTCTAATCCTTCCATCTTTCTGCAAAGTTCTGAAGATTTTCACCAAGCCCAGTCCTGTGAGGGTTAAAAAACAGCAAGCAATGATCACATAAGAAGATCTATTCATTAGGACAATACGTTCCCACCCTTTACAGGCTTAAAACATAAGAAGAGGGCTCGGTCCATGAAATGCTTACTGTGCAAGCATGGTAACCTGAGTTCAATTCCTAGAACCCACAGAAAAGTCAGGTACCGTGGTGTCTGCCTGCACTCCCAGCTTTGGGAAATAGAAGCCAGGGGATCCATGTGTGTGTGTGTGTGTGTGTGTGTGTGTGTGTGAGAGAGAGAGAGAGAGAGAGAGAGAGAGAGAGAGAGAGAGAGAGAGAGACTAGGAAGATAATTTTTAAAATGTAACAAAGTAGTTTGGTTCTCATTTCAATTCTAGAAAAACATCACCCTCTTCTGCACAAGGCAGGTAGAGTTGCTCACATCTAATTCTACAAGCTGGGCCTGCTACCTTTCCCCTATACTTTCTAGAGGAATTTTTAAAGTTAATTAAGTGAAAGGGTAGGACCAAGGAGGATTTCTTCTCTCGTGACTCCTTACTTTTTACTGTATCAGATATAACTAGAAAGCAATGAAACTGGTCTCATATAAAGGCAAAAGAAATTTATACAGTGAAATGAGCATAGTTGATGGAGTTTTAGAGTAATGATAAATAACACCCTTCCTGCTTCACATGGAGACTAAAACCAAATGAGAGAGATACTCAGGAGTCATATAGACAGAATTAAAAATATCACCAATATTATTGATCATGAGGTTTTAAATCTGTGGACAAGGGAGCTTGCTAATACTTAATCACCCAGTTATTCAGACTCGGTCGGCCACATAGGCCTTTCCAATGTTCAGGCCAAGAGATTTGCAAACCAGAAAATCTTAGAGTAGAGCCTGGAGAGCTGAGCTTCTCACTCCTGCTTTCCATAATTCAGTTATTCTTGGCCTTTGATATGGAGGCAGGGATAAAGAAAGGGCACCAATGTAATTCCGGAGAGCAGCCTTCCAAACAGGTCTATCTACAGCCAAGGGAGGTGTCACTGGACCCAACCTAATAACATCTCCTCTAAGTGGACATCTTGGGGCACAGTCTATTCTAGTGCTGTGCCCATCACTCAGAATGCTTGTGAGCTCTTGGGGAATCGATCTAGAGCCTGCAGTTAGTTTGTTAGATACCTTTGGTCATGGCATAGTTTCATCCCTACATGTGAAATAATTAGGAATTCTTAGAGTACAGTGAGTAGCTGTTTAAGGTCAAGACAGCTGAAAGACAAACAGTGGTCTTGTGCAAGCTAAACACTGATACTGGAATTTGATTGGTGTTTACCTCCTGGTAATATTGGGAATGAAGACCTAGTCACTGTAATGAGACTTTCCAAAGCAAAAAATGGGGTCCTATGGGATGATCATATCTTTCTTTCTTTCTTTCTTTCTTTCTTTCTTTCTTTCTTTCTTTCTTTCTCTTCCTTCTTTCCTTCTTTTTTCTTTTGTTGATAACTTTTGAAAGCCACACCCAAATATAAGAACTTATCTCACAATATAATTAGGAGGCTAAAATATTGGCTCTTCTGTAATATTTATGAGCAGGAACATATGGAGTCTTGGTGGAGAACCCTTCTTTGCCACACCCAAATACATAACTGGCATGGGTAAAGGATTTACAGGTTAGCAATTTTGAAGAGGATAGCTTTCATTTCATAAAATTTTGGTATAACTATAGGAAAATCATATTGACTGCATTGTGGGACATCAAGCAAATGTGTGTGGGAGATTTAACTGACAGTGGGACTCTCAGCAGGAAGTGAGTACAGTGCCACCTGCTGTTAATCAGGAAAGGCATGGGGCTCAAATGAGCAAGCCATCTCTAACCACATCATAGTTTCTAAAGCAAGATCCATTTTTCCACTATTGGCCATTACCTCTGTGAAACTGTCTCCCAGATGCTGCAAATTGGTAACAGAATTTGAAAGCTAGGCAGGAAGAGAAGACAGGCATTGAAATGGGATGAGAAGCTAGAAACTCAAAAACCAAAAGCAGGTTCTGAAGTCACAGCTTTAACTCCCGGGGGTGGGGGTGGGGGGAGGAGCTGCAGAGGCAGCTCAGTGGGTCAGGGTCAGAGCACTTGCTTCACAAGCATGAGGGCCCCAGGTCAGACTTCCAAAGTACAAGTAAACAGCAGGTATGGGGGGGACGGAGCCTTCTGGTTTCCATCAATGGCAGGAGATCTCTGTCTGGGCCCCCAGGGCTCCATAGCCAAATAGTGCTGGGAGAAAGCTAGACTCCCAGGAGTCTGAGCCTGTCTGCTCAGAGGAATCCCCAGGACACAGGGACTGAGGAGTAGTCTTATGGTATCTTTCGGTGGCCGGGGAGCAGACCTTGTGACACAGAACTCCATACTCAAATAGTGCCAGGACAGAGCTGGTATCCCAGAAGTGCCGATATACCTTCAAGCACAGGCAATACCACCACTTCTGTGCAAATTCACTGGATGAAGAAGGACCCTTGCAGAGCCACCAGGATACAGGAACCAAGGGACAGCTGGGGACTAGATCCTTCTGGTTTCTGTCTGCACCCCAGAGCTGACCCTGTACCACAGCTCTCCAAACACAAATTCCTCTCAGAGAGAACTGGTCTTCAAGGAGTATTGACACTAAGCCTTGTGGAAAGGAAAAGCCACAGTCAGAGAGAGTAAGACCAGCTAACACCAGAGATAACCAGATGGCGAAAGGCAAGGGCAAGAACCTAAGGAACAGAAACCAAGGCTACTTGGCATCATCAGAACCTAGCTCTCCCACCACAGCAAACCCTGGATACCCCAACACACCAGAAAAGCAAGACTCAGATTTAAAATCACATCTCATGATGATGATAGAAGATTTTAAGAAGGAAATAAATAACTCCCTTAAAGAAATACAAGAGAAGACAGGTAAACAACTAGAAGCCCTTAAAGAGGAAATACAAAAATACCTTAAAGAACTACAGGAAAACACAATCAAACAATGAAGGAAATGAACAAAACCATCCAGGAACTAAAAATAGAAATAGAAACAATAAAGAAATCACAAAGGGAGACAACCCTGGAGTTAGAAACCTAGGAAAGAGATCAGGAGTCATAGATGCAAGCATCACCAACAGAATACAAGAGATAAAAAGGAGAATCTCAGGTGCAGAAGATATCATAGAAAACATTGACACAACAGTCAAAGACAACGCAAAATGCAAAAAGCTCCTAACCCAAAACATTCAGGATATCCAGAATACAATGAGAAGACAGAACCTGAGGAAAATAGGTATAGAAGAAAGTGAAGATTCCCAACTTAAAGGACCAGTAAATATCTTCAACAAAATTATAGAAGAAAACTTCCCTAACCGAAAGAAAGAGATGAACATAAATATACAAGAAGCCTACAGAACTCCAAATAGATTGAACCAGAAAAGAAATTCCTCCAGCCACATTATAGTGAAAATACCAAATACACAAAAAAAAAAGGAAAGAATATTAAAAGCAGTAAGGGAAAAAGGTCAAGTAACATATAAAGACAGACCTATCAGAATTACACCAAACTTCTCACCAGGGACCATGAAAGCTAAAAGATCCTGGGCAGAACTCATACAGACCCTAAGAGAACACAAATGCCAGCACAGGCTGCTATACCCAGCAAAACTCTCGATTATCATAGATGATGAAACCAAAATATTCTATGACAAAACCAAATTTGCATAGTATGTTTCCACACACCCAGCCCTACAAAGAATAATAGATGGAATACCTCAACTCAAGGGGAGAAACTACACCCTAGAGAAAGCAAGAAGGTAATCTTTCAACAAACTCAAAAGAAGATAGCCACACAAACATAAAAATAACATCGAAAATAACAGGAAGCAACAATTACTATTCCTTAATATCACTTAAAATCAATGGACTCAATTCCCCAATAAAAAGACATAGACTGAAAAACTGGATCCATAAAGAGGACCCAGCATTTTGCTGCATCCAGGAAACACACCTCCATGATAAAGACAAACACTACCTCAGAGTAAAGGGCTGCAAAACAAGTTTCCAGGCAAATGATCCAAAGAAACACTCTGGAGTAGCCATTCTAATATCGGATAAAATCAACTTTCAACCAAAAGTCATCAAAAAGGATAAGGAAGGACACTTCATACTCATCAAAAGAAAAATCTACCAAGAAGAACTCTCAATTCTGAACATCTATGCCCCAGATGCAAGGGCACTCACATTCATAAAAGAAACTTTACTAAAGCTCAAAGTACACATTACACCTCACACAAAATAGAGACTTCAACACCCCACTATCATCAATGGACATATCTTGGAAACACAAAGTAACAGAGACACAGGGAAACTAACAGATGTTATGAACCAAATGGATTTAACAGATATCTATAGAACGTTTCATCCTAAATCAAAAGAATATACCTTCTTCTCAGCACCTCATGGGACCTTCTCCAAAATTGACCATATAATTGATCACAAAACAAACCTCCACAGATACAAGAAGATTGAAATAATCCCATGCCTCCTATCAGATCACTACGGATTAAGGCTGGTCTTCAATGGCAACAATAACAACAGAAAGCCCACATACACATGGAAGCTGAAAAATGTTCTACTCAATGATAACTTGGTCAAGGAAGAAATAAAGAAAGAAATTAAAGACTTCCTAGAATTTAATGAAAATGAAAGTATAACATACCCAAACTTATGGGACACACTGAAAGCAGTGTTAAGAGGAAAACTCATAGCTTTGAGCGCCTCCAAAAAGAAACTGGAGAGAGCATACACTAGCAGCTTAACAACACACCTGAAAGCTCTAGAACAAAAAGAAGCTAATACACCCAAGAGGAGTAGAAGGCAGGAATAATCAAATTAAGGGTTGAAGTCAACCAAGTAGAAACTAAAAGAACTATACAAAGAATGAACAAAACCAGGAGCTGGTTCTTTGAGAAAATCAACAAGATAGATAAACCCTTAGCCAGACTAACCAGAGGGCACAGAGACAGTATCCAAATTAACAAAATTAGAAATGAAAAGGGAGATATAAC
>CM052711.1:33895474-33916975 GCA_028551405.1 Uromys caudimaculatus
GAACCCCTGGTCCTCCTGGATGCTGGACCACCAACCAAAGAATACACATTGAGGGACCCATGGTTCAGACCACATATGTGGCAGAGGAGGGTCTTGTTGGCCATCAGAGGGAGGAGAGGCCCTTGGGCCTGAGGGTGTTAGAGGTCCCAGTAAAGGGGAATGCCAAGGTGGGAATAAGGGAGTTGGTGGGCGGGTGGATGGGAGGGGGAATACCCTCACAGAGGCGGGGGAGGTGGGAGGTGATAGGGGAGTTCCAAAGAGGACACCTGGAAAGGGGAAACATTGGAAATGTAAATAAAGTATCAAAAATAAAAATAAAAGTAAAAAAAAAAATGACTTCGTGAAATTGCAGGCAAATGGATGGAACTTGAAAATATCCTGAGCGAGGTAACTCAGTCACAAAAGAATGAACATGGTATGTACTCACTGATAAGTGGTTATTAACCCAAAAATTTGGAATACCCAAGATTCACTTTACAGTAACCATTGGACTGAGTGTGAGGTCCCAAATGGAGGAGTTGGAGAAGAAACTGTAGGAGCTGAGGGAGTTTGCAGCTCCATGGATGCTCCTGGAGACTGGATCACCAACCAAAGAATACACATGGAGGGAACCATGGTTCGGGCCACATATGTGGCAGAGGAGGGCCTTGTTGGCCATCAGGGGGAGGAGATGCCTTAGTATAGGGGAATGTCAAGGAGGGAAGAGGAGAGTGGGTGGGTTGGGGCATACCCTCATAGAGACAGGGGGAAGGGGGAGGACATAAGGGGTTCCAAAGGGGAGATCTGGAAAGGGGGAAACATTTGAAATGTAAATAAAGTATCAAAAAAAAAAAAACCAGCAGGGTATGGGGTATGGGGTTGGAGGGATGGTGTCATGGTTAAAAGCACTTGTTGCTTTTGCAGAGGACCTGGTTGGTCCTCACATGACAGTTTCCAGTCCTCTTGTGGTAACTAACAAACCTCTGTAACTCCAGTTCCAAAGGATCTGACATACTTTTCTAGCCTCTGCAGACACTGTACATATATGGCACAGATATGCAGGCAAAACACATAAAATAAAAAATAAATCTTCTTTTAAAGGCTGTGCCAGGTGTGCCTTTAACCCTGCTGCTGGGTGAGGCGTGCAGAGACAAGAGGACATCTCACTCTCCAGGATGTGTTAGCTACCAGACAAACCCCATGTTCAGTGAGAGACCATGTCTCAAAAGAAAAAGACAGCATATGAGAACAGAAACCCACAGTCAGCATGCACAGACACACCCTACAGACACACGCACACTCGCGCACGCACAAACATACACACATACACACAGAGACATACCCTACACATACACACACAGATGTACCCTACACCTACATACACACACAAACATATCCTACACACATACACACACACACACACACACACACACAAACACAGAGACATACCTACAAATACATATACACACAAACATACCCTGCACATATACACACACACACACACACACACACATACACACACTGACATAACCTACACACACACACAAACACACACAGACATACCCTATGTTCATGCACACACACACAGAGACATACCCCACACATATACACATACACACACAGAGGCATACCCTACACACACAGAGACAGAGAGAGAGAGAGAGAGAGAGAGAGAGAGAGAGAGACATACCCTACTCATACACATACATACACAGAGACATACCCTACACATACATAAACACACACATACACACACAGACATATCCTACACACACACACACACACACACACACACACACAGACATACCCTATGTTCATGCACACACACAGAGAGACATACACACACACATACACACACACACACACACAGACATACCCTACTCGTACACATACACACATAGACATACCCTACAGAGAGAGAGAGAGAGAAAGAGAGAGAGAGAGAGAGAGAGAGAGAGAGAGAGAGAGAGAGAGAGAGAGAGAGGGAGAGACCCTACACACAAACACAGAGATAGAGAAAGAGAGAGATACCCTATATACACACAACATACACACAGAGACATATCTTACATACATACAGAGAGAGATACCCTACACACATACACAGAAATAGATACACACAAACACACTCACACATAGGACATATACCAGACATACACTCACATAAGAAATGAATTACTTAATTAAAAATAAAACCCTAGTTGTTGGAGAGATCTTGTCTCTTCCCAGTAGAGATGGGGAGCCTGAACCAGGAATCACGGGCTGAGAGAGACAAACACTGAAAGACTGGGGAAAGCAGGCTAAGTGAGTTTATGACGATCAGAAAATGAGGTTATTGCATTTGAAACTCCTATATCCTCATAAGAATGAGAGGCTGAAAGGTGATGTCAAATAAGGCAGTGGGAAGCTGGGATAAATGACATTTCTGTAATGTAGGCCAGAAGACATCGGAAGACATAGGATGACAGGTATGGGTGACTCAAGCCTGTAATCCCAGCACTCCAGAAGCTGAGGCAGGAGGATTGCTTACAGTTCCATATCCGACTGGGCTACAAGAGTGACTCCAGGTCAGTCTTAGCTATGGCACAAGATTCTGTCTCAATAAAACAAGGGGGCGTTTCTTATTCCTATCAAAGAAGAGTGACATTTAGGACATCGCCCCTGACATAGTGAGGCTTAGTGGCTCCCATCTGTGTCGTGCAGGCGGGGAACACAGAGGTCCCCAGAGCCACATTAGCATAATGCACGGCTCCTCTATGACATCCTGGAGGGCTCCCATTAGAACTTCAGACTGTTCACCCCTCTGTTCGGAAGATATTTCGACTGCTGTCCTGAAGGCAGGAACAGCTGGGCTGTTAAAGTCAACAGGCTCCTACTTCCACACAGACCAGACTGTGTCATAATTGGAAATGTGAAATATGCCTTCCACTACTCAACTCTCGGGACTGAGGAGGCTTGGTTTTTTCCTCCAAATCCCAGAAAAGACCAGTGCCAGGCTAAAGTAGATGCCCCAGTTTTGTGTGCTCCCTGCCAGAGCACCCCAAAATTTGTGAGCTCAACAGCTCCGTTTGGGAAAGAGGGACATAAACCTGTAGGAGGCTCAGGGAAGCTGGGCCGTTGACATGGACGTGTCAACACATTAGTCTCACACAGGAGACAGTCTCGCCTAGCTCCTTCACCTGGCGGTGTGAGGCTTCAGGCCTTCCGGCCTCTGCTGGGATGCCACCAATTTTGTGAGACCTTCCCAGGGATCTAACAGTGTCTTCACTTCTCTGAGGCTTAAGCCCCAGAACACCAGCGTTTGCACAGAAACATTATCGAAATCCAGACAGCTTTTCTGTGGACTACACTCTTTCCTGTAGCTTCTTTTACTCTTTACCTTCAGCCCCCATCTCCTTTCATCTCTCCTCGGTCTCCCACTGCTCCTCAGCGCCTCCCTCACACTGATGTAGAACTACTCTCCCTGACTCAGCTTGGGTATCACTGAAGGTGGATCTACTCTGCCCCGCCCTGCCTGCCCCTCCCCCTACAGTGTCTGGATCTGAGACTTTAGGTTCTGCCGTTAGAAATTGCAATGTGTTGCTCCCCCAGATATCCAAACAAATCAGAACCATCTCAAATAGCCAGGATTCCTTTTCTACCAGAATCCATCACCAAAGCTACTAGAGAGACAAACATTTCTCCTGTTGCTGTAACTATGAACTGATTACAGCTACCAAAAAGCCTTTGTTCTTGTAGCCTTCCTGAAGGGTAAAAAGCTACTGTAGACAGTGCTTCCTCCCCCCGTGTCTAGGTTTCTTTCTGGCTTATTTTGGGGGTAGAATGAAGGATGAGTGAAAGAATTATTTCACCACATAGATAGATAGATAGATAGATAGATAGATAGATAGATAGATAGATAGATAGATAGATAGATAGATAGATATAGGCAGACAGATAGGTAGGTAGATGATAGATAGATAACTATTTGTCTCAATAAGAATGCAAGCTGCTTTTTCTGTCTATCAGGATCTAGCCCAGAGAACAGCCCACGTGGTTGTTTAAGAGCTACTTAAGCCATGTGACACGACTCCTCACATGTCACATGGCCTCTGCTCCCTGCCACCACTGTCCTCTAGTTTTTAAGGACTGAGAGTAATGTTTCCAGGAGCTGACCAGAAAGTTCTCTGCAGAGCACAGAGGATGCTGTTACATCTTGACGGTCAAAGCCAGCAAAGATCCTTTCCCCTCCCCTGCTCTACAGTCGTACAGAAAAGTGCCCAGACCTTTGAGCAAAGAAATCGGTTCTGTGGGCACTTAACATCTGTGGCAATGCTATTGACAGCTCTGTCCTAACCTTTGCCAAGGCATTTGACCCCCAGCCAAGATCCAGACTGTGGCCAGAAAGAAATGGTGAGGGGCCAGTCCAGGAGCCTGACTCCTCGATAATTATTTGGCTGAGAGCAAAGACAGGAAGCATTAATAATTTCGATTCCTTTTTACAGACAAGACTCATGCCCCAAAGCCAGAGCAACCAGCCAGGGCTCCACACCAACACTAAGCTCAGGCAGATGCTGTAGAGCATTGGTTAGCATTGCGATCTGTTTTGTTTGGTTTCTGTGAAATTTTAGGCAGAATCCCAATAGAGAAAAACAGCAAATGTGTTGGAATCAACCAAAGATTCTGATCACCCTGGCCTCCACCTCAGTCCTTCTCACAGCGCATTGTCTCCCATCCCCCATCCTCCATCCCTGGGCCCTGATGAGAAGTCCCGGAAAACAACTGTACCAGAGCAAGAGAGCAGAGGCAGGCAAGTTGAAGAGCGAATCTGTTCATGCGAAGCCCCTTGAAGAGAGCTACTTTCTTTTTCTGAGTGTAAATAATGGGCTGAGGGATCAGAAGCCTGACAAGCAACCTGTCAACGTTTCCAACCCTCACAGTCTTTAAATATTCAAACACCATGATGTTGAAGGATCTTTGACTTTCCTCTTCATTTTATTTTCCTCTGAATGTCAACAAACACTGTGTTTGCCGAGTGAAGAGTACAGCTCCGCCTCTCCTTGTAAAACAAAAGAGAGGCACTATGAGAAAGAAGATAAAAGGATAGGAGAGAAGCTGAGGATGCTTCAGGCTGCCCTGAAGGAAGGACCACAAGTTAGAAAAGGAGGCAGAAGTTGAGGAAGGCCTTGCAGAGCTACAGTGGTCTCACAGAGACCTCGCAGTCCTGAGCTTCAGTTTACAGGGAAGGAAATTAAGGCCAAAGACACTTTAAGTAGGATCACAAAGACAAATTTAGAAAATAAATAAAACTGGTTCAATTTCTCAGGCCCAAATCAAATTTCTTTTTACTATGATCTCCTTACAGAAAAAAGAAAAGAAAAAAAAAATGTTTCTCACAGTCTGACACAAATATGATCTGCTCTATCCGTGAGCATTTATTGAACCCCTACTGTGATGGTTAATCACTGTCAACTTGACTGGCTTCAGAATCACCATGGAAACACACTTTTGATTGTATCTATGAGGTTATTCTCAAAAGGGTTTAACTGAAGGGTAGGTGGCTCCTCCCATGAGCTAAAGTCCTAAATGAGAAGAAGAAGAGGAGACAAAATAGGAGAAGAAAAAGCTAAAAGTGAGCACCAGAGCTCCTCCCTCTGCTTCCTGACTGCAGATGGGTCACACAGCCAGCCTCAAGTGCCTGTAGCCACACCCTCTCCTCCATGATAGACTGTCCCTCTGTGAGTCAAAATAAAGCCTGTCTTCATTAAGTGACCTCTGTCAGGTATTTTTTCAGGGCAATAAGAAAAATAATACACTGTAACTATATGTGTCTATATGTAACTATTAAATATATGTGTCTTTTACAGCCTTGGGTGTTGAGAAAAAGAAACAAGACACGGTCTCTAGTCTCAAGGAGTTCTCAGACGGGAAAATCGCACCTACATCCCACAATGCTGTCATCATTGTTGCCATGGAGTGTTTGCAGGACCCGAAATATAACTTATGGATCCTGTTGCAAAAACAACAACAACAAAAAAGCCATGCAGGTCCTTTGTTCAAAACGCATAAACCAAATGCTGAGCCCTTTTAAGCCATGGCAACTAGTCAGATTATAAGTCCAAGAATGTTGGCACCCTGGGCATCGGGTAGCATTCTGTAGAGGAAACCCTGCTAACATTGAGTACAAAAGGGAAGTTCTCAGTAGCTACAACAGGGAGAACATGTCCAGGGAAAGATTTGTCTAAAGACACAGAGATGGAAGTACACAGCATATTCAGTATATTTGAGAAATTGAAACAAGTTGGATGTGGCCAGGGCATGAGCCATAAGGAGGAGAAAAACAAGAAAGAAGGCTGTCAAAGGAGACCCTCTTCACCCAGGTTCTCTTAAACGCTATGAGAAGCAGTTACAGGGTAGATATTGGTGAACTGTTGATAATGCCGAGATACGATCCAATAGGTAACTTTGAAAAGAAATCTGGGCAGCAGAGGCAGTGTGGATGGAAGGAGAATGAGCCTGGAGATGGTTGGGATGTCAGTGTGATGGTCCAGCTGAACCAAAAAAAGAAATATCCAGAGGGCATCAAATACTTAGGAAAGGTTTCTGGTTAGTGTCAGAAACTTGAGGTTCACCCATAGACTAAGGCAAACGATGCATGAAGTGTAACTGTGCTAACCTCAAGTGAGAACGAAAGTGAGCTTCAAAAGTAAAGATGCAGATGGGAGAAAGAAGCTTCAAAAGTTGGTGCTTTCAGAAAGAGGCCATTGGAGATCCAAGAGAGCAGCAGGAAAGAAGGAAGGAGAAACCTAACACAAGAGTCAAGATAAGGGCCACGGTGCTGATGTAACCAACGGGAGTAATGGAAGCTGTGATGTCCAAAGATCAGGCATGGTCAGTGATGGGTGTCAGGACAGAGACAACAGAAGCCTCTGCCCCGTGTCCCTACTCATTCCGTGGCCAGTCCCCAGTGTAAGCCACGGGAGTCTAAATCACTGGTTCCTCTGAAACGAAGATGGTCCTTGTTTGGTTTGAATGTTTGTGTCACCTCAAAAGTCTGTTGAAATTCTTCCCCCCAGGGACAATGTTGGGAGGTAACTTAGGAGGGAAAAGTGCCTCATGGGAGGCTCTTCTCCATGAGGGAAATCCTAAGAGAGACCCCAAGAGTTAACTCATCCCTTCCACCATTGGTGACACACCAGAAGAGATGATCTGCAAGCTAGACAGAAGGCTCTCACCAGACACCAAGTCTTATGACACCTTATCTTAGACTTCTCACCCTCTAGAACTGTAAAGGATAAAATCTCTGCTTACTTCTAAGCCACTTGATTTGTGACATTTTTTTTATAGCAGCCTAAAAGACTGAGACACTCAGCCCATCATGGCTCACTGAAAGGCATCTGGCCATATTAATGACGGGGATGGATATCTGCTGCAGTTCCCTTCCCTTATCCTCACAGACTGGCACAGTGGCTCCCTGGTCGGCAATCATTCACTCTACTGGGTAATACCACTCCCATCAATTTTAAAAGATTCTCACAAGAACCCAAATGGAAAGACCACTTCACTCTGTTTGTCAGGGATAGCCCTATTGTTTGCCTTTCTGAACTGATAATTAACCAATCTGTCTTGGGCATTGGAATAGATTCCCATAAAGACTCATTTGGGTGTCCACAAGCCAGTCACACACTGTATCATGGAAGAAGACTCCCTGCTCCCTAACCTCTTGAGTCTCAGAGAGCTCCTCCCCTTCAGCCACATGGCTTAGAAGGCTAATGGTCTACACAAAACTTCCTTTCATTGAGCCCCTACTGTGTGTCAAATATTACACTCCATTATCTTATTTTCCCAGATTCTACTAGTGTATTGCTCTACTGTCTGAGAAAGGACACCAGACCAACCAACGTTCATACAATGGTGTTAGGTGACTTGTCCTCAGGAGATGAGAACCAAGTCTGTTCACTATTAATATGGAGTGATAAACTGAAAACACAATTCTAATTTTAGTTAGTGAGCTGATTACGTTAGCTGGGTAAGCTGATCATTAGTAGTCTGACAGGGTTATTTTCAAATGTAGGGGCGGGGGATTACTTAGAGGAGCAGGAGTGACCCAAAGGCAGCTTTTTTTCTTATTTAGTAAAACCCATTTCTCCTACGGTGAGACAAATCACAAACACGATCCATTCCATACTTGGAAATGCAAGCCAGCAAGCTGCACCATCTCTGGCTTCTTTCAGATGCTGTTGCTTCTAATTTGACCTCCCTCCGTGATGACTAGTAGATGCCCACATTCTATCTGTTGGTTAAATATTTTTCTATCTGCCCTGATTCTGGAGAAAATGAAGCTGAAATGAGTTGAATAATATGCCACTAGACACCCAGCTACTAAATGGCAGAGCCAGGATTTCTAGCCAGCTGCAGCTCAACATCACAATGCCAGAATTCTACATACTGTGACTCTGCCACCTCACCCCATGCTTTTCAGTGCAGATATCTAGTGGTCTTCCCACAGAATGTCCATGATGGAAATGTGAAGTTGATTCCTTTGAACTGCAGTAATGAATAAAGAGGAAGGAACATCAGGTCAAAGAGAACCCTTATCCCCACTTTTGAGCATGTCAGGGATCTCAGGTATACTTATTGCTATGGTGGAGGATACGGGGCTGGGTTTGGTGGTGGTGGTGATGGTGGTCGTTTTGATTTGGTTTGGCTTGATTTTTTTTTTTATTCTCTGAACTGGTTCCTGGTTCCTAGGAAATGACCATAAATAAGCATGTTTTCCAATTACCGGCTGTACTCAAAATATTGAACAGCTGGTGACCCTCATGAATGTGGGACAATTGACCAGCCTAAACACTAGCCACATAAAGGGAAAGTCCAAGCTGGTAAAAGCACAAATAACCAATGATGTATTCTTCTGGAAAATAATATCCAGCAAGCAAGAAAACAACCAGAGGTGTGCCAGCAGCCTTGCCCTGTAGCAGCCACAAGACTGGACATAGGAACAGTGGAAGTTGGCTGAGCACACTCCCTGGCTTTTGCCTCACTGAGGCTCCGAGCTCAATGTGTGGCCTGTGCTGGCAGCTGTAATGGCAGCTGCAAACCTGTATGGGGTGTGGATGCCACAGTCACAATACAGAACTGATGAGCTGTGGCTGGGGAGAAGGGTGTATTAGCATGTATGACTTGTACATACTATGGGGTTCCGAGAATCCACATCATAACAAGCTCTTCAGTAGATCCCAACCAGTGCCAAAAGTCAAAAGCCACACCACCTCACCTAAACTTTAAAAACATACAAAATTGGGCAAATCTGTTTTTCTGACTAAGGGAAATTAGGAACCTTATGCCATTAAAGAGAAGTAAATGGGAACAGAAGGTAAGAAAACTATCAATCCCAAATGTGGGATTCTATCCCAACTCAGTCCCTTAATAGGCCTTGGCCAAGTCATTTGATGTGTCTACAAATCTGTTTCATAATCTGTAAAGTATCAAACATGACACATTGCTCAATGTAGATAAATCTTAAATCAAAACGAACTTTGCGACAATACCTATGTCAGTTAGTAACTGGCCAGAACACACAGCAGCCACTGCGCACCTTTCTGTCACTCAAACAAGTGGTGGGGAATGTGCACGTGAGCGGGATAACTTCATCAGTGGGTAGCTTCATCGACTGTGTGTGTTCTCGGTGACAGCCACAATAGCAAGGTTATCTGAATCCAATCACAGGCACAGTTGGAGAGCAACAGATACAAAGCCAGATCTTCAGGGACAGAGTGTCACCAAGGAAGACAGCCTTGTTCCTGATAGCAATGTTCCCTAATAAACCTTTCCTTTGAGGGACATCAGAACATCGTGCCATGCAACACTAATCAAGACTTCTAAGTGCGTCTCTTTTGTGATCACAGAGCAGAGTGAGTTTCTACAAGATGGGCTAAAGAATACCCAAAAGGATGGGGGAAGGAGAAAAAGCCAAGCACCAAGGGCAGAGTGGATACCAGGCCCAGTGATGATCAGAGATGGACATGTGTGATGTGTGACTTACGGCAGAGTTTCACAATGTGGGTGTGCATACATGTATTGGTGCCTGTGTGTGTGTGCGCATGTGCGTGTGCATGTGTATGTGTGATGCTGTAATTAACGTGCAGATTTTGGTTCAGAATAAAGCTTGACACTTAGCACCTCTATATACCCTGGGAGATCTTAACACTGTATACTTCAAAAGCCCCATAGGACAATACAACAGTGTTTACACAAGGCTGGAAGCCTGGCTCTAATCCAGTGGAGATATGACACAGACTTTGAGAGAGTTAGTTTCCCTGCCTAAACTTGTTTCCTGATCTGGACTATAAGAAAGCTGTGCACCTTTCACAGAGACATTAAGGATTCTATGTGGAATATGGACTAGTACTTGGCAAAGTGATTATCACATGCTAAGCCCCCCAAGGGAGCAGTCACAATAAACACCACACACAATAGAATAACACAAAGGCAAGGAGAGCCCAATGGTGACTTGATCATGGTTGCCAAGGTACACTGCTACCTCCCAGCACCTTCTTTGGTTCCTCTGATTTTTTATTTTTTATTTTCTTTTTTGGCCTGGAAGCTTGAGTGTCCCCACAGGCTCTTTGGCCCTCTGTCATGCTCTCTCCTCTCCCTTCCCTCCCATTCACAGCACTGTCAGGTCTACTCAACCTACTTACAAGTGTGCTCAGACTATTCACAAAACCAACACACTCCCCCCTTCCTTACCTGTGCTCCCACCTTCCCAGTTCACACTCCCTACTCCAGGCAGCTTCTGGGACAGGCAGACAGGCAGGTTCAGAGGTCCTTGATGTGCTGTAGCATTTCCACTTGCCCCTTTGCCTCTGGAAGGGTCCTTTGTGAGGCTTGAGTCCAATGCCTTCATCATCTTTGACCTGAACTCCTAAAATATAATAGGCTATATTCTGGCCTGATAGCTGTTTATTATCTAGTCCTTGCAGGAGCCATGCTCATTATGAATAAGGACCCAACAAGACAATGGCTTTCACTGGACTGGTACTTAATCTCCTCAACAGGCAAGCACAGGCAGAGCATAGTGGGCCGTGAAAGTCAGGTCCAAGTAGAACCTCTTGAGCCTCCCGAGTCAGACTCCAGACCCTGGGGGTCTTATCATGTTTGGGTAGTTTGTGAAACAAAGAAATGAAAACCCTAATAATCCCTAAGAAAGGATGGGAAGATAAGAGATGGGCAGAGAAGAAGAGGAGCGTGAGGAAAACGGAGGAGGAGAAGACGCACGGATACTTCCCTCCTGATATCTTGCTGCCGTTCTCAACATTTCTTGCTATAGTTCCGCTCAGTCTCTCTCAGCAAAGAAGAATCCTAGGCTGAGAGACAGTTCATATGGCAAAGTTCTTGTCATGGAAGCCTAAGGATCTAAATTTGATTTATTAGAACCCATGTAAAAAGCCAGACATGGTGGTGTGTGTCTGTAATCTCAGTTCTGGGGAGGTAGAGCCAGGCAACCCCCCCCCCCCCGGGGCTCACTGGCCAGCCAGTATGGCCAATCAGTGAGTTCCTGGTCACTGAGAAATCTAGAAGAAAATGGATGGTATCCTGGGGAATAGTGCCCAAGGTTGACTACTAGCTTCCACACAGAACACACACACAGACGCACGCACACACACCTTTAAAAATAAGAATCTTTTAGGAAAGAAAAAGTTAGCTAGATTTTCTTTTCATTAGGAAATGGAAATTGACAAATACTTTCAATTTAATGAATGTTGTCCCTTGGCAGAGGGACATGTCTCAGTTTTTGTTGCAAATACAACATATCCAGCAGAATGAAAGATAAATTGTAAAAATATTATATTTAAAGTAGTTAAATGAAATCCTCATTCCTGATAATTCTGTAACCTGCTTGTGTACCTGCCCACCACCCTTAGTCCATGCCTTCAGTGGGGAGGGAACATAAGAAATGAAGTTTTCTGAGACATAATGTGCTTGACATTCAAGTTTAACTTTTTAAATTCACAGGAAAAAATGGTAATCTAGGAGACCCTGGCTTTTGCTTGGCAGGCACCAGGCACTTGAGAAAACGAATGTCTTTCTGAGATCCAGGGAGCAGCCATCATAGCTAAATGGGAGTGTGAGGAGTCTCTGCTGCTGAGGGGGAGCTCAGGGCACATCGCAGAGCAGAAGGGAGAGGAACACTCCATTCACAATACCTGCAACATGGTTGCCTTGCAGGGTGCCAACTGGGGAGAAAGGACCTTCTCTCTCCAGAGCAGCCTAATTCCACTGAAGGAGGTGAGTTATTCAAGACACGTTGTAATTTCATGTGCAATGTCCTAGCTGGTGGTTTTATTTTAGAAGGTTATGAAACCCTTGGGAGATGGAACCTCACTATCTACTGTGCTTCCTGGATATGAAGGCAATTTGGCTCCTGCCCCAAGCCTTCCCCACCGTGATGGACTGTATCCCCTCTGAAGCTGTGAGTGAAAATAAATCCTTCCTCCCTCAAGCTGCTTCCTGTCAGATATTTGGTCACAATCAGGAGAAAGGTCATTAACAGAGGGCATGAATGCTTTCAAGAATGTAAACTAGTATTTAAAGTGGCCAGGCAATTGGCAGGGTCACAGGAGGTAGCCCAAGTCATAACCCACACCAGCCAGCCATACTTAGCCACCAATGCAGTAACAACTGAGAACTGGGATTCAAAGCACATGAAGTCGTTACTGTTCACCAGAGTCAAGCCAGGACCAAAACCAGTATAAGAAGCAAGCAGACTTCTTCTCCCTGGCATTTGTTGCTGTGGTCCCATAGATAAGCTTCTTTCTGCACATTACTCTGCCTGGAGATAAAAAGGAGGAAGAGGACATGAGAGAGGACATGGTCCCAAGAAGAAGTATGAATTTAAAATGACTGAATTTTAATTCTCTAAGTAAATACTGAAGTGACAAGAAATTAAGTTAGAGTCTCACCAAACTACATTTGAATGTAGTTTATTTGATGGCTATAAAAATATATAAAATATAATATGCATTTATATAAGATATAAATATATAAAATATTGATATAAAAATTAAAAAGCCCTATCACATGTCTATACATCTGAATTGGAACTGTAAAGACAAAATAGATGTTGGTTCTACACCCATGAGGTTTGGAGTCTAGTGAAAAGCCAGTGGTACCACCATTACAGAGCAGTGCTGGGCTCTAAAACAGAGGAAACACCCTAAAATCATAAGTGTGGTTGTCTTGTCTGGAGTGGTAACATCAAGTAAGCTGGTGACATCAGCTCTGCAGCATGCTTTCCTTGCTATTTCCCAGAATTCAAAGAAGCAATAGTATGACAGCCAGCCTTGGCCACCTGCGCCAGGATGGAGTTACCATCCACAGTAGAGAGTTACGGAACAAGCCAGAGGGTTAGGAAGCTTGCTAGACCTGAGTTGTCAGGACCCACCAAGACCTACTGAATGAGAATCTCTAAGTGTGTATTTTCACAAATGCCCAGACAGTTTGGATACACACAGAGATGAGGAGCACAGAGAAGCTTGAAGTTATGCACAGTGTGTAACCTTGGCATCGGGAGAGGATTACCCAGAGCTGACTTCTTGCTGACAGAGTAGTCTCAGGCAAGTCTCAGTTCTCCAGAGTGAGTGATAACTCTGACTGAAGAGAGGACCCATGGTAGGGAAGGGCAACAGGAAAGAATAAGAAAGCATTAAGATAACTCCTGGTTTTGTAACAGAGCCCAGTCCAGTGAAAATATTCAATCCTTGTTCTCTCTAAAAATATCCAAAATTATCTGCCAGTCTAAGAAGACTGAGAAAATGCTGATTCAGAATTCTGGGTGTGTTTCCTTGGGAAAGCAAGCTATAGCAACTCTGACAGCTGAAACCATTACTGCCGTGTGTGTCAGAAGATCCCTGCTGCTATATCTGACAATTCTTCTCACTGCTTCCTGCAGTGCATAATCAGCCCCATGTTCTGGTGAAAAGAAAACTCTCTGGTCCTCAAGAGCACTCTGCTGAAACAACACACCTCTTAGGTACCTGGAATCTCAGCAAAGACCCCTGGGTAGAAGCCACAGAGTCAGGTTTCATGTCCAAACAAAAAAGACACTGGCAGCTTTCAGAAATGCTCAAACATAGCGTCATTTTCCCAAGAGCAAAGCCCCTGGCCCCAGATTTTGATTGTGAAGCGCTGTCATTGGTTGTCTGTTTTAGAATACACACACACACACACAGAGAGAGAGAGAGAGAGAGAGAGAGAGAGAGAGAGAGAGAGAGAGAGAGAGAGTCAATTCTTCTACTCTCAGTTCCTTCCAAACAACCCAACTTCCCTCCTAGAATTTAGTCAATACTTGTTCATCATTAGCCATGCAAGAACTGCATTAGCCACTTGGGATGAAGGAATCCCTTGGGAGGAAGCCCCTCTGATGGCAAGTGCGTGAACAGCCTGCGCCTCTATGGC
Source organism: Uromys caudimaculatus (assembly GCA_028551405.1). Taxonomy (NCBI): domain Eukaryota; kingdom Metazoa; phylum Chordata; class Mammalia; order Rodentia; family Muridae; genus Uromys; species Uromys caudimaculatus. Next base: position 33,909,893 of record CM052711.1, read on the forward strand.
ATGAGACCATTTAGCAGGAGACCTGAGAGGAGTGCTACACTGGGACCACGTGATTCCTGTGGGCCTCCTAGTCTTGGCCAAACTAAATGAGTAGCCTCGGGGTGAACACTGTCTGCTGTTCTGGCTGGCCTTTGAGTACTGTGGTGTGAGCACATATCTCTGAGAGAAGCTAGCCTGTTCACTGCCTTGATCTCCAGATAAAATATTGATTAGGGAATTTAAAATTTTGAAGTGATTTAGGAGCCCTGAGATAGGGACATAATATGCTATGCCCAGCTGCATTTTGAGTCATCTGTCTCCTGTCAGCAAGCAGAAGGAAACTGACAGAATCAATACAAACATGTCTGAAGACAGGTTAAACTCATTTCCTTCCCCCTGAGGCTATGGATGCAAACGGTGAGGCCTGGAAGCTGATGACTAAGACCAAGGCTGCAATCCCATCGGTCTGGCACTGGACAACACAGGCTGCTGAGACCATGCCTGCCCTTCCTTCCTCACTGGCTAATTCAGGTCTCTCTGCTAATGTGTCTGGAACTTCCATCCTCTTCCTTCCCTTCCTAGGGTTTAATAAGATCTAGCCTCTGACCTAAATGGAAAATAACAATAATAGCTGCAACATATTTAACAACTGATGTGTGTCAGGAATCTTGAAGTTATCACCATTATTTAACTTCCCAGAGCCTCAGATTCCTTACATTTCTGTGACAGAAGGTAACTAAGCCTTCTTTATTTGAGTCGATGGATGCAGATACATGGTGGCTGCCATTAATGACACTGAATTGAACACTTAAAAAGATTAAAATAGTAAATTTCATGTTTGTGGTGGTTTGAATGAAAATGCCCCCAATAGGTTCTTATATTTTAATGTTTAGTCACCAGGGAGTGGAACTGTTTGAGAAGGATTAGAAGGATTAGTAGGTGTGGCCTTGTTGGAGGAAGTGTGTCACTGGGACTGTGCTTTGAGATATCAAAAGCCCATGCCAAGCCCAGTTTCACTCACTCTGCCTGCTGCCTGAGGATCAGGATATAAAGCTCTCATCTGCTGTTCCAGCATCATCCCTGTCCACTTTCTAACATGATAATAGACTAATCCCCTAAAACTATAAGCAAGCCCCCTGTCTTGGTTAGGGTTGTACTGATGTTCACATGATACACCATGACCATGGCAACTCTTATAAGTAAAATATTTAATTGGGGCTGTCTTACAGTTCAGAGGTCCAGTCCATTATCATCATGACAGAAAACATGGTCGCATGCAAGCAGACATGGTGCTAGAGAGGAAGCTAAGAGTTCTATAGTCCTGATCAGCAGGCAGAAGGAAGATAGAGACCCATTGGCCCCGGCTTGAGCTCCTGACCCCTCAAAGACCACCTCCACTGACACTCTTCCTTCAGGAAGGCCACATCTACTCCACCAAGGCCACACATGCTTATTATTTCAAATAATGCCACTCCCTGTGAGCCTATAGTGGTCATTTTCATTCAAACCACTACATCCCCAATTAAATAGTTTTTTAAGTAATAGTTGCCATGATCATGGTGTCTCTTCATAACAATAGAACAGTAATATAAATATATATATAATAAAATTATATATTCTTATACATATTAATATTATGAATATATTTCTTTATTATAAGATATAATGTATTATGAATATGTATAATATATAAGGCTATATATTTTTTGTTACTATATATAGTACATAATACATATGAGAATATATATATAATAATAAATAACAAAGTTAAGCAGATAACATGCAATGCACAGAATTAAGAAGTCCTCCATAAAGTCACTGAGGAAAACAAGGATACAAAGCCTGAGTAACAAGTAGCATGTCTCAGGTACCAAAGCTTCTGAGTGACAGAGCCAAGCATTTGAACTCTGGTCTGCCAGATGCTAACAGCAATGCATTGTCTTCTGAGTGACACTGTGGCACAGAAGAAAGGAGAAGTGTGCTTGTTTGCCATGTTCTTCTTGCTACTGTTTGCCTAGTTCCCACGAGCATTGCAGGTGCAAGGCTTGCCTTATTCAGTGAGGTTAATAAACATGTCACTCCCAGGAAATGGCTTTACTCCTTCCTGCCTGGAATATGGTCCTATGCACCTGAAGCATTTATTAACCATGCTGAGAGGCTTGAATGAAAATTTAATTTCTAACTAAACAGTGATGCAAAACAGTAGGCAAAAAAATTACTTGCTTAATCTTACTGTTGCATAACCACCTGGCTGAAGGCAAGATGGCTAACCCCAAGGACATGGTGACATCTCTAAGCTTAGGACTCCTTATAATGCATCTACGCAAGAGGCCTATTTACCATGTCAAGAAGTCCATCCTTAAGTCCTGTTAACTCAGAATGTCTTTTGTGGTGAGTAACTTTTCTTAAATACATATAAAAACTACTTTTCACCTAAGAATATGTCAACTCCCTCACACTACAAGATGTGGAACTGGCATTCTCTGTTTTCTTAATACAAATCTCGGGTTCTCAAATCTCAGTGTGGACTTAACTTAATGATAATCTGTATTTTATTCAACCCTTTCTTATAGCCTAACATTTTTCCCTATTATGAATTAATTCATTCAAAAAGTTGTGTTGAGCCTCTACTACTTGACTCTATGAACCATCTGGAGAGATTTTTCAGACAGTCTTTGATTTTTCTCTCACAAAAATTACCAGAGGAAAGCAAAAGACAGAAACACAGAGGTAGAAGTGGTGTGGTGCTGATGGAGGAGCAAGATAACTTATCAAAGAGTCTAAGTGCGACTTTTGAAATACAACTTCATTCTCCACAGAGGACCCTAGTGGCTGAATATTTAAAACCATCCCAGGGATGGACACAGCTAAGCCGAGGAACAGGAAAACTGATTGGGAAACTGAATATAGTTTGGCAAAGTGATAGCAGAGGAGGCAGGTGAGGGTGGATGATAGAGGGGTGGAGTTGGGTGGCCAAGTATGGCTGATGAAACTGACAGGCAGCGACCAGATCTGGAAGCCAAGTAGGTCTTGACTAAGACAATGTGCGTTCACTGCCATTTGTTTGAGATGTGTGTGTGTGTGTGTGTGTGTGTGTGTGTGTGTGTGTGTGTGTGTAATTATACTCAAGTCCATACCTACAAAGAATATACTATTAGGCAATTAAATTGTAACTCAAAAAGGTAAAGATTGGAGCATAGTGTTTACAGAATAGTAAGAGGATTTAATTTATACTTCAGAAAGATTCCGCATGTGGAGAATATATTATTATGGTATAAATATAGAGACATAGAGACTAATTAGGGGACTATTAGAATAGTCCAGATGCAAGGCATTGATGATCTAAATTAAAGTAACAGAAGGAAGAGCTTGGGAAGGGGTCATGAGTATGGTCTGCATTCCTGGGCCATTTGCTCAGATGTCTTTGTCCAGAGTTCAGTGGCAAAGCATCATATACACTTGTTCCCTCAGCTCAGACACACGATAGGTGGAGGCTCCACAGGGAAGACTCTTGGAGATGAAAAGGAAAATGCATATTAGCCAGACCTCTTAGTCACTGCTGGTCTCTCTTATGAGCTGTCAGGGACAAGAAAACTGTTCCAGTGAGATGCTTGCTTGTTTGGTAGAGGTAGCTTCTTTCATTTTCCTTAATCCACAGCAGGAAACAAAACAATTCTGATGCTAAGAAATGACCCAAACTGCCATAGCAGATTATAAACATGTCTTTACATTTATAGAATCAAGAAGGATCCGCTTTCCTCCTCGGATATCACAAAGTAAAATGAAGTGTGTAAGGAAAGCCTTCTTTTTCAATTTCAAAAGTAGTGTGAGAGATCATGCTAATTTTCAATTCTTTATATTCTTCTTCTGTGAGAGAAATAGGCACCAGGCCAAGGTCTTTACAGAAGCCCATGAAAGAAGCATAGCCTCTACTTCATTGACCCTATTGGCGTGCTTGTGACTTGCTTTTCCAACCAAATGTGAACCAAAGAGACACCTGCCATATTCTATGTGTGCCACAGCCATTGTAAGTTCCAACTGCATCTCATAAAAAGAGTGACAACAGATATTACCTGTTTCTTCCATTATAACTCACTTGGGGGAAGGAGGAGTATGCACAGAGACTAGAGATTGGTATCAGGTGCCATCCTCATTTGCTCCCCGCCTTGGTTATTGAAACATCACGTCTCACTGAACACAGAGCCTCACCAATTCTGCCAGATTGGCACAAATTGAGCTTTAGAAATTCACTTTCTCCACCTCCCCAGCAGCACACATGCAGTGCTGCTAGACCTGAGGATTTATGTGAGTCCTAGAGACTCAAACTCAGGTCTCCATCCTTGCATAGCAAGCACTTTACTGACCAAGTCATCTCTCCAAGCCCACACCTTGGTTTATTCTTAGAGTAAGAATAATAACTGTAACTTTAATTTGTTTCAAACCTTATTTTTAATGATGGTTCTTAAAGACTTTAATCTCCCTTTTTAGCCCACTTCCCACCAGAGGTAGTGGGAAAGAAAGGATATGGCAGAAGTAGACCTGTTTAGAAAGGTTCTTTGGAGCAACTCCCTTCTGTGTTGTCTGGATATTGCAGTTCAGTTTACAGGTTAGCAGCAGCAGCTCGATCCACTTGCAAACACTTCACGGATACACCTGCAGTCCAGTTCGGTAGAGTCAGGATAGCAAGCATGAATCAGCAGAGGTGGCACTACCTAGCAAAGACAAGTCAAGCCTCAGCCTCCGCTCAAGTCAGCAGGGACCAGTAAAAACACTGGGAGAAGTTTGCTGTGCCTCTCTCAGGGAAGTGAAGCCTAACATTGCATAGCTAGCCCTATAAGCAAGCCAAGATCAGGATCCATCACTGTCTGTCAAGTCCTATTTAAACTCCCTCCAAACATCACGTGTCCTCCACAGGTCTTGCCTCAGCATGGGTCTTGCCTCAGCACATGCATCTTTCTCAGCTGACATCACTCTGCCAATCAGATAGAGTCCCTGGAAGTGACAAGAAACTTGAGCACACCACTAGAAGTTTTTTGGTATGTTTCTCTCTATGGAGTCCTAAAATATGGAGCTCAACTACACAGTAGAAGGCAGATCAATACAGTTGTTAACAAAGAATCCTTCATCACTTCAACACAGGAAGGAAACTACACCCTAGAAAAGGCAAGAAAGTAATCTTTCAACAAACCCAAAAGAAGTTAGCCACACAAACATAATTCCACCTCTAACAACAAAAATAACAGGAAACATCAATCACTTTTCCTTAATATCTCTTAACATCAATGGACTCAATTCCCCAATAAAAAGACATAGACTAACAGACTGGATATGTAAACAGGACACAGCATTTTGCTGCATACAGGAAACACACCTCAGTGACAAAGACAAACACTACCTCAGAGTAAAAGGCTGGAAAACAATTTTCCAAACAAATGGTCCCAAGAAACAAGCTGGAGTAGCCATTCTAATATTGAATAAAATTGACTTTCAACCAAAAGTTATCAAAAAAGATAAGGAAGGATACTTCATACTCGTCAAAGGGAAAATCTACCAAGATGAACTCTCAATTCTGAACATCTATGGTCCAAATGCAAGGGCACCTACATTCATAAAAGAAACTTTACTAAAGCTCAAAGGACACATTGCACCTCACACAATAATAGTGGGAGACTTCAACACCCCACTCTCATCAATGGACAGTTCATGAAAACACAAACTAAACAGAGATACATTGAAACTAACAGAAGTTATGGACCAAATGGATTTCACAGATATCTAAAGAATGTTTCATCCTAAAACAAAAGAATATACCTTCTTCTCAGCACCTCATGGCACCTTCTCCAAAACTGACCATATAATTGTTCACAAAACAGGCCTCAATAGATACAAGAAGATTGAAATAATCCCATGCATCCAATCAGATCACCACAAACTAAAGGCTGGTCTTCAATAACAACAAAAACAATGGAAAACCCACATACTCAGGGAGGCGGAACAACGTCCTGCTTAATGATAACTTGATCAATGAAGAAATAAAGAGAGAAATTAAAGACTTTTTAGAATTTAATGAAAATGAAGGCACATCATATCAAAACTTATGGGACACAGTGAAAGCAGTGCTAAGAGGAAAACATATAGCTCAAAGTGCCTCCAAAAAGAAACTGGAAAGAGCATACACTAGCAGCTTGACAGCACACCTGAAAGCTATAGATGTTCATGGGTTGGCAGGATTAATATAGTAAAAATGGTCATCTTGCCAAAAGCAATCTACAGATTCAATGCAATCCCCATCAAAATTCCAACTCAATTCTTCATAGAGTTAGAAAGAGCAATTCTCAAATTCATTTGGAACAACAAAAAACCCAGGATAGCAAAAACTATTCTCAACAACAAAAGAACTTTTGGGGAATCACCATCCCGACCTAAAGCTGTATTACAGAACAATAGTGATGAAAACTATATGGTATTGGTACAGAGACAGACGGGAAGATCAATGGAATAGAATTGAAGACCCAGAAATGAACCCACACACCTATGGCCACTTGATCTTTGACAAAGGAGCTAAAATCATCTAGTGGGAAAAAAGACAGCATTTTCAACAAATGGTGCTGGTTCAACTGATGGTCAACATGTAGAAGAATGCAAATTGATCCATGCTTTTCTCCATGTACAAAGCTCAAGTCCACATGGATCAAGGACCTCCACATAAAACCAGATACACTGAAACTAATAGAAGAGAAAGTGGGAAAGAGCCTCGAAAACATGGGCAGAGGGGAAAAGTTCCTGAACAGAACACCAATGGCTTATGCTCTAAGATCAAGAATCAACAAATGGGACCTCATGAAATTGCAAAGCTTCTGTAAGGCAAAGGACACTGTCAATAGGACAAAATGGCAACCAACAGATTGGGAAAAGATCTTAACCAATCCTATGTCCGATAGAGGGCTAATATCCAATATACACAAAGAACTCAAGAAGTTAGACTCCAGAGTACCAAATAACCCTATCAAAAAATGGGGAACAGAGCTAAACAGAGAATTCTCAACTGAGGAAACTCGTAGGGCTGAGAAGCACCTAAAGAAATGTTCAACATCCTTAGTCATC
>CM052711.1:33917475-33932478 GCA_028551405.1 Uromys caudimaculatus
TGATTTCTTTATTGTTTCTATTTCTATTTTTAGCTCCTGGATGGTTTTGTTTATTTCCTTTGTCTGTTTGATTGTGTTTTCCTGTAATTCTTTAATGGATTTCTGTGTTTCCTCTTTAAGGGCTTCTAGTTCTTTACCTCTGTTCTCTTGTGTTTCTTTAAGGGTGTTATTCATTAATAATGATAAAGTCTTCTATCATCATCATGGGAAATGATTTTAAATCTGAGTCTTGCTTTTCTGGCGTACTGGGGACTCCAGGGCTTGCTGTGGTGGGAGAGCTGGGTTTTGATGATGCCAAGTGGCCTTGGTTTCTGTTCCTTAGGTTCTTGCCCTTGCCTTTTGCCATCTTGTTAACTCTGATATTAGCTGATCTTACTTTCTGGCTATGGCTTTTCTTACCTGCAGGCCTCTGTATTAATACTCCTTGAAGACCAGCTCTCTCTGAGAGGTGTTTTTTCTACGCTCCTGGGTGAGTAACTTTCACTTGGAGCTCCTTGACTATGGAACCCTGGTGGCCCAGGCAGCCGTCTCCTGCCACAGCCGCCGCTGTTGGGATCCAAGGGGTTTCTATGCCTGCCTACCGCAGTCCCTGTGTCTCACAGGTTCGGGGCAGTTCCTGGTGAGCTGTGGAGCTTGTCTTGGACCCACCCCTGGCTTTTCCAAGCTCTCGGGAGGGTATCCCTCTCTGGGCGCTAATTAGCTGGAGCCCTGTGGCCCAAGCTGAGGCCCCTGGCCGCCGGTGCAGGCCAGAAGTTCCTGTCCCTCAGTCTCTGTGGCCCCCGGAAACCGGGCGGAATCGGTGAGCACTGGGGCTCGTTTTGCCCCCACTCGGGGCTTTTCCACGCTCCTGGGAGAGTAACTTTCTCCCGGTGGGCGCTGCTTGACTATGGAACCCTGGTGGCCCAGGCAGATGTCTCCTGCCTCAGCCGCCGCTGTTGGGATCCAGGGGGTTTCTATGCCCGCCTACCTCAGTCCCTGTGTCTCGCAGGTTCGGCGAAAAGGCTTTTTAATATCAGGAAAATGTTTATGAGAAAGCCCATAGACTTGATTCACAACACAGGCTTGGTGACCTCTGGGGATGGAGTGGAGAACACAGGGCACACATATATTTATTTGTATATATTTATTCATTTCTAGGTCTGGGATCATGGGCATTGACATCAGAAGGTGGTTAGATGAGCTGGCGTCTAAAGTCAGTTTCAAGTCACAGACCATATGTTTAGATCAGCCTTAGGGCGATACATTTGGGGACTCTCTCCAGTAGGCTTGCCTTTTAGGAGTATTTTGACCCATCACCATCTTGTTGGGCTGGGAGCATAGAGTATGTCTTCTGGGCTAGGGTGAAATAAGAAAACGGTTTCTTGGGCTTTTTTTTAGAATAACTCATCAGATTAAACAAGATTTACTGCAGTTGGGAGCTATTCAGAGCAGCAAATGGTTATCAAGTCCCTGTTGGGATGCAATCATTATTGAGGGACCAAACACAGAGCCCTGAGTCCCTCTCTAGAGATGTTTATGGTCTTAGAAATCAGAAAACCAGCTCTTGCACTCAATGTGTTAGATACTACAGGTATATTGGGGAGGGGTCACTCAGGCAGCACCACAGAGCGACACTGAGAAGAGCCTGTGGGTTTAGAAGGTCACATTATCTCTCCTCCAGTGATCTCACCATGTACCCATGTAGTACCCCATTGTGGTGGTTTGAATAGGTATGGTCCCCATAGACACATGTATTTTAATGCTTTACCCATAGAGAATAGCACTATTAGGAGATGTAGCCTTGTTGGAGTAGGTGTGGCCTTGTTGAAGGAAGTGTGTCACTATGGGGGTGGGCTTTGAGGTCTCCTTTCCTCAAGCTCCACCCAATGTGGCATACAGTCTCCTGCTGCCTGCAGATCAAGATGTAGAACTCTCCAGCACTATGTCTGTCTGCACACAGCTATGATTCTCACCATGACGATATGGACTAAAGCTCTGAAACTGCAAGCCAGCCCCAATTAAATGTTTCCTTTACAAGAGATGATGTGGTCAGGTTTCTCTTCACAGCAATGAAATTCTAACTAAGATACCCACACATGTCCAACTTGGGGAAGCAATGAGTTTTATTGGAGTTACTTATAGTCATATGGGTGAAGGGTTACTTACAGGAGCAGAAATGACTCAAAGACAGTGAGTCACTGTAGGCCACCCCAGCATAGGTGACAGCTCCAAAAGCTGGGGACCTGGAGCACACTGCACAGCCTATCACCACCAGGCTTGCTGATATACTTCATAACACAGGAAGGTGACCTACCCCAGGGGTCTTGTCCCTCTCACCCTAGGGAGGGAGACATGGGTTGTCCACCAGATACTCTGTATCTGTCCCCAAACTTAAAAGCTGTTATGGAGTTCTCCAGTTGCAGTGAAGGAAGGTTATTTCCTTTGGCTTGACGGAGTTTTATAATTTAAAAATTCAAATTTAAATTCAAATTCTGCAATAATTCTCTGAAGTCTGAGGGAATGATAGGGATTTCATTTTTCAGTTGAAGAAATTGAGGCTTAGTAAGTTTGTGATGTAATGTGGTAGATAGAGAACATGAGTTCCACACCCCTTCAAGCCCAGGGGGCCTGAGCTAGACGCTCTGGGCAAGCCTGGTATGACTGGGCAGAGACGTACGTACCTCAAGCAGAATGTAGTCTGACATGGGTGATGCAGGCTTCCCACCCAGAGCTTAGCACTGCCTTTGCGTTCTGGTTGTTTCAGTGATTGGAGGCTTTGGGTGGACATTGGCTCTGTCTTCTGTGCCCCTTGCTGAGGATGATTGGCTAGGGTGGGGATTTCCACCGTTATTTTAGGAACACTTCTTATAAAGGTAGATGATATTTTCTGCTCATATGAATAGGAATTTTTTCCCCTGTCACATCATATTCCTTTCGTGTTCAGGAGGTGATGATACCCACGCATCACCACTAATATGGGCCATGTTTCAGGCCTAAAATCCATCAAGTAGATGTGCATCCAGCACCACCCCACTCACTGCCTGGTCCACAGGGCTAGGGATGATCGTTAAGAGAGGGACAGGATGGGAACATCTTACTTTAGCTGTTCCTTTCTTGGAGGGCTTTGCAGGTCCCTGGCCTGGCAGAGAGTGAGCACTCACACAAAACATGCTTGGAAGAATATATGTTTTAAGAGGATATCATATGAATATTTGCTGACAGTGTCAATGTCCCCAATGTCCCATAATATGGGAATAATGTTATTTTGATGACCAATCCCTTATGGCTACAAGATTATCCCACATTTTCTCTTTATGAGTTCCCTCCGGAGGCAATGATAATTACAGAGGACTTTAGTGAGTGTCAAAAAAAAAAAAAAAAAAAAAAAAAGATTTGATGGGCGGAGGAGACAGCTCAGTCAGCAGAGAGCAAGGCTCCAGGCCTCTCAGTCTTTCTTCAACTGTGGGCCCATTTGTGATCTCCTTTCAATTTTCCCCCAGTCCCATCTTCTGAACAGGGAAACTATCAGGGGACCTAAGCATAGCCTAGTAGAGTAGGGCTCTCTCAGGTACCTGGACAACAATGATGTAAAGAGGCTCGGTGACTTTGAAGTGTCAGTAGCTTTAATCTATCAAAAGCCCCAGAGGTGAAGACATTTTGGGGAAGCTTGCTGGTCCCTGGCCACCTCCCACTGAAGACCTTCCAATCTGCCTGAAGCTTGGAAGAAGACAAGTCTGTGGATTATCACAGTACCTGGCCCACGATCAGGCATCTCTTGTCTGTCCCTTTGAAACTGTAAAATATATACTCTCCAAGACAGTGGTTGGTATTTCTCCACTGCAGGCTACACTAGCTTGAACTGAATCAGTAGGGAAATGCTCTGTTTGTTTGGAGGTCATGTGGCTTTGAAAAGAGAGTCTGAACTCTGGCAGGAGAAGTCCCTAGGTCCAGTTCCTGCTGCTGGCTGAGTGACATTGAACAAACCAGCGTGACTGTCCTGAGATATTTATGTACCTTTATGGAGGAGCTTGGTTCTTTCTACATGTGAAACCTCGCTTTAACATTTGGATATAGTCAGACATCAAGAACAGAAGTTATTGTACTCATGATTACTTGAGTCCAGTCAATGGTATTGGACTAAGTAAGGTCAGGGCAAAATGACATGCCATGCTGTCCCAAGCTCTGCCATAAAATTCACTTTTGGAGTCTCTCTTGTTCTCCACTGTCTCTGTCATGTCCTGCATGCCCCTTCCCTCTGCTGGCTGCACTTTGCGCTTTCATGAAGGGCCTGCTGATTCTTGTCACCTTGATAAATAAGATCACTCAGGTCTTCAAGTGAATTGCGACCTGCTCAGCTAGCCTGTCCAAGCTGCTCCTAGGTGTAGATACTGCCACTCGGCCCTCTGACTCCTTCCCCAGAAGCTCAGTGCAAGAACAACAAAGAGAGTTGGATTGCTGGGCACGGAGACTTACAGATGGCTTTGGTATTGATAGCAATAATGATAAAAGCTTAATGATAAATATCCATTAGGATATCTGCTGTAGAGGTAAGTACCTTCCCTATCATTTCATTTATGCCTTGCGATTCTTTGGGATTCTATTTGCTAATTGAACATTGGCCAAGCACAGCGTTGATTCCTCCACCTTTTTGATGTATCATCCATTTTTGCAGGATTCTGTAGAAGCTTCCCCCATCTCAGAGTTATATAGTAATTTAGAATCAGCAAAGAAGACACAAAAAGAACATGTCTGATTACCTGGTAACTACAGCTGGCCACCTTTTAGCATCGAGTCACATTTTATTTGACAAGTAGTCCAAATTTTATAAGTAACAAAATGTGAGAGAGCTCAGCAAATCATTCAGTGGCCCTCACTTCTGAGTCTCTCTGTGTCCTTCAGCAGCATAGCCAGGTTTAGCATCAGGTGCTGAGAGAAGGGTAGCTAAGAGAAAGAGGTCCCCTTGTGTGAAAACACCAAGGCCTGTCTGGGCCCGGGTTCTTTACTAATAGCACAAAGAAAATGTTTCTAACATGGATATGCCTGTATATTCATGAGAGTAACTAAATATCCAGGTGTGTGTGTGTATGTTGAATTATATTGTAGATTTGTAGATGGATGACCTGCTTGGGACATACGACTATTGGTACTAAAACCAGGATAGCCCCAGGCAAATTGGGATGGTTTGCCACTTTAGTGGCAAAATGGGGTTGTACTTCATTCATCATTATTCTGGAAAGCAGTGTTCTTTTTGATTAATGGTTTAGGGATTAGAGTCAGATATGGTTCAAAGCCCAGTTTCACTACATGCTATGAGACACTTGGCAAGACATACTTTGTACTTCAGTTTATCCGTTGATAGAATAGTGATGGCAATTGTACTGTATATGATTATTACAGAGATTAAAGGACACCCCTAATGTAAAGCCCCTGGCACACAGAGGGGTCACGATAAGTGTGATAGCCACTGTGTGATTATCTTAGAGAGAGCGTTAGCCTTATCCCCAAGGGCTCTCTGTTCTGAGCCTAGTTTCCACATGATGTCTTGGTATCAGTCTTTGGTGCAGAGTGTCACTTGCAAGGCTATAGGGCTACTTCCTGGGGCAGTTTGCTGATTAACTAGAAGGCGTGTGCCATACCAAGAGCTTCGGATGGGGGCAAGGTTACCCCGGACCAACATCTATTCCATAGAGTTGCATTCTGCATTCTGAGTACCACCTATGATGAACAGTCATAAGGCTAAAGCCCATCCTGGAGTATCAGCCGGCAGGAAATCGGCATCTCACTGAAACCCTCCCCTGAAAGCATGTCACAGAGAAGATGGGAGGGAAATGTTTCTATGGTGGCCAGAAAATACAAGAGCTAGTTCTCCAAAGGCATAACAGGCAACCAGTGTCATCCGACAGGCATGTTGTTTATATATAATAGTGTTGATTATATATATACACACACACACACTTCCATATACTTCATGCACACTGCTGTATGCATGCTTTCAGCTCTCTGCCAGAAGACACAAGTATAGGGTTTGCTTCTCCAATGGCCTGCCTCTCTTCTGATCTCCATCGGATGATGCCAACATTATTGACCTCCTCTAAATTTCTCCCAGTGCCTATTTCTGTCTCAGTTCTGTTCCATGCCTGACTTTTCTTCCCTTGCTTTGAGGAGTGGAGACCCTGCTTTGCAGGATAACAAATAGAACTGTCAAGCCCATCAATGCTGCCGCCTGCAAAGATAAATGGGGCGACACATGGAGCAACCTCTGTGAATCCCAGGGCCCCAGCAGGAGCTGACATTGTGACAGATGGGGGGACAAGTGGCGCTGACACAATCAGGTCGCGTGAATGTTGGGAGGGGGTAAGGGTGGTGTCTTTCCTCTATTGGCTCCCCCTCTCCCTCTGCCATGGACATGCTATGTTTCTGGGATCATAAAAAGATAGCAGGCAGGTCTTTGCTCTTCCTAAGGCCTTGAGCGTCCTCCCTGACAGAAGCATGGGGCAAGGAAACAGGTTGCCTTTGGGTACCCTGCATTCTCAGGAGTGACAGCTGAGTTATCTTGCAGAGAAAACTCTTCTTGGGCAAAGGTCCAGGGCCAAGTTTGCCTTTAACCCTTTGCTGCATCCTTCTGCATCCTTCTTCAGCCTTGTTCGACCTGCTCACGTGCTTCATTGGTCCTTTCATATAGCCATCAGCTCACAGGATCTCTGGCTTTTACCAGATACCCCTCCCTGCTCCTGTCAATCAACACATGCTGTAGATCTTTCTATCTTTCTATATAAAAAAATGCACCCCTCTGTGTCCCTTTTCAGTGGGGCCCCATAGGGCATTCTGTTGACAGCTCCCTAACCCTCTTTGCTGAGCAATATAGAAATGAGTTCATTTCCTAGGAGAAGCTTCACAGGGCTTTGGCTTCCCCCAGTGGGGAATGGCCCATAGGATTGGCAACTCCACTCTGGTAGCAACCAAGTGCTTGGTTTTATTTAGAGATGTGTTCCGCATAGTATTTGTTCTTTTTCAGTTTCCCTTTTCATCAGGCCTTTGGACAAAGGTGTAGTTTGGGGTGGACACTTTAATTTGCTCTCTACTTTCAATGGCTTAACATCGAGAATGGCTGCCTGGGATGCTAGTCAGTTCTATTCATGGGACATGTGGTGGGGACCTAGTTTCCAGGAGGTGACACACTGGCTGCTGTGAGTTGGAAGAGGCAGAGGGGCAACAGCATAGGTAAAGATGTGGGCGACTGCATTTGGAAGCTCATAGCTCAGTTGAGAAGAGTGATCATGTATGAATAAGTTTAATACAAGGTCAACCCTGAGAAATGGTCAAGGAGGCACCATGAGAAAAGGAAGAGGGAAGGCATCTCCATTAGTTACTTTTCTGTTGCTGCAAGAAAATATTCAGGCAAACAGCAACTTAGAGAATAAAAGGAGAGAGGCCATGATGGCAGAGGAGGCATGGTAGCTGGGGGGGGGGGGAAGACAGATTAGAGAGACAGAGACAGACAAAGATGGACAGAGACAGAGAAAGAGAGACACACAGAGACGGAGAAAGACAGAGGGAGACACAGAGAGAAAGAATACTTGGGACTTAGTTAGGACAAAGTTAGATATAGTCTTAGGATCTTAAATTTCAGCTTTCGGAAAAGTGACAACATGGTCCTTTATCTTACAGTTCTCATTATAGGATTCTCAGCACCATTAGGTGCTGTCCTTGGTGACAAGTGAGGAAATACATATCTAACCATAAAGCTTTCTATGATTTCTGGGCACTGTAGATACCTTTAATCTTAGGACTTCAGAGAGAGAGAGGCAGGTGGACCTCTGGGAGTTGGTGACCAGCTTGCTCTACATAGCAAGTTCCAGGTTAGCCAGGACAACATAATAAGACCTCTGCAGAAACAGAACACACAAAAACCCAGACAGACAAACCAGCGACCTCCCAAAAACCCCAAACAACTGAGGGTGATGGGCACCAAGCGAAGGGTGGAAAGAAGGGAGGAGCCAATATTGAATGTCTGCGAGGAGCACAAATGAATATGTATCAAGTACTTAACCTCTTTTAGCCTCAGTTTCTCAACTTTGCATAGGGATAATGGATTAGGCTTGTCCTAAAGTGAGACTAATGATCCTTTGCTCACAAGACTATTGTGAGCCTCGTTAGAGAAAATACATGTAAAATGTTTGTCACATTATACCATTATCCTCCCGCCTTCCGGTCCATTGTGACAGGCAGCTCTCTAATGGACAGCCGTATAAAAGATCATGTGGCTTGTCTATAGGCATGAAGCTGCTGAGGGATGCTTAAAGTCTAGATGATGGGGAGACTTAACAAGATCAATACCACTTTTGGAAAAGATTATATGCTATACTAGGCAGCAAATAGACCATTGAAACTGGATGTGGAAAGCATTCGTGGAGTCTATTAGAGATGGTTAAACATATCAACACAGAAAAACATAAATAGTGAATTCTGTGCTTGCAGCTCTCTGGCACTTCTTTTTGTCTCCCCCTCCCTTTCTCCCCCTTCCCATTTTCTGGATGAGGTAAGTAAAACTGATGTAATAATTTCTCGGGGAAAACTTGATAAAAAACTATGCACATATAGGCTGTTTATAGTCTGTGAAATTTCTGGATTGGAATAAGAAGACTCCTCATTTTTACAGAAGGCAGTGGATAAATTCTCCTAGGTTCCTAAACTTACAGTCTTTCCACAAATAACCTAAGCGTTTTAGCTAGCCTTTTAAGGTTACTAGCGATCAGTTCAGTGCACCAAAGCAGTGATTCTGTGATCTCTAGTGACTTGAAATAATCAGATGATTTTGTGTAATGAATAAATGAGAAGTTAAGTCTCTGGCACGGATCAATGTGGTAACACGATTTATTTCCTGTAAAGGTAAATGCTCTGCAGTGTAGACCTCACAAATCATTGCTTTAATTCCCTCCTTTCTCACTTATAATGTATTTTGGGTCATTCTGTGAGAGAGGCTTCCCAGTAGTGTGAGAGGAACATATGGACTTTAGGATCAGCCAAATCTTGATTCAGTTTTTGCTAGGTGTGTGACCTTGGGCAAATCACTTAACAGCTCATATTCTGATTGCTTAATAGTAATAACATTTATCATTTATGGAATGTATACAAATTACTGCAGTGATGCACCGGAGAGGCCCTAACCCAGCTCCTAGCTTATACATATAAGAAACTCAGGTAAACAGTAGGTTACTTCTGTCTCCTTCCCCACCATTACTTTAAAATGATGAATGTTTGTAGCAAGGATAAACGGACAGCATATTCGTTAGTTCTGGTGTTACTCATTTGTTAGGTTAAAAAGAAACTGCCTGATAAAGTGTTTCAATGAAAAACGTTTACTGAGACTATGTTTTGAAATGTCATGAAACCTAAATTTATTGTGGAAATCTATGTAAGTACTGTTTTCTGAGCACTAATAACCTAATTTAAGGCCAAACCTTTAGCTCTGAATCAACCAATACTGGACTGTAGAAAGTTTAACCAGCATCTTGATTGGGGAATCGACTTTGCATTCTGTTCTGCTGTGGTATTATATATAGTGGATATTCTAAAGCCCTTAGATTCAGTACGGAAATGAAGAAATATCAATAGCCTGGTGGCACTGGCTTGCTGAAGAATTCTGTGTCCTGTTGGTGACAGAAGCAAACCTTCCTGGTTTGGGGTACCAGTGTACTTCCCAGCCCAGACAGATCTAGACTAACTCTTCAGGGTGGTGCGGGAGTGCACTCTCAGCTCCTGCTGGAACATCACAGCATTGAAATTCCTTTTACGATTTGTTCCAAGCCTCAGATCTGTGAATCATTTACCTGCTGAATTGAGCAAATTGAAAGTGATCACATTTAGGGACGGTTGGTGGAGGCTGTTGCATCCTCCTCTTTAATAGCACCCTGAAAGCTAGTGGGTTTCCCTGATGTTCCTCAAATCCATCCTGCCTACCTCTGCACAAATGAGCTCAGTCGGAGGTCGGACTTATTGATGTTTAAATGAGTATATTTGGCTCGCTGTAGCATCTATCTAAATGAACACTACTTTGGTGCATTGAAACTTAGTGTTCACTGTGAGTTCAGGGGAGAGGGAAGGTTGTGGCATTTCAGTGAGGAGGAAGGCATATAAAACTCATGCTTCCAAGCCAAAATTAGTTGTTAATGGAATTAATAGTTTGGTTACATTATAGAGGGTTATTTAATTTATTTATTATTAATTAATTATTTTATTTATTTACTTCCCAAATGTTGCCTCCAAGTCCCCCTCACAGAATTCTTCTCCCTATAGCCCCTCCGCTTACCCTCTGAGAGGGTTCTCCCCCTGTGTAGTCCTCCAGCCTAGGGCATCAAGTTCTACAGGATTAGGTGCATCCTCTTCCACGAGACCAGATAAGGCAGCCCTCTGCTACATAAGTGCCGGGGGCTCTGGACCTGCCCGTGTATGCTCCTTGGTTGGTGGTTCAGTCTCTCGGAGCTCCCAGGGGTCCAGGTGAGTTGAAGAGAAGGTTATGTTACTGTCAGCATGGTGTCGTAGTCAGTGTTCTATTGCAGTGAAGAAACACCATGACCACAGTAAGTCTTATAAAGGAAAACATTTAATTGGGGCTAGGTTACAAGTTCAGAGGTTTAGTCCATTACTGTCATGGCAGGAAGCATGGTGGCATGCAGGCAGACATGGTGCTGGAGAAGGAGCTGAGAGTTCTACATCTGTATCAGCAGATAGCAGAAAGAGAAAGAGTCACTGGGCCTGACTTGAACTTTTGAAACCTCAAAACCCATCCCCAGTGACACATTTTCTCCAATAAGGTCACACCTACTCCAACAAGGTCACACATTTTAATCCTTTCAAATAGTGCCACTCCCTGTGGCCCTGTTGGGGCCATTTCATTCAAACTCCCACTCATGTGAAACTTTAGGAATGTTCTGAGACCAGAAAAGTGAAACAATAGATCAGGAAAAAAAAATGCTTGAGCAACCAGAGCCTTCTAAACATAAGCATAACTTGTTTGGGCTCTGGGAAGCCAGGCTTAATAGTCCTGAGCTGAAATCATGGAATCATGAAATCATAGAACCTAAAGTTTGCTTGGATTTGATTGGTCACATAGAACTTCTTCCTTGACCTTTGCCCCTCCAAACTCGGTCCCACTTCTCCCATACTGTTTTTATCAAAAACTTTTAGCAGAGTTGTCCAGACATCCATCTTCTATGTATCTACCACCTGGCCTGTCACTGAGTTGTTCATGTCAAAGCTACGATGTGCTTGACTGACTGCACTTGAGTTAACAGTGATTATCCATGACTTCTGTGTTGACAAATCCAATGGTCAGTGCTCTCCCCTCGTCCTGTTTGAACTCTCCACACCTTGGGGGTAATGGCGGCTCTTTCCTTCCCCTTGAAACTGTCGCTTCACATCCTCACTACATGCTTCCTTCCGTTTCTCCTCGGACCTCACTGATTCTACCGCTATAGCCCCTTGGTTGATTTTTTCTCTTCTCATTATCTACTTTTACAGAACTCAGTCTTAGCTGTTGTTGTGGTTACCCCCAAAAGTCCCCTTATCTTTCAAGGTCCATGTGCTTGCACACACCTTCCACATCAAGCCATCTGATTTATATCTCTAACCTTACTCCCTCCTTTCAGTTCTAGATTTATAAACCTAATTTTCTGTTTGACATTGATATTTGTGGCCACTTTAAATTAAGTACAGAAGGTTCTGGTGATGCCCATGTCCCATCTTCTCCATCATCCTAGTATGTACCACCACCCTACTGTGAGTCATGACATTTATTATCCTACTACATATCAGCATACCACCACTATACAATGTGTCTCTGTATCAACCGCCTGATCTTATACATTGTATCTATTGCTCAGCTGTTTACTATTGTATCTATTATCCTCCTGTGTATTATAATAGCTACCACCCTATTATGTGTCATCATAATCACCACCCTACTGTGCACAGCTGCATCCTTTACCTGTGTGCTATCATAGCCTTGCTCTCCCATTTACAATCACATCCACTACCATGCTGGGCCATGATACCTACATCTATCAAGGTACCATTAAGGTCCTTAGGCATGCCTTTAATCAGCTTCCATCTTGACTAGTGCTGCCATCTTCTACTTGGCTTTCTGTCTTTTGGTCTGACCTTTCTTTATGCTATAGTTTACTGTGCCCATAGTAACTTCCTTACTCAAAACCTCCCAATCTTTTACATTGCTTGCAGTATAAATCCAAGCTGATTGGGTCTTTAACCACAGTTCTCGTTCCATTCACCACCATCCAGTCTTGTCATTCTTCTTTCCATCTCTTGAATGTATCACACTTTCCACTTTTCAAGGACTTCATATGTGCTGTCCCCTCAACCTGGACTGGTAATCTCATCTTTAAATTAATGTTACCTCTTAATCCATTAATGTCACGTCTACCAGCAAATCCTTCTAACTTAAGCTCTATAATGTTGTTTCCTATGTCCATGTCTATGGTCAGACTAGTCCTCTGAGTGTTTTCTTCGGGTTAAGAGATTATGTCTGCGTATCACCTATACACACAGGAGCCACATGGTTCATCTGAATGCTCTCTCTCCCTTCACATGTGGAAATTATTCTTCTTTTAAAAGGCCTTTGTTTATGCATCACTCTGAAATGATGCTTTTTTGATCCCCTAAATATAAAGTATTAATTTCATTCTCATTCCACCTCATATGACTTTTATAGCCTTATTTCCGTTTTCTTTTCCTTTTTCCAGCTTGTGTTTGATCTGTGTGGACCCATATTGTGTTGCTCTTATCCGCTGCTCTATCACATGACCATATAAAACACCTTATCTTTATTATGCTGTTGTTGAGTCTATGAGGGGTGAATGACTATCTTCTCTGGAGCTTAGGATGAATGAAGAGAACAGGACAGTATATGGAGACACTATGTGAATCACAGTTGGGGTTTATGAGTCCACTTGATTTATGCCATTGGGTGATGCACTATTTTTTTTTTTCTGAAAGCAACAATAATAAGAATTAATGAAAAAAGGCAAGAAAGAACTTAAGGAGAAGATCGGTTAATCATACATATTTATCTGTTCATAATCTAAGTTCCAGCAGAACACATATCTACAATGTACATTCTTAATAAGAGAAATGTATATATAAAAGATTAGAGATAAAAAATCAGGATAAAGGAGTGCCCAGTACAGCATTCTTAGAAGGAGATTTGGGAGTAAATGTGTGAAATACAGCTTCAGAAAACCAGGTTGGGGCCCTGCTTGCTAAGGTACAGAGTATGGATGTGAACCAGCGAGGCTGAAAAGCATTGAAAGCTTTGTGTACAAGTAGTTTAGGGATTACCAAGACTAATAAAACCCTCCACATGTTATAGATGTTCAACTTATAGTTCAAGGTCTTTGCCTTTATACCTTCAACTCACACCAAGGGAAGTTGCAAGAAATGTCTTTTCTCTGTTACTGACCCCTTGGACACTGACCTGCTATGTTAGACAAAGTTAGCATATATTGCCTGGTGGCAAATATAACAAGGAATCTGGATATTCAATTTTAAGATTTAAATAATTGTTCAGGGATTAAAAATTTGCATATTGGCATACCATGACTTTATGTAACTGATAGATACCAACTATTTCCTTATTGTTATAGTAATTTTGCGTTTAGTATTTTGTATTTTATAGGCCTTTGTAATTTCTCCCAAATCCTTCTTGGCTCAAGGAAGGTGCCTATGATAGTTAGTTTTTTGTCAACTTGACACAAGCTACAATCACCTGGGAAGAGGAAACTTCAATTGAGAAAATATATCTTTATCAGATTGGGCATTTTCTTAAGCATGGAAGGACACAGGGCACTGTGGGTAATGCCACCCATGGACAGGTAGTCCTGAAATGTGGTGGTTTGAATATGAATGATCCTCATAGATGCACATAATTGAATGCTCAGTCACCAAGCAGTTGTACTATTGAAAGTATTAGAAGGATTAAGGAGTGTGGCCATGGTTTGTCTTGTCCATCTTTTTTTTTTTTATACTTTATTTACATTTCCAATGTTTCCCCTTTTCTGGGTCTCCCCTTTGGAAACCCCCTATCCACTCCCCTTCCACCGACTCTATGAGGGTATTCCACCTCCCACCCACCTGCCCACCCGCTCCCATATTCCCACCTTGACATTCCCCTTTACTGGGGCCTCTAACACCCTCAGGCCCAAGGGCCTCTCCTCCCCCTGATGGCCAACAATGCCCTCCTATGCCACATATGTGGTCCGAGCCATGGGTCCCTTAATGTGTATTCTTTGGAAGGTGGTCCAGCCTCCAGGAGGACTGGGGGCGCGGGCCAGTTGACACTGTTGCTCCCTCCATGGGACTGCAAACTCCCTCAGCTCCTTCAGTCCCTTCTCCAACTCCTCCATCTGGGACCTCACTCTCAGTCCAGTGGTTACTGTGAAGTGAAACTTGGGTATTCCGAACTTTTGGGCTACTATCCACTTATCAATGAGTACATACCATGTTCGTTTTTTTGTGACTGACTCATTCAGGATGATATTTTCAAGTTCCATCCATTTGCCTGCAAATTTCATGAAGTCATTGCTTTTAATAGCTGAGTAGTATTCCATTGTGTAAATGTACCACATTTTCTGTATCCATTCCTCTGATGAGGGACATCTGGGTTGTTTCCAGCTTCTGGTTATTATAAATACAGCTGCTATGAACCTAGTGGAGCATGTGTCTTTATTACATGTTGGAGCATCTTCTGGGTATATGCCCAGGAGAGGTATAGCTGGGTCCTCAGGTAGTATTATGTCCATTTTTCTGAGGGTCTGCCAAACTGATTTCCAGAGTGGTTTTACCAGCTTGCAATCCCACCAGCAATGGAGGAGTGTTCCTCTTTCTCCACATCCTCGCCAGCATCTGCTGTCACCTGAGTTTTTGATCTTAGCCATTCTGACTGGTGTGAGGTGGAATCTCAGACTTGTTTTGATTTGCATTTCCCTGATGACTAAGGATGTTGAACATTTC
>CM052711.1:33932978-33952526 GCA_028551405.1 Uromys caudimaculatus
CCACCACCACCACCACCACCACCACCACCACCACCACCACCACCACCACCACCAAACAAGCCAGCCAGCAATCAATCAAACAACTCACCCAGAACTCCTATCCTGGAATTCCTGGCCAGAGAACCAATGCTTCTCTTCTCTTCTCTTCTCTTCTCTTCTCTTCTCTTCTCTTCTCTTCTCTTCTCTTCTCTTCCTACTTTTTTTATTTTTTTTTAAAGGCAGGGTCTCTCTACGTAGTTCTGGCTGTCCTGGAATTCACTCTGTAGACCAGGCTGGCCTTGATATCAGAGATCCTCTAGCTTCTGCCTCCTGAGTTTTTGGAGTCTTACTTTTTTATTTAATTTATTTATGTGTTTTTTTAATTGTAGGAGTCATGCCAGAAGAGGACATCAGATCCCTTTATAGATGGTTATGAGCCACCATGTAGTTGCTAGAAATTGAACTCAGGACTTCTGGAAGAGCCGTCAGTGTTCTTAACCACTGAACCATCTCACCAGCGCCCTAAGGGCATTTCTGAACCTGTTGTTTTCAGGGTCCCTGCACTGAGCTGTCAATTTCTATCACCTGTTTTCATCATTCTTCCCTCTGATGAGGTAACCCAAATTGCCATTAGGGAACTGCAGCAAAGACAGATCTGGCTTCTTTGAGCTGAATGGAGGTACTGGGTATGACAATTGGGGTATTCCTCCAAGAGGCCTATCTAAAGGACCCCAAGAGTAAATCGGTTGTTAGACTTGTATAACAGTCAGTTTATGTAGTGAGGAAAGGAAGTCCTTGACTGGTGCCTGAAGAAAGATATGAGTGAGAAGTCTTATCAGCATGGCAAACCCTAGGCAGGGAACAAGGGGAGTCCAGAACAGAGTGCTTATATCTAAGTCTATTAAGATGTTCTGATGATCTCATAAGTCTATCTTTCTACTTTTTTGGCCTTCATGGCAGAGTCTGCTTTCAAGCACCTTGATAGTTGCTAGAATCATAGCATGCAGTCCCATTCACATGAGTTCTAGAGAGGGGGAGAGAGAAGAAATATAACCACAATTTGATTTTTATCTTAAAACTATAGAGGACCTGTTTCTCTCAACTTCAGATAGGTGCTGCAGTATTGAATTGAGCCAAAGTCATGATGTCTTATGTCTGGGCAGCATTTTCCTTATCAAGAAGAAAATGATTAGTGAGAGATAGTTAACATCTAAATAACATCTCTTATGGATTTAAGTCTTATGGCTGGGCATTACAATCTCTTGAGCTATTAAAATTACCAATTATTTTAGTCTTTGGTTATGCTTTTCTGTTGGTTGTTTAAGATCATGCAGGTGGTCAAACTGTCCATTAAATTTTTTACTGTCAAAGACAGTAGAGGATCTGATCCTTATGTCACTTGGATTAGGAAGGAATTCTGGCTCCTCCAGACTCTTTTATCAGTTGCTCCATCTTTTGGGAAGAAGTCAAAAGCTTGCTTTTCTTGGAAACATTGAGGAAATTTCCTCTGTCTTAAACCTCTTCTTTGTAGATTGGACATTGGGTAGAGTCCACCTAGTAGGGTGTCCATGGCTTCTTTGAATAAGAGGATAGATAAATCATCAAGGATAGAGGACATTTTGAGAAACATCTCTGTAGTCCCTAGGGACTTAGTTTTAGAGGCCAAGGGCCAAAATACTGTCCTTTTCAGTCCCTTTGACCACATTGTATAGGCAGGCCTTTAAGTATGGTATTGACCACGCAGGTCAGGCATAGCATCCCGGTACTTTTAGTACTGTGTAATATTTAGGAAAAGCTTGAGCAAAACCCAAACAGTTTAAGATAAATCTTTATTAGACATAAATGTTGTTCTTTTAAGATAATACATGTAACTATTCCCAAGAAGTAGTCAATAACTTAAGAGAACTCCATTGATTTAAGTAGAGGTTTAACTACTCATAAGGGTAGGCTTTATGCCCAGTGGTAGATGGTCAACAGATAATGAACTTAATGTCATCTTTGGAGATTCCTTGTTTCATAATATCATTTCAGGGCTCCTCATTTAAAAAAAATTATCTTATTATTTATAATTGTATTTTATTTTATACACACATATATATTTTCTTCTCTTTTTTAAATTCTATAGTTTGTTTGCATATATAACTTCCTATTTATGGGATTCCTGAGTATGTGAATGAATGGGTCTCTGTTTCTTGTGCCTTCTCCTGGGCTCTTTTTCTTCTGATTGTTTTGTTTAATTCTGATGTGTTAGTTTTTGTTTTATCTTATTATATTTTATTATATTCCTATAGAATCCTGTTTGTTTTTCTAATGAGAGACAGAAATGGAGTGGATCTAGATGGGAGGGGAAATGGGAAGGAACTTGGGGGAGTAGAAAGAGGGGAAACTGTAATCAGAATATTTCATGTGAAAAATATCTATTCTCAATAAAAGTGAAAAAAGTAGAGTTTTAATATTGATATATTCAACATTGGCCTTACAAATTCTAGGATCATATACACCGTCTCTGAGTCTCATTTTTATTTACCTTCTATAACTCACTCAGACCTTCCTAACTTGCTAGGACTCATTCTGCTTTTCTTTACAGCTCTCTTATTCTTCCCACAGAGACCCTTCTTTACTAAAAGTTTCTATTCTTACATTCTTTTAACATTTTCCCTATGACTGCTTTCCCTTTATTTCATTTCCTGTATCATGAGATACAGTACATAACAAATAAAAATACCATCTTATTAAAAGAAAGTTGAGTCCAAACTCTAAACATAGGGTAATACAATAAATAAAGGTTATCCATATAGACATTGCTAAATTATAAGGCTTTATAAGCTCGCAGGAAAATCCAATAGAGACACAAGAAAGTTAAGCATCGTTTTGTGCTTTGTGTGGCTGCCAGAATGATATGGCAGCTGTGCTTGTGTTTGAGTGATTATAAGTAGCAGATACGTGGAAGCAGCAGATCTGTAACAAAACGTCATCAAATGGATGCTTACAACATCCTGGGGAAATTAACTGAAATATCCCCGTTGAAACCATCATACTGGCGTTACAGATTGAGAGACCTTTTAGGCAGAGAGTATTCTCTGTCATCTCTATGGGAGCGCATCCCAGTAACTGTTTTAGTCAGGCATCTCATATCACAAGGTAAACAGTAGTTCTCTCTGTTGGAAATAGCATACCCATTAGTTGTTTTTAAGTTGTTCACTCTTAGGATATTCTGTTCTCATTTTTTTTTGTCAGAAAGTGAGGTCCAGCTGAACCCAGGACAGACAAATATGCTTGGGTCTAAAGTTGGGAAGGCCAAATTCCATTTTCAAAGCCAGTTTCTCAGTGAACTTAACAGTGCCTATAGTTTATGAATATAATATACACAAAAGGCATTTGCTCTTCTCCTCTGAAGAACTGAAGAATATAGCAAATCTCTACTTGTTCTAAAGGATCAGAGAAAAGAGAGAAGGAGCTCAGTGGTATTTGGTGGAAGGGGAGACTTGCTGCTGAGTTCAGGGATGCTGGACCCAAAGTGCTGTCCACCTTATAACCTATACAGATTTGTCCAGATGAGTCGGACCATCTACTGGGCCTTGTGTACAGAATGAGGATTGACAAGGGGCCATGAAGCATGTTTTTTCTCCTTTAGAGTGCTATTAGAGACAGAGTCATTTGATTTAAAAGGCTATCCTCTGAAATTTAAATCTTATAAGCTGAGTGTCATTTAGCACCCATGACCAAGGATGATCAGGCCAACAGAAATATTTGCCTTTACTAGTTTCTAATCTGACACTTTTTCTGGCCAACTGTTTGAAAATCTATACCCATGCCTCAAAATGGAGACAAAACAAAACAAAAACAGAAAAACATGTTAAATACTCTCCCTTATATAAAGAGATCAAATTGTAGGTTAATATAATACTGATTGATATGTCCACTATAGGCTAGTTTTAAAGAATCATCCAGTTTAACTTAGGCCACTTTACTTGGAGTGTTGCCCACCTTAGCTACTTTGTGGGTTCTTCTTTTTCCCACCCTCTATTCCCTGCCCCCCCCCCCCCCCATCATGAGATAGGAGAGAATGAAGGATAGAGGGGAGAGAGGAATAGAGATCCCTGAGTCTTATTTCTTTTTTCTTGTTCCTTCTTTGGGTACCACTTCTAACAAACCATAACTATCCCCCTGAATGACTAACAACCACCACACACCTCAACAATCGGGGCTCTAGTAGTCATATACTCTCTGAAAAATTTCTAGAATTCCAAATATCACACAATCACAGAAACTATCTTCATCTGGCAAAACTATGCCCCTGCTAGAGCACGAGGCAAATCATACTCAGCTGCTGTGGGCAGTTGGAAGCAGCCTCATATCCTCACACCTGGGATGAAAATAAAAACATATTCTTATGATATTTCTGTGATTTTTAAAGACACCAAAATCCCAGAATTGTCATTACACTGGAGTATGGAAAAGCGTCAGACATTTCTTTTTTTTTCCAGGATTGTTATCAGACTGATATATTATTGCATTTCTGTAAGACAAAAGAACCATATATTGGAATGTCTTTCATGTATTCTTTGCATTCTTGCCCTAGAATGTCCCAATTCTCCTTCTTTCCTTCCTTCTTCATTAGTGACCATGAGGAAAGGGGAGGTCTGTCAGACTAGTTATCCTTACTTCTGAATACCTGAGATTCCTGTGTCGCCTTCCTTCACTAGTGATAGAGAGGAGGAGAGTTCAGTTTCACCTACATGAGTCTGCATGACTCTGATTCCCTGTGAACTTGATGAGGTCTTTTTGCCTGGTTAGTCTTAGCATGCCTGTGCAGGACCTACCATCCAAAAGAACTTTTGTCCCTTATGTACCAGGAAATCAGTCAATTCTAATGATTTTATACGTCAATGAAATTTGGCTTCTTTGTGGGGTGAAACTCCAATATTCTCATTAAACATTGTTTCCAAGCCTTTTTTTTCAAACGATAATCAGTTCACACTACATTCCTCAGTCTAGATAGGAGGCAAGCTCGATAGCACTCGGAATGAATTTTCTAATTAAGGAAAGCTATCAGTCTGCTGCCTGGATTAGGACAGCCATATTGTAATTTATCACATGTAACTGGATTTAGATCCCCATAATCTAGGGAATACTGAGAGCACGGAAAACAAACAACAGAGATGACAAAAAGAAAATCTAGAAAGGCTTGGTGGGAGATGACATCAGAATGTTCTTTTCCTTAAGCCTCCCTGTGCCACAAACCACACGTGAGAACAAAAGCTGGGGTGTCCAGGGAGTGATGGAGGCAGAAACAAAGCAGACAATGAGTGTGGAGCACAGGAGCCTTGAGGAGGGAAAGAGCACTCTATCTCAGAGGAAAGCAAGCCTGGATGTGGGACAGAAGGAGCAGGCATTATTAAGACCCAGCAGATCTCACATCTCTAATCTCTAGACCAAGCAGTCTGATCATGCCCCGGCTACAGCAGTTGACCAGTAGTAGTGGCTTGTCTAGCACTTGGCACTGTCCTTTGGGTCCTTGTAGGGATTTAAGGTTTCTCAAGCTTTGACTCTGGGCTACAGCAGCTTTCATGAGTTTCCAGGTTAAGCCACCAGTTCCTTTTGTTAGCTAGCCAGTGTTAGGGGTCATTTGGCTGAGGAAACTCTAAGCCCCCTCCCCCAATAACTTAAAAAGTATATCATGCAAAACAGTGAATCAAAGAACACACCATGGGGGTCTGGTATTATTTCCTTAGTCTGATATAGGAAATGCATTGACCTTATCACATGGCAATAGTGCCTATCTGGGTCTTCTATTTTTATGATCCAATTAGGCATCTAGGAAGGTAAAGACCAAAAAGAGAAAAGCCGAGAGAAGGGAATTGGGGTGCTTGCCTGATGCACTGGAAATTCTAGGAGTATAGTGATCCCCTGAGGACTCAGTGCTATCAAGAAAATTTATGGGTGCTGCTATTTTGGTTTATGCCATGTAGTTGCATTAAATAACATGGTGACAAAGTCACATAGTTGCTGCCATCTCAGTGATGTCATTAACCAAGATGGTGGCCAAATCACATGATTCCTGATACCTGATGACACCATCAAATGATACACCAAGATGGTAACAGAGGCCCATGGTTACTTTCTGACTGTGGTGAGCTCAGATCCATGATAAAATGAGCCTTGTATATCCTCACAAAATCAGGGCATGGATCACCATGAGATTCATGGACCTTGTTGATTAAATGTGGACAATTATCCCCCTTAATTTACAAAAGCACCCAAGTTATGTGAGCATGCAGATAGCAGGAGAGACTAGTATTGTGGGTGTCCATCAGAGGAGATAACTTGAATACAGGTTTAAGAAAATAGAAAATCCTTATTAGTCAGCAAGTGACTACATTGGGTGTTCAGGATCCTAGTGTATACTTGAAACCTCCCTTTTTTGGAGACAAGGTTTCTCTGCACAGCCCTGGCTGTCCTGAACTTGCTCTGTAGACCAGGCTGGATTCAACTCAGTGAGCTGCCTGCTTCTGCCTCTTGAGTGCTGGGATTAAAGGCATTTGCCACCACCAATCAGCCAGAGCCTTTCTTAGGGTGAGCTTTTAAGCACAAAACCACATCCTGGGTTGACATACAAGAACAGTTAGCCCAAAGCAGAACTATAAAAGCCAAAAAGCAAGGTTAGTACATTTAGAGACATCAAATCCAGAGCTGTGGGCTTTGACGGATTAGGTCTTTGTTTTCAATTTTGGCAGGTGGTGCTATGTGCCGCACTTATGGCCTGATTGGTACACCCAATGATGGTCTCAGTTGTGCTAAGGTTTGGGGCCCTAAAAGGTCTGGGGGCTTGCTAGAGTAGCACTCAGGCAGGAGAAAGTACATTGAGGTGCATAGGCCCCAAATAGGAAGCAAAGAAACAGGAGTAAGGAATTCCACGATCTTACCTCAAGAAAGTGAAGTCTGTGTCTTGTATCACCAGTTATAACTGGGAATAGCAAGTGGTGTCTCTGGATCTCAGTCTCATTTCCCTTTGGCTCCTATGTTAAAGCTGTCGGTAGGAAAAGAACTCGAGGAAGGAGAGAAAATGTGGAGGTACACCTGCTGTCTGTGACACTCTTCTCTTGGAGCACACCGAAAAACTGGGAGGGAGAAAATGGCTTTGGTACTATTTTGTCCCTCCCAAGTGTAGCCTGGTCAGTGGATTTGTGGCTCTCTGTTTTGTCAGAAATAAAAGTTCCTAAGAAATCAATCAACTTGTTAAAATTAGTTAATCCCGACTTAAAATCTTAGCAGCCTTGGGCGGCATCTTTCCTCAGTTAGAAAAGCAACTGCCTGGGTACTACATGATCAGGCAGTGCTGTACCTACCCTCATGCATAGGGACTATGGGCCTAAGCCATCAAGATGCTCTGTTTTCCTCCCTTCTCTGGAACCTGAGAGAATCCTGTGCTCAAAGAGAGAAGATGGGGGGTTAAACATACATTATTTACCTCCTCCCACATGTCACTTGTCAGCCACAGAAGGATGGAAAAACAACCCAGGAAAGAGTGGCATCGCAAGAAAAACACTGCGGTTTTCTCTATTTTTCTTCTTCCTGGGTACGGTTATTGGTTTTATCCTCTGAGAAGCTTCTGTAGCATCCACGTATGGGCCACCAAAATATGTTTCCAGAAATTTTAGGGACCCTCTCTGTGGTTGCCTGATGATACTGGGGAAATTAGTGTTCCAGGTTCAGGGTCTTTGTTTTATTAATAAAAGAACTTAAGCATGGAAGCTCGAGGACAATTTTATTAGAGTTTGAAAGAAAAACCTCAGGACTGACAAGCTGTAAATATCAGCAGCTGTCCAAAGGAGGAGAATAGAGAAAAGGAGGAGGAGGAGGAGGAGGAGGAGGAGGAGGAGGAGGAGGAGGAGGAGGAGGAGGAGGAGGAGGAGGAGGAAGCCCAAAGTACCAGAGAATAGAGTTATGGTTAGAGAGAGAGAGAAAAAAAAGCTATGTGGCCACATGACTGCATAATTTTACTTATGTTTCATGTACATAGTAGTTTAGTTAGTTATAACATTTAAGGTTTGATTTTTTTTTTCTATAGTACATAAGACATCATTACTTATTCAATTCTTGTATCCAGGATTACTTTAAAAAAATTTATTCGTTGTGAATTTCATATCATGCACCCAAGTCTTGCTCATCTTTCTGTGCCCTCATACCTGCCCTTCATCCTTGCAGCCTCCCCCCAAAATAAAACACCCACACCACCAACAGCAGCAGCAACAACAAGATAAAGCATAGGAAACATCTCACCGTGAAAGCTGTAGTGTGTCACTGTGTGTCCTACACTACATCCCCCTGTCCACACATCTTCACTTGCAAATGCTCATTGCATTGGTCTGGTTCAAGATCTCTCTCTGATTTCTGTGACATCATCAGTACTGGATCCTCACTGGGACTCCTCCCAGTTATCCTGGTGTTGCTCTGTGTCATGGAGATCCTGAAGCTCTGGATCAGTAGGACTGGCCCTTTCACATAGCCCAATCATTCGCAGATGATATAGCTTTTGGGGTAGGCCATCGCAGATCACCCTGGATCTGGGCCTGGATGGTAGCTGAGCTGCTCAGCCCACCAGCTCTTCCAAATCCATACCACCAGGACAAGCTCTGCAGTACTGCCCCAGCGAGGCCACCCAAAGTTGCCGTCAGCAGAAGGCAGGTCAGCTCTCCTGCTCCCATGCCTTTAGGGCTGGCTCACCCACACCCAGGCCTCTACAGTCAGCTCCACTGTGCTGCCCAGTCAAGGTTCAGGGCCCACTCTGCCAAGTGCTACAGTCTGTGAGAGGCTGGCTTAGCTCTCCTGCTCTCAGGCCCTTGGGGCTGGTTCACTGGTGCCTTCACCATCAGGGCCAGCTCTACTGTGTTCCCAGGCGAGGTGCAGAGCCCACTCTCCAGAGTGCTGCATCCAGTGAGGCAGAGCTAGGTGTTCCACTCTCATGAACCCAGGGCTAGCACCCAGGGAGGGGACAGGGGACAGGGGACAGGGGACAGGGGGAGGGAATCATCCCACCACCTCACAGTAGAGGAATAGCAGGGCCAGCTCTCCCATGCTCTTGCCCACAGGGCTGGCTCACCTGTGTCTCAACCAGGGCCAACTCTTCTTTGCTGCTCAGGTGAGGTGCAGGGCCTGCTCTCCCAAGTGTGGCAGCTAGCAAGGGGCAGGGCCAGCTTACCTGCTTGATTTACCTCAAGGTCATTTCTCCAACAGCTGCAGTGAAAGGTGGGGGTAGCATCATTCCCATGGACCACCTCATGGCAGAGGAGTGGTGGGGCCAGTTCTACCATGCTCTCGATCTTCAGGCTGGCTCACCTCCCAACCCCCAACCAGGGTCAGCTCTGCCATGCTGTCCAGGCCAGGTATAGGGCCTGCTCTCCTGAGTGCTGCAGCTGGTGAGGGACAGGGCCAGCTCTCCTGAGCTCATGACCCTGTGGGCAGCTTTCCTGACTGCTGGAGGTGGTGAGGGGTTGGGGTGGGGGCATCATTTCTGCACCCATGCCACCCATGGCAGATGACTGCAGCTCATCCCACATTCACACCCTCAGGTGGCTCACCCCCATCCCTGGCAACCAGGGCCAGCTCCACTGTGCTGTTTGGTTGAGGTTCAGGGCCAACTTTCCAGAGTGCTGCATCCAGTGAGGGGCAGGGCTAGCTCTCCTGAGTGCTGCTGTTGCCAGTGAGAGATGGGACCAGCTCTCCAGAGTTCTGCATCAGTGAGGGTCAGGGTCAGTTATGCACAGCCCCTAGACATCCATGTGGTCTCTGGTGGCTGCCCTGACTGGAGACATCCCCATGTTCTGTAGTGGTAATATGAGCTACAGACATTGACATCAACCCCTGCTCCCCTGCTGCCGAATAGCCACAGACTCAGACATGGCCCGCAGTGGCAGCAGGGGCTAGGACCTCACCATGTTCCCAGGTGGTGGGGCTGGTCATTCACAAAAGTGTACGCCTCTCCACTCTCAAGTCTCCAGTTCCATCTCTCTTTATAATGCTCATGCTTCTCCTCTTCTCTTTCTCTCCCATCTGACCACCACATACTCACACATTGGGATGGCTCCTGCTGCAGGCTGACCACGTGGCTGCCAGGCCCCTGGGTGACAAGGATGTTGAGTGCTGTTGTCTATGGCCCATCTGTGCTGGACACTGGTGGGCAGTTCTGTGGGTGGCTTGGTGGTTTGTAGCTCTCTGCCTTCTTCCTCCCATGCTGCACTGCTTGGATTCAATTTGATTTGATTTTTATGTGTCTTTGGCAGAAGGCAGCTTTGGCCACCAAGCCAGGCATCAAGGTAGGATAGGAACAATGCCATCAACAAGATGTCTCTGCCCATTGCCAGGGCTGCAGAATTACTTTTAAGAAGTTGAGTGCTGATTCAGTTGTTTTCTTTGATGGTTGATTCCTTTTGCCCCTGGGACAAATATTTTACACTGTAGTTGTGTCTTCAGACACCCCAGAAGAGGGCATCAGATCTCATTACGGATGGTTGTGAGCCATCATGTGGTTGCTGGGATTTGAACTCATGACCTTCGGAAGAGCAGTCGGAGCTTTTAACCACTGAGCCATCTCTCTAGCCCCCGGTTGATTCCTTTTGAAAGATTTTTTAAGTTTTCTCTTTGGCTTTATGATCACATAGTTTTACTACAATGAATTTATGTATTTTCTTATCTAATTTCCTTGATAATATATATATATATGGCATTTAACTTAAGGGCATATAACTTTAATTCTTAGAAAATAATGGTCATCATTTTAGAAATAGCTTACTTCTTTGCTTATTTTTCTTCTTCTTTGAATTTTCTAGTGATATAGACTCCAGTAGGATCGATATCAATGTTTATTTTTCATATTGCTTAAATAAGTAAGTATGAAATGTGCATATAATATATAGACATATAAATACATACAATTTATAGTTATAACTCTATAGTGATATATACATTTATGTGGCCTATTAACTCTATATGTCATGAGTCAATCAGTTAATTTTATTTTATACTTTTTATATCTTGTTATTATTTTTTTTAAGATCTATTTATTTATTTTATGTGAGTACACTGTAGCTGTCCTCAGATACACCAGAAGAGGGCATCAGATCCCATTACAGATGGTTGTGAACCACCCTGTGGTTGCTGGGAATTGAACTCAGGACCTCTGGAAGAGCAGTCGGTGCTCTTAACCTCTGAGCCATCTCTCCAGCCTATATCTTGTTATTTTTATCTAAAGCTTATTTACTCTAGAGGTTATTATCTATCTCAGCTGCTAACATGTTTTCAGGGGAAAGATATAAGTCTTTGTTACTTCTTTATGTATGCATTGCCTCAGGGTAGAATATTTTGGTGCTAGAGTCACTTAGAGTTTCTTTAATTTGGAACAATTTAAAATAATAAATATGTTTCTATGGTCATATGGCTTTGTAGTTATAGTAGATTGAAAGAGAAAAAGAAAAGCTAGAGATAAGTTTATATTCTAATAGTAAGAAATGGTAGATCTATCTTAAAGGAGGATAAAGGGGTCGCAGCCATGTATGTTTGCTTTTCAATACAGAGAGCAAAATGGCCTGGGACCATCTGACATTGAGACAGTTGTCCAATGTATTTCAATGCTCCCGGGGAGCCATGCTTCTGGATAGCATATTTATTAATAACACCATTAAGGAAAGGCTAAGTACAGAATTCAAGTATTATGCTAATATAGGTAGCATAGACATTTGCATAATGGAGTTTAGAAAGATTACCATAGAAATAGTTACATTAAATAAGAGATTTCATACTTTAAGGGGAAACCATCAATTATCTGAAAAGTTTGTCCCACGCTTTAGCTTATTCTTTGATGATTCTGAGTAAATGTATTGAAAAAAAATTGCAGGTTGTTTGACATTATCTAAAAATTTTAAATTAAGATGGTTTTCTATTAAATTTGAGCATGGTTAAAAAGATCCCTTTTTACTTAGGTTTTTATTGTCTAAATGATGCCGAGTAACAAACCATCTCTAAACCCAGACCTTAAAACAATATCCATGAGATGTGGGTAGTTGGTTGCTGTGCTTACCTGGAGTAGGCTCAGTGATCTTGGTTAGACTGGCTTCTATGCCTGTCATCAGCTGTTGGGGGCAACCAGACATTGGTTGGTGTTGAATGCCTCCTCCATAAATGTTTGATGGTTGATTATTGGTGTCTAAATTGTGAAGACAAACAAGGCCAGGTGAATCCCATCATTGAGTAGTGAATTAAGCTTGTTTTTCCCAGTTTCTTGCCTGAAAAAGTTTCCATGGGAATTCATGAAAATGCTGAGTTTTGTTAGATGTGATGGCATGTGCCTTTAATCCCAGCACTTGGTAGGAGGTAAAAGAGAATCACAAGTTTGAGGCAACCTGAGCTAATTAGTGAGGCCAGCTGGGGCTCCAAAGTGGGCCCAACCAACCAGACAACTGGCCCCCTGCCCACTTACTCATCCATCCACCCACCCACCCAACCAGTCAACCAAAACTTAATATAACAACCAACCAACCAACCAAACAAACAAATAAAAACCCATCACTCCAGTTCCTATAAGGACTAGTCCTGGAACGGACACATGGTCATATCTGACCTACTTTACTGGTCAAAATAAGTTATTGTACTAGCTGGTTTTGTGTCAATTTGACACAAGCTAGAGTCATCCTAAAGGAAGGGGCCTCAGTTGAGGAGCTGCCTCCGTGAGATTCAGCTGTAAAGCACTTTCTCAATTAGTGATTGGTTGAGGAGAGCCCATCCCATTGTGGGTGGTGCCATCCCTGGACTGGTGGTCCTGGGTTCTATAAGAAAGCAGGCTGAGCAAGCCATGGGGAGCAAGCCAGTAAGTAGCACTCCTCCATGGCTTCTGCATCAGGACCAGCTTGCAGGTTTCTGCCCTCATTGCTTTTGATGATGAACTCTTATATGGAACTGTTCATGAAACAAACACTCCCCTCCCCAAGTTGCTTTCAGTCATGGTGTTTCATCATAACAATAGTTCCCTAAAATAAGACAATGTGTTTTTCAAGAGTAAACTTTGGTTGAACGTGACAAATCCTAATAGGTACTTTCTTGCATATTGTAGATCTGAAACCCCAACCGGGTCATCAATCTATCAGCAAATATTTGCTAAGTAGTTGTCATAGGCCAGATGCCTTCATAGTGATTGGAGTAATACAGAGATTAAGGCTGAATTCCCTCAAGACAGTTTATTAGTAATATATGATATTCCACAAAAGAGGCCAGTGATAATAGTAACAAGAAGTAACAAACATTAAAAAATAAAAAAATAAAAAAGAACCATGACACTGCACCAAAACAGGACTGGAGAGAGCACTTAAGAGCACTTGCTGCTCTTACAGAGGACCAGTTTCCAGAGTCCATGTTGGGTGCCTCACAACTGCCTGTAATTCTAGCTCCAGGGAGATCTGACTTCTTCTTGTGGCCTACATAGGAACCTGTAATCATGTGGTGTGGACACACACACACACACACACACACACACACACACACACACACCCCAAATCCTTAAAAAAAAATTGCCCTAAAAATCCAGTTATGCAAGATGCTTAAAAATGTGAATATAGTTTTAATAATACATTGGAAACTAATGGAAAAGGATATTCACTTTTTGTAACTTGGTCATCAGAGTATTTAAACTCTCAAAGGAAAGGGGTGTTTATATTAGAACTCAGTTGTAAGTGGCCCCTAAATGAATCTCACAGAGGTTTGAAATAATTATTATGACTTCTAAACCTGCTTCTCCAAATCTGTGTGAGCTAAATGTAAGCGACACAGACATTTCCCACATCTTCAGGCCTCGAGTCTTCCCACTTGCTCACTGATAATAACAACCATAACTCAATTGATGTGTTGACAGGAGAACCAGCTAATAGAAACCAGTGCCAAGTACTGTGGAAGTCCTAAGTGCTATGGAACTGGGTCAATAATGGACCTTGGCGTTCTCCCAGTTGTTCCTGAAATGGAGAAGGAGTTTGGTGACAGTAGAGTGACCATTTAACCTGCTAATCAGGCACTGGCAGAATGCCTGGGGATAAATAGAAGGAGAAAATTTGTAGGAGGGATGCTGGTGGCATTTTGGGTAGGAGGAGTCTTCACTGTGTAGGACTGTTCACTGTACTCAGGGTACTTGGTGTCACAGATGCTTGCCGAACTCCATGCTAGGACTCCATTTCCTCCGAATTCTGAAAACAGCAACGACCCCAGTGACAAATGCTGACTAATTCCCAAGCTCAGTGCCTCCCGTGGTTGAAAACTCAATGAAATGAGAGCTAAGAGCCCTTAGTAAGCAGTATTACCAGAGGTTCAGAGGGGCAGAGTTTAACGATGCAGGGATGTGTTGATGTGCAAGGTCTAATTAGAATGGCACTGATGCTTCACTACTTGAGCGAATTTCAGCCAAGTCAATGCCTTTTGCACAGGGCTATCATCTTACTTCTCCAAACGTTTGCTTTCCTCTCACTGTAGCTCCACCTAAAAGCCTCCAGTAACTGCTTATTGCTTCTAACTGCAAGCCACATTTGTTGGCTTGATACTTCTCTTCTCTCCAAAACTCATTTCTGTGCCCTCATCTTCTATTTTCTTTTATGGATGTTTCTGGTTCCAGTGAGTAGAAACTGGCAAAAGAACTTTGAACGGTCCAGAATGACCAAGATGGGAAATGAACTAATGTTGACCTGTTCACAATTGAAAACTGCAACAGCTTCACATGGGATCAACTCCAAGGCATGGTCCTTTATGACTCTAATAGTGTGGCATTTATTTGCAGGAGCCCCAAAGTCCCAGTAGCTACTTCCTCTTTGTGGTTGCCTGGCTCAGAATTACCTGCCAATGGTTTTCTAACCACAGGCTTTTATCTGTACTATAGACCTTTGTCCTGACCCTGAGGCTTTGCTTCACACGCTTTCCCTTCTGCCTGAACCACTTAGTATAGTTTGTTATTTCTAGAAGACTAAACTACTGTAGTAGATCCATACATTGAGTGCAAGATTTATTGCTATATGAAATTTGTGTACTTGAAGCCTCAGGGTGTTTTTTTCCAGTCCATATTATTTTACCATTATCTTAAAATGAAGAATGTCTATAATATCACATAGAAAAAAGTATTCTTTATAGCCAAGTATTTTTAGATTTTTTAACTCACAACTTGAAACTTGGCTTTCCATTCATATGACAGAGGATTTATCAGCTCCCTCTCCTTCCACTCTGTAACTAGTCCTCATATCTTGATGATCTAACCTTCTAAATAATTATGGAATGTCTTCATTTCTCTTACCCTAAGAACTGACGGGTTCTTAGCTCAGGTTCTTAGAATCTTTCACTTGGATTTTTACAAATCCAGATGACCACTGCTTGATCTCCACCATTTTTCTACACCAGAAATCCTCTTAATTATACTCAAACTCAGAAGTTATCTTGCTCCCCTATTTAGAATCATTTACTGTTTCTTCTTTTATCCCAGGGTGAAACTGAAAGTATATAGCAAAACCCAAAGTATTTTCATGGTCCAGCACCTGTTCATCTTATTTCCTACATTTTTCCCAACTCTGTACCTGTATTGTCAATAATGAAAGCTCCAGGGAATGAGTCTTTTCTTGCCCCAGTTCTTGCTGTGATGCATGTGTGGGCGCATGTGCACATGGTGCATGAGTGGACCATCACGCGGTGCACAGGACGGACAAGCGGGGTGTTCTGAAGAAGTCTTGCACATAGGGAGCCAGCTGCGTCAGGTGCTGATTGAAATGTGTCAGAGACAGATAGAGTTGGGAGACTTTAGTCATTAATATTCCAGATAATATCACTGACCACTTGCTATATGCCACACAGAATTCAAACTGTTTCCTGAGGGAGTAACTAATTTAAACTTTGCTGTTTTCATTTTTTATAGATCAAGGTGCAAGGCGCCGAGAAGTTAAGCTACATGAACAAGACCATCTTACTAAGAAATGTCTAGGACAGGTGCAATTGCCAGCAGTCTGACTCCAGAGTCCAGGTAAAGACTAACCTGCTTTTGACAGCCATCACTCTTTTCTATTTGCTATGAGCTGTCATGGTTCAGAGTGAGTATTGCTCACTCTTTTGAAGTCCCTAATGGCAGTTGGTGACAAGAAGTGATCAAGGGTGTTGTACTTAGAGGTGAACCAAGGCCTTCTACCTGTTGAAGCTGCAGGAACCTGGACAGTTGAACAGCCAGAGGAACGCAAGCTTGATGGAGAACACCAAATAGCTGTGCTCTGCAGTAAGCCAGAATTACTGCCTGATGTCAGACTGCCATTATACTTTCTAGTCTCAGATATCATCAGAACAGGATCTCAGGAGGCTGGCAGGGAGACTTGTCAATCAGGAGAGGATGGACCAATCCAGTGAAAATCCTTACAGTGGAATGGGACAGACCATGTTGGTACTGAATTCCAGTGGAGGTGGCCATGACTGAGCCTAAATACTAGGGATTATCTGTGCTGGGACTTTCTGTGTGTTAACTTTAATTTTCTCATGGATCCTGCAAGGGATGGAATCCATCTCATTCTACTGATGAGGAAATGGTCTTAGAAATGTTAAAAAGCCCATGTTACAGCATTAGTAAATCTCTGAGCTGGGTTATGAATCCAGTTCTAATTGATTCCAAAGTCTATTTTATCCTGCTGCCTCTGCTGTATAAGATCTGCTGCTTTCTGTGTGTACACTTTTTATGTGCATATGTGCAATAGAATTTCTGTTGGAATCACTGAGTAAGAAGAGGGTGAGATAGATCTAGTGGGTTGCATAATGGAAACATTTTGCAAGAATTTAGGGGGGAAATCAGAATCAAGCACACTACAACAGGTCCCACAAAGAGACAGTACAAATTTTCTTTTATCCGGAACACCTAAGTATCCGAATTAGGAATTCACCTCAAATTTCATCTTATCTCATTTGCAAACCTTTACTCACGCATAGAGAGTTCCAGTGAGCAGAAACTGAGAGTACAGAGCTCAGTGTATCCTCTGTTTGGAAGGAAGATCTCGGGCAGCAGTGGAATGCACAGTCAGTTGCAGGCTTGGGACCAGAGAACAGATCTCTGCAATGCCACCAAGACCAGGGATTGTCCTATAGGCCCAAGGACACTTGCAGAGAGCATTGTGGAGCCAGAGAATGATGAAATGAAGACATACTCTAGGTGCATTGTTTTGGGGTTGTATCATGGTGGGTGAGGTATAGGGGGGACTTCAAGATGGAGTCCTGAGAGAATAGAGATATTTAACCTGGGGCTGAGATAAGGTAAAGGAGTGGGGATGGGAGCGAGGGACAGAGGGAAGCATTAAGATGTTGCAGAGAGGGAATATGAAGAGCTGTTTGGGTGTGGGGAGTGATCAAGGGCCTTTGGGTGAGAAGAGAGAAAGCATTGCAGTTAATCTGGGAACTGGAAGTAGGAACTCATTTGGGGTGAAAAGTATTTCAATTTTTAAATAGATCTATAATATCATATTGGATTTGGAAGAGTATTTTCAAAAGAACAGTTGGAAATATTTCCATAGCAGAGATTACCACACCCTTTGCCTTTCAGAGATACCATCATTTGGAACCCTGCCCCCAGGACTTCCCAAACCAGAGATAAGCCTTCTGTTTCCAGTGATCTCACTGCCCCAGGATGATGGCAACCTCAAGATAATAAATCAGATAATTATCTCCATCCTTGCAATGACAATAATGGTGTTGAGGCTGGCAAAAATTCATCAGAGGCTGCTTCACAAGTCCCCAGGGAGACTCGGGATAAAGGATATGATTGTCAGAATCTGTCTCCACAGCAGCATGCGAGGACTCTGTAATGACGGCTGAGGACCACACTGTCCCTCTAGAGGAAATGACTGTGGAGATGAAAAGGAGAAAGGCACCTCCATCCTAGCCTGGTACCCCACCACGCTTGTGTGAATAGTCTGGCTCAGTAATTAGAAACACAGTGCAATAAATATTGAAAGAAGCGACTGTAAACATCCGAGAGGACAATGAAATTAGAAATAATAAGCAGATGGGCTTTTATTCAAAGCAAATCATGCCAGATGGACTCAGTACCTCTTCTTCTTCTTTTTTTTGATAAAAGTACAAAGTTGGTAGATGAAGGGAAAATGGCTTGCTTGATGTCATATGTTTGAAGACTGTTGAAACACTGGAGTTGTCCAAGAAGTCTGATTTGCAGAATTGGCTCAGAATGCCTGGAATCGAAGCATATACCTGACAAAAATGTTGGATAAATGTTGTTAATTGGGCAATAAAATGTTCCAGAGCTGTGGATGTCTCCTAGACTCAGGAAGGGACTCTTCCAAGAGAATATAGAACATTGAGACCCAAGGGACCTGAGAGATTATCAGTTATTGCCCTTTCATTTCAGGATGAGAAGACTCCATCAGAAGAAGAAAGCGATTTCCCCAAGGTAGGGCTAGGACAAGGGTGACTGACAATTAGGCAGGCAGTGAGTGAGCTCCATCTCCTCTCTACAGATCTTTCTATTCCCCAGAGAATAATGTGGCCAAGTCCTATGTGAAAGGATGCTTGGGGAGGTACAATAACAAAGCCCAGGCACAGAGTATAGTCCTCATTGGAGTGAAACCTTAGACAAAGTGGAGAGGGGTCAGAACTATCAGAAAGCTTTGCCAGAGGCTATACTTCTGAGGTCTTTGTTCTGGGTCTGAACTATGTTTAATGGTGTTAGCTCATTTTTGCTGTGATGCACATATGATTCCTTTGCAGGTGAGAGAACATGAGAAACCCAGACAGACTCAGTGACTTGTCTGTTTTGAATCATAGAGTCAGCATTCTGGCAGAGCTGAGATGTGAGCACAGGCCTTCTATGTCCAGTCATTCTCTACCTTA
The DNA here is from genome assembly GCA_028551405.1 of Uromys caudimaculatus. Classification (NCBI taxonomy): domain Eukaryota; kingdom Metazoa; phylum Chordata; class Mammalia; order Rodentia; family Muridae; genus Uromys; species Uromys caudimaculatus. Next base: position 33,951,846 of record CM052711.1, read on the forward strand.
CCCAAATTTTGATTCTGGTACAAGTCTGAAGGACAGTTAGACATCCTTGTGAAGAAGGCTTTTTTTTTTTTTTTAAATCTCCATGGGCTGGCTCCCTACACAGTCCCCCACACTAACATTTAGCTCTGTTCTCTGAGGAACCCTTATAATCTCTGGTTTCTTTCTCATTCTTCTTGAAAACATGGTCATTTGCCCATTGTACTATGTGTCATGAATCTTAGGAAGCAGAGGCAAGAGAATCAGAAGTCTAAGGTACTCCTTGGCTTCACATACAGTTCAAAGTCAGCCTCAGTTATATGCAATCCTCCCTCAAAACCAAACCAAACCAAACCAAACCAAACCAAACCAAACCAAACCAAACCAAACCAAACCAAACCAAACCAAACCAAACCAAACCAAACCAAACCAAACCAGAACAAACCAGAACAAACACCTAAACCAAATTAAACCAAAGCAAAGGTTCTTGTCTCATACACAAATAACCTTAGTATTTATTAAAGACCAAAAGCAACTGTATACTCTATTGAGATGTATATGCTTATTTGTCTAACACAATACATTACAGAGATTGACTATTTTTTTTTTATTTTTTATTTTTTGATATTTCATTTACATTTCCGATGATTCCCCTTTTCTTTGGAACCCCCGTGTCCCCTCCCCCTCCCCGCCTCTGTGAGGGAA
>CM052711.1:33953026-33989868 GCA_028551405.1 Uromys caudimaculatus
TGTTAGGTGATCTTACTCTGTCTGGTTGTGGCTTGCCTCTCCTGCAGGTCTCTGTGTCAGTACTCCTTGAAGACCAGCTCTCTCTGAGAGGTGTTTGGGTTTGGAGAGCTGTGGCACCAGGTCTGATCCTGGTCCTGGAAGTTGCTGACCTTCAGTCTCTGTGGCCCGCGGAAAGCGGGCGAAGTCCTTGAGCTCTGGGGCTCGTTTTGCCCCTGCTAGAGGCTTTTCGTCGTTCCTGGGAGAGAGAATTTTCTCCTGGGGCTGCTTGTCTATGGAATCCTAGTGTCCCAGGCAGAAGTTTCCTGCCACAGCCGCCCGCTTTTGGGATCCAGGGGGGTTTCTAGGCCTGCCTACCTCGGTCCCTGTGTCTCGGGGGTTCGGGGTAGTACCTGGTGAGCTGTGGGGCGTGTCTTTGACCCTCTGCTGGGTCTTGCGATCTCCTGAGAGGGATCTTTGTCCCGGCGCTGATTAGCTGTGGGGCCCTGTGGCCCAAGGTGAGGTTTCCGGCCCTTAAGAAAACTTTTAGCATTGCCAAATTTTTATCACCCCACATTCATTTACCCAAAAGGTACAACCCACAGGTTGAGAAACTTTGCTGCAGTTGACAATGGGTGCACATGCCATCTGGGTATTGCTGCAGATACGGAAGATCTGTCCTTTTTAAAAGGCATAAAAGGCTGTTATGTAAAACTCAGCATCAACAGAGGAACTGACACAATCATCCAATCAAATGTCATTTTAATCACATTCTGTCTTAGGAATGCGTGAGAGGTTAATTTACTCTCAGGCCCGTTTAAGTAGATTTACTTACTAAAGTGTAAAAGGAACTTTATTTTATTTACTATAATCAAGTTACCTAATACTATTGAACTGTTTTGCCATCTGTAAATGGAGTTTTCAGGGCAAGTAGAATTGCTGAAGTCTAGGGAACCACATTTGGGTTCTAAAGAGTGTTTTCCAAGTAGAGTCAGGCTTTGGTAATTTGGTAATTGTTGAATTTAAAATTTTTTCCAATAGCACATGAAAACATCACAACATAGGAAAGAAAGTCCATGGATTCAAGGGGATCCTCCGCATTCCCAATCTAAATTGTTCCTCTCACCTTTTGTGTCTATACATTACTAATGATTTTTCTAATAACCCAAGCCTCCTCGTAGACTCATGCTAACCAGCGTTTCTGAGAAACCACCAGATTGATTTCTAAAGTGGTTGTACAAGTTTGCACTCCTGTCAGCAATGGAGGAGTGTTCCCTTTGCTCCAGTTCTTCACCAGCAAGTGCTGTCACCTGAGTTAAGATGGAATCTCAGATGACTAAGGATGTTGAGCACTTCTTTAGGTGCTTCTCAGCCATTTGAGATTCTTCTGTTGAGAATTCTCTGTTTAGCTCTGTACCCCCATTTTTAAAATTGAGATATTTGGTTTGCTGGTGTCTAATTTTGTGGGTTTTTTTAAAAAAATACATTTTGAATATAATTGACTCTCTCTTGGATGTAGGTTTGGTGAAGATCTTTTCCCATTTTGTCCTATGGAACGATTTCCCGTGCTCATGGATCGGTAGGGTTAACATAGTAAGAATGGTCATCTTACCAAAAGCAATCTACAGATTCAATGCAATTCCCATCAAGATTCTAACATAATTCTTTACAGACCTTGAAAAAGCAATTCGTCATATGGAAAAAAAAAAAAAGCTAGGATAGCGAAAACAATCCTGTACAATAAAAGAACTTCTGGAGGACTCACCAGCCCTGACCTCAAACTGTACTACAGAGCAATAGTAATAAAAACTGCAAGGTATTTGCCTAAAACCAGACAGGTTGATCAGTGGAATTGAACTGAAGAACCAGAAATAAACCAGCACCTATGGATACTTGATTTTTGACAAAGAAGCCAAAACCATACAATGGAAAAAAGAAAGCATTTTCAACAAATGGTGCTCGTCTAACTGGATGTCTGCATATAGAACTATGCAAACAGATCCATATCTCTCAACCTGCACAAATATCATGCTAGGGTGAGTGCCCAGGACCAGACTGTCTCCAATGGTGGGGTTATAGGCATGTGCGGTGAGGGATTCAGTCTCAGGACTTAATGCTTGCACAGAAATGGGTTTATTCAATGATCCATGTCTCCAGTTTTTATTTATTAATATATATGTATATGTACTTGTAGTGTGTATGTATGTATCATGGGGGTGTTATTTGAATGGGCGTTTTTCCTATAATATGAATATGTACCACATGCTTGCCTGGGGCTCATGGAGGTCAGTAGAGGGTATCAGGTCTCCTGGAACAGGAGTTATGGATGGTTGTGAGCCACCATGTGGGTACTGGGAACTGACCTTTCCTGGTCTACAACCAAGTTACTTTTTGAGCTAACTCTCCAGCCCCTTTCCAGTTTTGTGAGACAAGGTCTCTTACTGGCATGAAACTCACCAATTAAGGTAGACAGACAGGCCAGTGAGCCTCAAGAATTGGTCACTTCTTCCCTAGTGCTGAGAGTTCAGCATGGCCACATGTACTCAGATTTTTATTTATTTTTTATGTGTATTCTGGAGATCATACTTAGGTCTCTATGCTTATAAGACAAGCAGTTTACCAACTGAGGCGTCCCCTCAGCACCATTTCATACAGGGATTTTTTCTTTTAGGGGTGGGATTTTAATTTAATTATAACATTTCTTTCTTCCTCTTCCTCTCTTCAAACCTCTCATCTACCTCTATCTACCTTCCTTCAAATTCATGACCTCTTTTTTCACTAGTTCTTTATTGCCTACATATGTGTATATGTATTTCTAAATAGAGCCTGTTCAGTCTGTATCATGTTATCTGTGTATGTTTTCAGGGCTGACACTTGGCACTGGATAACCAACTGCTATGCGATTCCTGGGAAGACCGCCTCTCCTACTCCCAGCTTTCCTCAGTTGCTTATAGTTCTGTGTAGAGTTGATGTTTTCTGGCCTTCTCCACATCCGGTTTGGCATGTCTATTGGTGTCATCCTTGTTCAGCTCACGTTTGGGTGGTCATGTTGGGGAGACTTTATTCATGTAGCTTCTGATGTTAGTAGGAGACATGTTCTCACAGTAAACTCCCTGGTTCTCTGGCTTTTACAATCTCTGCCCCTCTTCTTCAATGTTTCTTAAGCCTTAAGTTTGGAAGTGCATTGTAGACCCATCCGTTGGGACTCGGCTACTCCACCGCGTTTTGATTGTGGTTTTCTGTAGTGGAACTCCATCTTTTGCAAAGGGAAGTTTCCTTGATGAGGTGTGAAGGCTACACAGGGTTTTTCTCTGCCTTCCTCCCCATCCCCCTTTTAATAGCCAGCTGTTTTGTAATGCGGAGTCATCGGTGGGCAGGACCAGGTATTTCTTGCTCTTGAGAAAATGGCCCCTTAGTCCTTATTGGTCCCAGTTCTGGTTTGGGTGACCATGGGATGACACACTAAATACAACCTCATCATTTTGCCCCTGTCTCTTTTCTGTTACAGCCTCCAGTGCCTCCGCTGGAAGCGACTGTCCAGCAATATTTTATTATATTCTCTTCTTCTCTGCTTTTCTTTCTGTAGAAAAGACACAGCCACTGAAGAAGCGCCCATCTTTCATTCCCATTAAAGCAGAGCTGTGGGGGAACAGGAGCAACAGAAATGATCAGATCTGTAGTTCTGTTCCTCTTCTGCCACCTGAGGACCTTAGGCAAATGTCTTAACCTCTGTGCTACAGCTGGTTGCGAGTCTGTTTAACTCAGTACACCACGATTTCCCCAAGGACAGAAAATGTAGCTTGTCTTTACACGATTTGACACAACAGGAACACACTTAGTAAATATTTGGGAATCAGAGCTCTAAGTGCTGCTGAAACATTGTCACACACGCACATCTATCTCTAAGAAATATCACTTAATAGAGTGCCAAATATATGCCGTTTGTGACTTAATCTAATCAGCATAACTCCGCAGTGGCAGCTGATATTATTTCAAGTTTGCAGGTAAGAAAACCGAGGGCATAGAAATGAAGTGATCTACTTCTTTGGGAGTTGGTAGGAACATCGAGATTTGAACTCAGGGTTGCCTGTGTCTGTTCCATTAATCTGTGCTCAGGATCTATGCTCTTTGTTTAATGAAAATTCTGTGTGCTGTAAAGGACTTTGGCCTTTTTTATGTATAATTACCTACTGGTGTTTTTGCTGAGTCAGCTTGAAAAGGAAACGGCCATGATCAGTGATTGACAATGGATGGTACCTTGCTCTTTAGGGTATCTTTCTTTATAACTGACTCTGGTGTCCTTCTCTCCTCAGAACTGGACCTGTCTCAGATGGTATGTTCTTTCAGCATTGCTTCCACTCTTGGGTAGAGGCTCCATTCCCTGCTCCCATGACAAGGGATTTCAGTTAAATGAACTACGTTACTTGGTAGTGTGTCAACACTGTGTTGGTCTGCAGACCCTCATGTGCCTTTCCCTTTCCTTCTGGGAGTTTTCAGTCCATAGGAGAGATGAGGCAGGGACAGACAGTTCTATGGAAGTGTCTGCAGTGTACTGCAGAAACACCCAGACCACACATAGGCCTTGAGAGCTTCGGAACTCAGCCGACTGAAGAGGTGTCTGTGAGAGACCTAGGATGAACAGGTTAGCCTGGGGACGGTAACAGCCTCGCAAAGCCTCAGGTTATCACAAATGTCTCAGATTCAGAGATTGAATTTTTCCATTTCCCTTCAGACCTGCAGCTAAAATGTTCTAGGAAAAAACAACCAACCATCTTTCTCTTCATACCTTGGTTTCACCCTCATTCCATGGCTGACTCCATCTGGCTCCTGCCCTAGGAATAGTGTTTACTCAGTCCAGACCTTCCAGGAGCTGCCTCCTATACTGGGGTCACTGAAGGATTCTGTGCCACACTTGGAATCCAGCTCCTTTACAGAAGCAAATGACAAGTGTATTTGTCTGGTAGATATTTTCACTTAGTAAAAACTGAATTCTCAGTCAAAATAGAGTGGGCTGCTATGCTCGGTTTCAAAGTATGTGTGTGCATGCGTGTGTGTGTGTGTGTGTGTGTGTGTGTGTGTGTGTGTGTGCGTGTGTTTTCAAATAATGAACCTCCCAAGTGGCTTTTAGTTACTTAAAAGTTTCCTGGAAAACTTATGTTTCTCGTTAATTTTCCCATGGTAATAGTAAGCAAATTAGCTATATTTTTCATTTAAATCTCTTACTGCACTCTTCCCTCCCTCCCCCCGCCTCTGTCCCTGTTTCTTCTCCATCTCTCCTGCCTCCTTTCCTTCTCTCCCTCTCCCCGTCTTGTATGTCTTGATAGGTTTGATTAATGTCTATAGGAAAAGAACAGATTAGTTTTTCTTGCTCTGTGATTTGCATTAGCGCAGAGAGCACTGTGGCTCATACCAGAAGGCCCCAGCCCATGACTTCACTCCTGCTTGTGACCCTAACATCTATGTGGAGCAGAGCGTAATGGAACAGCCTCACTTGTGCTTAGCCTTCAGCTTGGTCCTATTACTATATCTGTGGTAACAAGTACACGTCCTTGCTTCCCTAAATGTTCAGAGAGGTTTCTCCAAATGTCCTGACTACTGTCTTCAAAGCAGAACTACTGCCTACATTATATAGAATGTGAAATATTGTGTGTTCAATCTTTGCCGGTGGGCGTTCCCTGTCTTCCTTCTCTCAGGGATTTACAAAGTAACTCTGCAACCAGCTTCTGCAGTGAAATGCATTTTCCTAGGGAGCCCAACCCCCTCAGATAACAACTCCTCTGGGGCTGATAGACTGTCAGTTGTTTCTGGTGGGATCAGAAATGCTAATGAGGCCTTTGGATGGGCTGGGGGTTCACACTGCCCTATGAACTTGGTTTACTTTGAGCTAGGGTTCACACTGACCATGAGGACTGGTTTTGCTGAAGTTTGCTTTGCTGTCTGGAGGTAACTCTGGGAATTTAGCAAATGTTGTTCTAACAGAGTCCACAGTGGTGCTTTCCCCACCAAATTACATTAGCATATATAACTTGGGCTATTGATTTTTTTTTTTTTAACTTGGTTCTGGGCAAAAGTCCAGTTTACAGCAACACACACACACACACACACACACACACACACACACTCGGGCAGGACCCAGTTTATTGTATGGTTTCACTAAATTCAGAGACTGATGAAATGATGCAGGGAATCTGTGTGATTTTTCAGTCTGAGTTTCTCCATGTAACTTGCTGTGAGGCTACACACAGCCATCTATGGTACAAGCTCTCGGAATGCAAAGTGCAGAGGAAGGGTGGCCAGAAGGCCGTTTGTAGTGTCATAGAGAGCCTGCTCCCATTAGAAACCTCTTGTCAGGCAGTGGACAGCACTGTGCATAAAGAGTCTCCCTGGGATATATTACCTCATTTGTCAGATGAGGAAATTGAGACTTGGTGAAGGGAATTCATTTGTTCTGGGTCACAGACGAGAGGGCAAGATTTGTGACTATTTCATTTGGAAAGCGGGCAGTTACTCAAAGGTTAACCACACATTTACCATATGACCTGGTCATTTATTCTTATGCATATGCCCAAGAGCATTAGCAACATACATCCACATAGAACTTGCTCACAGATGGTCATAGGAACATTATCCATGACATATAAAAATCTAGGAGCAGGGCGAGGGAGGTGACTCAGTAGGGAAAGTGCTTGCACTTGAATTTGGATCCCAGGAACCCAGTAAACCGCTGGTGTGGCTGCTGTCATTACAATACTGGAGGTGGGGCAGGTTCAGAGGTGGTTGGGGCACTGTAGTCTGATGGCCAGTCTAGCCAAAGCACTGAGTTCCTGGCTCATTGAAGAGACCCTGTGTAACCCCCACCCCTACCCCAAAAAGGTGAAAAATGATAGAGATACCTGATATCAATCTCTGGCCCTCCCCCACACTCTTACACATACACACATATACCACACACACAGACACACACACTCACACATACACACACTCACAAACATACATACACAGATATACACACATACATACACATTCACTCTCTCATACACATATCCACATACACACACATACACACATTCATACACACAGACATACACAGACACACATATCACATACACAGATACACACACATACACTCACTCATGCGCACACACTTACACAGAGACACACACACACATGCACCATGTACCCACACACCCAACATGCGCCCAAAGCAGAAACAGCCCACTGTCCATCAACAAGAGAATAGTACAATGAAATCTGTCAGGACAGTGGAACGTGATTTGATAGTGAAAGAAACAAGACATCCGATGCACACTGTTGTGGGTTGGCTGTGAATGTCTCCACAGGCTCACCTGTTTGAATGCTTGGTCTTCAGTTGGTGGTACTGTTGGGGAGGTTGTGGAATCTCTGGGGCGTGGGTCCTAGCTGGTGGCAGTAGATCACTGGGATTGAGTCTTATATCCACTTCCAGTTCCTGTCTTGCTCTATGCTTCCTGGTATGGTGAGAAGCAGCAGGCAGTTCTGTGCTCCTGTAGCCACGGAGCCATTCTGCTCACTTCCCAGCAATGGCGGACTGCGTCCCCTGAAACTACAGGCCAAAATAGACATTCCCTTCTTTGATTCCTTCCGTCAGGTGTTTTGTCACAGCAACAAGAAAAGTAACTAACACGCATGCAGGATTGACACTGAAAAATGATATCGTGAAAGGGCTCTGCCATAAAGACCACACCCCTCACAGTTCTGCTATGTGAAACATCCGGAGCATACAGAAAATAGATTAAGGGCTGGGGTCATGGAGGGCTTAGGGCAGATGGAGATGCACAGTTAATGAATACAGCATTTCTTTTTTGGATGACAAAAATATTTCCAAGATTTGATTTTAAGTTTGGTTCTAAATGGCTTCTAAATTCCTAATTGTTTCCAAAATTGATTGTAGTGATGGCTGTACAACTCTAATGCATATACCAAATGTCACTGAGGGGGGTCAGAAGCCAGAACTCATCCGTTGTGATCTCCAAAGCTCCAAAATGTGGAGCCAACAGTTGTGTGTGGGGCAGTAGGCTTATCCAACTCATTGGGCTCAGAGACAATGAGAGCTAACAAGCAAGAATCTCCAGAATAAAGCACACAGTAAGTATTCAGATATAGTATTTAGAATTAGATATAGTCTCTGGTGGGGGACAGAGGCCCAGAAGTGAATGCACCACAGATTGAGGATCAGCTATTCCAGCAGGGGAGACAGATGCTGACCTAATTGCAATAGGGAACACAGGTCAAAGTGTGCAGGAGGCACATCAGAAGGAGAGGGGTTAGTGGTGGATTAGGTCTGTCTTGTGGGCCTGGAACTTTGAACTTCAAGTTCCTATATGCGGGTGTCTGTGACAGTAGATTGTCTTCCTTTCCCCTCAAGCTTTCAGCCACGCACAAAGACCATGAAATCTGGATGGAGAGTTTTATGATTGTATTTTCCCCCCCTTACAGTTTGGTAAGAATTAAAGACTTGAAAGGGTAGGGGGAGAGAGAGAGAGAGAGAGAGAGAGAGAGAGAGAGAGAGAGAGAGAGAGAGAGAGAGAGGAGAAGGTCTTTTGTAGAGACTTGATCAGGAGATAAATCTTGCGAGAGGACTGGATGTGTGACTTGCGTTCAGACTGTCTGTTTTGTCCGCTCATCACATAGAACCTCAGAAAGATGTTACATATCAGCTGCTGATGCACGTGAACTGTGAGATTACTAGGTGTATTAGTCAGGGTTCTCTAGAGTCACAGAACTTATATGTAGTCTCTATATAGTAAGGGAATTTGCTAATGACTTACAGTCTGTAGTCAAACTCCCCAACAATGGTCAGCAGTAGCTGTGAATGAAAACCCGAGGATCTAGCAGTCGCTTAGTCCCACAAGGCTCGCAGGCGAAGAAGATTGAATCTTGCTCCTTCCAATGTCCTTATGTAGATCTCCAGCAGCAGGTGTGGCCCAGATCAGAGGTGTGCACACCATCACACCTGAAACTTGTGTCTTCCAGACTCAAGATCCAGATCACAGGTGAACCTTCTAATTCTGGATTGTAATTCACTCTAGATATACTCGAGTTGGCAATCAGAAATAGCCACTACACTAGGTAAATGAATGTGGGCATATATATTATATATAAACACATAAATGAATAAACCTGGCTTTGGGAAGGAGCCCAAGGGAGCACTAAATAGATGGAGAAAGAGCTTGAAGTCCATGTTCATGTCTCTGTTCCCTGCACAGTATCTGGTCCATAGCAAACCTTCAGCCAATATTTATTGCATCTGAACGAATAGGCAATGTTTATTCTAGCTGGTCTTGAGGATGACATCTGACAACCTTCAGGTTCTGAATGCAAGTAGAGCTTAATCATCTTTGCCAGGTGCTCAGAGTAGTCACCTGTCTTGTAAAGAGCCACCCAGAGGGGTTGGCACATGACCTGATAGGCCACCCTGTCTTCACATTGTCACTCCCCTGGGAGCTTTTGTAGCATGCAGCTGCCAGGTGGGAACTTGTTCCCAACTGGCCAAACCAGACTCTCTGGGGGTACAGCCTAGGTGTTGGGGTGCTGGTATTTTCCTCTTCGAACACTCTTCCACATGATTCTAATGGGGCCTAGAGGCAAGAACCTCTGATAAATCAAGGCATTTTCAGTCAAGAAGGTGGGCGGTTGCTGCCAGAGGTAAATGACAGATGTCCCCAGAATAAGTACAGAAGGGACAGTGATGCTTTCAGAATTCTAGGCTCATTTTATCTATTTATTTATTTATATTTAAAAATTTAACTGTTTATATATATATTTACATGCATATGTATATATATTATATATGTATATATAAGTATATATATACTTAATGAGCATACAAAATTGTGGTTTCCTTATGGTGTTTTCATACACCCTTTATTTTGGTTGGTCACCTCCCTGGCTTTTCCACCCCCCCCATGTGTCTGTCCCCCACTTCCCATTTTTACTCTTCTACCTCCACGAATCTCTCTTCCACTTTCAAGTCATATTCAATGTCATTTTTCTGAGCTATGGCTCCAAGGCTGTCCTGAGGCTGTCCTCGTACAGTGTATTGAGGGGTGGCTAGAAAGGTGGCAAGAAGCTGACCGTGGGAGAAAGAGGTGAGCTTCATTACAGGAATAGTCAGCCGCCCTTTCACCTACTTAATTTAGCCCGAGTCTGCAAGGGGAGGGCACCATAAGGCGTGGTGGTACTTCCAAGCTGTCCCTTATTGAAACTGTTGGCTGGGCCTATGAAGGACTCTGTTGTTATTTGTGAAGCACCTGTTCTGGGGTAGTTACCACTGCCTCAGGGCACACCACACTCCAGGTTCTCTAGCCTGGTGCTCTACAGTGAACCATCAGGATGACCAAAGAGGTCTGGAGACTGTGGAATGTGACTATAATCATGGTAGCATATTTTATTTTGCTCTGAATCAAATGGCGGAGGAAAGGTGCTCTTATGCTTTCAGTAGGAGGAGGGCATCAGTCAGTGAAATAGCTCTGAGTGGTCTCCATTAGCAAACAGCACCCCTGAAAGAAAATATACCAGAAGTTTCTATAAACAGTTGAATCATTTGAAATCTAAGCTTTCCCTCATGGGAGGAAGCTGTTGAGCTCCACACTGAGTTCAGGAAGACCAGGGAGGGATAATCTAGGCTTAGTGAAGGTGCATTTCCTTGTATCTGAATCAGGAGAATTTGATTATCCTAATTTACTCTTCTCCAAAGACATTTGAGCTAATGCTCCTTTGTGCCTCCTGCTGTCTGCGGTCTCCTTAGGACTTATTTTGAAACCTTGCCCTAGCCAGCTTCAGGCTTTCTGCCCCTCTCCTCCTTCCGCATGATTCCATCTCAACCACATGAACTTGATAGAATCTCACACACTGGCTTATTTATTATTGACCAGTTTCTTTATCTTGGATAGTATGTCACAAGCAGTCAAGACTACAGCTCTTGATGGTAGCTTCACAGATTTAAGTAAGATGAAGCAGGATCCATATAGTTCCGGAGTCAAGGAAGTCTGATAGCCAGCCAGTGAAAAAATACTGGACTGTGGGAGAGAGGGATTTTACTCACTGGAGCTGGCTCAGACTTTAGATATGAAACATTTGATTTATAGTTTCTATTTCACTCTGATAGAAAATCCTGCTTATCCTTATTGGAAGGTCGAATGTGTTGGGTCTCTTAGCAGAGGTAGCTGTTGAAATATATTTCACATTCAAGGAAAGGGGCTCTTGTTATTCATCGTGTTCTCATTTTAATTATGATTTTTCTGGCATCACCTTTTACAAGAATAACCTAAGGCCTGTAAGGAGTGATTTCCCTTAATCAGTTCTTAAGCCTCCCCACCCCCACCCCCACTAGCTCTACAGCTCTTACCGCACAGATGAAATGAAATGGAGAATTGAGCAATTACCTGGTGAATCTGAGCACTGTAGAGTCAGCAGTCAATTAGAACAGTTCTATTACAAGGCTTCTTCCCCTCCTTTCTTCTTTTCTGCTATACAATTATGACCTTAACTCTTCATACTTCTGGCTTGCACTGAAGATTGTCCTCTTCATTTTCTCCCTCTTCTTATCCTGGGACCTTTCCAACACGATTCCTTTCTTCTTTTGGCTCACTTATTGTCGTCTCTGTTCATTTTGCAGAGAGACCTTAGATTCCTCCTTTTCTCAGTTGTGAGCTTAGGTTCTAGCATCTGATTTCCTAGATGCTAGTTCACATCAGAGAAGCTACACGTGAACTCCTGAGCAAACTTCCTTGACCTTATAGGCAAGTGCTTTACACCACAGGGCTCAGACACTTGCTTTTCCCTTACAGTGTAAAGCATTTGCCTGGGTTTTGCTTTGAGATAGTGCCTGTGACTTACATAGTTTGCATGTGTACTATGTGGGAACACTCTCTTAGTTGTAGAAGGTGGAACTCTCTCTCTTGTTCTACATGTCAGGATCTCTGTCCTATATATCTGAGGCTGGGGAGAATGGCTCAGTGGTTAGGAATACTTGTTGAGTTCAGATCCTAGCGTCCATGCCAGATGGCACATGAATACCTGTAACTCTAGCTCCAAGGGATCTGATACCCTCTTCTGGTCTTCATGGGTACCCAAACACACATGTGTACATACACTCACATAGGCAGACAGATGGGCAAACAGACAGACAGACACACACACACAGGCACACACACATAGAAATAAAAGTACTTTTCTATACTCAAGTCTTAGTTATCATTTTTTACTGTCTCTCTCATGTATAACAATCTCATTCGCTACCTTAACTTTTTTCATGTGTGCATGTATATGTGGTATGAATGAGCATGTAGTATAAGTGTTAGCAAGTGTGTGGGAGCATGTCTGTGCCTGTGCCCAAGGTTGATGATGGGTGTCTTGTCTTTCTTGTCCTTGTTATTAGGAACTCCTACATTGAGTAACTGGGTATCAATAAAGCATTTAAAGCAATAAGGCAGGTCCCCAGCACACTGGTGGACAGCTCACAATCTGTGTTTAAATTGCTATCCCATTTGGAAAAATGGGAGAGAACACTTCCTGTCTGGTCTGCCTTGGAGACTGTTTCAGGATTCAATTAAGATAATGTACAGGGAAGTGCTGTAATTCAGCATAAATCCATGAAAGAAGCAATGGGAAGCAACAAGGCTGTGGGAACAAACATGAGTGCTGGCGTGTCCCAGGCCCCATCCCGGACCCCAATTATCTGCTGTGACTTAAGTTATTAGAAAACAGTTCTTTTGTTTTTTCTATCTGTGAAATGGTAAGAGAAACACTGACCTTGATTGGTTCTGGGGATTAAGGAGATCTTTAGAGATGTTGGCTCATGAAGCTAACGTGGAACCATCTCTACTCTCACTCTGCCTTCTCACAAATTCGGATAATGTTCTTGCACTCATTGCCTATTACAGCCATTAAAAAGTTGCCACAAATGTATTGGCTTAAACAATGCAGATTTGTTACCCACTGCCTGGATCCACAGGTCAGAGGCTTAGTGGGCTGGACAGTCTTCTCAGCTTCCAAGGATAACACCCAGCGCTCTGGCTAGCAGGCTCTGGGGACCATCAGCTTTCGGGGTCCCTTCAACCTGTTGGCAGCATTCCATTCCTGCTGGCTGTAAGGCTGAGGTATTCTTTCCTTGCTAACCAGAGGCTGGGGTAGTTCTCCCCTTCTGGAGGCCACCCACGTTGCCTAGCTTAGTCAACAGTTGCTCTGGTTTCAGAGCCAGCAACGTTCTTAGTGAACTGGCTGGAATTTGTCTCCCATCTGTCTTTAGCACCCCAAGGCCTAAGATGACATCAAGTCCACATGCTTGCGTCTGTCATTAATTTCATTTGAAAACATTCTTTGTCATGTAACCATGTTGTTCCAATATAGCACAATTGCAAGTTCTAGGGTTAAAGCTTTTGGCATCTTTGGCAGGTATTATTCCTTTGTATTGCAGCAAAAAGATTGTCCATCTGTATGTCTGTCCGTCTGTCTGTCTATCATCTATTCTATCTCTATATAGTTTTGTATCTATTAACTGAGCCAGATCAAATATCCAAGATACTTAGCATAATGTCTGATATAGCATGAGATTTTGAGCAATGTTAGGTCCCAAGTTTTTACTGTTGATGAGTGGATGGCAGCGATCTCTCGTCTTCTCCACAGGCCTGAGGCCTTGTCCTTCACATTTGTCTCTAACTTCAGCAGAAGCTCTTAGCCCAGGCCTGCTTGGCTCCTTGCTATTTTGTGACATGCCTGTACCACAGCAATTTCTCCATCGAGCTTTCTGATTATAGAAACAAATATTTCTCCTGGCTTCATCTAGTAGAGTATCTGGCACATAGTAGAAGCTTAATACATGTTTAATGAAAAAAATAATGAGATTCAATTGCACTTGTAAAAATAACTGGTCCAGTGATTATCAGTTGGAAGCATCTCTTAAGGTCAACATTGAAGGCCTGGCCAGTCAAGGAAGGGGAAAACGTGTGTATTCTGATGCTGTGCTATTAAGAGGAGGTCTTTACTCAGAGGCTTCTTTTTATTGCTATATATTACTATTTTAAAAAATTAATGTTTTAGTCAGCATACAGAATAATGGGCTTCATTATGACAATTTTTTTTATATCCGTATCATTGTATCTGCTGATATTTGTCCCCACTTCCCTTTTCCATCCTTCCTCTCCCTCTTGCTGGTCCCCTTATTCTCACCTAATAGTGCGTTAGGTGAGAGTTCAGAGGGGGTACCCTCTGCTTTCATATCACCTATATGCATATAAATAAGAATATATAAATACATATCACCTGTCATATATGCACATTATTATTTACATCTAGGTTCTGAGAGACCAGATCTTGGGTTCAGACTCCATCTTAGAGAGTCTGACCTAAGGTTGAACTCTCTAGCACCAGTTTCCAGGTTACTCCCCAACAAACCTGCACCTCCAGGTTACAAGCCCGCCCCTGGCACTTCACTTCCTAACAACCTCCAATCAGGAGGAAAGCAGAAGTGAAGTTTATGGTTTGGCTCCCAGCACCAGCCAGTTATGTTAAAAGGCATCAAAATTCCATAACACTCCCAGTCAGATGTGTGCCGGGCTAGAGACCCCTCGCTTGCTTGCCCTTTCCTATAAAACCTTGTCCACTGAGAGCTCGGGCTTCACCCTCAGGTTCTGCTACATCCCGCCGTATGAGCTTGAATAACAAGGCCCTAGTGCAACTGCATCTGAATTGGCTCCTTGGTGGTCTTTTGGGGCTCTACAAACGGGCACTACAGTTCCACATATACAAGAAAATATGAAAACCTGCTATTTGTCTTTCTTCTCTGCCAGTACCTTGTCTCGCTTCCTCTCCATTTAGGGCTCTTCCCTCCAAATAACCCAGTTCTGTTTCATATAATTTATAAATGCTTATTAATACATTCTGGTAGCTAGATTTCACATATTAGAGAAAGCACATGGCATTTGCCTTCCTGAGTCTGGCTTATTTTATTTAATATGATTTCAATTTCTCTTTATTTTTTTTGCAAAGATTTATTCATTTTTTCCTTTTAATGACAAGGTCTCATGTATCTTGGGCTGGATTTGAACTTGCTATGTAGCCAAAGATGACCTTGAACTGCTGATCTTCCTGCCTCTACCTCCTGAATGCTGAAATTACAGACATGTGCCCTCATACCAAGTTTATGTGGTGCTGGGAATTGAACCCAGGGTTTCGTACATGCTAGGCAAGCTCTCTATGAACTGAATTATGCCCACGGGTAGTTTCCAATCTTTATGTAAACCATATTTCCTTGATTATTATTATTATTTTAAAGTTTCATTCTGT
The DNA here is from genome assembly GCA_028551405.1 of Uromys caudimaculatus. Lineage (NCBI taxonomy): Eukaryota > Metazoa > Chordata > Mammalia > Rodentia > Muridae > Uromys > Uromys caudimaculatus. The sequence continues at coordinate 33,968,327 of CM052711.1, forward strand.
GTAGTCATTATGCATGATACTATGTTACATAAGAATATTTTCATGCAAGTATATATTGTATGTTGAGCCTCTAGGCCTCCTTTCCTCCCTCCTCCATCCATCCCCTCCCGTCTCACGAGTTCACTTTGTTCCCCTAGAGGTTTCTCTCCTACTTTCATGTCATAACCACACACATGATTTTACATATCTATATAAAATGTACAATGAGGAAAAACCTCATGTTTCGGCTTCATTTACTTAATGTAATTATCTCCAGTTGTATCCATTTTCCTGTATATAATATATCATTGCTCTTCTTTATGGGCGAAAAAATTCCCATTGTGTATTTATTCCACATTTTTAAATTCATGATGCAGCTGTTGGATTCCTGTCGTTTCTATAACCTAACTACTGTAATTAGGTTGCAATAACCATTGGTGTAAGCGGTCTCTCTAGTGCGCTGTTTGGAGCCCTTTGGAGGGGTGTATACCATCCCCTGAGTCATGTGCTGACAGGCATGTAGGTTGCTTCCATGTATTGGCTACTAAAGTGAAACATGTCTGTGCAAGCATCTCTGTGGTACCTTCAGGTCTCTTCTTACGAGTGGGACAGTAGGGGCACATGGTGGTTCTACTTTTCGTTTTCTGAGGGACCTTTGCTCCGATTTCTTTAGTGGCTGCCCCGCTTCCCCTTCCTGTTAACAGTGTGTAAAGCTTCCTTCACAGAAAGAGTTTGAATATGAATATGGTTGTATTTGTAATGAGTCCAGGCCCAGATCGTGTGGAGGAAGACAGTTTTAGAATAGCTGTAGACTCTTGGTAACTATTGTCCTCGACATTTATGGAACAGTTTTGTCACTTTCTCTGAATGCATCAAGCAACACAAAACCACCGCACTGAAGTAAAGACCCACTAGCTTGGCTTACTTCTCATCTGGTGACTCACGGGGACTTACTCTGTCTCACAGCAGAATTGGACATGGGTTTCCTCCTCTTAGAGACTTTCAGGTTGCTCTTCTGCCTGGTTTCCCATTGTTTGTTTTCCTTAATATGCTGAATGTGCCTTTTCTATTCACTGTGTGATGTGTCCTCCAATACCACAGGTAGTTAGTGATCAATAATGATCAAATAAAGGCCATGTTCTGGGGCGGCATATGTACTGTTGCTATGTGCGTGTTAACATTTCCTCTGTTTCAGTTTGTCAACCTGCCCATGTGACTCCATCAGCCGGGAGGCCAGGCGCCTCCTGCCTGTTCCTAGATCCCTTAACAGCTGTTTTGAGCTTGGCTGGGCCTTTTGCAATAATTGCTCCCATTCAGGGACTTTGGTCTTTTGATATTTATTTTTAGATTCAATATAGTCTCCATTATTTTAAAGGAACAGTTTTATTGTCTGAAACAAACAACCACCAATGAAAAATTGGAGCCAAATCACAGGCCTCAGGACCCAGATGAGGAATAAAGAAAAATTGTTTATAGTCATAAATGCTTTCTTTGCAGTTTTCCTTCTGCCTATTGGGCAGGGGCACATTTCCTAGTACTGCAGACCAGTGATTAGATACCAGATTAGGTCTTGATGTTATAACTGTGCTGCTCTGATAGAAGTCGGGGAATTCCAATTTCCTCTGGATTCAGTGCTCCATTTTGGAGTCAGCCAGGTTAGGTATGACTATGGGTCCTATGGAAGGATTTCTGGCAAGTCAGTTCTCAGTGGTTACTTCTAGTTGACCTCCCTTGTACAAGTACTTTACACTCAGCAAGTATGTATTTAACACTCAGTGTACTGGGCACTGTGCAAAGTATCTGAGAGATGCAGAGACACCTAAAACAGTTCCCAATTTTAAGAACCTTATGATCTGGTAAAAGACTTGGGCTGAAACACAAAGTATAAAGAAATTTGATTCCGTGAAGCTGCAGCTCTAAGGAATGTTGAATGACGAGCAGGAGAGAGCTAGGACATAGTACTGGACCAACCATTAGGTCGTTGTCTGGCATTTGGTAAGTACCTCATGTGGGCAACATGCCTAGTTTGGGAAAGGTGGTAGATATAATTCCAAATGTGTAAGGAGAGAGAGGTGAGGCCAGAGTGTCTCTCTGGTGCCTTCTGCTCATACCTGGAGTCCGACTAGACCAGAGGTGGGTGACTTCAGCTGCATTGTGACCAAGAGCAACAGTGACAGTACCCATGCACAAAAACAGCAGACAGATGGGTCACACATAACAGTCCCATGAGTGTGGTTAATCACGTGTAGGGCCATTCATAGGACTCCTCTCAAGGGATCTCCTCTTTCACCCAGTATGTGAACAAAGAAAAGCTTGAGCTACAGGTGACAGGCTCCGAGGCGGTCTACAGGCTTCTAGACATGACCCTGACTACTGCCCCAACTCCTTCCCAGGTCTTTCCTTTTTTCTCTAAGCCATCTTGTCTGTCACTAGTTTCTTCTCCCACGTCAAGCATTTGCCTTACTTTTCTCTGGGTGTGGAATAATCCCTATAAATCTGTTTTCACCGAAACTTTCAACCTACTCTTCAAGACTTAGCATAAAGACTTAGCATAAGGAACAAGACAACGTTCCTTGGGCATTTTAGGCTGAGTTATTCTGCCGCACTTTCCACAGTGGTTGGCCACATGTCTGTCTTATTATTTACTGTTATCCAACTATTTGGTTCTATGTCTGTTCCCAGATATAAAATTCTGTGCTCAACTAATCACTTTTTGCCCCAGTGACTTAATATACTGCCTTGGACCAAGCTAATATTTAATGAATATTTTCTAAATATATGAAGTAGATTTGGTGAAAAACTCTAAGGAAGATATAATATTTGTCACCTTATATATAAAAATATCTACCAGGTTAAACCAGGCTTAGTTGTCACAATTAACATTAATGGATCTTAAGGATTGTTAAAGGAGAGAGAAAAGGTCAAGTGAGCAGAACCTGAGTCTTTATCAGCAGACAGGGAGCGTAGAAAGACTGGGGATATTTTATCATAACTGGCTCTATAAAATGTCTCATGGAAAAGAAATCTGTGCCAAAAAATTATGTGAACTGTGATTTACCCTCCCCTCTCCCCCCCATCAAAATATGAGAGGCCAAGGGTCAACCTCAGGTATCATTCATTCTTCAGGAATTACACCTCTTTTTTTTTTTTTTTTTTTAAATAATACTCTAGTGTATGTATGTTTATGTGTGTGTCTGTATGTGTGTATGCATGCGTGTGTGTGTGTGTGAAAGCCAAAGAACAACTTTGGGTGTCAATCTCAAAAACCTCAGCTCGTTCATCTCCTTTGAGGCAGTCTCTTATTGTCCTGGAGCTCATGGATTAGGCAAAAGTGGCTGGCCAGCAAGCTCCAGGGATTGTCCTGTTTCCATCTCCCCACTGTTAAGATCAGAAGCCTGAGCTACCACACTCATCCCTTTTTTAATATGGGTTCTGAGGATTAAACTCAGGTCCTCAGCTTGTCCAGCAAACATGTTACTGACTGAGCTATATCTTTAGCCTTAATTTATTGTTGTTCTATGCATTAATAAGTCATCACTTCAGTTATAAAATAAAATGTAAATGTCTTTCCCGTGTCAGGCATTGTTATAAGAACTGAGGATATACCAGCAAGCAATATAGGTCATGCTTCCTGCCCATCTGGAGCCTACAGTCTAGTGTGAAACACAGGAATAAACAAAAGAAAAAGTACAGTGGAGTTTTGAGAATTATCAAATTCTCTCCCTCTCTCTCTCTTCCTCTCTCTCTCTCTGTATATATTTTGGATATAGAGCCAATAATAATATTTGCTGATAGATAACATAAGTATGAAAAACCAGTAGCAGAGTCATAATGTCATCAGAACTTGTGGCTTGAGCAACCTGAACAATGACATTGTCATTGGCTAAAGTGGAGAAGGCTGGGTAAAGAGAAGTTGAGGAGATATCAGTCAAGTTTCAGATACTTATGAAACTTCAGATTGTAGACAATGCACAGGCAGTTCAACAACCAGTGAAGTGTGGCTAGACAGAAAACATGAGACTTTGTCAGCACAGAGACAGTAGTCAAAGCCAGATACTGGGTGAGGCCACCCAGAATATAAGTGTAGATAAATGCAATATGTCCCCCATAGGCTTGTTTTGAGCACTTGGTGCCCTGAAAACATATCTGAAGTATGGCCTAGCTAGTAGAAGTGGGTTCCTAAGAGAGGGTGTTGAAGGTGACATCTTTGTCTTGTTCAAACCCTGACCTGCTTCAGTGCCAGGGAGAAGTTGGCACCAGGTGAAAACCTGCTGCTGTGATCTCTGGACACCATGGGCTAAGCTGTTCACCATGTCATTTCCATCATGCTGGATGGTGTATTCTAAACCAAGAGCCAGACCATGCCACCCCTCCCTTAAATTGCTTATGTCAAGTATTTTGCTACAGCAATGAGAAAATTAACCAGTATGGTGAGGAGACCAAGAACCAAAGACTGAGCTCTCATTCCCACTTGGCCAGATCTCAAATTCTCAACTCCCTGACAAAAGTAAACACATTAAAGGAGCTCTAAAATTAGCAGACTATGGAACACATTGTCTCTCCACATAAATGTTCCATTGAACACAGCTTGACAAAGGCCCCTCTAGACTTTAAGGTGGCCTAGAGTCACAAGGCAGAGAAATTCCCATTTTTTTCTTTAAACTTTATCTTTTAAATGATAGGAGGTTCCTGGAGGATTTAAGAGAAGAGGTCATAGCAGTAGATGGTTTTCTGTTGTGTGGAAGGTAGATTGAAGAGGGAAGTCAGAAGGAATAAGACAAAGGAACAGGTGATTAAAATAATTTGGAAAAATGAGTTTCTAAAGACAATAGTTGGGCCTGGATCTGCACGTTTGATGACTAATTAGAAAATATGGAAAATGAAAACGATTCAACGACAGCAGAAAGGTTCTGGCTTTGGTCAGATTTTTTTATAATTTACTGCATCCCTTATAGAGGCCTGATTTTCCTGGGGAGAGATGGACAAACATTGATTTATAACATCTCTAAGAGAGTAACGAAATGATTCTACCCAGAACCAGCTTGGTGCTCCAGTGAGTTTGCTGTTGTTACTTATCGGATCATGAATGACTCAAAGACAGCTGTGTCACTGGGAAGTCCAACGCAGCCTGTGTCACGGCACCTGAAAGCAGAGTGCTGGAGGCTCTCTGCCCAACCTGCAAATAGCACCATTGAAAAGTGGAGCTTTCTCTGAAATGTTAAAAATAGCTTGTATAGCCTTCTGGAAGGACCTCATCAGTCTTGTAACTTTTTGAGCTTCCTGAGACTTGTAGGTTTTGTTAGCTTCCTAAATCTTATAAATGTCCCTCCTTCCTCCAGGAGGAAATGTTTCAGTTATGTCGAACGATATCCACAGTACTCTCACGGCCTTTTCCTCTAGATCTTACTTTTCTTCCCTCTCTTCCGTGATGTTCCCTGAGCCTTTTAGGAGTGATGGTGATACGATATAGGGTTAGTGGTGTGATACAAATGTCTAATGGTTTTTTGTAGTTATGGCTGATTGAGGGACCACTAAGATGCATCCCCAGAAGCTTGACTAGTTATGGGTTGTAGTAACAAGAGCATATTGCAAAATTAAATGTCCATCTATAACTGCTGTCCAAGGTTGACAGCAATGGTTATATATGGATATAAAAACAAATGCTTAGAAGACCATTTGATGGAAATCACATTCACTTAATGAAATAATAGCAATGTCTTCCCCTGTAGGGCCTATAACCTCTCCAGTCACAGGTCTTTGCCTTGCTTTACAGCCCCAAACATGGGTTCCCTTCTTTAGACTGGGCCTTAAGTCCATTGGAAATCAGTTGTCTGCATCCATAATATCTCTGTCACTATTACAGATACAATGTATCTGGCATGTTGATGATAGTCTAGTATGTCAGGTCCATAAACAAATAAGACTGTTTATGATAATTCTTCATTAGTATACCACATACTTTTCAGGCAATACAAAAGCTAGCCAATAGAGAGTGGTTTTCCAGTTCAGGCCCTACTTAAGTTTCCCATATTCCTTTGTCCTGCATCCTTGTCTTGTGGCATGGCTGTGAGCTGGGCGCAGATCTCTTGATAGGGTTGGTGGGATTTGCTTATGTTGCTTGCCTCAGCTAATGTCCAGGAGGAAGTGAATCCATGTGATATCTGCCTTGTTTGTTGCTAGAGAACAATGTTCCAGTTCTCACAGTCTCTGGGCTGGTCCTGTCTCTCCATATGCCATGTATAGCTGCTTAAAGGATAACAGACCAGACAAGCAGTCTTAACCCCCGGTATACCTTTCTGAAGGGGAGAGTGTACCCGGGAGGTATAATTGTTCATTTTCAAGACAAATGTAGTCATCGTCACATGTACCACAATGACCATTCTCACCTTATTTCACAACTTTGTAAATATTGCTTAGGTTTTAAAACCTTCCAGAGACTCATAAGCACAGAATTTGGCTTTCTATCATTTTCTCTAGGGACCCCTGACTTGACACAAACATTGCCACATTTGCTTTTGAATTGTAAGGGTAGCTCTGTGTTTGTTTGCTTGCTTTGCCCTTTCTCCCCTTCCTCCTGAGTGCTTTAGCAACTTATGAACCGTATTTGCACGCAGGTCTAAATCATTCAGATCCTACAGAGCCTCTCTCCTACATAAAGATCGGGTTCCATGATAGGGCTCAGCATAACCGTTAAAGCTCCATAACCAGGTCCAACGTTCCTCTGAAATAATTTATTAACTCTCTGATAAATACAGTGTTATGATCAAAGCATCAAACACCACCTCTCATGTGCTTAGCTCTCTCAGTAATGTTTCTCTTCTATTGTCTTATACTCTCTGATATTAGTGGGAACCTCAGCTGTTAATAGCTAGGCACATTTGATGACTGTATGATCTGGGACTGATTTTTCTCTTATATTTCCTCATATTAGGTAGCCTTTGTCTCAAGGGGGAATAAATAGTTCTATTACTCAGTTTATTTATTTCCACAGAAATCACACCAACCCCACCCATCATCATACCTTTCTCTCTCATGAGCTTGGCTCTTGATTAAATGGTTTTCCCATTATTTCAGTCAGTTCTAAAGTAGGCTATTTTCTAATACTGACATTTTCCTATACTATTTCATGACGAAGGTCCCCATGTGCATCTTGACTCATGGATTTCTCCTTCTTTTGTATTTAAGGTCCAACCAAGGGGGTATTTTCCTTACTTTTACCTTACTCTCTCCCTTCTTACTTTTGATTTTTCCTTGGGTTCCAAGTCTTAAAATCCCAGGAAAGTCTTTTTGATATAGATCTAATTGGTATTCTCTTTCCTTTGCATTGTGCCACCAATAAGAAATAGCAGGCCAATACCACCATCTCATTTTTCCTTTCCCACTACTTTTCCTGCCAAGTCAGAGGCTAGTGCAGATGATAGCATCTTTTATTCCTTGTAATTCCTCCCTCATTTGGACAGATCTGTTTGGGAAGACAGCACAGCCTCAGTTATATGCATTATCATTCACTGCAAAGACTCTGCAATTGCTGCATAGCCTGCTATGCTGCTTTCAGGGCTAGCAATGTCATCTCTAGTCCATCAGTCATTTGGGGCACCCCTATATTCATGTGGTAACACCAGTCATCAAGCAGGAGGCATGCTACCTTATACTACTTAGAAGAAGGAGGAGGAGGAGGAGGAGGAGGAGGAGGAGGAGGAGGAGGGGGAGGAGGAGGAGGAGAGGAGGAGGAGGGGAAGAGGACGAGGGGGAGGAGGAGGAGGAGGAGGAAGAGGAGGAGGAGGAGGGCATCTGGGGATTTTCTTCAAGGATACTTCATTCTCAGATGGCCTGAGTTTGGTTGTATGTCTTATCATTTAGAGAGAGCATGAAGTTGACTCAGGAAGGAGCGTACCATCCTGGACCACATAGAGAAAGGTGATCTTATCAAAATTGCCTCTATTAAAGGTTCACTGTCAGATCAGCTCAGTTGTATTCTTATCAACCACTTGTAGACAGCTTGCATCTACTCCTCCTTGACTCAGCTTTGGTCTTGTCAGTCCCTGTTTGGGGACCAGTTGTGTGACATGACTTCTCCTGAGGAGAAATGAACAAGTCTTCACTCACCCCAGATACAGCACCACTGACAGATGAAAGAAAAAATTCTACCCAAGTATAGTTTGCTATGTCAACAAATTCATTGTCCTGAGGACTCTGGCACAAGAGCCAGACTTTCGCAAAAGTGGTACCCAGGACTTTACATAGACTTTTGTGGACTTTGATTGGCTAGGGAAAATAAGTGAAAAGGGCAGGGACCAATCAATAGAGAGCCTGTGAACTTAAGCAACCACTCCTATCCCATCACTTTATTCTTCAATAAATGGAAAAAATGGAGGGATATTCATTGTTGCTTATTTAGACTTCGTTTTGAATACTGGCTGAGAGATTCTTGAATTCTCTTGGCTATTGCATGGGCTCTGCAGAAAAAGCATTTCCTTAGTGTAGGGGAGGTGTGTATGCACGTCTTGAACCTTTGCAAATACTCTCTTTCTTGCATTATCGGTGTCTTCAGAGCAGCTGGTTCCAAATGCCAAATTAGGAAATGACATCAGATTAGATAGTTTAGGGTCACTTGAACGACACACAATGTCACGACTTCACTGCTAATGAAGTACAAAGGAGAAGTCTTTAGCATGACTACTAATGAGTTCTTGAGATAAAAATAACGTATTTGTAGTGTAATGTTTCTGCTCACAGATGCTCCTTGTTTCTTTTTGAAAGGTGTGTTGTAGTATTACACTTCTTTGACTTCATTAAGAAAAGCTGGTCCTGTGATTGACTCTGTCCAGTGAGATGGTAGTGTGAGTGTCACAGATTATCTCTGGGTGTTAGTCATTAAGATCTGCTGTGTAACTTCCTATGCTTTCTTCTCTAGCTACCATGGTGATGAGTGATGTTTTAGGTGATGCAGGCTGGATAAGCTCTTGTCCCTAAGTGGGATGATGTGGAGATGGGTCTTTGGCTGGCTTGCAGTAGATGGGCAACACACTTTTATTGTTTTGAGCCATCAAGCTTTGAGGTTCCTTTGCTATAAAAACCATCTTTAATAATGTACCTTTTGCTACAAGTGGCCTCAGGTGACCTGTGAAGATGATTTGCTACTCTCTTGACCCAGAAAATCCTACAAAAATCATGCAAATCAAGAAGTCCAAAGTTCACATTCACTTAAAGAATACCCTTGAAGCTGCCCAGACCACTAAGGATATGCATATTCAAAGAGCCATCAAATGTCTAAAGGGCACCATGAGCTGTTCTGGCAGTATAATGGAGAAGTTGGTAGGTACCCCCAGGATAAACAGTGGGGGAGGCATGGGGAGGACACAGGGTCAGTGGCCTAAAAAGGCTGCTGCTAATTTTTTTTTTTTTTTCCGTACATGCTTAAAAATACAGAGAGCAATGCTGGATGTAAGGGTTTAGATGTAGTTTCTCTGTCATTGAACCTATCTGTTGAACAAAGGACCTAGGGTGCACTAATGAATTTACAGAGCTCATGGATGGATTAACCAATGCAGAGCTCCTCCTGCCGTATTGAGATGATCCTGGCTGAAAAGGAACAAATGGTTCCCAAGCCCGAAGAGAAGGCTGCACAAAAGCAAAAGATATCCCAGAAAGGAAACAAAAGCGTATGGTGTGGGAATAATCAGCATAAAATAAACACAGATAAAAGTTTTAAAAAATACATTTTTCATCTTTTATATGTACATTTGAAAACACTGCATATATTTTCTGGTTACCTGTTTATCATGGACTTTGAAAACTATGGAAAAAAATTCACTAAAATGGTCTTCATAGAAATAGTGTGTTAACACTGATCTCTCTAATGAAATAATTTTGGATTTTGGATCATATATGTACAATGTTCCTTTTTATTTCATTTTATCATTGTAGTCTTAAAATGTTAAATTTGGGGTTGGGGAGATGGCTCAGCGGTTAAGAGCACTGACTGCTCTTCCGGAGGTCCTGAGTTCAATTCCCAGCAACCACATGGTGGCTCACAACCATCTGTAATGGGATCTGATGCCTTCTTCTGATGTGTCTGAAGACAGCTACAGTGTACTCATAATAAAATAAATAACTTTAAAAAAATGTTAAATTTGATACATAATGTTAGCTGGTGAAGATGTATGAAATATTTCCATATCAATGATATATTATTTATCATGAAATTATGCAACAAAATAAAATCACATTTTCTTGTCTTTGTACTTTCTTTGTAGTAGATAACAGACTAATGAAACATTTGTTCTTAGTTTTTGCTTGAATTGCTGCTTACATCCTTTGGATGAATTCCTAGATGGGAATTGGTGGGCCAACAAGCATGCATACTTTTAAGACTTTTGCTACAAATTACCAGGCACTCCAGCAGTGAGAGATTGGGCCCCGTACCACTCCTGGAGATTATTAGAATTCCTTGTTTAATTCCTATTAGTTTGATAGGTGCAAATGTTATCTTCTTGTTTCCTATTTGCATTTCTTTGATTACAAGTGATCTTGAACACTTATTTCCTATGCTTATGAGTAATTTTCTTCTGGGAATTGTCTAAATGGATTTTTACACCCCATAAACAACAACTGCTAAACAGACAGCATCACAGGAAGCCTGCAGCGTTGGGCTGTCTCCGCACATGGCTTAGAGGTGTGAGCACTGAGCAGCCTCCCCCCTCTCCCCCTTCCTAGTCTTCTCTAGTCACTGCTGCCACATGCCTTGCCCAAGCCTTGGTCTCCCTGCAGGCACAAAAAATATTAAGTTTTAAAAAAAATTTAAGTTTGTAAAAAAATGTAATGCTTTCTGGCTACTTCCTTTCCTCATCCAATCTCCCTTTTTCATAATTGACTTTTTCTCATATTCTTGTTTTGTTTTGTGATGCATTTAGTTCATCCATGGCCATTTTATTGCACTGGCCTCTAGTTGTGGCTAAAGCTAGAATTCAGAATAAAACGGAACAGATGTGATCAAAGTTAATTTTGAGAGCAACAGCGCCTCCTGGAAGGAGCTCCGTCCTTACCCTCTGCTACATTCCTGTGGCCCCCCCGTGTGTGGAGGGTTGAGGTCTGCTCTGGCTTTACATGGGCAGCATTGCCTGCTGCTCCTGTGTTGGCTCCAAACACTGGTCCTGCTGATAAAGCTTCAATTACTCTTGCCGGAAGCATCCTGATTTATTTCACAGACACTAAATTATCCTCAGTTGTCGGTTCCGAGTCTCTAAGAGGGGAGAAGAAAGACTCTAAATTCCCCCCAAAGTCAGTGCTACTTTTTAGCTAGCTGAGATAAAAGGCAGATTGAAATGGGGCCAGAGGGACCTGCCCTTCACCCTCTATCTTCACCAGAGCTAGAAGCTCACATTGGTATGTCAGGAGGCAGCTGGCAGACTCTTTTATCATCATTAATTGTCCGTAGAGTTGTCATAAGGAGAGACTAGAATTCAGGTTTAATTACATCTGTATCATTTCTGATAGAGTTCAAGAGACTCTGCTGTTGCAAACCAGGAGTGGGCGAGTGGGCTGGTGATATGCCAAGGGCGTTCTGTGAAGCAGAAGCCTTGCGTATTCTTTGGAGGAAAGGTGAGTTAGCTGAATTCTGGGGGGGAGGAAGACCGAGTATCTCTCCCGAGAAATGAAGGGAGGCTGCTGGAGGCACCAAGGGTAATTTGATTCACAGGGAAAAGGTGGAGGGGGCCTTCAAAGATTCATTTCAAGAAACTTGCTTTTAATAAAAAACAAACCTTTTTTTTTGTGTGTGTGTGGAAAGTCATCTGCTGCCAGACAGAAAGTACAAAGTATTTGGGTTTGGATCTACACTTAGCACCTCACTCCTGTTTCCTTTATGAAAGGGGTCTTTTGGATGGCCCTTGGGTTCTGAAAGTACTAGTACAAAGGAGGCTTGGGTGGTGATCAACTGGCTTTGTCTAAAACAAGACCTAAAGCTCAGCTTTATGGAAATGGCACGGGAGGGGGAGGTGGGTGTGGAGGGGGAGGGGGAAGGGAGTGGGAAGGGGGAGGCGAGGGAGAGATGGCTGTTAAGTTAGTTGCTCCTTGTTTCATGAAAATGGGTCAGCCAGGGTGAAGAGTCATCAGTATACTTAAAGACAGTACCTTCTGCCCCGCTGAGCTGCACATGGTGTCATTTTGATCTGTCTTTGATCCTTGGGGGTCTTCCCTGAGTGCTTCCAGACCTTGGTTAGTAAACAATGCCTGAATGTACACTTGAGAATAAAGCTTTGGCGCCATGTTCCACATCTCTCCCTCAGGACACGGATCTTAGGCTTATGAACGTTAGCCATGTGGCTCCAGTTTAATTCTCTCTTCCTGAAAGAAAAGGCCGTTTTAGAAGCTACTTGTTGTGGAATTAAGTGTTTTAAAGAGATAATACGCATTGCCCATCTAGCTCTTGGCTTTTCAAAAGGACACTTTTAATGCTATGCTTATAGCTGGGGGAGAGCAATTTACCTGAGTCTTCATGTCTTTTTCAGCTCCTAATGTATTTTTAAAGTACTGGATCACATGAATGGAACCTGAGAAAACTAAAACTAGTAAGTATACATGTGCATGGGTGCATGCGTGTGCGTGCATATGTGTGTGTGTGTGTGTGTGTGTGCACGTGCATGCATGTGTGTGTGTGTGTGCGTGCGTGCATGTGTGTGTGTGCGCGTGCATGTGTGTGTGCATGCATGTGTGTGTGTTTCTGTGTATTCCTCACAGCAGAAGAGGTTCGCACACTCTAAAGTCCTGGTACCACTTCTCTGAAGTTAGTTTGTGGTCTTCATTCAAACTCCAGAACTAATCTTTGCTTTGGATTCTACAGCCAGGAAGAAAACTCGCAGGGCTAAGTTTGGAAAAAAGAGGAAATCAAATTTGGAGCTTTTGGCATTTGCAATGTAGGCTGACCCAGAATAGATCTGTAAGAGGATTAGAATGCAGTACAAGGCGATCGCTATCCCAAAGCTTGTACGTGATTCTGTGTTTCCTAGAGTCAGAGGCTCTATATTTGTACTCTTGCTCTGCAATGCCAAGAACAGGGTAGATGCTCAATAAATATGATCTCACTGTGGGAAGTATTTGTTGGACATGCTGGAGAGCTTTCACAGTTTCCATATGCCTTGGTGGGCTAACATGTTAACTGAGATGTGAAGAGAGGAGGAGGTAGGTGCAGTGTACCAGATGAGCTGTTGAGATCATTCTAGGTGGTGAAGCTCATCAGAGCTGCCTGCGGGCCGACTCAGCTCCCTCCTCCAGAGGCTGGGCCTCTGGGTGCCAGGCACTAGTCCCTGGAGTATCCCCTTTGAGAGGGGGATTGATTAACAATTTCATTTGGTTTCCCATGTCTTTTCCAAACCCTTTCCTTTTCTGTCTATGCCAGAGTAACACGGACACCAGTCACTTCAGGCAGGTCACACTACATTGTGTTAGGTCCCGTGTTAGAGGTTAAAAACCAAACCAAACCAAACAATCCTTATTTTATTTTATTTTATTTTATTTTATTTTATTTTATTTTATTTTATTTTATTTTTATGATTTGAGCTTATTCTAGGCTGGAGACTACAAATAGGGAAAGGAGAAGAGGCTCGTGTCTTTATCCAGCTGTCTTTTTTGCCAACCCAGCAATTCTCACCCTCCTGCCACATTCTACTTGTGCTGTGGGGTCTTACTAGGGAATTCGCATGCTCTGTTTTGCACACGATGGCCCAGTGTTGTTTGCCTGGGCCTCATTATTAATGATTCTTCTATGTATCAGTCAGTTCTCTGGAGGAAAAAACTTAATATTTAACATACATATAAAATAGTATAATAAAATAAATATGATATATACATGTTTACTGTTTATAATATGTTATATATATGATGTATGTTAGGGAGAGCTATTAAGACATTGATTTATCATATGTGAAATCAACCACCCAACCAACCAATCAATCTATATGAATGAAAGTAGATGGGGAATTTGGGGGCAAACAGGGGGAACTAAGGGGAAATGGGGAGAGAATAGAGAGGATAATGGAGGAGAAAAATCAAAATATCTATTTTCTTTCAATTGAAAACCTGAATTTAGCCATACGTACAAAAACTTATATTTATATGATGAGGAATCAGTAGAAGGACTATTTGTGCAGCCAAGTGGGGTAAGGGAGTGGGTTCAAGTCATGGAGGATTCGTACAATGATTTTATATATGTGTGTGTATGATAATGAAACCCATTATTTTATCTACTAACTAAAAATTAAAACTTAGATGTTAGCCAGGTGTGGTGACATACTCCTTTAATAGTGGGAGGGGAAGCATAGGCAGGTAGAGCTCTGAGTTCTAGGGCTAGCCTGGTCTACACAGCAAGTCCCAGGTCAGCCTGAGCTACACAGTGAGACCTTGTCTCAAAACAAAACAAAACAAAACACAAAAGCAAGCATACAAACAAAACCCCCAAATAAACAAGAAGCACAGGCAAATAAAACCAAAATTAAGATGATAATATATATCAAGGAATTGTTTTATGTGATTTGAAATTTGTAGGTCAGGCTGGCAGTAGGAAAACTCATGCAGACTTTCTAGGTTGGTCTTGAGACAGAATTCCTTATCTGGGAAACCCTGGCTTTAATTCTTAAAATCTTCAACTGAATGGATAAGCTGTACTCCATATTGAGGCTAATTTTCTTTTATTTTTATTTAATTAAACTGATGGTCAATGATATCACATCCATGAAATCCCTTCACAGTAACCCCTAGCCTGATGCTTTTCCAAATGACGAGGTACTTAAAATTGACATACAAGGTGAACCATACCACTCTTTCCCTTTCTGAAGTCTTTATGTAGAAAATGAATTACAAGCTGCTCTAGCCAGTTCTGACCCTCTCAGTGGGCACCAGAAGAAAATGAAGATGAGAACAAGTAGTGTGTGTGTGTGTGTGTGTGTGTGTGTGTGTGTGTGTGTGTGTGTACATGTACATGTGTGTGTGCATATGCACATACATTTGGAGGCACTGGGCGAGGTAACATGGTATGATTTCCTCAGAGGGTGCCTTAGTTTGGGGCCTTAATATATTCCTGTGAGTCAAGCCCCAGGCCTCCCATCAGATGAACTGCCTGGATGGTCCTTAAACTAACCAGTAGTGTAAGTGCTGCTGTTGGCACCATCCTTTTTGATGAAGGCATTTAAAATAAGGTTTGAGGAAATTAGGATGTCAAATAATTCTATTGCTTTTATAATACCTATATTTGAATATGTATTAGAAGGTAAGCAGGCTTGAAATTTGAAGTAGAAAGAAAATTTCCCTGTAAGTCATTAAGGAGGACTAGAAGCTTTAAGCCTTTGGGAAAAAAGTTTAGAATTTTGAAGAATTCATAACTCAAAAGAACCTGAGTTACATTTATAAATATGTAGCGCTTAGAGTAATAGAATAAGGGCCGATTCAGAGGCCCATTTTGAGAGGTGACTGTCACATAATTAAAGAAACTTCATTCATAACCAATTTGAAATTCTGTCTCCAGGAAATGGTTACTATGAGATATTCATAGACAAACCAGAAAAAAATGAGCATCCAAAGCCATATTGAAGAGGAAGAAAAGTCACAAGAGATGTAATGTGGTTAGAGCAGCAGATTCTAGTGTCTGAATGGATGGGCCTGAGTTCTGGCCAAGAAAATTATGAGTTGGGAGGCCTTCAGGTAGATGCTGCATGCATTCTCTTCACCAGTGAATTGGCATCTATTTCATAGAGTGGTTGTAAAAATGTTAGCAATGCCTTTGGCATGTGGTATGCACTCAGCAAATGCCAGGTATTATTATTCAATCTAAATTTATTTCCTTAGGAGCATCATGAGTCAAAGGCAAATATTTCAAATTAAGAGACTATGAGATAGGCAATTTAAGGTGTGCACAGGAAGAAGGCTTTGAGACTGCAGCGCTGTGCTTTTGATCAAGCCCAAGAAAGACAATGGATTCCATCCTGGACAGAAAAGAGACAAAAATGCCCACCAAAGCGCTAACATCCACAAAAGCAATGACTTTTCTTTTGCTCTATTTTGTTGTTGTTGGGTAATGTTCAAATTTACTGATTTTTTTTCTTTTGTTTCCGGCTTGGAGAAGAAAATGCCACAGGATTTTTACCTTCTGATCATGCGGCTTTATATTGGCACATGTGTGTGTAGGGACGCCCATCATCAACTTAATTCTTTGTTTTTGGCGACCTCGTGGGGTCTTCAGTTTCCTCCAGCTGATAAACAAAAATAGAGAATGAGGATGATTGAGGGAGAAGTTTTCTACCCAGCATTCTAGTAGTCTACATTTCTGCTCTTTTCTGTGGCCAGAACTTAGTTGTAGGATCTCAAACCAACTGCAAGAATGGCTAAGAACTAAAAACTCCTGCATCTGAGGATGGGAAAGGGTCTGGAGGGCATCTGCTTAGTCTGCCAACTGATTTATTAATACTTAATTAAAGAAGATTTCTTTGTATCAGACAGGGTTAAATAGGATGCATGTCTCAAGATTGGTGTGGACATCAGATCAAGGCTAAAGCTTACTTTAAATTTGAATCTTCATTAACCTGGCATCAGCAGAAACCTCTTTGGGCAGAGTGGCACCAGGTCTACAACACAAGCAGAACTAGCTCTTGTTTCTTTAGGTCAGATGCTAAAGGAGTGATAATAATTTTATGATCATTTGATATTTCCATGATAAATCCCTGGGGTCATAAAACATCCGTTTCTTTGCCTAGGCTGCTCTAACTTGATATAATTCCCCTTGACATGTTTTAGTTTTCCCATTTAAGTTTAGGTCAACAAAACAGCTCTTGTTATGTCCTTACTCATAGACTCATTGAGTGACTATTATGAAAACACAGTCCCTGTGGTTTGGGACTTTAGCTTTAAATAATATGGTGGCTTTTTACAGAACAAGAAAGCATCAATTTATGAGAAATTCGTTGTATAACAATAATGTGTGTGTGAAACAAAATGTTCTAAAGTAAAACCAGTCTGTTTCCTTTTTGTGTCCAGGCAAGAGTGGACTATGTGTGTGGGTCAATGCTGAGAGGAAACACTCCAGTCTGACCGTCTCAGGTTTAGGATGCCAAGAGAACGGAGGCGTGCATGATTTGGTACTTTTGTGGTTTACGATAGGTGGTCAGCGACTCTTACTTCACATTTTGCTCCGTTATTTCCCTGCTCAGGTGATGGTAAGTTGAACCAGATAGTCGTGATGGTTCCTTTCAGCTCTTAGTCTCACTTGCTCTTTCTGATATTTATCATCCCAATGAAATGGCTTATTTGTTCTTCTTCTAAAACCCTTTCTTGGTGTGGGCCCAAGAAGAAAAGAAAGTCTTTTAATTTTAATGTTTGAGTTTTAGAAGCTCATCTTTTGATTTTGTACAGGAGGGAGAGTTATTCGATGGTGATGATGTTGTCAAAAGGCAAGTTTTAGTTCTTTGTTTTTTTAAAGATTTATTTATTTATTTATTTTATATACATAAGCACACTGTTGCTGTCTTCAGACACACCAGAAGAGGGCATTGGATCCCATTACAGATGGTTGTGAGCCACCATGTGGTTGCTGGGAATTGAACTCAGGACCTCTGGAAGAGCAGTCAGTGCTCTTAACCGCTGAGCAATCTCTCCAGCCCCCACAGGTTTTTTTTTTTTTTTTTTTTTTTTGAGACAGGGTTTCTCTGTGTAGCCCTGGCTATCCTGGAACTTACTCTGTAGACTAGGCTGGCCTTGAACTCAGAAATCCACCTGCCTCTGCCTCCCGAGTGCTGGGATTAAAGGCGTGCGCCACCACTGCCTGGCGCCCCCGCAGGTTTTATTTTTGAATTTTCATTTGAAAGGGTGTAAGGAACAACAGACTTTCGTATGAGTTTTTATGCATACATATCAATATCCCTTCCTTTTCCTCACTTCCCTTACTGCCTTGTCTTGTACCTCCCTCCTCACTTGGCCTCTTCCTCCTTCTAAATAGCCACTCTTCTGCCTTCTTGTCATATAGTTAGGTGTAGAATTTGTATCTAAGAGAAAATGTACACTACCTTGTCTTTCTTCCAGTGCTTTTTCCAACTTCTCACTCCTCCAGCTTTATACCTTTCCTTCCACTTCTTAGTCTATTTTCACTTTCATGGCCTCTGTGCATGTAAAATTCTACTGTAAGAACCCACCCTAAATGATCTTAGCATCTATCTATCTATCTATCTATCTATCTATCTATCTATCTATCTATCTATCTATCTATCTAATGTATTGTCATCTACTATCTATTTATTTATCTATCTATATATTATCTATTGTCATCTATCTATCACTATCTATCCCCCTCTCATCTATCATCTATTTCCACACTCTTATTCATCAATCTATCCACCATCCATCTAGACTTCAAAAGATAAACTTGCTTTGCTCAAAATACATATTTTTGGGCTTACTAGCAGTCTAAATACATTCAAATTCCTGTGAAGAACCAATATAGTAGATTTCTCACTTATGCCTCAGACTGAGAGCTCCTTGAAACCATAGCTACCATTCAGTGACTTGATTAAGTCATGAAATATGTTCACCTGTGGAAGCAGAAAGTTAACACTTGCTCTGTTTGCCACACAGCTCTACTGTGCAAGTCAAAAATGAACTCATGCCCCAAAACTCTGGGATGAGTAAGACTGTAAACATGACCCCACATTGGTACTGTCAGGGTGGCGGGCAATTAGAGCAGTGAAGAGTGCCATCCTCTGCTTTGGAATTTTCTCAGAGTGTGATGTGTTTCTTACTTTGCTTTAGTTATGTCAATGGCAGCTTCAAAGTGCGGTGAAGTTGCCTATAAGAGGAATTCCACTTGATCATTTGCAGGTCTTAAAGGGACAAACCCAGTGTTTTCTTCTGTTGACCAGGGACAGAAACCAAGCTATTAGCTCTAGGTCTATGGAAAGAAGAAAAAAAAATCACTTTTCATATTGTGCAACCAACCCTAAATCAGGTCAATCTCTCCTTCATTGCTGGCTAATATCCAATGCACAGGGAAAAGCTGATGTTTTTGTTTAGAATGGATTTTTTACAGTGTTTATAAACCAAGTCTCCTTGAAATTTTCATTAGGAGGATCATACAGTTCACTTCTTGTCCTGCCCTTTATCCTTTCTGCTGGAATAGTTGAGTGATTTTGAAAATTCTTCCTAGTTTAATTGATTAGTAAAAAGAGTTATTTTTGAAAGTCACCTTCTACAAGACAAAACTGAGATTGACATCCAGTTCAGGTTTTGTGACCTTGGTTTATGCAGCACAAGGAGTAATAAGAACATGATTTCCATTGCAGTTTTGACCGTGTAAGGAAGAGGAGGTAATCAGTATTCATTGCAGGGGCCAACACTTTACTAGGCACACAAAACCCATTATGTCACCGAAGGTTGAGAATTTGTAATCCTGTGACGTACCTATTCTCTTACGGAGGTTCAAGCAGCTTTCTTATTAGTGGTTGGTGGAGCCAAGATCATTTGTGTAAAATGAATCATACAGAAAACTAACAACTTATCATACTAACTATTTATTACTGCTTACAACTCCATGGCCCAGCACCAGCTTGCTCATACATTTATAGTCATTTTGCCAGTTGGCTGCTGTGTATGTGTGTTTACCTAATTGGCCTTAGTTATGGATCTGCGGGATGGTTGACTATGACTAGAGTGATGGGGGCATGACAGATTGTATTCTTTAAAGATGGTTTCTCGTGTGTGTGTGCGCGTGCGCACACACACACACGCGCGCGCGCACACACACACACACACACTCCATGTATTCTTTTCATAATGACATTGAACTTTTAAAATCTATGTCTCTTTAAAATATATTTATTTTATTTTTAAAGATTTATGTGTATGTGCATGTGTCTTAGTATTAGCATGCAAATATACCTGTTAATGCTTATGGAGGCCAGAAGAGGCCATCAGATTCCTTGGAGTTGTTTTATAGGTGGTTGTGAGCTGCCTGATATAGGTGGTAGAAACTGAACTTGGTCCTTTGGAAGATAGCAAATACTCTTAACTAATGAGCCATCTCTGCAACCCCTCATCTATATGTTTTCTTTCTTTTGAATCTGGGAAAATCTCTGCAACTGCCTCAACTGATAGAACATTACAGAAGCTCTGCTGGATTCAGTCCTAGGCTTAACTTTGAGAACATCCAGCTTTTATTTTCTTCTGTTTATGATACTGTGGTTGGAACTCACCTATAATGTGTGGAAACTGAGTAGCTACACAGAGAGGACATAGTTAGAGGTCCAGCCAATATTCCAGCTGAGGTCTCAACTGACAACAAATGCAACTACCAAATTCAGTGACTGAGGAAGCCTTCAGATGACCCCGCTTTGAGATGCCAAGTTATTCCCAATGGTTGAGTCACTAGAGCTTTTGAGATTTCTCAGCCCATCCCAGGCAAAGCAGACATGAGCTGTCTTTACTAGGTCTGTTTAAATTGCAGGTTTGTAGGCACAAAATAATAATTGTTGTTTTGAGACACTGAGTTTGGAGTGACTTGTCACATGGTACTAGATTCGTAAAATAGAAGCTCGTGTGGTTCAGATTGCTGGCAAGGCAGGCTGAAGGGGAAAGTTGAGAAGAAGGGCAAGAGAGAGAAAAGGACTGAGAGTGAGAGAATGAGAGAGAGAGAGGGCACAAGAGATAGATAGATAGATAGATAGATAGATAGATAGATAGATAGATAGATAGATAGGTAGGTAGATAAGCAACAGCATAAAAGTTTTGTTGAGAACCTGGCTTAAAGTGGTATATTGTCATTTTCACTGAATTATACTATGAAAGCAAATTGGAGGCAGTCTGTGTTTAAGAGGCCTTCCTTTTTGATGAAGGCTCTGAAAGTCACCTTGAGAAGAGTTTCTACAAAGGGAGGATTAAGCCGTGTAGTGATTTTTGGAACCTATTGCATTATTAAACCTCCCAAAGCCATGGAACATTCAAGTCAACAAGACAGGTAAGTAACACTTTAAGTACCCCCAACCCTTAACGACTATGTTTTATATAAAAAAGTCTATAGAGAATATAGTTTATAACCTTGCTTAAATATACATATAGTATAATGCATAATCGTAAATATACATATAGTATAATGCATTTTAAATTGAGTTACCCCACACAGAATGATAATACTTCCTCCAGGAGTCATAGTCTATCCAACAACAATAACAACAAACAGACAGACAAACAAACAACTCATTTCCAGGCAAGGAACACCTCCTTTTGGATTGTTGGTCAAGTACATCCAAGAGACTCTCAAAACAATACAGGCTACTGCCATTTCCCTTGGTTGCCTTCCAGAATTTGAAGGCAAGACCCTATTGTTGAAGACACCACGTGCTTCCATTTATATATATATAAATATATAAATATTTATATATATATATATTCTTATATATATATTCTTTTTTAATTTTTTTTTATTTTTGATACTTTATTTACATTTCCAATGTTTCCCCTTTTCTGGGTCTCCTCTTTGGAAACTCCCATCCCCTCCCCCTCCCCACCTCTGTGAGGGAATTCCTCCTCCCACC
>CM052711.1:33995949-34030045 GCA_028551405.1 Uromys caudimaculatus
AAATGCTCAACATCCTTAGTCATCAGGGAAATGCAAATCAAAACAACCCTGAGATTCCACATCACACCAGTCAGAATGACTAAGATCAAAAACTCAGGTGACAGCAGATGCTGGCGAGGATGTGGAGAAAGAGGAACACTCCTCCATTGTTGGTGGGATTGCAAGCTGGTACAACCACTCTGGAAATCAGTTTGGCAGATTCTTAGAAAATTAGACATAGTATTACCTGAGGACCCAGCTATACCACTCCTGGGCATATACCCAGAAGTTGCTACAACATGTAATAAAGACACATGCTCCACTATGTTCATAGCAGCCATATTTATAATAGCCAGAAGCTGGAAACAACCCAGATGTCCCTCAGCAGAGGAATGGATACAGAAAATGTAGTAGGTACATTTACACAATGGAGTACTACTCAGCTATGAAAAACAATGACTTCATGAAATTCGCAGGCAAATGGATGGAACTTGAAAATATCATCCTGAGTGAGGTAACTCAGTCACAAAAGAATGAACATGGTATGTACTCACTGATAAGTGGATATTCGGAAATACCAAAAGTTCGGAATACCCAAGTTTCACTTTACAGTAACCGATGGACTAAGAGTGAGGTCCCA
This sequence comes from Uromys caudimaculatus, assembly GCA_028551405.1. Taxonomy (NCBI): domain Eukaryota; kingdom Metazoa; phylum Chordata; class Mammalia; order Rodentia; family Muridae; genus Uromys; species Uromys caudimaculatus. The sequence goes on from CM052711.1 coordinate 33,996,569, forward strand.
GATGGAGGAGTGAGAGAAGGGACTGAAGGAGCTGAGGGAGTTTGCAGCCCCATGGAGGGAGCAACAGTGTCAACTGGCCTGACCCCCCCCTCCATGCTCCTGGAGGCTAGACCACCAACTAAAGAATACACATCGAGGGACCCATGGCTCGGACCACATATGTGGCATAGGAGGGCCTTGTTGGCCATCAGGGGGAGGAGAGGTCCTTGGGCCTGAGGGTGTTAGAGGCCCCAGTAAAGGGGAATGTTAAGGTGGGAATACGGGAGTGGGTAGGCGGGTGGGTGGGAGGGGAAATACCCTCATAGAGGCGGGGGAGGGGGAAGGGGATAGGGGGTTTCAAAAGAGGAGACCTGGAAAGGGGGAAACATTGAAAATGTAAATAAAGTATCAAAAAATAAAATAAAATAAAAATTTTTTTAAAAAGTGAAGAGCCTAATATAAATTAAAAAAATAATTAATAAAAACAGTGGACCAGTCAAAGCCTGTTTCTTATTTAAAGCTTCATTCTCCTGAAAGATACAGTCAGGGCTGACTCTTAAGGAAAAAAAGTCACAATTCTTTCATAAAGTAGAAAGGGGTGATGGGAGCATGGCCAGTTTAACAGACAGCCAAATCTATCTTTTATAATCAGCATGTCAATTGTTTTTCTTTTTTGACTAGAAAGTGCTCTGATTTTTTTCTATTGTACATGTTCTGTAAGAAGATATTTACAGAGAATGTTTTTCAAACAATATTTTGGATGCCCTTAGAAAAAGTTTGACTATCACTATACAATACTCAAATAAAACACCAAACCTTAGCTTAGCAACGTCTTTAAAAGAAGTTCTCATAAAGGGCTTTATAATGTCCCCCAGAATGATTCTTTATGGTGGAAAGATGAACTATTGTTTTTAATTTTCATTTTACAGATGGGAAAACTGAAGCTTAGAGGGAGAGGAATCACATAGCTAGCAACTCTGCGTGCCAAAGCTTACCATGCAGAACCAGCTGAGCGCTTTCCAGAGCACCTTCCAGTAGATTCTGCTGGTGGGGGAAAATGGCCCCTGCAAAAAAAAGAAGTCTTCCATGGAGGAAACCATGAAGATTTCAGCGGCTTTATCTGCATGGCCTGATCAACTGCAAGACTTTGGAATTCCAACTACAGTAGAAGAGAAGTTGACAGCTAAAACGAATGGTAACGATTTCCCCACCACTGCTAATTGCATGGCAGAGGAATTTTGCATGCTGCTGCCCAAGAAAACGAGCATTTTCATTACCCACTGTAGCTTTAATGAATGACCTAAGATATAGCTGCAGAACTGCTACCTCAGTCACACTGCGATGCCTAACTGCCCATTTTTCTCCAGGAAAAATCCCAAAGACTTTTTTGTTTTATTTTCTTGTGAGCTACAGGTATGATTTTTTTTTTTTTTAAATCTTAAAGAAAAAATTACACATGGCATGTTGTCTGCTAAAGTAGATTTTAACTGTGACTTTCAGCTAGGGAGGATGAAAATCAAATGAGATCTCAGACCCCAGAAGACCACAGAGGAGTCATTAGAGCAAAATAGTCCAAGGTACAGATTCTCTATCCCAGGTATCCACTCTGTTCTGCAGTCCTGTCAGCAATGCTCTTCAGACCAGGAGCTCAAATAGCTCTGCTGGGGATTGGAGAGATTGCTTGGTGACTACAAGAACTTGCTGCTTTTCCAGAGGACCAGAGTTCAGATCCCAGCACCCATGTCAAATGGCTCGCAGCCACCTTTAACTCCACCTTCCAGGGAAATCTGATGCCCTCTGAGGGCACCCATGGGCGGGCACACACACACACACACACACACACACACACACACACACACACACACACACAGAAATAAAAACAATTTTATAATAGCTCTGCTGAGAATCCAATGAGGCTCCAATCTCTGTCACAACCTGGGTCAACACTGTGAGAGCCTGAAATCAGCAAGCAGTAAATGCCATTTGATTGGGAAATGACTAGGAGAAAATTAAGAGCATATGTCAATGGGGACACTCTGAATAAAGGCAAAGGCAGCATGGTCCTCGTGTCCTTTGCCCTAAAGTTTTCAGAGGAAAAATGTTCTGCCCAAATGCCCAGATTCTCTACTTCTAGCCTTCCTGTTGATTTGGGGATACTGCTTCTCCCCTTGTGGCCTAGTCCTTGCACATCTCCCAGGTCCGCTGATGTGTCTTCATCATCTGAAAGTTAAACATCTTCCTGTTTCCACCCAGGTGGAGGAAAGCACATTTCTACCTCACCCCTGCAGGAGCACTGAAGTTCAAAGCCCCAGGCAGAGCTCTGCCTAAGCTGGCTTCATGAATGCTGTATTATTGTTCTGCTGAGCAGTTACCCCCATGCCAAGCAAGTCAGAACAAGCCTTCTAAGCTGTGCTGATGGATGTTTGCAGGGAACCCGTGGGAGTTATTAATATTCATGTTCCCGTCACACTTTCTGCAAGTAAAGGAAGCTTGTTTTCTGTAACACATCATTAGGTGAAGAAGACAAGGGACCTCCTAGGGTTTGAGGCAAAAAGGGTGGTCACTCCAGACCCAGAGGAGCTGAAAGAGGAACAGACAAGGTGAATTGGTCATAGGCAGTAAACTCTCTCCTTCTAGAGATGCACAAAAGATCCTTTTTATCAAATGTAGACATTTATAGACCTCTGCAAAGAGAGCGGTGATGGGATCTGGGGCTGTTGACAGTCTCTTCCTTCTGAGAGTGACAGTGGGACACAGAGGCCGTGTCTGAGAACACAGCTTTGAGAGTACAGAGTAGGGACTTGGGGACTCTGAGCTGAGCCCCCCTGCTTGCACGTATAACACAGAAGGGGTCTTTAGATTTGAGAACAAAATAGCAGGGAATCTAGTTAGGATGTCTGTCATCAAGAAGACAAAAACTTAACGAATGCTGACAAGGATGCAGAGAAAGGGGAACCTTGGTACACTTGCTGTGGTAATGCAAATTAGTACAGCCATTATGGAAAACAGCATGGAGTTTCCTCAGACCGTTAGAAATAGGGCAACCATTTGATCCAGTAATCCCACTACTGGGAATATATCCAAAGTAAATGAACTCAGTATGTCAACAAAATATGTATACTTCCGTGTTGAAACAATATTGACAATAGTCAAGTTATAGAATGTCTATCAACAGATGGGGATAACGAAAACGTAGTGTGTAAATTCAATGGAATACTATTCAGTCATTTAAAAAAAGTCTGTCATATGTGGCTACCTAAATGATGGCTGGCACTGGTGGACATAGTGTTAAGAGAAATAAGCCAGGATCATAAAGTTGAGTGCTACATGATCTCAGTGGTGCATAGAAAATAAACATATTGATCATATAAAAGAAAAGTAACAGAGGTCAGCAGCTAAGAAGGCAAGAGGGAGAAGTGATAGTTATCAAATAGATAATAGTTAGCAAAATTCCATTAGCTAAGAAAGAAGTTCTGCTGCCCACAGCATAGTATGAGGATTCCATTAGAAGTTTCCTGTATATTCCAAAATAGCCAGAAAAGAGGATTTTTAGTGTTCCCAACACAAAGAAAGGATAAACATTTGAGGTGATAGAAATGCTAATTACATTATTCATTACATCTTATCATTACACACTGCATGCACGTACTCTCAGATTTCAGAATAGCACCTGTCTCTGACCACATGGCCACTGTGTGTTGAATGAATTAATAATCCAATGGTTTGAGGAAGAAATGAAATCTGTACTCCCCAAGGGTGACAGCACGCCTTAGCAGATGAGGTTCAAAGCTCATTCACAGGCACCCACTCTCGGGTTTCATGACAAAGCGAGCTTTTACCTTCTGCTCATTTTGTAGCTGAGGAAGTAGGCCCAGAGAAGCTACACACCTGCTTACAGTGCAGAGTGAGAAGCATTCTACAGAGTGTGAAAGTGTGAACAAACACAGTAGATCTAGTAAGGTAAATAGAGTCCAGGGCTGTCTGAAGATTACCTTCCATGAGTGTTGGGGGAAAGAAGACAGTAAGATAATAAACAAGTTAAAAAGTAAATAAAAGGTATTGTTGAGCCAAATTAAGAGATGGAGAATAGGGACGGGGACCTGGACCTGTAGAGTAATAAGGAAAGACCTGAGAAGGGACACTTGCAGAGAGCATGGAAGGTTGATCTGGGTGGCCACAAGGCCACAAGGGTCTTCCAGTGAGAGGGAGCAGGAAGTGTGAAGACTCCCTTGTTCTTACTGTACCTGGCAGGTACATCACCATCTCACTGAAATGGAGAGAGTTTCGTTCATCCCAAGGTCAGCTTATGAAATGGATTCTCCCACAAAATCAAAATACAACAAAATAACAACGGTCCTTACTTATCTTGGGTGTATACAGAGGGTGAAACTGGGCTTCCCTCTGCTCAAAAAGGACACCCAAGAACTGTTTCTACACGCTGACCTCTTTCCCTCTTACATAAACCAGCAAGACAATACAAGTGAGTACCTTGCCCTGCACCTGTCATGCTGGGAGCTGCTATAGCATTTACACTGTATTTGCAGTGTGCAGGAGGCATTACTAGCCTGTTATTCCAATCTTGTTCCCTCGCCCTCCCAACTTTCCAAAGTCCCACAAAGGACAGAAGGTGCTGGAAAGAGCTGTTGCCCTGTTCCTACATGGGACTCCCCCCTACAGGTAGTGAGGGGGAAGAAAGTTATAATTGATTATTAATGTATTTTTCCATACCATGCTGGGAACAGCATGACTTCGGCAATCTCCAGCCATCTGACTATACACAGTGCCCAGTGGAGAACCTGGCACATAGTAGCTATTCAATAAATGTTTGATGAAAGAAGAACTAGGAACTAATGTCCAGTAGCATACGCTGAGGCTCAGCACAGGCACTCTCCTGAGCTCATGGCCATGAACTCAGCTCTACTTCTCACCCAGCAGGAGCTAGGGACACCCACAGAGCTTGACAGAGCCCTGACGTCTCAGAAAGGAGACTCAGCTCTCCTCCCCACAGCACACTCCTTCATGGCCCCTCACCCCTGTGTCTGTGGGTGCGGCTGAGTGGCAGCCCGCAGAGGAAGTTGGGGTGATTTTGCTGCAGGTGAGTGGCAGCCCGCAGAGGAAGTTAGGGTGATTTTGCTGCAGGTTAGCTTTGTCGGCATTTACAACAATCACCCCTTTCTGTAATTTTAAACTCTGGCTCAGCTTTCTCAGAAAAGACATAAATTATTAAACAAAAGAAAGCAACTCTGGCTTCAGATCAGATGGTACTAAGCATCACCTAGTATGCTCAAAGTCCCTTCATGTGGCCCGTGTGGCCACAGAAGGAGTTTAAGATTTGGCAACGCTGCTCAAGTTCTGGCTGGTGCTAATTGCAGATGTGTCTGGAACTCACAAGGATTATTGGAGACAACTGGGGCACTTCTCCCCATGCCTGAGGAAAGAGGAGAGTGGGAGAGAAAAGAGAAGTAAACCTTCACAGCAAAACAAGGTAATTTGCAATGACCAGACATCTTCTATGTCCTATGTACTGTGGTGCTATGCTAGTGTTTACATCATGAAGTAGCTGTCACTAGCTGTCCTGTCAGTGAAGACATTGGGGCACAAAGACATTAAGTAGCTTACCTGAAAGCACACAGTGGATAGGAGAGCTAGAACTGGAGTCTGGGCCTATCTCATGTCAGCTATCCCCTCACCTCAGGTGGCACCAGGCCCTGTGGGCAGCCATGAAACCCATCCTAAAGGATGCCATAGGTGGTGAGCCCTGACATTAGCTTTGTTGTGGGATGCAAGCTTTGAATAACACATTGGGGGAGGAGTGAGACCATGTGCATTCTATAGCATGAGAATCGTGTCTTTTCTGTGCAGAGGGGAAAGGCAGCATGGTGCTAAAGAGCAAAAGTCATGTGCCCCTAGAGCAGTGCTTTCTGCATGTCCTCTACTGTGACTCCTGCAAGGCAGTCCCTTAGACATGTTCTTCTGTAAAAACTGAACGTTTGTGAAAGCCATATATAATATATAATACATACCTTTTATATAGTAAGAGACAGACAGACAGACAGACCATGGACCATGCCTGGTAAACAAATAACCCAAAACCAATTTGTTTCCATTGAGAATCTGCACTCTAAGCAAGTCAGAATTGCCATTCTGTGCCTAACTCAACAGGCTCTGGAAACAAGCCCCAGGCTGCAGCATCTCGTGCACATTCTCCCTCCTAAAACTGAAGAGGAAAGGTTTAGTGAAGTAGGAAGCCTCTGATAGCTCAGAGAGAGATAAAAAGAAGACATTGGATCTGCCAGGGTGAAGGATCCAGCAGGAGCTGGGTCAGAACCCATTCAGATCCCCTCCTTCCAGATAGGTGTCTGCATGACACACCAGAGGAACACAAAAGCCCCAGGAGGGCTGCTCCAATGTACCCATCTCCAGGAGCATGACAAGTCCATGCTTGTGTTAGACAGCTCCAGGGTATTGGGGAAGTATTGGTAGAGGGGTGTCTTTGATTGTTTCTAACAAACCTGCCCATTTTACAAAGAAGAAACTGACATGCAGAAGGAGATCACTTGACCAAGGTCATAATGACCTCATCATGACAAAGGAACAAGAAGCCAAGCATCCTGGTACCCTTCCCAGAATGTTGGTCCAATTCAACCCTGGGATATCTCAGCAAAAGATGATGATTGAGATATCTGCCCCCAGAGAGAGTCAAGCAGAGATTTCATCATGCAAATAAAGACCAATACACTGGATTCCACTCTGGAAGGCCACACCCGGTCATCTGAAGTATTATTTAGACAATACCCAAAGCAGCTTGTGTGAAGTCTCCAAGAAAATAATGCACCCAAGGAACTGCAAGAAAACTTATCCCTCAAGCATCAGTGAAAAATCCTACTTCTTCCAGGAAACTCTCAACTCTCAGCCCATTCAATTCCAAATAAGTTCTCCCACCTCTGAAAACCTTCAGGGTTTATGGATTCTGTGGCACCACAAGGTCTTCTTAGATAGTTGCTATCGAATTCTCTTTCAGAAATCAGGTCTCTTCATTACGGTATTTTATGAGCTCGTACAGCTTAGAGATAGATTGTTGAATTCCCCTCCAATACCTAGCACTGAGCCTTGTCCACAATACACACTTAGTAAATATTTGTTGAATGAATATTCTTATGCAAAATCCATCATGGGAAATAGAAGATTTATAGCTGATCCAACCAAATAGGGTTCAAAGAAGAGAAGGCTTTAGGCATAGATATTTCTTCTAATTCCAAGAGTAAATCTCCCTCTTGGAATTCAGAAAGAGACAGGGGTTGTTGACACTGGAATATGGGAGAAGACGTTGAATTAATCAGGTGTTAAACCAGAAATCTTTGTTTGCTGAAGAACCTCTCAGCCTGTGCCAAAAGCCTGTTGAGGTGGAGTGACTTCCCTTCTTGGAGATGTCCCCATAGGAATGAGTGGGGGCAGAATGTGGCTGAAAACATCCTTTTAAAAGACACCATCAGAAAGATGTGTTCAGAATTACTGGTCTTGGAAAGGGTCAAGAAAAGAGCAAGAGGCTACATTGAAATGACCCTTGGCTGCCAAAGCAAAACAGAGAATCTAAGCAAGAAGAGCCAGGTGAGTTAGGAAGAAAATCCTGCCTCCAAGGAGCCTAGGAGAGGTTTCTACCTCACCTGGCAAGACCACACATTTGTAACTGATGAGAACATTCTTGGGCCTGGTAACTTTCCAACAGCCATCGTTGCCAACTGCCTTGCCCTTTGGTTCCCAAGCCACCTGCCTAGCATGACACGAGCCAGAAATTCCAGCTGTGCATCCCAGAACCGTGGAAGTTCACACTAGCTAGGTGACCTCACAGCCTGAAGATGAAGCCAACTCCGATATTTCTTTTGGGAATCACACCAAAAAGCAGCTGCCTAAATAAGAAGCCCCACAACCAGCTCCAGTTAGACTTTCCCTCTCGATACCAAGGGTCATCTGCACTGCCAGGAAACAGACTACAAAGCAGGAAGAAATGTTCAAACAAAAGAAGCTAAGAATATTATTAAAGCTATAGATTTCTTCCTTGGGAATTTCAGACTTTCTTGGCTACAGAGTCTTAGAGATGTCCTCAGGCACAGCTTCTCTCTGCCATTCTGTCGCCCTCACATTTTTGCCAAGTAGCTAGAGTTCACCCAACCGTCTTATTCACCCAATACTATTTGGGGCATTTGCAAGATTGACTCATTTAATCAAGACAACATGAAAAGTCTTTAGGGTAAGTAATAGTGCCATGTGTATACTACAGATGAAGAAACTGAGGCCCAGGAGGTTAAGTCACCCAAGATCCTATGACTGTGGCATCTTCAAGGTTATACACAACTCCTGGATTTTTGTTTGGTTTTGTGTTTTGTTTTTCTTTCTCTATTGCTGCTGCTGATGCAGAACAATCCCTCAGTCTTTCCATGGGGGAGCTATGGATTTATACAATTCACACAAGCAAATGAGAGGTGGACTCAGCACATGCTAAGTGAAAATCATGAGGGGGGAGGGGACAGAGAGAAAAGCCGTCTGGAGGAGGCCGTCAGGACTCACGGTATTTCACTCCAGGGAGGAGATACCAATGGAACAAAGGCTGAAAAACTCCTCAGCCACAGAGCTGAGGAGGGTGTACAGTACAGTGAAAGCATAGCTAACGACCCATGCCCCCTTGAGCAGCTCTCTTCTTGCTTGATCAACTTGCCTGATTCTGTTTCCGAATTATGTTCCTTATATCTGGCTACTGTAGTAAATTAAGCCTCTGGCTTCCTGCTAAGCCCTGTATTCACTGTCTAAGAAGTAGGACATGACCCATCTATTCTCCGATGGTCCCCTATACCTGCTCACTGTTTGATTCCATTGCCCTCGAACTTTCACAACCAAAAAAGCTGGATTTCAGTCTAGTCTTTGGAACACGAAGATGCTGTGGCTCACACATAGTGAAACCAACCCACTTAGACTATGGGGTTCGTGGGGAGGGAGTGTCCAGCACCCTGTGTGCTCAGAAAGAGTGTGCTCATGTCTGGTCTTGCCCTCATGTATTTCTGCATTCAAACAAGGAGTGTGAACTGTGGCTGAGGGGGGATCTAGTTTATAGCATCCTGGTCATATCTATGTCCATCTTAGGGATACAAGGACCAATGAAATATGCTCCTATTTTTGCAGTCTAGGAGAGATAGACATGCACAGTAGTCAGGTAGAAGGTAGACTATGCTCTGAAGACATGGAGACCTCGTGATAGCTTTCAACTAAAAGAAATCAGAAAAGGTGGAGGAAGGGAAAATAATATATGCATATAGATAGATAGATAGATATAGATTATATATATACACATATGAAAACGTAATAAAGACAATTGTTTCCTATACTCAAATAATTGTTTTTAATCAGAAAAGGGTGGGCATGCCTTGGAGGAGGGGCAGAACCCTAACAGCACAGGAAGGAAACACTGCCAAGTCAGAGGAGCACCACAATCAGAGATGAGGAAGATGATTCGATAAAAGTGTGAGCATGGGAGAGGCCCAGTGAGAGGTGAGGCAGAAAACAGGCCATAGGCCATAGGAAACCTTTCATGTATTAAATGTCTTAGCCTTGTCTCTTAACAGATAAGTGAGCGTTCAGGTTACAAGCATTTGCTTCTGAAGGCTTTCCCTTGTCTTCCCTTGAAACCTGGACTAGTAAACCCAACCACATGGGTTTGCCGTAACTCAACTTGTTATCAAGAGAGGCACTCGAGTGCACACTCTCGAGCACACACATACACACACACACACACACACACACACACACACACACACACACACACACACATCTGCAGTCTGATATATCCAAGCTAAATTGGCATGTCTTGATTTTTCTCACATCTGCCTTGCTCACCTTTGGCTGCTTGAGCCAATCACCTATCAGTCAAGTTTGACTTCCTTCATTCTCTCACGTCTCACAATCATGAGCAAATTCTAATAGCTGTAATATAAAAATACACCCAGAATTCAGCCACTTAGCACCACTATTTCCACGGCAACCTCATATACTTGATGATCTTTTACATGCTGGGTTATTGAGAGACCCTTATCTCCAAGTACAGTCCAACCCAGGAGTCAGAATGACCTTGAAAATGGTAGGCTTGGACACTCTTCTACAGAAAGCCTCTAAATAGTTTCCCTCTCACTGGGAATAAAAGCCAGATTCCTCTCCTTGACCTGAGCTCTGCGTTCTCCTCTGCCGCCTGCTCCCTCTGCATCACCACCAGCATGCTGGCCTCTTAGCTGTCACACACACACACCAAGAACATTCGCCCTCCAGACACTATCCTTGTGGTTTTCTTGGCCTGGTTTGTTTCTCTCCACGGCTTGCCTATAGCTCTCCTCAGGTCTGTTCTCACCTCCTGGTCACCAACTCTACATCTGACTTCCTTCTAAAGAACAGCCACCCCGTGCTTCTTATCATTTTATTTTCTGATTTATTATGCTTTATTTCTTTGCTTGATCACATAGCCACTTCCTCCCACCAGACTACATGTTCCTCAACAGTGAAGACTTAGTCTGCTTTATTCACAGATGACTCCAGAAGGCCAGAGAAGTAGCAAGTATGGCTCATGCTGGGCTTTTTTATTTTTATTATTATCATCACCATCATTCATTTAAGTAGGGGAGTTTCTCGAGTTAGCACTCCCCACCAATGACCACCAAAGAGGTACTAATTATAACAGTCCAAGACAACACAGATAGGGCCCAGAGCAAGGTCAGATCCTAGACAAACACACTCTTGTGTCACAAGAAGCATAAGCTTAGAGTGACATAGCTTCAAATCATAGAGGCCCCAGCTTAAAGGGTCCAGAGCTTTAATGGGGCTCCATCTTCATAGCAAGCACAGACACAAAGGCTCTAGGGATGATTAGTTCAATAATCCAACAATGACATCAAGGGCCAGGTTTCTTTTCCATCTTTCCAATTCACGTGTAACTCGAGCTTCACAAAGATCATAGAGCAGATTTCTCCTTAGATTTCTGTCTTAGTCAGGGTTGCTATTCCTGCACAAACATCATGACCAAGAAGCAAGTTGCGGAGGAAAGGGTTTATTCAGCTTACTCTTCCACATTGCTGGTCATCACTAAAGGAAGTCAGGACTGGAACTCAAGCAGGTCAAGGAGCAGGAGCTGATGCAGAGGCCATGGAGGAATGCTGCTTACTAGCTTGCTTGCTTGCTTCCCCTGGCTTGCTCAGCCTGCTTTCTTATAGAGCCCAAGACTGCCAGCCCACAGATGGTGCCACTCACAAGGGGCCCTCTGCCCTTGATCACTAATTGAGAAAATGCCTTACAGCTGGATCTCATGGAGGCATTTTCTCAACTGAAGCTCCTTTCTCTGTGATAACTCCAGCTTGTGTCAAGTTGACACAAAACCAGCCAGTACATGTACCATTGGCAGAGCTGGTTCTCATGCCCATTTCTAGTCAGTCTGACCTGGCAAGAGGGATAGAACCAGAGCCTTGGGTACCTAAACAAAATTGTTTTGGGGGGATTTTTTTTAAGGGAAAGGGGGAAGTGGTGCTCTTATCTATTGTGAGAAGCTGAGGAAGATGTGGCTAGATAAAAGAGCCTGTACTGCTCTTCCACAGGACCAGAGCTCAGTCCCTGACATCTGAATCAGGTAGTTCACAATCTCCTCTAACTCATACTCCACCGGGATCCACAGAGATCTGATGTCTCCTGCCTCTGTGGACAGGCACACACATATACAAGTAATTAAAAGTAATAAACTTACCATGGTAGCCCACACCTTTAATCCAGGAGGCAGAAGCAGGTAGATCTCTGTGAGTTCAAGGCCAGCCTGGTCTACATAGACAATTCAGGCCAGTCAGGGCTACACAGTGAGACCCTGTCTCAAATAGATAGATAGATAGATAGATAGATAGATAGATAGATAGATAGATAGATAGCATAATATTTTTTTAATCCTGAGATGTGCAACTCTTAATTCCTGGAACCTTCAAATGTGATCTTAGATGGCAAACATAAATCTACAGAAATTTATAAATTAATGATAATGGACTTGCATGTAATTGGTGTAGAATGCATATGGCCCTGGGCTTGATCGCAGTATCACACAAAACCTTGCCTAGTGGCACAGGCCTGTCATCCCAGCTCTTGGGGGGTAGAAGCGAGGATGTCAGAAGCTCAAGGTGATTGTGAGCTTCCCAGCGAGTTTGAGTCAATTGGGCTACATGAAACTCTGCCTCAAAATAATGAATTAGTCAATTAATTCATTCATTAAAATAAATTTAGAATTGTGATGGGGAGAATGTCTTGAATTAGCCAGATGAATCTGTGTAATAAAAAAGGGAGATTTGATAGAGAAGAAGACTATTGATGGGATTGGGGAGCAGGGACTGGAGCTACAGTCCAAACACCCACTGCTGGCGAACAAGGTGGGGAGCTGAGGCCTCTACCAAGACCCTCCCCACCGATACCTTGATTTCAGCTCCCCAGCATTGGAACTGTGAGGTAACAAATGTGTGCTTTGAAGTTACAAAGTTTATGGTCACTTGTTCCCACAGCACATGGAAACTAATACAGCTACAATATCTCACACACACAGCTGACACCTCGCACACACAGCGGCGACAGTCCTGCACTTCCCTGAATCCCTTTACTCTTGAGGTTCCAACCAGCAAATCGGGGGCAGGGATGGCTTTTTAAAAATCAGTATACATGTGTATGAAATTATCAAACCATTTTTAAAGTCCTGGAAGCCCCCACCCAACTAGCAATGCTTGGTTTTTCCCATGACAAGGCCAGGACGCTCCACTCTACTCCGTGGGTCATCTTTGTAAGAGCTGCTTTAGGAAATACTATTTCCAGCCCTGACATACAGAAATCATCTTGGTTTTTCTTTTTTTTTAAAGAGCGTTAACTTTCTTTCTTTCTTTCCTCCAATGGGAGGAGGAGAAAGAGAAAATTTCATGCCCTCGAGTCAAAATAATTACCTTCAGGACTTTAAGACCGCATCCCCGCTGCTTACTCTGGTCTGATCAAAGCCAGTCATGGATTAAGAATAAACCATAGCCCTCTATTCACTACTTCTTTAAATAATCTTTCTGCCTCTCTTCTTGGAGGAAGAAAAATAACACTAAAGCGAAGACTGGTATTAACCATAATGATAATGTTTCACATTTATATTCTCAAAGAGCGTTGTTAGTATCATTAGACAGCTAATGTGTGTGATTCTCTCTCACCAATGCAGGTCAATACTGTTATCCTCTCCTAGGCAACAGGGATCCAGGTGCCGCAAGATGCAGCAGTAGTTACAGAGTCCACGCTGAAAGCAGGGTAGATGGATGGACGGAATCTTAGATCCCTTCCAACATATGTAGAGCCAGGATAGACCAATGCTCTGTACAAAAGACTAGCAACATTTATTGATTAGTAACAGAATTCAGATGGAGCACTCCCATTCTTAATTCAAGATAAGATTGTGATTGATAAACAGGGAACAGAAAACAGTGAAAAAGCCAAATGCTGGTCTGTACCACAGTGACAGCAAGAGCTGCAGGAACAGGAGAGGAGGAGTCATATCTATGCAGAGCCTTGTGGGGATTTAGAGATGAGGAAGGTTGTTTCTTTCCAGATTTCACACTGTCATGGGCTCTCATTGATTGGAAAAGTACTCTAGAATACACAGTCAGCACATATGTGGTCTACCTAAAGACAGACTGTAACTACATGCTCAGCAGAGGAGAACACATTAGATAGTGACAAATTGGGCCTCTGGGCTGCGATGGTACTGTGACTGACCTGAATTTAAGAATGTTCTAGGCACTACTACAAGCCTACGACCCAGCCTGGATCCCTGCTATCCATAAGCAATGCTGACAAGCACTTGTTAGCCTCAGAGTATCTTATTTACTGAGTCAGGTAAACCAGATGAACCCATTTAAGCAGTCCAGTGACTCAATTTGGGCCAACCTGTGATTTCAGTGACATTTTTTCAGAAAGATAGACACAAGTTAATGCAGTGGTCCAGATTTGGGGATTCAGAGACCACTGAACAGTCACCTGCCTCCTAAAACAGGGGAGAAAGGTTTGGGGAATCAACAGGATTCTACAAAGGTGTTGTTTTACTAAGTGAAGGCTCTTGAGAACAAAAAAAAACAAGCTTCTGTCTGAGGTTACCTCCAGTTCTTTAAAAGGAAGGCATTCAAATAGAAGAACCCAATCTCAGAAATCTGACAGTGTGCTCAGCTCTACATAAACGTCACACCCTGTTCTTACTCTTAGCCTATTACTGCAAATAGCAAAACCAACGCTACATTCTGACATCACCAGCAGGCCTGCAGTTGTGACCTCTGGACCACGTGATTCCTACCATCTCACCAGCAATCTGTACACCACATCCTGCCCTCCATCTAACCTGCATGCACAGATTCAGGAAAGCTAGGTGACACATCTGCTCTGCTCCTTGAGGCCACACTGGCTGTGTCTGAGGGAACATTTCATCCATCTCCCTCTCTGCTCATTCATTCATTCACTCACTCAGTCATTCAGTCACTCGGTACTTGAGAAGTACCTGCTCAATACCAGAGACTCTACTAGAAAATGGAAACACAAGGAATTCAGAAGCAAGCCCCACTGACGCACAAAGTATTAAACAAAGAACCAAGTTGCAGGAAGACATGCAAATTACAGTGACAACATCACTGGACAGGGAGTATGCCTGAGGGGGATCTGGGGGCGGGTAAGGGAAGGATGGAACAGTGTGCACAGGCTGCGCCCACTGAAACGCTCATCTTTCTTTGCGCGTCCCCTGGTAGCGATGCTGACAGCCGGCATATCTTGGGATAAGGCAGACAATGATACATCCCACTGTTCTAATTCTGGAACTGCTATGCCACCTCATTAATATGAGAAAATGTGTTAAAAAGCTGCTGATAAACAGCTGCACAGAGGCAGAAATAGTGACTCCCATCACATTTGCAAGCTTTATTGGCTCTCTAACATGGCATAAGAGGCAAAGCTTTGCCTGCATGTATAAACGGAGTAATTTGCTATAATGTTCCAGTTTATTGGTAGACATTTTGCCATATCATGTCTCCCCAACCACAGTTTAAGGACACTTCTGATTTACACAGTTCCGTAAACTGTCTCTTTCTCAGAACCGTCATGCCGGCCAGCCCAATTACTCTAACATTCAATCTCTCAATAAAACAGAAGACTCTCTGACTAGCTTCCATGCATCCCACAAGCTCTAATAAGTAAATTTCTCCCCATTCAAATGATATTTGATTAAGAAATTAGCTAGAAGTTGTGTATAAATCATGGCAAGTTGACTGAAGCAACGGGAAAGGACGCTGCCTTACACAAGAGAAGTTAAATCTTATTCTAATCCAAGACCAGACCTGGAGTTACAGAAGAGGTTTGAAATGCTGCAGCCAGGACAGGTATTCAAACCTGGCAGGCACAAGTCCCCAATAACAAAAGCAAAAGTCCCAATTTCCCTTACCTGGGGATGACTCTGCTTTGTATTTCTCCAGCTACATGAGGAAAAGAGTCCCATGAAAGCTGAATTCCAATGACCCCCCTTCTCAGTCTCCCTCCCTTCTGATGACAGATTGATGGCCTCCTAGGTGCAATCCACGACAGGGGACAGCAACATTGAACTCACAGAACTGATTTCCACTGGGTCCCTGTTTAGGCCAGGCCCATGGAAGTGATTTTCATTACTGACCTCCCCTTGACCCCTCCCCCTGAGGAATTATAGCCCATCGGAGAGCCTTCTCTGCTAGATAAATATTAAACTGTTTTCTGTTTGGCACCAGGTGGCAGCTGCTCCCTTCCTTCTGGGTTGGGGATTATGTATTTGTGTAATTTTTATATTATGTTTGCTTTGTTGGCAGATGGCTTATTATTGGGGTTGCATGGGAAGAAGGGAAGGTGTAACTCCAGGGGCACGTTCTGCTAAATTAGAGGCAGGTAGGGCAGAAAAGTGGGGATTCTCTTTAACAAATAAAACCCAAAACTGTATAATTTAACTAAATGTGAAGAGCCTTAGAGCCTTCAATTATCCAAACAATGCTTTGAAAGAAAGGGTGGCTTAGAGACAGGAGTTTCCTTGTAGACACATTTAGGCAATTCTCCTGGTAGATATTCCTCCTTGGGTCTAAGACATCTGCTCTGACCTCACTCCATCCCCTAGAAGACTAGCCAAACAAACTCTGGATCTGGGTCTCATCTCCTGAAAATGTGACTGTTTCCTAGCAGCACCAAGATATGGGGTCTTAGAACTGCCAATATAGCATCAAGTTAAAGCCCTTGGTATAAAATTTGACCTAATTAAGACATTCCAGGCAAAGCATTCCAATAGCAATTACACAGGTTGTAAAGGGGTAAAGTACCTTTTAAAACCAAGAAATGCTTCTGCCAGAAATAAGTGCCCTGGAGAGTCAAATGAGGACCTGTAAGAGCAGGACATTGCTTGCCTTGACCTTACACAGGACACTTCCATCACCTGCCATGGAAGTTGTCAGCTGGGGACCAAAAACAAAACCAGCCCAGGGTACCCACATCCCAAGACCACTCTCATCTCATTCAAGGACTGTTCCTGAGAAACTATAACAGCCCTCCAGCCTGCAGTCCTGGCCTCCTACAAAACCACTCCTTCCTTTGTTCTTGTATTTTGTGGCAGACTTATCTCATCTTCCAAAGATTCAGAAAAGAGTGAAGCTTAGTCACAGAGGGTCCCACAAGATCATCTCTAGACTAGACATAAGTTGTAGTTATTTTCTTACAAACATTCACAAGGTTCTAGTTTGGGGAAATCATTCATTCTCAACTGTTTTGAATACTGAGCTGGTATCAGATACAGGAACTGTACGAGGTGCTGCATCTATCATATGCCCTTGCCCCTGAGAAAGTCCCAAGTGGGAAATACATAGATCCACATAAACACCTGAGATAACGAGCAACATTCCTCATCAGCCAAAGAGAAAGAAGGGTGCAGAGAATCACTTTACCCAAGACAGAGCAAAACTGAGATCAATGGCCCTGCTCAATGTACAGAACAGACACGTGTACCTTAAAACAAGAGGGAAGGTACAGGCTGTGCTGGCGGGCTGCACAAGCTGACTCCTAAGTCCTCACTTACTTCGAAGCTGTCTGAGCCTGCACCTCCAGCTCCTAGTCTACAAATTGAGGCTCCAACACTGCACTGTCTTAAGAACCAAGAGCCCCAGGCATATGCCTGTCCAGCTCCACTGCTAGCAGTGATATGTTGGGCAAGCTATGTGAACTACATGCCCTAGATTCTTTAAAATACTCACTTCATCCCACCATCCTTAAGAGAATTTAATGAATAGACACATGTAAAAAACAGTCCAGTGTAATATCTTAATTATTTGGTGTTTTATTACCACAAATATACCCCTCAGTAGTACACTAAGACAATCCAAACAATGTTCTCACATTCACTGGGAAAAGCTATCAGTTAGGAAATCAAAACCTTAATTAAGAAGATTTAGAAAAATTGATTAACCTCTCCAGGCCATGGGATTTTTCCATCAATAAAATTGCATCCTCTAGAACCTTCCTGATAAACTCATGCCTGGCAGGTAGAAACAGGAGTTCTCATGACACACAGTCCCTGGAGCAACATGCCTTGATTAGAACCTGGTCTCCACTTTGACTGTGAGTTCTGTGAAGACTAGGCTTATTTCTCAGCTATGTGTCTGCTAAGGTGTCCCATTATACACTCAATGAATAGATAAAGTCCAAGTATTTCCCTGAGATTCAATTAACTCTCTGAACCTGGAAGTCCTTCCTCAGGACTTGAAAGTCAGCTTCTGGAAAGAGCTTAAACCGAAATGCAAGCAATGCTTTCTTTTAGACATCTAATGTCAATTACCTTCATGTTGCAAGCTATTCCAGTGCATTTAGAAATTAATTTGATTTGAATGACACAGGGAAACATGTCTGGGTTCCAGCTCAGGTTCTCCATTTCTGTATGTTATCATGATGACTAATGCCGTCACTATATTGGAGGCTTAGAGGGGTTGATGTTCTTATTCACAGAAAGTCTGGAAATGTACTGAGAGAGCTTAGGACCAATAATGCTCCAATTATTCTCAATTCATGGGCGTTTATTCAAATATCTTAAAAATTAGGAATGAAATCTTGAGGCACCAAACTCAAATTATTTCCACTCTAGGACAATGGTGTTTCCTTGTGACCCAAAGTCTTGACTGTAGGAAACAAAGAAAATGCAAACAGTCTGTGATTGTCTCTTACATTCAAAAACAGTTCCTAAAACCCACAGACAGTTTTTAAAAGTCAAGGCCTTTGATATCCAAAAAAGCAATTTGAGAAACATGAAAAATTAGCTAAAATGTGTTGGCCAGAATTAGAATCTTTGACATAGGATTTGTTATATCCTATTCTGGCGATACTCTGGATATTGCTATGGTGTAGATGTGATTTGAGGATGTCCCCCAAGAGTTGAGATGCAAGAAGCTTAGTCCTCAGTGTGGTGAGACAGAAAGTGATGGAATCATTAGGAGGAAGAACTTAGTGGGGTTAGTTATGTCATTGTGGGTTCTGCCTTCAGAAGAGATTGAGGTAGCTTGCATGCACTTGGTTAGTTTCCACAAGAAGTAAGAAATGTAGATAGATAGAGAGATGATAGATAGATAGATAGATAGATAGATAGATAGATAGATAGATAGATAGATAGATGGATGGATGGATGGATGGATGGATGGATGGATGGATGGATGGATGGATGGATGGATGGATGGATGGATGGATGGATAGACGGACAGAAAGATAGATAGATAGATAGATGGATGGATGGATGGATGGATGGATGGATGGATGGATGGATGGATGGATGGACAGAAAGATAGATAGATAGATAGATAGATAGATAGATAGATAGATAGATAGATAGATAGATAGATAGATAGATAGCCAAGTGTGTATGGGTCTGTGTTTTTCTCCTTCCTGCTGGGGGTGTGTGGGATGCCAACACAGTGCTCAGGCGAGGCGAAATGTAGTCTAAGATAAGGGGTCCCAGCCCATGCTTCTCCAGGTGAAAAACGGTGCTGGCTGGGATGGAGGTTGTGGGGTGGGGGCTATGGTTCTCAAACTCCTGGGCAGCCAGACACCATTGGGAATCACAAAGAGTTGAGAACAAGTACACCCATCCTCCTTGTACCCAGATGCCACTGGGGACCACGAGGAGTTAGGAATAGGCCCTGGGCCTGCGATGAGCTGAGGATGGGGTGGAGGGGTCCAGCTTAGCTCAGGGTGAATGCCAGGAGTGCAGAGGGTCCTTCTGTGGGAGACTTAGCCATGGCTCTGTATGACGAAGGCATCCCCTGTGGGCGGTTCTTGAAGAAGGAGACAGTCCTTGCTTGTCCAAATGGCTTTATTCATGGCAGATGAGGATGCATACAACTTACTCAGGGTGAACCAGAAGTTGAATACCTTTTGCATGAAGGGATGCCCAGGAAAGGAAGCGCATTGGCTAAACTCTCGGGCCTATCTAGATACCTCATTAGCCTGGAGATCTCTACGCTCTATGCAAGGCACCTAGTTGTCATGGTCTTCATAGTGGGGTGTAGTGGTCACGTGCTCTAGGACAGGAATCTGGTGGGGAGCTAATCCGAACTCCTGCCATTCTCAACTATGAATTTTATCAGGGTTCTGAACTTTGCTACCACCTTACCAGTTCTGCCTGGTGGCACGGTCCACTGCCCCACAGGTGTGGAGGCCAGAAAATATTGAATTTAAATAGAGACTGAACAACATAGCAAGTTCAGAACAACTAGACTAAATAATGAGATCCTGCTTCAAGCATAAATAAATGCATGAAATAAAATAAGTTTTATTAAGAATACTTTTAAGAGAGTAGTGCTGGCCCCTCTTCCAGCTGCCAAGCCATTTCTCGTCATGTACTTCCTCTGTGGTACATACACTACAGCCCAAACCCATCTGCCACCCAGTGATCCAAACAAGGCCCTTGTTAATGGGGCACCTGACCTTTTGCTTTTCTTTGTGTATTAGCCATCTTCAGTTAGTTTATTACAGAAATAGAAAACAAAGAAATACAGACATCTCCAAAATAGCATACACTTGGAAGAGGCGAATGTATCTTAAGAGTGAAACTCAATTATAAAGATGGTGCCCACAAATCTGCATAGACCCAAAAATCACTGCTAATATTAGCTCCAGCCCTAAAGAAGAACTCTACAGCAGAACTCATGACCTCTAAATTCTGTGTAGGACAGAGGGAAACAAGAATAGAGTCTATGACAGCAACTTAGTAAGTCTATGTCAAGTTGTCAAAGCTATCTGTACTGAGAAACCTATGGAATGCTTGACATGCCATGGACCTGACTCCATTGACAACGTCGTCAAACTTGGTGAATATGTGGGAAGTGTGCATTCTTCCAGAGACAACATGACTAAAAGCCCAGGTTCCTGTCACACTACCTGGATTCTAATTCCAGCCCCACCCTTACCAGCAGCATCCACTTAGACATGATGCTACCCTCAGTTTTTGATTCTCCATATCTTGTATGATAGCCTCAATAAATGTTAGTATATTTATTGTTGAAATTCAGAATACCTGACCACCATAGACTCTACCAAAAGACTCTAAGAATCTTGGAGTCCTTGGAGTTTGATCCTCTCTGCTGTGAAGAAAATCCCATTTTGTAAAATTTCCTTTCACAAGCAGGAATGTGGCCATTTAGCATGTGAGAGTTCCCGGCATAAATGAGTGTCTGTTTCCTGTTTTCACTGGGGATGTATTAGCTACATCTCTCATTATTATGACCAAAGATCTGACAAGAATCGACCTAAGGGAAGAAGGACTCATGTGGGCTTCCAGTTTGAAGGATGCAGTCAGCCATGGTGAGGGAGGCAGGGACACTTGAGCATAAGCCAACTTACTGGTCACATTGAGTCTGCAGTCAGGAGTAAGAGAACAGACAGGACATGGGGCGGGGTTATAAAACCTCAGGGCTTCCCCTCCTCCCACAGTGGCCCACCTCCTCCAGCAAGGATCCACCTATTAAAGGTCCTGCAAACTTCCAAAACAGCACCACCAGCTAGGCGCCAAATGTTCAAGCACACGAACCCATGGGGGACATTTCACATTCAAAGCACAATGAAACCTGGATGGAAGCTATGGAATTCCCTTTAAGATTCTTTTTAAATGGAATAGGCACTCTCTACAATAGACAGAAGCCAGGAAGTCGTTTCCTGTTAAAGTAACAGACAGTTTTCACAGGTCAATAAAGTTGACTTAAACCGCTGTTATCTTGACCCAAAGAAGTGCCGTTACCTGGAGATGGGAACGTACAGAAAGGAAGAACGCGTGGGAGGCAGATGCTTCCACTCAGTGGGATTGCCATAAAAGCATCCTAACATGCTATTAATCTTCATCCAAAATAACTTTCATTCTCATTAGGAAGCCATTTCTGAAGGACCTGATGGCCAGGTATAAATACATCATGAGCATGGATGAGCATTGAGGGCGCGCTGAGGGCCAAGCTCAGTCAAGCACCTACAGCCTACTGCTATTGCTTCCGGGATCAGGCTGCTGCTTGGGCAGGTTCCAGCTGAAGACAAAAGGCAGATGAGGTAGAAAATGACTTCCCCAACTCTCTCAGGGTAGAAGGGTTAGAAAACGGTCTAAGAATAGTGAGAACCAAATCTCATTGTTCTCACTTCTTTTCAAGTAAAAACAGGTGTTTGCACATTCCCTCTAGGTAGAAAACACTCTGATTTTGGTCATGTCTTTTGCCCCTCCTCTTTGGTTGCTCAGAATAGAAACCCTCTCCCTCCAAAGTGAAGCCGTCTTGGAAAAATAAAACTCTAACAGAGGCTTTGGTCCTGGGCAATCTGAAGCCCACATGGTATTAGAAAGGGAGCATATGCAGGTGACAGAGGTGGCGAGTGCCTTCAGGCTTTAGAGCCACATAAGAGGATTTGAGGGAGGGGTAGGAGGGTGGCGAGATGTGATAAAGACACTTAAATGGAATTTAACGGTTTGTTCTCCTTCAAATTACTGAGCATTAAGTTTAAATGTTTTCATATAAGTATTAAATTACATATATATATAATCCCAAATTTGCACTTACAACTCAGTTTCACAAGGAAAATACGGCTTTATTTCCCTTCACTGATTTATCCTCCCTCTGAGATTGTACTCGACTGAGAACAGGGGAAAAAACAAACTTGCCAATTAATACTGTCTCAAGCGCTTCCTTTTAAATGGTGTCTGTTGGCCATTATTTTGTTTAAACATAGAACTCTATTTGTAGTTTCTCTCCTCAGATGGCCCTATGGTGATGCGTAAGAAGGTCTGTGACCCAGTCTCTTGTATCTTTCTCTGTTCCTGTCTAAACCTGACCTATTGTCTTCTGAATACCACTGGTCTCCTCTGGCCTTTGGGGCACAGTGCAATTGCTTCCTTCTAGGTTATTCCCTTTTGCATGGAGCTCTACCTCCCATCACAGACCTGGCCATTCCCAGGATCAAGCCGCTATGGCCACCAACACACTGGACACAGTACCAAGCCAGTCCTGCAGGCCTGCTTCTCATCACAGACCTGGCTACCCCCAGTCCTGAAGGCCTTTCTGGGCTGTGGAAGAGGAAAAGGGTCTCCAACACCACTGCTTTCCCATTCCCATGCTACCCTCCCAGCTTGTAAAAGGAGGCAAGAACTATTTCACCAGCTAGAGCTGTTAAATGACTGTGACCTCAGCAACACAGCCACTGCCACACCTCCAAAGCTAATAAACAATGAAGAACTTTGAGTGACCCCAGTTCATCAGATCTTTACTGAACCTACCTTTCTTGAGCAATGAGCAATGGGTTTGTTCTAATCAGGGCTACGCAGACTGATGGACGAATTCTGAGTCTGCTACAGTGAACACTTTCAATCATGAATTCGCAAACGTATCACTAACCTCCTCCTTCTGTGGTGCATAAAACTTCCTGTCAGTCCCTCCTGGGAAGACACACTCAGAGCTGTGTGTTCTTCTGCTGGGGACTTAAGGAAGCTTGGTGCTTGCTTTCTTGAGCACTATAGCCATTGCTTTCCTGTGAATGCCTGAACAGAGAAGTGAGGACTTGGGCATAGAGGTTCTTGGCCCCCTTCTTCAGTCTTCAGGCCACTCCACTGACATGCTCTCTTTCATTGGGTAGGACATTCCCTGTGTTGTTGCTCCCAGGGGAACTATGCCTCTGGCCTAACAGGGTAGCAGACTGGATGCCAAGAGAAACTGGTTTTACAATTAAGACACGTCTTGAGAAGTATTTTAAAATTATCATTCCCACCAGATACATATATCAAAAATGACACAAGAAATCAGGCAGACATAGGCTGAAGTCCAGTGATTTGCTTATTAGCTATATACTAATAACTTGAAACAGTTCTTAGCACGAGCCATCCATATTTCAAGGACCTTCATTCATTTAATTCCAGCACTTTCCCTGTAAGGTAGGTACTATTACCATTGCCATCATTTTATAAATGAGAAAACTGGCGCCAGGACAGTCAAGCAACCTTGTCTGTGGAGAACTGGGCATGAGCAGAGTGTGAGATTAGACAGTGCAGTGCCTGGGATACTCACAGGTGACTACTAGGATGCTACGGCTGGCTAGGTGTCAGCATACCAAGCCTAAGAAGCGGCCTTCTTAGGAAGGAAAACTGCACGTAGTGGGGGTTTTCTAGGTACCAAATGCTTATGTATATAGTTTCTAATGTCATCCAAAGTGAAAAGAATAGGAAACAGAATATGCCACATTCATCCAGAGAACTGACTAGTTGGATAGGGGAGCCTTTGTCCTTATTTCTTAAATTGAAAAAAAGAAAAAAGATAGCATTACAGTAGACCTAGGAGTGAAGAAGACCAGTCTTTGATTCTCCATTAACAAAGGGTTCTTTCTAGCTATTCACACCAGATCACACAATGGAACCGTTATTAGAAAAACTTCAGGGAAGAGACCATCAATGTATTTTCTCCCTCTGCAGAAACCAGCCAGAGACAAGCATTTGCTATAAAATTATCTGGATTTAATCGCTATCAACATCAGAACCATAGTACATTAAAGTACAAAACTTTTATGTACAATTACACATACAAAAAAATGTTCTTTGTGAGGAGCAATTTTAAGCAAATCTGACAAACAGCAAGAATCATTTCTATTTGAGGTTTGAAAGGAAAAAAATGGAAATTTCCAGGACATCTCCCTCCTCCATGGGGCCCCGGTGACCCTCACAGAACATCAATTTGCAAAGGCCTGAGGTAGGAAGGCAGGTATTAGCGATATGAGGCGCTCACTCCTCCCCTCTTACAGAAAGGATGATGTTTTAGGAAACATTTTCCAGTATTTATTATACTGATGCTCCATCCATCTGCATCATTAGGTTCAGTAGTTACCATGACAATATGATGCCTACAGCAATCTAACTTGATAGCCAGATGTCAGAATGTGAAAAAAATAGGAGCAGCTAAGAAAGTGAGAGAAATATAATTAGTCTGAACCACATAGAAAATGTGCACAAAACTAGGACCAGGAGGAAAATTGCTGAAATGTCATTGAAAAGGGAAGCACTGAAGGGCGGTGATAATCAAATTCAATGTAAAAACTTGGCTAACAAGAGCCAAAAACTGGTCTTTAAGCGAGTCTAAGGAGGGAGTCCAAGTTATTCCGGGATGTTGCTCTGAGCCCCTGCTGTATAGCCCGGTGGTGTCATCTACCGTTTTCACAATCATGGGATTCTCAGGGCCCTCAATTTCCTGAGGTTCTCAAGCTTGCACCTCAAGTCTGCTGCCATGACAATCTACCGTGGACACTGGCCCCTGCTCCTCCATTGAGGAGATGATTCCCATTACTCTCAAGCTAAGCTGAAGACTGGACCAAGCTGTTGTCTAGGGAGATCCTGCCTTTCTCTCCAGGTACCCCCTGGGCAGCAGGCTCACAACAAGGGCTGAATGTGACGAGGTGAGGTGGACACTGAGAAGTAGAAAGCAACAGGAAAGCTGTGCTCCAGAAGATGAGCCCAGAATGGGTAGATGGTCACCCTCATGGACCTGAGACAGATGGCCACTCTCAGCATGGTTGGGTTGGGTAGCGGCGCTGGGCTAGGCGATTTGGCCGGTTCAGACTACTAGCAGTGGGAAGCTGGAAAAGAAGAAGAGACACTACACCGGAGTGCAGCTCCAAGCATGGCTTCTGTTGGGGACTAGTGGGATGAGAAAGGGCACCCATTTCAACTGTAGGTGGTTTCCAACTCTGTATTCTAATGGCCAGCCTTCACCTCTGAAAGATGGTGAAAGGAAGTTTAATTGTATAAGGAACAAAGGCCAAAGGATGCATCTGCAGAGTCACCTCTAGGTCCCTGAGGAGCAGAGAACTAGTTTTCAGGAACCCCCTCACCCCAAGACAGGAGAAGACACCCACACTAAAATATCAGCACTGTCTTTTATATCTCAGGACCAATTACAGGTCAAGAGTGATGTTGAGGGGTGTGATATTTCATATATATATATATATATATATATATATATATATATATATATATACACACACACACACACACACACACATATATACATATATATATGTATGTATGTATATACATATATACATATACATATATACATATACATATACATATATACACACACACACATATATCTATATATATATATATGGGGTGGTAAGCCTCTATAGATGTAGAAGCAGAGACTTAAGAGAGGCTCAATAATTGCTCAAAAACTTCTATTCAGTGAGTTGGAAATTGGAACTATACACGCCCTCCTTAATCCTAGGTCCTCCTTATAAAGCTGGTCCTTACCTGAGGGACCTGAGATGGATTGTAGAGAGGAACAGAACCTTGCAAGGTAGGTGGAGGAGGTAGGGCACCAGGCTGGGAGTAGAAATCAGAAGAAACACCCTGTGGATGCAAACGACAAAGAACATGATCCATGGCTGCTTCCTGGTATGCCAAACCCTTCCACAAGAATCAGCATTGGCCAACAAAAAGGCTTCTTATAAACCTCAGGTAGGCACAACCAATGCCAGTACCGGGGATGGCTATACAGAAGCAGAAGTTCTTATACCCAAAGAAAGTGGGAAGAAAAAGTCACAAGAAATTATATCGGATCATAAAAATCACTATCAAACTCTTCAGAAAACCTCAGATACTACAAGTGTACTCCAACCAGGCTTCAAGAAATGGAAACATTTCTCTAGCAATAGTCAGGAAATCCCTAGCTATATAGACAATTTGTGAAGAATTTATGTTAGTCCCAGCCAAGTGCACATGAGTGAACTCCACTACCTACTAAGACTGGAGAAGAGGCCATTCCCTGGACTCCATCTAAGCTACACAAGCTGAAGTGTGATTCTCCAAAATGCATCTGATAAAGCCCCAGTATCTCGGCATAAAACATAATCCTCAAAGAGGCTTCATAGGACACCACACAACATGTATGATATCCTTACAAAAGGAGGAAAGTTAACATAGACACACACAGAGGAAAGACATGATGAAGACACGGGGAAAGGCAGCCAGCTGCAAACCCAGGAGAAAACCTTCAGAGAAAATTGGATCAGCCAGCACCGTGGCCATGCACATTTATGCCCCAGACTTGTGAGAAACTCCCCTTCCACTGGCTAGGTCCTCCAGACTGAGGTACTACTGAGGTACTGTGTAGACAGCTGGAGCAAAGTCATACAGAAGTTTCCTCCATATCCTGAAGTCATCCTTTGCAAGGATGTTTCTCCAGCCCACTGAAGTCACCCAGTCCCCACACACACGGGTATCGTCTGGAGTCCCAGGCCCAAGCCCACAGCCTGCTCACCTGTGGCCCCGAGAACCCGCCAATGCCCACGCCTTCAGCTACTCCACCACTGTTTGTGGATCCTTGGAGACTGTTCCCACCTAGAAGGCAAGAAATCCAAGCTGCTTCACATGCTCAGAACTAAGGAGTTCCCACTTCCAAGAGGGCACCCCCAAGCTAAGAGTACCCACAGCACCCAGAAGACTGGAGGCTGGCAGTACCTTTACCTCTCGAGAAGGTGCTGGCGCCTGGCAGAGATGGGGATGTGAGAGGAGGTGTTGGTGGGAGGCCCAGGCTGGCATGGTGAGGAGGTGATGCTCTGGAAGACTCCTGCTTGGTGAGAAAGAGGCAGGAAAGGTGACATTAGTGCTCAGCAAATTCATGCCAACCTACATGCATTCTAGCATCCACAGTAGGAATCTCCATGTAGGCAACTCCCCACAAATACCATTTTGTTCTCTGAAGCCTCGACTAAGGATGCTGGTCAGCTTCCTGTTGCTGAGCCTCTGAAGTAAAAATTCTTCATCTTAATTTTCTAATGTTTCTGCCTCTCTCTCTCTCTCTCTCTCTCTCTCTCTCTCTCTCTCTCTCTCTCTCTCTCTGTGTGTGTGTGTGTGTGTGTGTGTGTGTGTGTGTGTGGTGGGTAGGTATAGCTGTTGTCTTGTTTTGCTTTGCTTTGCTTTTAATGATGCCAAATTGTGTAGCCCAAGCTAGCTTAGAACTCACAGCAATCCCCTTGCCTCAGCACCCCAAATGCTGTGATTACAGGCATGATCCACCATGTCTGACTTCCAAGGCCTGTCTCACTCTGTCTTTTGCCTTTACAAAAAGACTTATTTCCAGTGCTATCCCAGCACAGAGCCTCCCTTTCCTTCAGCTCTGGTAGAATGTGATGCCAGGGCTGTGTTGTGGCTGGATTCCCTCTGGGGTCTACAGGGAAGGGTTGCCAGTCCATCTGTGGAGGTTACCTCTGAGTCAGAACTGTCTGCAGAGTCTTCATCTCCAGAGGTGGACACACTGCTGGCAGGCTTTGATCGAAACCAGCTGAACCAGCCGAATCCAGAGCTCTGAGGGGAAAGGGGAATTGCTAAGGCCAGTGGACTTGTTTCTCTCACCCACTGTGAGAGCTGCCAGCCAGGCATGAGGTAAGCATGGAGGGACCAGAGCTTTGGACTGCTCTGCTATTTGAAGCAGGGATGAAAGGGGGAACACATAGAGAAGAACATGTTCTCCACCTTTGTATTCTTTCCATCTCCTTGCTTTCCTTTCTGTGAAGCATCTGGGTGAGTTGGTTTATCTGCTCCATCAGAAGACCCCTCCTCATCCTCCTTGGCTGAAATGGCAGAATCCTCGGAAAAACTTTGAGCCCTGGGAGCCAGTGCTGTCTGAAATCAAGCAAAACAACAGAGATTCACATGGTGTTTAACAGGTTGCAGAGCAATTTCCATATGACATCTTTCCCGAAACCCAGGGCTAACCTCAGCAGAGCTGGGAAAGGGAGGCAGGTTTACCCGGGAAAGTGCTGGTCACCACATGAAGCTCAGGAGGAAGGAAGACCAAAGTGTGGGTGCTTCAGTTCTTCTTAGAAGAGGGAACAGAATACTCACAGGAGGAAATATGGAGACAAAGTGTGGAGCAGAGACTGAAGGAAAGGCCATCCAGAGACTGCCCTACCTGGGGATCCATCCCATATACAGTCACCAAACCCAGACACTATTGTAGATGCCAAGGAGTACTTGCTAAAAGGAGCCTGATATAGCTGTCTCCTGAGAGGCTCTGCCAGAGCCTGACAAATACAGAGGTGGATGCTCACAGCCAACCATTGGACTGAACATGGGGTCCCCAATGGAGGAGTCAGAGAAAGGACTGAAGGAGCTGAAGGGGTTTGCAGTGCCATAGGAAGATCAGCAATATCAACCAACCAGACCCCCCCCAGAGTTCCCAGAGACTAAACCACCAACCAAGGAGTACACATGGAGGGACCCATGGCTCCAGCCGCATATGTAGCAGAGGATGGCCTTGTCGGGCATCAATGGGAGGAGCGGCCCTTGGTCCTGTGAAGGCTCAATGCCCCAGTGTAGGGGAATGCCACAGCAGGGAGGCATGAGTGGGTGTGGGGGTGGGGGAGGACCCTCATAGAAGCAGGGAGAGGGAGGATGGGGTAGGGGATTTCTGGGGGGAAAACTGGGAAAGGGGATAATATTTGAAGTGTAAATAAAGAAAATATCCAATTAAAAAAGGAAAGAAAATGTTGGCCACAGGAAAGGGCACAAACCAGGACCTACCCACTCTCCATCTTCTCCCTAACATTAGAGGGTTTGTCAGCCATCGAACCCCTCTAGGTCATAGTCTCAGAACCAGGCCAAGATCTGGAGAGGGGTGCATGGAAGCAGCTACTGGAGATGAGGCAGAAAAGCAACCTCTGAGAGCCCTCACACTCCAGTGCCACCCAGCAGCCAGTGATCTATCCTTTTTTTTTTTGGTATGGGTATACTATCCTCAGCGTACCAGACCCTGTTCTAAGAGCTTTCCACATCACGAGCCACTGAATCCTTGCAACAGTACAGCGAAAAATACACGATTATCGGCATCTACTTTTAAATATTAAAAAACAACAACAACAATGTGTAGCAAGACCCAAATACACTCAGCTAGTAAAATGCAGAGAAGAGATTCTAACCCGGCTTTCCACCTAAGCATTTCTTCTGATTCAGTCAGTCAAGACGTAGGCACGAGCCTATGTTCTAGGATGGCCGCCATCTGCACTGTGTAACAGTGAGAGAAAGGTGGAAGCACACGGGAGACGAAGAGGGGAATGGAAGAGCAGGCAGGGAAGCCTGCTTTTAAGTCTCCTCCCCTGCCTGTGCACCCTGCTGTCTAGCACAGGAATCTCCCTCCATTAGCCCACTCAGGGCTCTCTCTACATGGACACCTGTGCCCTCGTCACCTGGTTCATTTCCATATTACACTCTGATCGCTGCTTGAAGACCTCCACAGAGACACGGCCCTGAGCCATCTCTGCCCAGTGCATGGTGCTGTTCCCCTCTAGTCACCTCCACCAGTCACAGATGCACACCCAACTCCTCTACAATGCCTGGCACACTGCAGGAGCTCCACAGACACTCGGGAAGGAAAGAAGTACTGTCGCACAATGGATCTTTTCTTACCATTTCTGAGAAAATGCTTATAAATACCAGAAAAGATCTTGTATGGTGTTAAATAACAAATAGGAAATAAATACACCTGTTTTAATTATTGAAAAGCATCTGCATATATATATATATATTAAAAGAACCAAAACATTTTCTGTGGAATTCTGAATAGTATTTATTTGGTTCTTTTAATTTTTCTATAACAATAATATACTAATTTTTTCTGCAAATGAAAAGTAAATTTAAAAAAAAATCCATAGTCCTGGGGCTAGAGAGATGGCTCAGTGATTAAGATCGTTAGCTGCTCTCCTAGAAGACCTGGGTTTGATTGCCAGCCCCTACATAGTGACTCACAATTATCCATAACTCCAGTTCAGAAGATTTGGTTTTTTTCTTCTGATCTCTGCGAGCACCAGGCACACATATGGAATAGAGGCATGCAGGCAGGCAAACACAAGTACACATAAAGATAAAAAAAAATCTAAATTTAAAACCAAAAGATCTATATAGCCTATTACTACTTGAGAAAACTACATGATGCAATCATTTAACCAATGCAGAACTGCAGAACAGCTTGTTTGGCATCAAAGTTAAGTGCGGTGCAGTCTGTCAGCGACTAAGTAGGATGACCAGACAGCTAGGAGAAAAACTGAAAAGACATAAGCTCACACTCTTACTACTGCCATAGATCTGACATAAACCAAGTGAATGCTAAAGCAAACACCAATGCTCTCCCTCAACGTGGAAGAAGGAGAAAAGGGAGAGACCATCCACGCGCCAGCTCCACCGCACTGTCCCTCGGTGACACGGGCGAAGGGACGTTTGGGACTAAGCAGATGCAAGAACAGTCTCCTTTCCGACCTTTCATGGAAAGAAACAAGGAGTGGCTTGCACAAGGTAGAGGAAGGAGTTGCCAGTGCCACAGAGGAGCCTGTGTGTGACTGAGACACCAGGAGCAAATGGCAAACACAGATCTGTTGGAGTAATCACCAGCGTTCCTCCCAGCTCCTCTGCTCACCTGAGGACTGGAAATGACTTCTAGACCATCAGGATCTTGCAGGGGTTCTTGGGGCATTGTGTTCTCTCCTGAAGCACCAAAGAAAAATGGAGACAAGAGCCTCAGTTTGGGCCCTTCCTACCCATCTTGTAGAAAGGAAATGGGGGGGGGGGGCCCAATGACCCAAGTGGTCAGAGTCTATACCACAAGCAGGTCACATCCAATACGAAGTCCACTTGCTCGGTTCTACTCAATCTATGGCAACTCATGACACACTGACCAATCCATCTCCTCCTGCTAAACACCACGGTTGTTCCTTAGGTGTATAGGAAATGACAGCAGTATGGAGCTAGGACCTCAGGGATTCTCCCATCTGTGTGTTGTCTGTCCTGCTCTGCTTATCCCAGTAGAGAAGGCTGGAAGAGAGCATGCTCCTTCGGGCTAACAAGAGCAGGCCACAGGACATCCCCCATGTGCCTTTATCAGTCCGGAGCCCATTTCTTCCAGCAGGTCCTAGTGCCTCCCTTACCTGCTTCTTTACCACTTAGACTCCACCCTCCAAAGTACCCAGCCTGGCTGGGGGGGGTCTTACCAAAGGCAGGATGTGGCCACAGCATTTCCTCTCCAACCCTTCCTCCAGGAGCCCTTGTCACTGCCACACTGCTGCCGCCACCACTGGCTCCACTAGTCGCTGACAAGTGGGTTCCAGGAACTGAGTAAAGAGGCACTGGGGTTTCCATGTGTACTGAACCGTCTCTCTCTGCGTAGGTATCTCGCTGCAGGGGGAAAGGCTGCTGCATGATGGGATTGGTCAGACTTGTCTGCTCAGATGTTGGCCACAAGGCTGAGCTGTACTCAGAATCTTCTGAGTAGTTTTGATGGCCTGAAAGATCATGGTAGGGGGTGTCTAAGGAAGAAGAAGCAGCAGTTACAGACGAATCATTCTTAAACATTCCTGCTCTTGTCTTCTCTAGAAAGCAATCCCGCGGGCTGGCTGTTCCATGTGGCTTCCATTAATTTGA
The DNA here is from genome assembly GCA_028551405.1 of Uromys caudimaculatus. Lineage (NCBI taxonomy): Eukaryota > Metazoa > Chordata > Mammalia > Rodentia > Muridae > Uromys > Uromys caudimaculatus. The sequence goes on from CM052711.1 coordinate 34,028,580, forward strand.
TGGCAAGCAAAACACTGACTAACTGGAACACCTCTCTCTGTTGTCTTTAGAATTAGGCTCTCACTTCTTGGATAATCTCTGAGCCCTTCTCCTATGGGTCAGAAGGACAGAAATGACATCCAACTGAACTCTCTACCTTTTAATATGTGGATAAACTCTTTCTCCTTTTAGGAGACTTCGTTAGACTTTAAAAGCTTACAGTTAAAAACTCAGTGATACTTTAGAGATGATGCCTTCACTTGTGAAGAATCAGGATTCATTTGCCCTGGAGGGGACCTGGCTGATACATCAACTAAGACGTGGGTGTGTGAAATGTTTGGCCCCAGGACACAGGGATGTTGTGAGCTGCCAGCCTTCCTGCCAGGGCTGTAAGAACATCATCATGTAGGGATGCCCAGCCAGGCTCTCACAAAGCCAAAACACAGAAGTCAAAGACTCCCTACATTCTGCCCATCCAGGAAGGAAGCACTAAAGGCTGGAAGGCAAGAGACAGGTGACCTTGTCTGAACGTCACCACCCGGGGAAGGCTTTGACAAAATGTGTGGAGTTAATCTGGAATATAATTCCTGCTGACCAGACACTTGGCGGCATTCTGAGGGAGGAGGCTGAGAAAACACTCTGAGATTGATTTCAGTTATATGGCCAATTGATAGCTCAAACTCTTCACACATCCAATGTCTAGGACACAGCTATAAGATACTAATAGTGTATAATCTCTGGCCTCAAGCAATAGAACTAGCTGGGAGCAAGTATACACACAGGTGAAACAATTAGCTAGCAGAGAAAAAACCTAGAAATAATCAAGTATTTGGAAAACCTGACCTGCAAGGCAGGAACCCTCATGCTATGATCTTTGGAAGTGGCCAGGTCTATAAAGCCAGCGAGGGCCTATCAAAAGAGGCAGACTGTATCAACAGGTCTAATTTCCTGAAGAAGGCACCAAGGAAAGGGAAGTGTGGGTAGAGCTGAAAATATTTTAATCAGATTATGGTAGTCAGATCTTATTCTGGGTACCTGTTGATCCTCTGGCTCCATAAATATCTGAAGGAGTCGAATCAGGCTCTCTCGGGTCTCCTGTTCTATTTTGCTGTTTAAAATAAAGGAAAATCCCTTTAAACAGTATAAAGGAAAATAAGGGCAGACGACAAGGTAGTGAAAAAATTAAGTCAATAAGAAAGGCTCCCGGGGAATGACCAGACAAAGGGCCCTCCATTGAAGGCCCGGTGCCCAGAGTCATGAAGATGAGATACTGTTTCCTGAGTCTCTTAGCCCCATTCAGAGCCAGGAAGGCAGCAGCCAGGGTCACCATCTTCCCCAAAGTAAGGGTCACCATCCTCCTCAAAGTGAGGGTCACCATCCTCCCCAAAGTAAGGGTCACTATCTCCCCAAAGTGTGGGTCACCATCCTCCCCAAAGTGAGGGTCACCATCCTACCCAAAGTGAGGGTCACCATCCTCCCCAAAGTGA
>CM052711.1:34030145-34111403 GCA_028551405.1 Uromys caudimaculatus
CTCCCCAAAGTGAGGGTCACCATCCTCCCCAAAGTGAGGGTCACCATCCTCCCCAAAGTAAGGGTCACCATCCTCCCCAAAGTGAGGGTCACCATCCTCCCCAAAGTGAGGGTCACCATCCTACCCAAAGTGAAGGTCACCATCCTCCCCAAAGTAAGGGTCACCATCCTCCCCAAAGTGAGAGTCACCATCCTCCCCAAAGTGAGAGTCACTATCTCCCCAAAGTGAGGGTCACCATCCTCCCCAAAGTGAGGGTCACCATCTTCCCCAAAGTGAGGGTCACCATCCTCCCCAAAGTGAGGGTCACCATCCTCCCCAAAGTGAGGGTCACCATCCTACCCAAAGTGAAGGTCACCATCCTCCCCAAAGTAAGGGTCACCATCCTCCCCAAAGTGAGGGTCACCATCTTCCCCAAAGTGAAGACCAAAGAAAAGAACTAAACTGTGGGCCTCGGAGTTTGCTATCCAAGGAGGGAGAAAATGCAGTGTGCATTTAAGGATCCAGTTTGTCCGGCCTTCACAGCAGAGTAGAAGAAAGGAAATGGGGGAGGCCCTGCTCCAATTACTCTTCTGATTATGACCAGCAGCTTTTGCAATTGTCAGAACAAAGAGGAAAGGCCCGGAAGTCCTTTAAGCAATTGCCCTACATTACATGAAAGTGACACAGGTCCACTGTGATCCATTGTTCCTAACAGAGATGGGGGCGCTTTGATGCTCATGAAACATTCTCTGGGACCTCAGAGAAGGGGGGGCGGGGGCGAGAGTTGGGAAGAGCGCCCCCCTGTGGCACTAGGCAAACACAGGAAAACGTTTGCACATGGCAAAGAAGCAAGGAACAAAATGTTCTGAATCCCAACATTCAGGGACGAAGACCGTGCCTGGAAGGAAATACACGACACCCATGGTGAGGAATTAGCACCTCTATGTCTAGCCTATGTCTGGGAATGAAAGGGGGAACACAGGGTACCCAGTGACCCTGGTATCACCCTCCTTACCTCCAGTTCCTTGTGCTTCCTCCGCAGTTGCACAAGCCAGTCTGGTTCCAGGTCCCTGTCCCCACGGCGTCTTTCTAAAACCAGAGGATCTGACAGCTTCAGTTTCTCTGCAAGCTGAGCCGAGTTTCCAGGCAGGTCAGGGGCAGAAAGTGAGAGAGGATAAGAGAGAGAAAAGGGGCCATGGAAAGACAACAGGGGAGAGAGGCAGTGAGGGAGGAGGAGCCATAATTCACTCAAACCTCACATAACAAAGAATCATTGAGAAATAACAAATTCAGCAGATCTCCTCCCAAAATTGCAGCATAAATAAATAAGCAACCCATTTTGGCATTATTTCCCCCAAAATATGAGAGGGAAAAAAATAGCTCCTCAGCTTTGTGTCCCTAAAAAGCTGCCTTCTCTGCAAGAAGCTTCTAGAATAGAAATGCGGGAAAACTCGGGCACCATGTTAATGCTAATTCTGATTCTGGTCTGGATGGGGCTCAGATCTACATTGCTAACAACCTGATGCTGCTTTCTGCTTCAAGGTGTCATCGTGTTCTGTATGTGGTAACTCTAATCACCCATCCTGGGCCATCAACCCACTAGCAGTGTGCGCGGGGGCCCATGCAGCACAGATTTCATTGGTTATAGAATCCAGCACTTGGGCCTCAGTAAAGCGAGACAGAAATTGCCTTTTACTCTCTAGCTAATGGAGGAGTGTTTTTTTTTCCCCCTTCAATTAATTGAAACAACTATTTGCCTGATTGTTGTTTCTTCCCAAGAAACCAGGGTTGGTGTGGTTTTTGTTTTCTTTCTTAAACGTGTCCCACACGTGATAAAATATTCCATGCATCTAAAAGTATTTTAATAAGGATCATTTCCTGTTTTAATCACTAAAATCTATTTTCAAAGGCTTGCTTTTGTAATTAGAACAGCTCACCATAGCTTGCAGTTTAACTGTACCAGAAAAGCAGATGCGCAGAACTTCTCAAGCAGAACGTTCCTGCTTCCCAGTCCCCCGACCCCACTGCCCCCTGCCCAGCCAGTTGTTCTTTGTGCAGACAGAACCTCTGCTTATCACATCGGGGCATGCATACATGGTCAAAGACAGCAGCGGGCTCCAATTTTGCAGTGTGTTCACAGAAGATGAAATGTGAAGTTTAAACCTCTCTACAATGGCTTCTCTGAACGCTGAAGATAAAACACCTACAGAGACCCCTTTGAGAAGCTCACCTTGATGAGCTCCGCTAATAGCACAGGGTGGCTGCTCCCTCCCTGGCTCAAGACAGCTTCACCAATGGCTTCACAGTAATGCAAGGCCTGGGAGGCCAGGCCGTAATCTGCCAGACGGGAAGCATAAAGCAGCTTATACACCTGTGAAGAGGAACGGGGCCAGTGATGAGTCCATCCAGGCAGGAGAGAGGGAGAGAAATGTAGATAAGACTTCTTGGAAGTCAGCTGACTGCCAGCTTCCGCTCACTCTGGCATCCAAATAGCAAGGGCCCTGTGCCATTTGGGGCAATTTATCTTCATACGGGCACAACTCCAAATCCAGCCTACGTACAGTTCCTGCATTATGGAGAAAAGAATTCAGGGATCACATCAACTCATCTTCCCAGTCTTGGGTCTCCATGGGATAGGCAGCAGGCAGCCCTTTTATCCAAAGGCCCACATCTCAGGGAGACTAAGCATGTGGAGTACAGTCCCAGGTACAAGGGCTCACAGGAAGGTACAAAACTACACCCTTCCCAAAGGATGTGAAGCCCAGAAGAAAGTATAGACACATGCAGGAGTGGAGAGGAGTTTTCACAGCAGGAGCTGTAGGATGAGATCAAACATGGCGGCTCTGGTGTCAAACAAAACCAATCCAATCGGAGCTCATGCTAGGTGTGGGGCATTTGGGCTAGCCCCTTTGTCTCTCTGTGCCTCAGTTTCCTTGTCATAGCACGGACAATACCACCATTTATCGCTTCTATTCTACTAGAAGCTATAAAGATAAAATTAGGTGATTCCCACAAAGTACTTAGAACAAATGGTATGCACAAGTGAGCTGGTAACTTATAACCAGTCCTTCAAGCCTCGGCTACATCTTCTGTAAAAGGGAAAACCCCTCAGGATTAGAAGTGATATTCAAGGAGCATGGTAGCACAATGCTGAGTGTGTGAAACAGTCGGGAAGAATAGCTATGCTAAGACTATCAGCCCAGAACAGCGTCAACAAAACAAGTGGGTGGGATGAATAACAAAGGAAAGAAAAGCCACCAAAGTGCCTGAGCCACAGAGAAGCAGCTAGACAAGGCGAAACTCTCCGAGAGCAGCGGCTAAATGGGTCATGCATTTGCAATACAGGGATTCATTCCCAAGGTTTCATGTGTTCTGTGTTGAGTGTGCCTTGCTTTTGTAGCTGTGTGCTTTCTCAACCGCAGGCATTGAAGGACATCCATTTAGAAAATGGACAAAGAAGATACTCAAGGTGGAGAAGAAAGAAAGGTACCTGTGCATAAAAAAGGAAAGAAAATACAGAGCAGTGTGGAGTGGATGGGAGATGGGGTGCTCGGAGGCAGTGCTGTGGCTGGAATACTCCTATTCCCAGCCCAGAAACAAACCACCTCAGTCTGTATGCCAGTTTGCTGCAAGGCTCCACTGAAGTTCACACCCCACACCAGCAAGAGACATGAGAAAAGGCCACAAGGTACCAGGTCTCAAAACACATGGAGGAATATTAGACTGGAGGAGGCCGTGATGGCAGCATCAGACACTATGGACATAATGTAGCAAGGAGATGCCAAATAGAGGGGCTGAGGGGAGAGAAAAGAGCCTGGTAGTGTGGTTGCCATCTACACAGTTGAAACCCTGAGAGGAAAGAGAGAATGGACCAAGGCCAGAGCAGGAGGGAAGCTCCTGAGAAAAAGGGAGTGGTCAGAAGGTGAGCAGTCAGAGGGACCAGATGACTGTGGGAGCTGAGGAGGAGCTGAGCAGAAGTGCTGGGAGAGAAGAGCCCAGGGCAACAGAAGCCAGGAGAGGGAGGGAGGGGCAGAACTGCAGCAAGATTTCTTCGTGTGTGGAATGAAGGAAGAGCCTCCAGCAAAGACTTCTGAACAGTTTGCTTTCATACTGTAAAATTCTGACCTTCTGGGAACATAAAAAGAAACTCTAAGCCTTCCCACACTCCCGCTAAAGAGGACAAATGCAGGAGATGACTTGGCCAGTGGTACTGAGGTGCCAAACAGCAAGGCTAAGAACCTGGCTGCCCACAACCTAGACATAGCATCGCTAATGGTCCCCCCTCCGGGTTCAGTTACCTGGAAAGAAGGGATGAAGGATTTGGGGCGGCCCAGCATCTGGCAGTACTCGAAGATTTCTGTCCGCTGGATAGCCTCAATTGTTGCAAATTTCAAGAACTCTTGACTAAAAGCAGGGAATAACAAGAAAAGAGGTGAGGTGGGGTGCTGCTCTCAGGCAGCTCCACAGGAGGAAAGAGCCTGTGGGCTGAAGATGGACGCATTTCCTCCTTGCCCTCCATCTTCTTGGGTTTGGCCAATAAATGAAAGTGCCAGCGCTTCTAGAAGAGCCTGCTTGTGAGGAGGAGGTTCTACACCTCCCTTAACGTAATATGGGACACTGCAATTCTCCCACTTCAACATCCCGAAAACTAGCCCTCAGCCCTCAGCCCTCAGCCCGACAGCCTGGCATGCTCCAGGAAAGGCAGAGCAGCCTGAGCTTGCCAAGTGCAAAAAAGGAAGCTGTGGAGTCCAGGAGTACCGCAGATGGCCTGGCAGAGAATAGGGAGGACAACTGAGCCAGAAAGAAATGACAGATCTTGCACAGGAAGTTCATTCGGCCAATGAGGAAAAATGAGGAAAGAAAACGAGGTGAATGTGATCTACACACACACACACACACACACACACACACACAACACACACACACAACACACACACACACACACACACACACACACACACACACACACACCACACACACACACCACACACACACACACACACACACACCCTCCAAGTCTCCCCTCCACAGCTTGCCAGGTGACTATATCCCGGTCACCAGAATATTTCCAGAAGCTATCTGGACATATCTCCAGAAACTTCCCCAGGATTCATAAACATGAGAGAAGCAGCATATTAACCTAAGAACCTTTATCGTCATATTTGACCCAGACAGGCTTCCTTAAGAAGATGACTATGCTGTCTGAGTCCAGACTCTCAAGGGAAGAGTCCATGAGGTGCACATATTGCTATGGTGGGCTGGGGACATCCGCTACAACTTTGGCCCCTGTAACCTTACTGTCTAGACTCCAAGTCCATCCTGATGATACACCCAAGATGCTACCTTAGACAAGGCTTTCAATCCCTCCATACCTTGCTTCCCCGGTGTATTAACCTTTTTATGAGGTAAATCTGTAACAAAGCAAACAGTGCAAAGGCACTGATGACTCTGCTTCTCAGAAATGTCTTCTTTCCTTCTGTTGAGAAAGGTCAGTGGCCCTGGCTTGCTGGCTAGCCTAGAACACATCATGCTGCCCAGGCTAGCATTGATCTTGCTACAATCCTCCTGTTTATGCCTGTTGATTGCTGGAATCCTAGGAGCAGGATACCATGACTGCTCAGAAATCATAACTATTAAGGAGAAAGAGGCAGAAAGATCCAGAACAGTGAGAACCACCCAGGGCAAGCTTATCTGCTTCAGCTCACTCCTTCTCCAGGATTCTGGGGTTCTTGGGGGGGGGGGGGGGGGGGGGTGATATGTAACTACTAGAAGTGACTAATGCAGAAGTTTCCAAGGAGCTTGTGCCCCATATTAATGCATTGAAGTAGTATGGAGGCCCCAAAAAGTAGGCTTCTTGAATAGGCCCAGGGCTGCCCAAAATATACTACTTGTAAACTTCCTCTTTTCATTTCTCTATGTTATCTTTGGTTGTGGAGCTAGGCTGCCACCCAGTGGCCAGAAGAGTTCACTACACACCAAGGGCACCAATAGCACCAAAGGCCCTCTGGTGGTGTGGTGTGGCAACCTCTGGTCACCCTGCCTAGACCAATGCAGAAGAGAGAGTAGGAGCCAGCAGCTGATGAAATTTACACAAGAAAATGAATAGTGAAAAAAAAGAAAACAAAAAAAAAAGAGAGAATGAATGGTGAAGCCATGAAACCCAGCAAGGGCTAAAACAACCCATGGAAACCATCTTTGCAAAAGTCACATACCTGTGGTTACTGCCCACCAAAGCCAGATGGTCTGTCTTCACTGTATAGTGGCCAAAGGGCACATGAGCCATGAGATAGCAGAAGTGGGATGCCTCCACAAGCCCTTTTCCAGCTGCAGGAGGAGAACAAGAGCCCAGTCGTGAGACATACCCTTTGGGGGCCACTGTCTGAGTGGACCCCAGGGTCAGAGAGCAGAAACCTCACGAGAATAAACCAGGGGAGGTCTCCTGGCGTCCCCATCTCCTTCCCTCCTGCATCAGCTTTCCTGACCTCAGATACTACATTTCAGTTCTCATCAGCCACAACCAGGATGCTGTAAGCTGTTTCACATTCCCCTGATGGGTTTTTCATTGGGAATTTTCTAAAAGTCACGGTCCTTCCTGAGGCAGGGAAGCAAGACGAGATGCCTGTACCTAAGTGGGACGTCAGAAATGGATTTTAAACATTCTCATGGGGTGCGGCTGCTTCCTCTACTGAAGTCGGATAATTGAAGGCTTTTCCTGTGCTCATAAAAATCACATCAATTACCAAATTGTTCCTGATTTTTAAATGTTCTCCAAACATTTTCCACTACCTTAAACTTGAATTAAGCGGGAGTGACATTTCATCTTCATTGTCAACTTGAATAGACTAACTTAGGAAATACCTCTGGGTGTGGCCTTCAGGGTGATTCCAGAGAGGTTTAACTGAATAGAGAAGACTTTTGGAGTGTGGGAGGCGCTATCCTCTGGGCTAGGATCTAGGAGTGAATAGAAAGAGAGGCAAGAAGGGAGCGAGCTGAGCCCCATCATGCATCTCTGCTTCCTGATTGTGAATACCAGGCCTCTAGTCACATCTCACCTCCTGCCATGATAGACTGTGTTTCCTATAACTGTGAACCAAAGAAACCTCCCTTGCTTAAGCTGGTTTTGTCAGCCATTTTGCCACAGCAGTGAGAAAGTAGCTAATATAGAGGGTGAAGTACCACGCACAGAATCCAATACCCAATAAAAATGGGTTCCCTTTCAAGCAGGCAGCTGGGTGCCTGCCATCCCTTGTCACAGTCTTACATATGGCTACTTCAAAATCAGAAGAGCAGTTGTTCACAGCGTTCCACAAATGAGCACCATGGTTTCTAAAAGTCATGCCCAGACCAAATGTGTAAAGTAGAGATCTGGATATCCTACAGACGTTACATATTTGTAAGGCCCTGTTCACAGACAGAGAATAGAAATAAAGACTGAGAGTCACCAAGTTGATTTAGGAAAAAATAGCGTTTCCTGTCTGATGGTATACGGCCACTGAAAGCCGCTGTGTTAGCTCTAGGTAAAGGAATCTCACCTGTAAGTAGAAAATAAAGAGAAGGCTATATAGCATTGGAGACACAAAGTACCCAGTGGGAATTCTGGGAAATCGATATGGGAAAACAAACAAACAAACAAAGATAGCAAAAGGAACTCTGGGAAACAGAGTTGCAAGATGGCCTTTCCCTGGAGTTTCTTAACCGGGAGGCTAACAGTGTCAAAATTACAGTTATGAAGCAACTAAATAATTTTATGGTTGGGGGGGTCACTACAGCATGAGGAACTGTATCAAAGGGTCCCAGCGTTAGGAAGGTTGAGAACCACTAGGAAACACTAGACCAATGCCAGGCACGAAAAGTTGCCCTAGGGAAGGCGGAAGCCGATTTCTGCTTACCTAGGGTATCCCCCATGCTGACAATCGCTCGCTGGTACAGCTCTGGGTCTCCAGCCTGATTTGACAGGATCACAGCCAAGTGGGGCCGCCAGTCTCCCCACTGTTTGTCTCCACAACACTGAAAAAAAATAACAAATTACGGAATCATTTAGCACAGCCTAGGGTGTAGTTAAGAAGGCTGCTGTTTATATGTTGGTACGGAGTTCAGGGAATGTCTGTTACGCTATTGATGTTATTATTCATTGTGGGTGCTGTTATTACTCATTGGTTCAGAGTTCACTCTGCCTGAAGCAGCAGGTGTGTGGCACAGAACAAGTTGGTGACCCACACCTACAAACCTAGCATTCAGGAGGCTCAGAGAACATCACGAGTTTGAGACCTGCCTGGACCAGTATGAGACCCTGTCTCAAAATAAAAATAAAAGAGGGAAAATAATATATACATACACGTGCATACACACACAGATGCACACAGAGTCACCCACACATACAGAAATACATATACATACACAGACACACAGATACACACAGAGACATAGAAACATACACAGACTTACACACACAAACATATATACACACATATAAAAAACACAAATACATGCACACACATGTACCCATACACACAGAAACACACACATACACATGGACAGACACACAGAGAGAGACACACACATAGACACACACAGATACACAAACACAGACACAAACACATACCCCCACATAGAGAAACACATACACAAAAGCACACAGACACATACAAACCCATACACACGTGTACATCACACACAGATACACACTAGTTATAAAGGTGGTCAATAAGATGGCATTATCAACTTACTAATTTCCCAGTCTCTTCCTGTGCCTTGGCTTCAAATATCTAGAGACAACCTCCCTACAGCATGCCCCTTTCCCCTCCCCCCCCTGCAAAACAACTCAGGTTTTAGTGAGAAAAGGAAAATGAAAGATTGATCACCCTTGCTCATGCTAGCCCAGCACAAAGGGACTCCGGTTTCTCAGTATCTTACAAGTAGATAGTGTGTCCTGGTCTTACAAGGCCCTTGCTCACATAACACCCTTCACATACTGCTGTTAAATGACTTCCTGTCACCACTTAAGGAATGAGAAAATCAAGCCAGCTTTCAATCTCCCTCTCGAACCACTCCCTGGTGACAGTGCAGTGGCCATGGGCCCCACCATGCAGCAGGAGGGAGTCATCAGACCTGTAGAACTGCAGAGCAACCCACACATGTCACTTTCCCTGTGTTCAGATTTCACGTGTCTGACCCATTTGGAGTTAGTTTTTGTGTGAGGAGAGAGACGCTGGTCCAGTTTCACTCTTCTGCATGTGGACATCCCGATTTCCCAGCGCCATTTGTTGATGACGCGTCCTTTTCTCCGGCTTATGTTTTTGGCCTTTGTGTCAAACATTAACGACTGTAGTTATGTGTGCTCATGCTTGGGTCTTTGATTTTGCTCCATTGTCCTACATGTCTGTTTTTGTGCCAGTACCATATCCTTTGTACTACTGTGGCTCTGTAACATACCTTAACATCTGGAAAGGTGAGTCCCTCAACATTGTTCTTTTGCTCAGATTGTTTTGGCTACCTGGCGTCTTTTGTGTTTCTATATAAATTTTAGGATAGTGTTTTCTGTTTTTGCAAAGAATGGGGTGGGGATTTTGATGTGGATTGAATTAAAATGTGAAGAGCTTTTGGTAAATTGGTCATTTTTGTGACAGTAATTCTATTGATCCATGAGCGTGGAATGTATTTCCATTTTTAATGTCTTTCCCTTTCCTAGAATGGTTTAGGTTATTCCACCCAAGTTCTGCATCATACTAGCAGTGTGAACTTGAGCAAGTCTTCACTGAACCTGTGTTCCCTCATCTCTAGAATAGAGATCATCATTGCTACCTGAGAAGATTCCTGGTGACAATAAAATGGGACCGTTATATGAAACACGTAGCATAGTTCTTCACACTTGGTTTGCACTTTATAAATTTCTTAATAGGCATGAACACAGATTTGCATGTATACACTTATAGATACACACATAATCTCGGTAGAGGAAAGGCAATTTGCAAACAGTCTACATCAATCCTGTTACACAGAGAGAGAATGAAATTGACAGTAATTGCTAACACTTAGAGTTCCCAGCTATTTGTAATTATTTAGTGTTTATAATCATCACAAGGAATAAAGGATGCTTTATCCAAGTCCATGTGATACTTGTTCTCTATTTATCTCAACAGCACATCTGTATCATAAGGTGGTCATAAGAAGTCATCAGTTTTACTTTATGACAATGGCTTAGTCCATGAGCCACACCCTTGGCTAAACATTTCTCCTGCCAACAATCGCATACCACAAGGACACTGCTACTCCCTCTTAAACATATAAGCCAGGATCTTCAAGAATATAACAGAGGGGAAATTTTTCTACAAAAAGGAAATAATCTTGGAAGTCATCCTCTGTTTCCTCCCTGGTTTGGAGAAAGACAAGGGTAGTGTAAAGCCAACTGAGAAAGAGAGAGGGAGAGAGGGAGAGGGAGAGGAGAGGGAGAGGAAGACACAGACAGACAGACAGAGACAGAGAGAGAGAATTCATTAACTAATTTTCTTGATGGGATAGGAATGCAAGCATGACAACTGGTGGGCTCAGATATCCTCGCCCATAATTTTATCGGCTGGCCATCAAAGTCAAACAGAAAACTGTTATTAAGAAGCAGCCAAGTCTGCTTAGCAGTCATGAGCAAAATCAAACTTAGACGTGGAATGAAACTCACATGTGTGCATCCAGTGGCTGTGCTTCTTCCATGACACAACCCATGTAGAAGAAAGGTGGCCTTGTATTCCATGTGAGGGGATAGAAAGTTCTCACACTCAAAGATCAGATACTGAACTGGCACATTGCCTACAGAGCCTTGGTCTTCCATGTAAAAGCAGGGGAAATCAGCTAACACTACCTCCTCACTGAGGCCCAATGGACCACAGGCTGATTGCATCACTTCCTCCATTAGGTGCTTCGTGACACGATGCAGTTTTATTGCAGTGCTGAAGCTTCCATTCAGCTGAATTGTGAAGCATACCCTGTATTCCGAAAAGCCCATTGGTTTAATGATGGGGGACAGAAGGCATCATTTCTCTTTGCTTTGCTTTGCTTAAAATTATCTACGGTAAGAGGAGGGTCAAAAGGGACAAAAATGAGAAATTCATTTCCATTCAAACCAGTTGCTAGCAAAAGCTCAAGCTTCAAATGTAAGATACAGCTGCCAAAAGTAACAGAGATTGAATGGAGCCGCACTGAGCAGGAACAGGGCAATGAAGCAGTACTTCTATGAAGCAAGAACATAAACTGAACATAAAGGAGCTCAGGAAAGAGATGGCACTGACTGAACAGAAAGAGACAAATGTGACCAGCAGAGCTCAGGAGAGGAATGGGGGAAACAAAGACAAAAGTGTTAGAACACAAGAGTGAGAGACCCTGGGGAAAAACACCGTGAAGGACAGAGATGGAGGCGAGATAAGGGAAGACAGTAGTGGGCAAAGAAAAGAATGAGGTGGAAAAGAACAAGGATGTTTTTAATTTAAGGAAAAGGTAAAAGCCGGGTATGGTGGCACATGCTTGGAACCCTAACACCTGTCGGGAGATGCCAACAGGAAGACAGGAGCTCAAGACTACCCTTAGCTACATACTGAGTTTGACGCCAGCATGGAACTCAAAAAGGAGATAGATATATTTCTATAAGTCACATGTTTACATATAGTTTATACATAGGAGATACATATACATGGAGCTCCTGGAAATGAAACCAAAATAAATACTGGAAAATATAATCCAAGAAAATGTTCCTGAATTCTAAGATATGAATGTGTACATTCGAAAGGCAGGCTATGCTGTACGCCCAGAAAAAACAAAAGAACAACAAAAACCCAGTCACTGTGAAGACATATCCTAGTAAAGCTATTAGAGAAGAAAAGAATGCATTTGGGCAAAAAGCTCAGGTCTGTTCTAGTAGAGAAGCTCTTGAGCAGGCTTCCCCCTTCTCCTCAGCCATACTCAACTCCGAAAGCACAAAGCCCGATGTGTCCAGCTCTGGAGGATTGATGTACAATGGGTACACTTCCCTCCAGGGAACAGAAGGGCAGTCCAGCTGTGGGAAGTCTGAGGAACAGCAGCCTTTGTACAACCAGGCTCTGTGGGTGAGGCAAGGTCTTTGGAGCCAGACAGACCCAAGCCGGTCATGACCCTACTCCACACTACCTCCATGACTGAGCCATTGTGCATCTTGGCACCTCTGTTTCTGTGTCTGCAAGGCAGGGATAATAGCTCCTATTTCCATGCATGAAATCAAACACTGTGTATCAAATCATATATGGGCCAAGCACATTGTAGATAATTAATAGACTATTATTCATGCTTCCTCTTGGAAGGTATCGCTGCATTCCCCAACACCCCACCCCCAACCCTTGGGAGTCTGGGGTATAGAAGGAAGCCTGTGACACAGAGTACCGTGGCTGCTTGTGGAATCCTTCCTGACATGAGCTGGAAGAGGGTCTGCACAGGGTCATTGAGCGCCAGCGTACTGGTGAAGCTGTGAGAAGAAAAGAGAATCAGTGGAAATCGAGCCCAGAGGGAGCCCATCACCAGCACACAGACCTGAATATTCCACTTGACAGTCTGTTTTGAATCAAGGCTTCCCTCTGCTCCGATGTGCCTTTGTGGCCTTTTGAGAAGATCAGCTGCACCTTGACTGAACCACACACCCTGACCAGACTTCCCTGTTCAAGGATATTTTCTGTATTTTTGCCCTAATGCCTTAATCCTTGGGTAGTCACTTCTAAATGCCTTCTGTCGGTAAGCTGTCCACCCACATCTCCAGGCTGTCTGGGTAGCACAGCAGTAGCCCTAGAAGCTCTGCTCCATGGGCCCCTCCTTCCCAGCTTCCCTCAGTTTCCCCTCACCAAACCCGTCCTACCAAGCATCATTTTTCTGGCTTATCTCAAGCTGGGTCTGTAGAGCTTTGACTCACAAGCACTAAATAGCCATTTTCAATAACCAAGAAGGCGTGGAAGAGGGACCAGAAATGATCCTGCTGATGACAAACTATGGGATATGCTTAACAAGGATATAATAAGCTCTACAGCTGATTTGAGATTTAAGCATACTCAGTAAGAGATATTTTTCACAATTCACTGAGCCCCATCAAAAATCAATGGCCCAAGGCAAAAATCTGTAGCAGAGATGTATGCTACAATGTGGGGATGTGGGAAGTTCATTTCCAAAACCCAAAGGGAAAATTGTCCCTCAGATCACCATCTTTTGCTTAATAGCACCCTTGCCACAGGAGCTGAGCACACTCAGCATCACAGACAGCAGCATGCCCACTGTTCCAGCCTAGGACCACAATGGTTGGAAGACGGCATTGCTTGTCCCTGGGAAGATGGAGCTGAAGATAGAGTCTCACTGAGACCATGATGAACCCACCACCAGACAGTGTGGCAGCCAATAGGAACACAGACAGAACTTAAAGCGGAGGGTATGGTTCCTCATCCAACTCTGCCCAAGAGAACTTACGGCCAACCTAAGTTAAGCTGAGAGAGTTGCCTCCAGAACATCAGCGAGCCCTAGAAGCTAAACATGCACACATGGCATCTTTCTCACACTCTGACACAAACCTGCTCAGATAGGAGGCCTCCACCTCATGCCTGTCAGCTGCAAAGTGCACAGGAGTATAGAAGGCTCCTATGAGACTCTTCTACAGTGTCCATCTAGACCCAGTGCCTCCTCTTCACACTGGTTCCCCACAGCTATCTTTCACCCCACTTACACCAGGTTGCTGGCTACATCTTGCACATATGTGCCTTGCTTCTCTCTCTATCTCATTCTGGCTTGGTCATCCTCCCTGGTCTACCATGGCTCTTGGTTCACTGTCTGGTGTGATTTCTTACTAAGTAGACATCTTCTATCCACATTCCCAATCAATGCCTCTTCTACCACGGCTCATGGTTCTACCAGACCGTATCCCTAGCAGCCTCTCAGGAGCCCCAGCCTCAGTGCAAGACCAAGCCCTGGACACTTCCCTAAATCAAAATCCCTCACTTAGCCTTCATGCTCCCTCAGCTACATTTCAGTGGCCACTCACTCATTCTTCCTTCACTAATGGAACTGTCTAACCCATCCCCTCCCACAGAGGACAACTACAGTGTACAATATTCTCAATTCGGAGAGACTCTGGACCTGGGAAATATTGCCATACGTTTCATTCCATTTAAATGGGTTGAAAGAATGCTTCTCTGCCTAAGCGATGATGGCCTAGGGACAGTAAGGTTGCTCAGCAGGTAAAGCCGGTCATGGCCAGGCCTGATGATTTAAGTTTATATACCCTGGATCCATATGATGGAAGAAGAGAACCGACTCCCACAAATTGTCCTCTGGCCTTCACATACCACCCTATGACACATGCATGCACACACACAGAGACATACACAGTAAGTAAGTAAATAAATAAATGTTTTAAAATGAAGAACCTTGAGAACCGAACATGAAGGTGGTATGTTTATAATCCTAATACTCAGCATGCTGAGGACAAGGAGAATAAGAAAGATGAGAGGAGAGAAGAGGGGAAGGAGGGGAGGGGAGAGGGAGAGGAGGGGAGGAGAAGGAGAGGGGGAAAGGAGGGGAATCGAGAAATTAGAAATGCTATACCCATCTCAATAAAGAGAACTTAGGCAACTGTGCGTGGAACTTCTCAATGCATTTTTCACTTCTCCCCTACACACACACACACACACACACACACACACAGATATACACTCATACACATACATACACTCACACACTCTCTCTCACACACACACACTCACACACACATATACACTTATACACACACATACACTCTCTCTCTCTCTCTCTCTCTCTCTCTCTCTCTCTCTCACACACACACACACACACACTCACACACACTCACACACTCATCACCTTTGGAAGGGAGGTTTATCTGATCTTCTGGTCTTTGTACGCTAGACTCACCCACTCATGACCCAGTTGTAGGTCCTTGGGTCCATCTTACTGGCTAGGAACAAGGCATGACCCCACAAGTGGTTCTTCATAGCCCATTCCAAGGCCTCCTGAGAAGCAGAACATGACATTCAATAGTACCTTGCCCATTTTACCCAATTAAAACAACCAGTTTCCATACATAGACATTTCTGTATCCCACGCCATCGAAAATCGCAGAGAAACATAGAAAATGAAGAAAGAAGAACAGGAGCACAAGCTCCACTCAGCGTGCTGCTCTTCTCTGCTGTCCACGCCTCCAGCCATTATCCATTAGGACACTGTAGTAGCTTTTCCTCAAACATGGCCACCAAGAGTCTCAGCCCTTTGTCTAAGTTACAGAATACTTGTAAGAACCTAACTACAAAAGTGAGGAAATGGGTTCACCCCAGAGATGGAGTCTCAAGACAGAAGTAGCAAAAAAATAAAATAAAATAAAGTATTTTTGCAGCCCTGCTAAAGAAGAGTGCCCTGCTTAACAGCTGTGGCAAAGCAACATTTTCCTTCCTAGGCACAAAGCTGGACATTTCCCACCACACACCGCCTGTGAGCTTGGCTGAGTCCCGGGCCATGGCATGGAACGGCAGTGCCACCTATAGCTTTGGCCTATACAGTCCATCACACTCATCCTAGCGTGTCTCACTCCATCAGGTTTCTGGAACGGAAAGGACTCCTGGGGAACCTTGGGAATCCTAAGCTGGAGATGGTGAAGGTCACAGCATCCTCAGTCTGGTGATATGGAGGAAGGGTAACCTATGGCTCATTTGTGCACTCTGACGAAAAGCAATTAACTACTGTGCTTCAGCCGGTGCATGTGGAAGCTAGCCCTGGAGCCTAAGGCGGAGACTGCTTGCTAACGATCAGGCACTCTCACAGGATACATTGGCAGCACCATTGAGTAAGGTAGGCTAAAGCTGCAAACTTTAAAACACACACATATATTTGCTTGTTTAAGTTTTAGAACTGATATTAATAGCTTCTTTGGTAGAAAATAAACACACGGTACCTGGCGGGAAATCATTAATGGGCTAATTCTACCTCCACATAATGACATCTTTATTACCCCAACACTTCTTCGTGTAGTCTTATTGGATAGACGAGGCAAACTTAATACTTACAATTTGGGAACTCAGCCTTGGATTCAAAGCAAGCGAAAAGATGGCATTAGAATAATTCTTTAGTTTTCTTTAACTATTTCATAATTCTTTTTACTTTGTTCTTAAAAGAAGTGACCGACGGATTGGTTTGGAATTGTCAGCTGACTCAAAACTCTGCCCATCCCAAAAATGTAATTTATGAATAAGAACTTGAGACCTTATATCAAGGTTGGCAGGATTATTAAATCCAAGAACCAGTATATGAATAAAGGTATCTTGATACCCAAGTCCTCATCCATCACCTGCAATCACCTCCACCGCCCCATCGCTCACTCACTGACTCTCTCCGTGTGGTGAGGTTCCCAGAAGCCTGTTCAGTCTCATGACACCCAGATCCAAGCCCTACACCTAAATCTAACTGCCCAACCTGTAAATCTGTAAGACAAAAATAGAAGCTAGCACACACGTTTCCATGGAGATAAGTCAGATAATGCATAGAAGATATTGAGTTAGTGCCTGACACGTAGAAAATAATTTTTTAATCTCTGCTTTTGTTATTGTTGTTATTAGAGACATTGCTCATCTTTCTTGAAGGAAAAGTTTAAGACTTATTTATCCTCTGTGTGCCCCACTGGGTGAGAAATAGCAGTGTGGGTAGTTTATTTTGTTATTTGTTTTTAATTTTCAGGTGCACTCTTTCTGAGGGTGTCAAATTACCTAGAAACGGGGTTACAGACAGTTGTGAGCTGCCATCAGGGTACTGGGAATTGAACCTGGTTCCTCTGGAAGAGCAGCTAGTGCTCTTAACCACTGAGCCATCTCTCCAGCCCTCTATGGATACTGTTTTAATGGAATAATGAATCACTAGCAAAATCACATTTCTCTGCTATATAATCACTACATAGAAAATGGCTGCACTTTGATACCACTGTTTTTGTGTTGGGCTAAATTCAGAAATAAAACATCCTGTACAAAAACTCAGATGAAATATTAAAACATCAAAGTAGGGGCCAGAGAGATGGCTCAGCAGCTAAGAGAACTTGCTGCTCATGCAGAAGATTCAGGTTCAATTCTCAGCACTCACATGATGGCACACAACTACCTGTAACTCCAGTGCCGGTGACCTGACACCCTCTGCTGTCTTCCTAGGCATCCTGGTGCATATATGCATATATATAACACATGTGGCACTCACACATGCATATATAATAAAAAATAAATAAATCTTTTAAAATGTCAAAGGAAAGTCCCGAAAGTTATTCAACCTCATTTTTATAAATTAATTTAAAAATAGGGGAGAACTAATTATGGCACATCCTGGAAAAGCTAGACTTGCAATCTGGAATAGAAGATGTTAAGGGCATAAAGTGTACCAGTGATTTAACATGCTCTGATAAAAGGCTCTGCAGGAGAAGGTGGGAAAGCACATGACAAGAATCACCGCAGCTGAAAAGACCGTTTCATTCATAGTAACAGAAGTGCAAATGTCTACACTGAACTGTACTTTTTCACCTCTCAGCTTGGAACAGATCACAAGTGTGTCAGCATGTTGGTAAGGACTTGAGGTAACAGCTTCACCCTTTGCTCACGGAGCCAATCTAATCGATGCATCTAAAGAAGCAACTTTTCAATATCTATCAAAATTATAAATCACGGGGACTGGAGAGATGGCTCAGTGGTTAAGAGCGCCGACTGCTCTTCTGAAGGTCCTGAGTTCAAATCCCAGCAACCACATGATGGCTCACAACCATCTGTAATGAGATCTGATGCCCTCTTCTGGGATGTCTGAAGACAGCTACAGTGTACTTACATATAATAAATAAATAAATCTTAAAAAAAAAAAATTATAAATCACATACCCTTTGACCCAACACTTCTGCTTCTAGAAATTTAACTTACATATGCTCTTTCATAGTGGACAAAATGAGAGGTGATGCTCTGGCTTGGATATAAAAATACAGTGTTCTCCACAAAGCCCCATGTGCTGGAGGCTTGGTCTCCAGCTTTTGGGAGGTAAATGGATCATGAGGACTCTCATTTCACAAAACAGAAGGCAATGTATATCTTGTACTATAGCAAGTATAACAAAGAGCAGGTATAGCAAAATATTCCTAAATCCAAATCAAGACTGCTGCCTGTTTGGGTGCAGTCCACAAGTTCAGAACATTCGCTACCTTTTTTATATTTATAAAAGATTAAAAAAAAAAAAAGAAAAAGAAAAATATTTCACTGCACAGGTAGTTTGAATGCATGTGCTGTCTACCTCAAAGTTGATCATCTAAGATATCTTGTTAAAGGAAAAATGTGAAATCTATAAAGATATCAGAATGGTACCATAAGAAAATAATTATACATCCAAAATATATTTCCAGATGTTTTTTAAAGGTTTTACTTCTAACCATGTGTGTGTGCGCCTGTGTGAGTGGAAACCGTTTGTGTAGGCACTCACGGAAGCCGGAGGTGTCTAAACCCCTGGAACTGAGCTACAGGAAGTTTCCAGCTGCCTGCAGGTATACTGCGAATCAGACTCAGGTTCTTTGGAAGAACGATGCACACTTTAACCACTGAGTCGTCTCTCTCGCCTCTCCAGCTATTTTAAAGAGACAGATACAGTATCTAGGGATGGAAATCTGCCTCTATTATATTCTTATCACCTTCTGGTTTTTTTTTTTAACTAAATTGATTTGATTTTAATCATACTTTTAAATATTCGGATTTACTTTATGAGCTTTATAAAACATGGACACAACTTCCAAAGTAAACACGGCAGTGGTCCCCCAGCACTCCACGTTGACGGGCGTGCCTGAGGTCCAGAGTCAGGAATATTATTTATAAACGAGCTTTCCCATAAACTAAGCTGTTATATATGTGAAGAAAAGAAATGCAGACTCTAATCTATTCATTCCTAACAAAATGTCCAACTGCATAATTTATAATGAGTAACAAAACTATAAATTGTCTTAGTGTCCAGCAATAGTGAATTTTTCATTATTTTTTATATTTTTTTAGAATTATTTATTTATTTTATGTACGTGAGTACACTGTAGCTGTCTTCAGACACACCAGAAGAGAGCCTCGGATCCCATTACAGATGGTTGTGAGCCACCATGTGGTTGCTGGGAATTGAACTCAGGACTCTAAACCACTGAGCCATCTCTCCAGCCCTGTTTTTTCTTTATTTTTAAATTGTGTGTATGGAGGGGGTACATTCCCATGAGTCCAGGTGCCCATTTAGGATAGAGGCTGGATCCTCATGGGACTGGATAAGTGATTGAAAGTTGCCCAACATAGGCAGTGGGAACTGAACTCGGACCCTCTAGAAGGACAGTAGACGTGATTAACTCCTGAGCCACCTCTCCAGCCCCAGAAAGAATGTTTGTCTGCTTGATTGCAGAACACCTTGTCTAGAATGTACAAGGCACTGTGTTAAATTCTTAGTGCTATAAAAATAATAAAATTGCATTACTTGAACATGTTTAATGTTACTAGGGTATTTTACCATGTGATATGAAATGTAAAAAGAAATCAACAATTATATATGTATTCTTTAGAGTTGTTTATTTTGATACAGGGTATCCCTTTATAGCTTAGGCTGACCTCCTACTCAGTCTTACTTCAGACAAATGAGTGTACCACCATGCCTGGCATGTTTATGAAACTTAAACTGATTTTTAATGGGGAAATGCTGGGAGTGAATCTAGAAAATTGAAACGTAAGCTGTCTTCTAACAGTAGGACAGCATGAACACTGCAGGTGTGGATGGCATACACCTATGTATTTTTATTTTTCTTGCTTTAACTTTCTGATCTTTTCACATGAACTAAAAGAAGTGTATTCTGGCCGTTACCATTGGAGAAGCGGGAGACGGGGTGAAGGATGGTGGTCGCTTATCTGAAGGAAACCTGAGGGAAAGGCTTTCTCACCTTCTTTCTTCCATAGTAGAGCAGCTTGGTGAATTTCTCCACGACCTGCGCTGGCGTATCCACATTGGGGGGAATCTCCCCAGTGAGCAGGTTGCGAGTCCCAGAGCTCAGCACCGGCCAGTCCTCGTCAGTCAGGTTGATGAGGTTGGCTACAGAGGGCTGCCTCTTGTACTTCTCCAGCTTCTTGCAGTCCTGCATCAGCAGCTCAGCAATGTCAGACCCCACCATGGACTGCAGAATAAAGAGAGTCATCCTGGGAGATGCTCCAACTGGTCCCCAGGCTGGGCCCAGGCTGAAGAAGGAAGACAGCAGCGTCTCTGCCTTGTTCCTGAGGCAGTCGTGCAAATACACAGGAGATCTTTTATGAATGACTGAATTTCAAACATCAGCTTCACTGTAGTGGTTACTCTGCCTGTCGGCAGCTACAAAGCTCATTGAAACCACTCGTAACTCCACTGGCTGGTGCAGTAACCCAGGGACTGTACAACAAACCCCAGCCAGCAGGGGGCACTCTCCAGAAAAGGTTAGCACTGGCACACCTGTGTTGGCACCGGAGCTGCACCTTCCCTCGGGGCAACAGTGCTACATAGAGACTCCTTTTTCTAATTGCGCTATATACCAACTCCCATGAAGACTAAAATTTCCGCCCAGCCTCCATCTGCCCCCTATATCAAAGCAGCGACTTACCCCATTCTGTCGACAAAGGAGAACCAGCAGTTGCCACAATAGAGCTGAGTCCCTGCTCCCTGGTGTCTCAGATTTGAGACACTGAGCTACTTTCTGCTGACAAAACGTCATGATATCCACCTTGTGTATATCCTCCCTGTGGAGCAATTCAGGAAGCAAGGCCTGAGCAGACCGACTCTCCCTGTACAGGTGCCCAGGCTCCCTGTACAATCAACTAGCTAACATGGCAGAAGGGTGACAGCCCAGGACTGGAAGTCTGGAATGACAAGATCATTTTTTCTTTTCCTGCAGAACAGGAAGTAGTTTCAGAGATTCTCTTGTGCACCCTTCCATCTTTTAAATGAGGAGAGTAAACCCAGAGACCTTAAGTGACTCCTCAGAATGGTACGTAAGGGCTCTGCTTAAAGTCAGACGAGCCTGGGTAGGTGTCTGGATTACACAAACTTCTCACTAGCTCTGAGCCTCAGTAGCATCCCTACCTCAAGACAGGACTTTTAAAACAGCTGCCTGCATACAAAAAGGGACAAGCAAACTGCATGGCATCTATCAAATAAGTGCTCATTAAAGGAACGTTATATTTTGCTCAAGAACATTCAACAAATCAATGCCAAGTGGGAACAGCATCATACTATTTAATACATAATTCAGTTCTTTGCAAACCTGCAAGACACAGAGGGGGAGCGT
The DNA here is from genome assembly GCA_028551405.1 of Uromys caudimaculatus. Lineage (NCBI taxonomy): Eukaryota > Metazoa > Chordata > Mammalia > Rodentia > Muridae > Uromys > Uromys caudimaculatus. The sequence goes on from CM052711.1 coordinate 34,051,462, forward strand.
TCCGTACTTAAGGAATGATCCTTGAAACTGACCTCTGACCCCTACGTTTGTACACACATACATGTAAGAACATGTGCCTGGGGGCAAGCTTCAGAATAAGATTATGTGTACAAAGTAATAGTGACATGTAATGGCCTTCATATGAACAGAGTCTCACGGCCTTTGGAGCAGGCAGAGTAAGTGCTATATCATTTCTCAAGGGAAAAACTTAAAGATGGCTGGGAAGCCACTACTTAGTAGAATATCTGGCACTGGCACGCTGGTCCTCTGACACCCACCCAGGACTCGTCATAGCTAAAGCCCACTGAAAAGTGGCTGAAAATGCTAAAGCAGTTCCAGTTTATTCCTGCAGAGGGCAGACGTTCACAATGAGAGAGAACTGGAAAACTCAGCTCAAGAAAAGCAGTTGCAGAGGAGGGCCTTGTTGGCCATCAGGGGGAGGAGAGGCCCCAGTAAAGGGGAATGTCAAGGTGGGAAATCGGGAGTGGGTGGGCGGGTGGGTGGGAGGTGGAATTCCCCCATAGAGGTGGGGGAGGGGAAGGAGATAGGTGGTTTCCAAAGAGGAGACCTAGAAAGGGGGAAACATTGGAAATGTAAATAAAGTATCAAAAAAAAGAAAGAAAGAAAGAAAGAAAGAAAGAAAGAAAGAAAGAAAGAAAGAAAGAAAGAAAGAAAGAAAGAAAGAAAAGAAAGAAACTAGCCAAGAGCATATATATTTTTTAACAATAGAGTAAGGCCAGAAAGGGCTCTGCATTCCTCCTGTGATTTTTCAAATGTTCTTTAAAGCTTTGGAAAAAAATAAAACTGAATTGAAAAGCCAAAAAAAATAAAAAAAGAACGGTTTCTCGACTTTAATCCCAGCACTTGGGAGGCAGAGACAGGTGGATTTCTGAGTTCGAGGCCAGCCTGGTCTACAGAGTGAGTTCCAGGACAGCCAGGGCTACACAGAGAAACCCTATCTCGAAAAACCTAAAAAAAAAAAAAAAAAAAAAAAAAAAAAAAAAAAAAAAAAAAAAAAAAAAAAAAAAAAAAAAAAAAAAAAAAAAAAAAAAAAAAAAAAAAAAAAAAAAAAAAAAGAATGGTTTCTCTATTTCTCCACTAATCTCTATCTACTTGGAACACTAAAGCTTCCTACCAACTAACCTCTATGAGACAGAACTGGTTTTAGATGTCTAACTTGTTAAGCTTACTTGTCTTTCTGCCCTTCAAATATGAAGCAGCTTGCCAAAATTATTCAAGTCACCTCTTTTTCTACCTACTGGCATAGAGAAATCTGTTTCAAATAAAATAGACATTTTCTTCCCAGGAAACCAAGACCTGGGCTGGAAGATTCCTCAGCTTTCGAAAGCCTTTATTTGGGAGTTGGTGACATAACTTAGTGGGGTCAGAGAAGTTGCTCTGAAAGCAAGAGAACATGAGATCAAATTCCAAACGCCCACATAAAAGGCATGGATACGTGTGTCTGTAATGCCAGAGTTTTGGGGACAGGATAGGCATATCCTTGGAGCTCAGTGGCCAGACAGCTTGGCCAAAATGGCAAGCTTCAGGTTCAATGAGAGACCCTGTCTCAAAAACTAAAAGAACAAAAGCAGAAGATGAGGGAAAAAAGAAGAAAACAACAGAGGTCTTCCTCTGGCCTCCACACATGTGTGCATGTGTGCACCTTCACACGTGTATGCATATGCCATGCACACACACGCACACACACACACACACACACACACACACACACACACCAGCGCTTGCAGTACTTTACCTGATGAGGGGCCCTGGGAAACCTCTCATCTCCTCTTGATCCTCAAAATCATTAAGTATAACCTGGAGTAGAAAATAAAATTAGGTCCCCAAGATTCTTCTAGCCAGTCCCCACCAGTTATATCCGGTTTCATATCCAGGGCTATGGTCTTATGGTGTGACTCAGTGCCTTAGGAAGACAGTTATCCTGTTGAAAGATGAGTCACTAGCATCGCAGGGAAAATGTAAATCTAGCATCATTTCTTTCAGAGAAAAGCCCACCCATTCTTCCCCACAATCTAGGGCACGTATGACTCAGTTCCCCCTCCTGGAGATGCCCAGCCTCAAGCAAAGTAAGTGAAGGCCTGAGTGAGCAATTGAATTGAGCAGAATATTTGCATCCCTGAGACCCAAGATATTACCTCCATGCTGTGCACTTCAACAAGGGCCGTTTGTCCATCAGCAGGAGAGTTGGGGGACACACATACTAGCTGGCCTCCTGGCCCAAAGCTCACAGACACGTGGGGAACATAGAACCTCATGGGTGCCTTGGAAGCAGTCGCTGAGGTGTCATCTGGCCAACAGACACATATGGACATCGTTAGGTTTATTTTCAGTGCTTTTTAGTTGATACATTTCTGCTCCCATTCCACCGGGGCCAAGATGAGATGCTGGGTGGGACACTTAATTAGAAGAAGTCATGCTCTAGTATGATTTAACCCTCTAAGAGTATGTCAGATTATAATGCAAACGGTCCAAATGAAAATTCATGTCTCAGAGTCTCAGCGATGGCCAGAGGACAAGCAGCCTCTGCAGCCAGTGCTTCCATGCCTGTGGCAAGCCTCCAGACTACCATTCACACCTCGCCACACTTCTCCCAGTCCTCCCTGGCCCTCATTTTTCTCACTTGTTGCCTGAAAGCACTCCAGAGTGCCTCCCGGCCCAACCAAATGATGACTACGAGCAGTGTTCCTTTCCACGAGCCACCTAGGATGCATGCTCCACTACTAAAGACAAGGCGGGAAAACGATCCGAAGTTGGCCTCTCTGCCTGGGAGACCTGCATAAGCCAATAAGGCAAACGTAGACCCATTCCTGGTAACACAGAAGGGTGACTTCCCACATGACCCAACCTTTCCTTATCAGAACTAACCAGCTCCAGTGGCACTTGGTACCCACCAGCCTGAATAGGCCTCCAAGCTGCCGACACCACAGGTTCATACTGCTCTGGAGCAGCTGCCATGTACTGACTGAGCTCATAGCTACTCGAGCTGAGCCCAGACTCATGCTGCTGGAGAAGATTGGATTTGTTGGTCAGCGATGGCTGAAGGGGGAGGAAAAAAAGGAAAAAATGAAATTATGTAGGAAGGAGTTCCCGAGAGCTTGTCCTTCCGCTCCCCAAGAGTTCCTTTAAAGAAACAAAGCTTGACCTTCCCACAGTGACTAGATTCACAGGAAGAAGAAAGTATCCCGTTGAGTGTGGCCCAGTGGGCTCAAGGGACCTAGAATTCAAATTTCAACTTCTATTTCTGCCACTCTTTGCTCTGACCTTAAACAGGTGACTCGGGCTTTCCTGATCCAATACCTTCATTTGCAATATAAATTTAAAGTAACTGTTCTATACACATTACTTTTTAATGCACTAGCTATTTTGTAAACAGATGCACACTCTGGATAATGTGAATTCCCCGAAGACATGTATGCAAAACATTTACATTGCAGAAGGGATGAATAAAACAGGGAATTCAAAGGCTTTGTACACTGTAAAGTGCTGTTCACACATTGGGGTTTTAGTATCAGTCACCATAACCTATGCCCTATATTATTAAGGAATAGATACAGAAAAACCACTACAAAGAAAAAAATCACACAAATCTAATCAGGGAGAAAAAACTAACTCAAGCCTGCCAAAAATTAAGAGCTCATCTCTACAATATTTTTTTGCAACTTTTCTATAAATCTAAAATTATCCCATAATAAAACATTTATATCAATGCTATTAAGAGCTCTATTTTGTGACCTAGATGGTGCATGCATTAGGATTTTAGAGAAAAGAGATTAAAGAGGCCGGGCAGTGGTGGTGCACGTCTTTAATCCCAGCACTTGGGAGGTAGAGCCAGGCGGATTTCTGAGTTCGAGGCCAGCCTGATCTACAGAGTGAGTTCCAAGACAGCCAGAGATGCACAGAGAAACCCTGTTTTGAAAAACAAAAGAGAGAGAGAAAGAGAGAGAGAGAGAGAGAGAGAGAGAGAGAGAGAGAGAGAGAGAGAGAGAGAGAGAGAGGAAAGAGTCAGGAAAGATTTCAAGGCTGCTTTTCAAACCTAAATTAAAAGATTCTAACACCTTCTTATTTCCTAAACCTCTAGTCCCCTGGGGCGCCCTAACACCTTAAAAAAACGAGGTGGCAGCCTTTTCCCTTTCCAAGTACCTCACAGTAAATTAAGTCCTTCCCACTTGACAAAACAGGAACAGGCTGGCCTCAGACTGGTAACACAGAAGGGGAAAGCAGGAGAAGGTGGCGTGAGTGGGAACTCTGGGGGCAGCTGCAGACCTGCATACCCACTGGCCACTGCTGACAAGGCGGCTTAGCGCAGGGCCACAGGCCTCCAGTCCTCTGCCACTTTAGGTTACCTTTTGTTTCTGGGCTTCACTCTCTGGAAAGAACTCCCCAGGCTGCTCCTGTCCAGACATAGAGGCAGGGCTGTCTTTGTATGGATTCTTACTGGTAAGTCTGCAGCGAAATGACAGCCGTGTTGAGACAGGTCCTGGGCAAGCCAACAAGGCTGAAATACTCTCTGCTGGAGGCAGGCCTGGTGCTAAGCGTGGACAGGTGTCAGGCCATTTCGAGTACTCCATCAAAAGGCATTTTCTCTCTCTCCCACCTCAGTGTATTAGAAAGATGGATCTTTGCTTCCATACACAAGGACTAGAAGAGATCCAGACCTTATGGAGAATGACTGGTCGCTATGGCCTGCCTTCCTGGAGGACCCTAAGTCAGAGCCCTTGCATTGGTGAATTCCAAGGCTGAGGGAACCAGGACCAATACTTCAGTGATGTCCAGTCCTGCTGTGTCTTACGCTAGGAGATTGCTCCAAGCTTCTGACTAGGAAGAGGGGACGGAGAAACACTCCAGGCCCAGGAAGGCCCCAGCCATAAAATCACTGGGAAACCACAGAGTTTCTGAGGCCAATATAGGACTTGACCTTTAGATGGGCCTCAAGTAATTTTTTTCCTTAATTTGTTTAGTTATTCACTTTATAGCCCAGTTATATCCCCTTCCTCCTCTCCTCCCAGTCTCACCCTCACGAATTCCTCCCCTTATTACCCCCTCACCTCCTCAGAGAAGGAGAGTCCCCCTTTAGGTACAGATGCCCTGGGACATCAAGTCACAGCAGGACTAAATGCATCCTCTCCCACTGAGGGCCTAACGTAATCTTACAGGATGTAGACCAGTCCTGAGTGGGAACAGCACAGCTCTCAGAAAGAAAAATAGGCCTGGGCCACCTAAGACTATTCCCATGTCTCTGGCTGGAACAAAAGCAGACTGTGTCTTCCATAGGACAGGGACCACTACCAGGTGTCCTAAGATTTCCCCAACAGGGTCTAACTAAATCTTGTGCTTTCACACTTACTGGAATTGGGTATCACTGTCTGCTCCAAATGTACTATTGTGCTTTTCTCGATGATGCTCACTGAAGTACCTTTGGTCTCCATGCTCTTCATGCCAGATGTAAGGACTCCCTTGCCTTGCCACTGCACCCTCAGAGAAAGCAAAACAGAGACAGGTCACTCGCTGCTTCTGCGAGTCCTTTCAGAAGAATACTAGAGAGCTGTGAAGCTGGGGTATTGCAATACAGTATGAGAATGTATTTGCCACATTGAGTCAGTTGATGGGTGGGAGCTAACGACGAAAGCCCCCCAGATGCTCTGAACCAGTTTACTTGGCTTTAAATAGTTTCACAACAGCAGTGTGTGTGTGTGTGTGTGTGTGCATGTGTGTATTTGTGTATGTGCATGTGCTTTCCATGACAAAACAGATTCACTATGCTAGCTAGTCGTGAACTGTCATAGCACAATACTCTATTATGTGGGGGTCTAGGGTATGGGACACCCATTGTGTTCCAACCCTGCCCCCAGGATGGAGTGATTGCTGCATTCATATCACAGCTCAGCATACCCAAAAGGCTTAAGAACTTAAACAGTAAATATAACCTTTGCTACAGGAAGAAATCACAGGAAAATGTGGATGAAGTGTGCCGTATCCACAGAACAAGGATCATGGGGTAGTCTCAGTATTATTAGAGGTCAGGGTCTCCAAGCGTGATGTTAGCGGCCCTGGCAGTAGGCCATGCATGCATCTCTAGTCCCCGAAGGCTTCTGGAGGTTACTTCATACCTCTTTCCTCTGGCAGCAGTTGTGCATGTCCGTGGTAGTAGTAATTTCCGTAAGCATACTCATCCCTTGGTGTCAGAATGTGGTACCTCTGATAGGGGTCCTCATAGCCTGACCTGAGATATCACAAAGACAGCCAGTCATCCACTACTAAAGGGAGAAACCAAAGGGAGACTGGATGAACCAGGTACCTTCAGAAGACAGAACGACTGCCTAGTCTAGAATCTGCCTGATTAGGTCAGAAATCTGCCACATTAGGTCAGAAAATCCAGAATCAGAACTGGGGTGGCCCTTTGCTTTACAAAAGGGATGTGTCTCTTATAATAAAGCTCTTTTTCACTTTTAAATGCTCTTATTAAGAGGAATTTATTTACAATTATTTTTATAGCAATATTCTCATCCCCCAAAGCACATGCAATATCATCAAAGCTGTTATCTTGGAAACCCCTGGTACTATCTGAGGAAAACCCCTTCCTGAGGGAAGCATATAAGAATGCCACGAGCCACTGGAATTCCGATACATATTAGACAGAAGGAATATTGTCACCAGCATGATTGCTTTCATTATCTCTGTCCTTGACATACTCAATTCCTCTTGGGGACTCAACAGCCCAGAAGGATTGGGGAAAGGAACATTAATAATAACCTCAGAGGCAAATGTCTTTACAATAATTGTTATAACTTTAACCTTCAAACCATAGGGCACATAAATATAATCCCAACTAGAAGAAATAAAGGAAAGCACATATGGCTTCTAAAATTCTGTGAAATATTTAGTTCAATACTATAGGGCTAGGGGAGCAAGAGTTCAAGATTCTCCAACACAGAATTACCTCTATGGTCTCTTCCTCCTCACATTATAGCCTGAAAAATCTGTATTTGCCTTCTCTAAAATTGAGTTGTCTTAAAATTCTTATGGATTAAATACTCATCTTTGCATGTCTGTCACTCCCCAGGCATAGTTCGAGACACTGGGGTTGTTGGTGCTGTTGGGATCCAGCTACGATCAGAGACAGTGTGAAGCCTTTCACAGGGTCCTGGGGGGAGCTTTCCCACAGCCCACAAATACTGCCTTTCACCATTCCAAAGCATGGAGGGGCCATCTGCTCTCTTATCTCTCTACCATCCCCCCATCCATCCCCCCATCCATCCCCCCAATCCATCCCCCCATCCATCCCCAATCCATCCCCCCATCCATCCCTCCATCCCAATCACTCTATGACAGCAGCTATATGAAGTTCTGCTTGGGATACAAAAAAGAGGGAAACACTGTCACCGGTCACCAAGAAACAAACCAGGCAATGCAGATTTTATCTAAGCCAATAGAGAAGAGTGGGTGCCTTGATGGTTGTCAAACTTGACACAAATCTAGACATTTCTGGAAGGACAGAATCTTAATTCAGAAAACTCCTCCATTAGATCACCCTGTAGGCAAGTCTGCAGAGCATTTTCTTGACTGATGATTGATGTGGGAAGGCCCAGCCCACTGGGGGTGGTGCCACCCCCTGGCAGATGGTTCTGGTTTGGGTAAGAAAGAAAAGGCTAACAAGCAAGTAAGCATCATTCGTTCATGGTCTGCTTCAGTTTCTGCCTCCAGGTTCCTGACTTAAGGTCCTGCCCTGGCTTCCTTCAGTGATGGATTGTGAAGTGAAAATGCAAGATGGAATAACCCCTTAACCCTTTTCCCCCAAGCTGTTTTATGGCCATGGAGTTCTATCACAGCAATAGAAATCCTAAGACGAAAACAGTTAGGAAGAAGAGAAGGAGGAGGAAGAGGAGGAGGAAGAGGAGGAAGAGGAGGAGGAGGAGGAGGAGGAGGAGGAGGAGGAGGAGGAGGAGGAGGAGGAAGAGGAAGAGGAGGAAGAGAGGAGGAAGAAGAAGAGGAGGAGGAAGAGGAGGAGGAGGAAGAAGAAAAGAAATATAAGGAGGCAGGAAGAGCCACACGGGATGGTTAGTATGCTTGAGAGGCTATATGAGGCAGGAGGATCCTAAGTTTGAGGACAACCTGTTCTATGCAACAAATTCCAGGAAAGGGGGGAGGGGCGGGGAGGAAGAAGGAAATGGACAAGAAACAAGAACAATTAACAATCTATTCACGGGTTCTTAGGAGAGATAGGTTCACTGTAACTCTAAAATCATACCTTGAATACAGATGACTGGGATAAGATCCTTTCAAGTAGTCAGCTTCAGACACAGGCTGGGACCACTCCCCACTCCTGGGAACATAGTGGGGCTGTTGGTGATCATCCCTGGGGTCCTGCTGTGGCTTTGAGTTCTTGCGGGCATCTTGCCATTGGTGATACTTAGGGTGAGGACGGGGTCTATAATGTCCACTCTGAAGTCCTCTATTTGCATCCCTTGATGGTCCTGTGGTCCTTTCTTGTGTCTGGGGAACCCAAGGTTCCATCTCTGATCCTTTGATTCCCCCTCCTTGGGTCTTGAGACTGTTATGTAGTTATTTAATTTCCTGCACACAAAAAGAAAACAAGTCATCATTTTGGAGAGCTGGGGACATAGCTCTGTTCCAAGCACCAACTTGTCTACTTGATTTCCAACAGTTACATAAAAAGCCAGGCAGATGTGGCAGTGCACACTTAAAATCCCAGTGCTGGGCAGGTAGAAATGGGAAGATCCCTGGGGCTCACTGGACAGCCAACCAAGCCTAACCAGTGAGCCTTAGGTCCCAGTGGAAGACCTTGCCTCAAAAACACAAGGTGTATGGTCCCGAAGAATGCCACTCAAAGTCAACTTCTGGCCTACATGTACACACACACGCACATCACACATACATCACACATGCACATCACACACACATCACACACACATACATCACATACACATGTCACACACACACACGCACATCACACACACACACATCACACACACACACACATCACATACACATGTCACACACATACACACCACACACACATACATCACACACACACACATACATCACATACACACATCACACACACATACATCACATACACACGTCACACACACACACATCACACACACATCACACACACACACATCACATACACACATCACACACACATCACACACACATCACACACACACACATCACATACACACATCACACACACATCACGCACACACGCACATCACACACACACATCACATACACACATCACACACACATACATCACATACACATGCACATCACACACATCACACACACACATCACACACACACACACCACACACACACACACACATCACACACACATCACACACACATCACATACACACATACACACCACACACACACCACACACACACACACACATCACACACACATCACACACACATCACATACACACATACACACCACACACACATACATCACATACACACATCAAACACACACACACCACACACACATACATCACATACACACGTCACACACACACTACACACACACACATCACACACACACACATCACACACACACACATCACACACACACACACATCACACACACATCACATACACACATACATCACATACACATATCACACACACACATCACACACACATCACATACACACATCACACACACATCACACACACACACATCACACACACATCACATACACACATACATCACATACACATATCACACACACACATTACACACACATCACGCACACATTTACATATACATACACATATACACACACCAAACACACCACACACACACACACACACACACACACAAAATCATACACACACACTCAGCATTTGAAGCCTTTATCCAAACATGGTAGTTGATGAGATTCTGTGAAAAGAGCAACTATGGTTTTCAAATTTGTCTAAAACAAACCATATGAGCACAGACATAGAGGAATCTTTAAAAAAGCCTCAAACAGATACATTAAATAAATATCAGCCTAGACAATTAGATTGATGCTGACTAAAAAATTAAGAACGTACATATGGAACAACAGCTGTGGGTGGCATGGGAGGCGATAACAGTCCTTGGTGCAGCTTTCAAAATGCTATCAAGGAATCCCAATTAATGTTTCCTCGTTTATCCCACCAGCAAATATTTATACAACACTTAAAATGGACGTGCTGAGGTATCAGAAATAGAGGAAGCCTCCTGGGGAGTTAGCCAGGGTTCATATTGTTAATATGTCTCTTACCAGACAGATAACTTGTTTACCCCTCAATGTCCTTTCCCATGGAGAGGGTAGATACTATGGGCTAATGTTTCCGGGTTAGTATCAAAGTCAACATGACATGGAACGTGCCTAGAACATAGTAATTGTGGATACATCATAGTAAGTATCTGCAGAAACCAAGGTTAGGACAGCGTGGGTGACTGAAGGCTTTGTAGTCTAGGGAGATGTGTCACTGGGTTAACCAACTGTTTGCTGCATGACCTGAGAACCTGAGTTCGGATCCTCACACACACATGAAAAGCCAAGCCTGGTGTTTCTATAACCATCAGTGAGCTTCAGAGACCGTCGCCAAAAAGAAGATGGAGTACAAGAGAGGAAGACAGTCAATGTTGACCTCTGTCTAGCCTACACACACACACACACACGCACACATGCACACATATATACATACATCTCATATACACACATCACACGTGTACACACCACACACATGCATACACACACACAATCACACACATGTACATGCACACATGCATCACACACACGTGCACACATATATACACATCTCACATGCACACACCACACACATGCACATGCACATATACACATCACATGTATACATACACATGCATACGTACACACCACACACATGCATATACACACATACACACACACACAATCACACACATGCACATGCACACATACACACACAATCACACACACATGCACACATATATACACATCTCACATATGCACATCACACATGCACACACCACACACATGCACATGCACACATACACATCACATGTATACACACACATGCACATACACACACATACCACACACATGCATATGCACACATACACACACACAATCACACACATGCACATGTACACACACCATACATGTACATGCACATATCACACACATACATACACACACACGCACATACACACACATCACATATGCACATATATACACACATCACATACACACACATCATACACATGCACACACAATCACATATACACACATACACACATATCACATATGCACACATCACACACATGCCTGCACACACACACAGACACATGCACACACACTGTTTCAATTGACCCCTTGACAGACTTCTCTTCCAAATGCTTTCTTTTACCTCCTCTAACCCTGCCTCTGGGAAACCCAACAGACAGTTTGTGGCTGCTGATGTGGAAAATGGAGAGGTAGGTCTCCCAGATCTTTCTGACCGAAGATGTGCTGACCTAGAAGTTACCCTCATATCTGACTAGTATCTCCACACATTCCTCATAGCTCCAGGCACTGGTGTCCTTTCCCAGTTCCTCTGCTTGCATGGCAGAGAGACACCTAACGGAGGGGAAGCCCAGCCAGACCTTGCTCCTGCTTACAGAGCCTGCTGGGTCAGCAGTATACACAGGCAAGGACAGCCACCACCATCCCTCACTTCCCCTCGGGAATGTTGAAAGCAATATGATTCTAATCGAACTTGTTTGCCTGTTCTTAGTCTGGAAGCTTCCAAGTTCATCTGAAACTCTTATCAGGTCAAAAGGGCACGTGGTGAAACTAAGATCACCCTGCTTGAATACCACAGAGCCAGGGTCCAGAGCAATGAGCCCGGAAGTGTGAGACAGCAGAAGAGCAGGCGAGAGGAGAGCCTTCTGCTTTCAAGACGGACATAACACAGGACCTTGGGCCTTTCTCTCTATGCCAGCTTACTTCCTTGAAAAACTCAGTCATATTGAAAACTTTGTCAGCAATTCCAGGAGGGACTCAATACTCCTAGTACCATACAAGGACCCTCTGTTAAAGCCCCATGAAACACAACAGTACTCGAACATAAGTAAGAGAACTTGAAAAGTAATTGATTCACTTGTCCCCAGACTTTGCACTAAGCATCCTGGCCCCGACTACAAAGGCACAATACCTGATCACTCTGTCACCAAGAGTCACCAACTTCAGTAGGTTAAACCTTGAGTTATAATTAAGAGTACTCATTTTCAAACCTTCAAGAGTCTCAGAATGAAGTAACTCTGTCTATAACAGTCACGGCTTTGTATGCACAGAAGTGAACCCCCTGACTCAACAAGGGCAATAGTCCCCTTCCCACTCTGACAGCCCAGCAAGCCCAAGGCAAGAGAAAGAAGTGTGTCAGCGCCCCCACTCACCTGCTCTGCCGGCTTTCCACCTTCCTTCAGCGTGGCTCCAGGGACCTGCTGGGGACTGCTTTCTCCCTCTTAGAGACTGACAAAGTCCAGGTGCCACATCTACCAAGACTCACCTGGCCTTCAAATCTACAGCCAATTACTCACCTTTGCAACTGCCCGGCCTCCATGGAGCTGATTCATTAGGGCAAAGTACAGCGTAGCTACTGCAGGCTGGGACAGTCCTGACTGGAAATATTTGCTCAGAACCTGGTAGGGGCTGGTGCTTTTGTTTACCTGGTCATAGACTGGGCCAGTTACACTCCTATGAGAATACATCCAACCACACACACACAGCAAATACGGAAGAGGGACATTAGGGAGAGGAAGCCCAGAATGGCCTGAGGCAGCCCTGTGTGTAGGGGCAGAGCACCACTGTGGACTTGTAGCTCTGCCAGTGGCTGGCTCTGTCACTCAACACTCTCTGAGCCTCAGTTTCTTTTTCTAACACTTAGCTGGCAAGGCTCACCCAGAGGAGTGGGGGTAGTTAAAGTGCATTAGCTACAAGCTAGTAAACACTAAGAGCGAGCTTGCTCTTTCCAGATGATAGGATCTGACTGCACGCACTGAGGCAGGCAGGTGGGGAGGGGGTTGGGAGGGGAGAGGGTTAATATCTGGATTGTCTGGTCTGAGTTTCTCTCACCCATGCTTTCCCCCCACTGGGTTCTTGCTGTGCAGTCAACTCTGTTTTCCAGCTAAAGGGAAGATTTGAGTCCCCATGTTGAACTGAAGGCACCGAAAAGTTTTCTCTCACAAGGAAGGAATTTCTCACATTTGAAAAATACATTTCTTCATGCTACTAAAGTAAACATAGAGTGTGCTTTCTCCTTTGGGATGTACATTTTACATTTTAAATCCTCCTCTAGATGGGTTGTATTCATTCAACAAATGAGTTTGTTTTGTCACACTACATACTAAACCTAGCACTCCAGCGAGCTAAGACAGAGCCCTCCCTCTGAGCTATATCCTCAGCCCTGTTTTTTAGAAGGAAGTCTCACTGGCTAGTTTTGAACCTACTCTATAAACAAGGTAGACCTTGAAGTTACTATCCCTCACCGCACCCTCCTGAAGAACTACCATTAGAGGCCTTCACCACCAGCTCCAAATCAACAAATTCTTATCCAAGTTCCTGTTATGTGCCAGCATTTGCCACATATAAATATAAAAAGATATTGTCCTCGATTGCAAGCCCGTTAGAACAAATTAGCCTTTCATGTAGTTCCTGGCCCAGGGGGAAATGCCATTATCAGTTCTTATGGTCAGATGGCTAACGTATCTAAGCCTGGAGAGTTTCCCAGCACCTAGCAAGTCTCAGACTGTAGACAGTGGTTTCTTACCATGCTAGGCCATGAGGACTGGCTCACCAGTGGCTGCATTGATGCTTTTGATCTCTCTGGGAAGAAGCACTGGAGAAGGATCCAGACATTGAAGACAGGAATCAGAACACTGTTAATTATCAAACAGACTCCATATCGAATTATGTTTTTATGCACCAGAATTCCAGTCATAAAACTCTAACATAACTCTCATTGCTTAAAGACAGCGGCATTAGACTCAGCCTATCACAACAGCTGTGCTCCTTAGGTGCTAACTGTAAAAAGAATCTTAGAGAGCATCTGAGTAAACCTCACTTTTTAAAAAAATGATAAAACTAAGAGTTACAGAATAGTAATTTACCAAAGAGTTTACAAAGCTAAGTAGAAGACCAGCAAAGAAGTGTGTTAGTGCACTAGCTGTAGCTGGCCTCCTTACCCAGGGTTTCCCAGAGCTGATTATGAAATTTTTGTGAACTGGTCATTAAGCCAGAGGTAATTTCAAAAGTCACTCTGCTATGGGTGTCCACACCACAGAAACTGGTGACTGCTACTCTAGAGGATTGTTTGTTTGGTTTTCCATGAGCAAGTTCACCAGCAGACTGAGTTCAAGCCTAGACTCTTCGCTCTTAATTCCCTGTTCCTTCGTTTTCAGAGTTGTCATCCCGTAGCTAGCCTTAGCTGAACATTTCTAGTTTAAACATCCAGTTCAGTTACTCCAAATGGTCCTTTTGTGGTATCCCAAAGCATCTCCAATTACCTCAAGAGTTATTATGAAACTCTTCAAACACTCATCAACCAAAATTAATTTTAATTAGCTTTAATTATTTTGTATAGACATACGGCGTACAACAGTTAAATGGGTCACAGAAGGAAATAGATTGTGGTGGGAATCTCACCACTCCAAAGCATTTGGGATTTCTCAATCTCTGTTTTCTCCAGCCCCAAACAGCTACAGTTACCAAGTCTTTCTACCTGGCAGCTAAATTCTTCCTGGTTTTCAGACAAAACTTATCCAGCTCGACAAGGCTTTGAGAGCTCTACCCTCAAAAGAGGCGATTTGAATTGGTCCTGACACCCTAGACTCCAGTTGCAATGCCCCTGCATGAACCCATAGATTCCCTCGTGCCCCAACAGCTACTTTCTTTACACTATCCTGGCCCTGGTGTCCCACCCTTGTGCCTGATTCTTGCTCTGCTTCTCAATTATTCAGCAAGAGGACCCTGGGGACCTTGCTAATCTGGGTGAATTTCACACAGTCCCTGGCCTCCTTTCCAAATGCCAGGCTACCCTCTAGGGTCTTGGTTATATACTAGGAGTAGCTATCCAGTATATAGACTGAATGTGGTTTTCTCCAAATGTTTGCAAGTTAGAATCCTAAATCCTAATGTGATCAAGTCAGGGGGTGAGGTCTTGGGAAGGTAAACAATCACGTTAGTGGGGCCCTTGTAAATGGGTTAATGCATGCAAAGGCCCATGGGAACTTTCTCTCTCTCTGCTGTCATGGAAGGATATAATCAGAAAACAGGTCTCTGCAAACCTAAAAGGAGGCCCTCATCAGACAGCAGATCTGCCAACAAATTGATCCTGGACTTCCGAGGCTCTAGAAACGTAAGAAATATATTTCTGTCACTTAAGTCATCAAGTCTGTGGAACTGTGTTGCAGCAACTTGAGTTGACTAAGACGTTACCCTGGTGTGAGTGTGTCTGAAAAGTCGTGGCTGCTGACAGTGCTGCTGTCTCTGGCCATCTGATGAAGCTGACAGAAACAAACACCAACCCAGCTCCAGGTCAGGTTTGCCATGAGTCCCCCAGTCCTGTGACCTCAGGACTGATTAGTGTCACAAGGAACAGTCCAACAGATGAGACTGTTCCCCAGCCCTGACCTTCTTCCATCACCAAAATTAAAAATTTAGAGAGCAAACTGAGTTCTGTGTCAACACGTTAGCAGTAGTTATCTACTTTAAGGTAATAGAACTTTACATGATTTTATTTTTCTCTTTTAGCTTGTTCATAATACCTAACTTTTCTATGATAGATAAATAGATAGATAGATAGATAGATAGATAGATAGATAGATGATAGATTGATACATGATAGACAGTATATAGTAGATAGTAGATAAGTACTATTTAAAATAATAAAATCAACTAACATTGCTTTTAATCAATATATCCAAATATGTTGTCACAGTAGAAACTAATTGAAGACCCAAATTACTAAGGACAATCATACCCCCCCCCGCAAAGATTCCAAGATTGAATAACTGTGATAAGTTTGCTATTGTGGGGATAATTTAAACCATTCATTTTCAAAGCAAGGATTTGTGTGGTTAATCTCCAACCTTATCACATGCATGTGAAGCACACAGAAACCAGCATATGGTCTTTGATTTAAAGAAACTTTAAATTCAGTGAAGTACCAGACACTGTACTCAGGGATTATTCTAAAACGCCACTGACTTTTCTGGGGAAAGCATGCACAGAGGAAAACATGGGACAAAGTGAGGGGGTATATTACTCAAGGCTATCTGAGAGAAAGAGCAAGTAGGAATATATATATATATATATATATATATATATATATATATATATATATATATATATATATATATATAAAATACATTGTGCATGGAAGGCAAGAACCTCCTGTTTGAACTGACATAAATTGGTACTCTGTTAGCTAGAGAATATTGGGGAGGAATCAAAGACAATCTCCAGAGCTGGAGACCATGCTGCATTTCTTTTTAATATACAGTAATCTTGGGAGAGGAGTTGATTTGTTAGGAAAGATGATGGAGTCAGTTTGATACGTGCTAGCTGGGGAACACAGGTAGCTATAGTCAATAAAGCATTGGCTGAGATGGTCTAGAGACCGAGAAAGAGGCCTGAAAAGAGCGATGGACAGCATGACCAAGAACAACTGATAATGACTGATAAAAACAAGTCTGAGGGACACCAACAGGTAGGCCCGGGAAACAGCAAAGGAGCCTGGGCCAGTGGCAGAAGTGGTGGACAGACACACTGAGAACTGGGAGGAAGCAGTGTTCCGTAAACCAAGGAGGTAACAGCTGCAAAATCACAAACAGCCGACAGCTCCAAACTTAGGGGAATGTTGAGGAAGGCAGCAAGTGAAAGATGTTCTCTGTGTCATGGGATTTGACCATTAGGAGGTCTGAGGCTCTTAGCGTGAACCATTTCAGTGGAGCTATGTTCAAGGCAGACGCAGACACATGGAGGGACCCATGGTTCCAGCTGCCTATGTAGCAGTGGATGGCCTTGTCTGGCATCAGTGGGAGGGGAGGCCCTTGGTTCTGTGAAGGCTCAATGTCCCAGCGTAGGGGAACGCTAGGGTGGTAAGGGGGGAGTGCGTGGGTGGGTGGGGGAGCGCCCTCATAGAAGCAGAGGGAGGGGGATGGGATAGGAGGTTTGCAGAGGGAAAACCGAGAAAGGGGATAACATTTGAAATGTAAATAAATAAAATATCCAAGAAAAAAGAAAGAAAAAAAGAAGTGGTGTAATAATAAAAGCAAGACAAAAGAGACAGCAAGCAAATTGCTCTTTCTCCAGGGCTCGATGGTTGGAACAGGGCTGGGTATACAACTGGCATTCAAGGTGAAAGTGGACAAGGCAGCAGGTATGAATGTGCTGCGTCATGTGGAGGAACCTGGGCACTGAGGAGACGCTGAGGGGAAGAGTCTCAGGCGAGATGTGGGACCCAGGATAGGGGCGCAGGAACCTAGGCACTGAGGAGACGCTGAGGGGAAGAGTCTCAGGCGAGATGTGGGACCCAGGATAGGGGCGCATATGTTTGAACCTCACTAAGAGAAGAGACACATTCCTCTGAGAGAGGGATACAGAAGGTAAAGACCAACACAGTGTATATACACGTGAGTTTATACACGTGAGACACAAGAAAGAAAACTTTTCCTGGAGCAGACTGACCAGTTCTACTGGCTGCCTAGAGTAAGCATCTGGGAAGGGACTTGAGAGACACCATGAGGTTTAAAATGGCCAGTGTGGAAAACATAAGGGGGGGCTACAACTAAGAACACACCCTCAAGCAGAAAGTGGACTGGAAATACCCCAATATTAGACGGAGACTCTAGCTTTAACCTCCGTAAGAGCACAGGTTTTCTGTGTTTATTCCCATACCCTGTGCCTGGCATGTAGTATCAGCTCAGTTAAGTTTTATTCATAAACATCTCAAATCTTCACCATGATTTCATCCAACCATTGCACAACAAATATTGAATTACACTTTTAGACAGAAATTCAAAAACAGTAAAGAATGTTGAGGCTGTGAGTGAAGGGATTTGGCCAAAGAGTAAATTGTGTCTCATAGACACAAAGGAGCAAAGATGGACCCACATTATGTATGTGTCTTGTTAAACCAGGGTCACTGGCTATAGCTGGAAGGCACATTCCAAAATAAGAGTAAAAGAAAAACATGAAATTTCAATAATAATCTTTAAAACTCAGTCCAGGTGGGGGAGACTGGATAGTTTCCTTACGTGTTTTTCTAGCAGTGTCTGGGGTACCGTGGCCCTTTCTAGTGAGCAAGCATCTCACAGTCTCTGACTCCAAGAATGAATCAAAGGGTACAGGGCTCATGGAGAGCAGCCTCCCAACTCCAGCAAGGCCACCCTGAAGCTGATCTTACAGCTAAGTATCTTGTAGCTTTAAGCACTTATTGATCACCAAAGTTCCCATCCTTCTTTGGGCGAAGTTGGGTGACAGAAAAGACGCAGAAGTATGCTCTGGCCAAGACTTCCAGTTATGGAGAGGAGGGGTGCCAGGAAAAAGTGGTGCCTGTGCCAAAGTCAATTAGCCTGGCACAGATACTCTAAGTCACCAGTACGAGCCCTGGGACTTCCTGAAGGCTTAGAAACAAAAGTTGGCACAATCTCTACTCCAGCAGACCATAGAGCCCTAGAGATGATCCTAGACAATGGGTTCCTTTTGCTGCCATTCGTCCGGCCTCCCACAGACCTGTCCTTCCTGCATCCCGAATTGCCACCAATAGCTAAAGAGACATTCCATCATTCAAAGACTCCAAGGTTCCTTGGCAGCCCTGGGATGGCAAAGGGGCCCTACTTCTCAGCCACCCGGCCTCCCATTTACTGGTACTCTTGAAGTCAGGATGAGTGCACCAGTAGAGGAATATGTCTGTGACCTTAGACCCCATGTCAAGTGCCAAGGGACAGAGAAGACTCACATAGCAACTAAGGGAAATAATAGTCTTTAGTGCCCTCAGAGTATTCTCTTTGCTGCAGATCAGTGGCTATAAATGCCTCAGAAGAGGCGCACACCTCAGTCCTGGAATGACTGTCTGAGCATGAGACCCTGTTAACCATAGAAACTTGCTAGTCACGTTATGTTTTCTTCATCTGCAGAGATGATCACAGAACCCTACCACCTTACATAATTATGAAGAAGATAAAAAAATCAAATCTAAAACCTACAAATAAATTACATACAGCAAATGCCCAATAGGTGTTAATAATTGCTACTTCTCTAGATGTACTAGAAAATGCACCCACAAAATATTCTATACACATAACCAGTAAGAGACTTGAATATTTATTACTGCCGTGAAATCAACAAATCCTCCTTGACACTTAATGTAGTGCCTGCATTGATCCAGGACTTAGAGGAAATAGAGAAACAGTCTTACTTGGCTACACAGGGAAAAAAGGGAATGGATTAAGGTGAGAATATCAGTATTCACAACTTTAAGAGGTGTGGTCCAGTGCTTCCCACACAGGAGGATGGTTGCTCCAGGAACAGGGCAGGATGCCATAGGATAAGCATGAAGATGAATTTTCTTTATAAGCTATTTTCAATAAAATTTTAATGTAACATCCATACAAACATTCTGAAGGGAAGTTCAAATTTGCAGTCATTTTTAAAGACAAGCATGAGATGTCAAAAAAAATTTCCACATTGGCTAGGAGACAGATAAACAGATACATATTCTGCACCCCCAGACTGAGTCATTCCTCGCCACTCAGTGGGGACGTCTGAGAGACATATCCTGAACAAGAGCAGACATTCAGACACACAGAGCCAGTGAGCTGGAAAGAGCCTCTGGAAGGAGTCCAGCCCTGCAGGTGAAGCCATGACTGTGCCAGGGAAGCTCAAGCCAAGGCCCCTGCTGATATAAAGTTCTTTCATTTACAGACCTAAAGCATTCTGAGGCTCTCTAAAGCTGGATAAAATTCTGTATTATATAAGACCCTGAGCACTCAGCCACTGCCCTGCACCAACGCACTACCCATGTTTGTAGAGCCTTAAAGTCTAGTACTTCTTTGGTTTTCCTGGAACATATGGTATTTCTTCTCTGAGGAAAGGAGGTCCTCGAGGACCTCATAGACATATACACCAATATGCTAAAGCTCAGATGCTCTTCCTAAGGGGTGACACACAAATGTGTCTCAGAATCCCGTCTCAGTCGTTTTAAGACAGGGAATAGCCGCCATGCAGCTCAGCAGTCTTTCCTTCTCCAAATCACAGAGCCTCAACCTCACTCATCACATTTCCCGTCTCAGTCTTTGTGGAGAGTATAAAAGTTCCAAAGAATTGGAAATTGATGGGACTGGAGAGATGGCCCAGTAGCTCAGGCCACTTGAAGAGGACTGGAATTTAGTTGCTAGCACCCTCGTTGAGTAACTCACAATCATCTCCAACTCCAGGACATCCCAGAATACTCTTCTAGCCTCCATGGGCCCCTGCACACAGGGTAGGTGCAAGCATGCACACACAGAAACAAATACACATGCTTGTATGCACATACATTAAAATAAATCTTTCAAAAAAAGGAATTGAAACTAAGCTTTATTTATTTATTTTTTTTTTTTACTGTTATTTCCCAGCCATGCACATCTGGGGGAGGGGGGAATAAATCACTCAATTGTTATAATGTTCCAGATCCTTCCTTCATCTTGAAAATGAAATCTTTGAAGTGCTATTTTAAAGGGCTGTTATGTGAATGAAATGAAATACCGTGTTAAGTACCGAAGGAAGGGCCTGTTGAGTGTGAGGGTGAGTTTGGAACACACGTTTGCCTTTCACCCAGGTTCTTTATTATTCTATAAAGGTGTGACAGCCTAAGCTACCCACACATGTGATACTTGGCTGGGCATCATAATGGAGAGCTCTTCCAACTTGAAATTAGATTTGCATTCCAGTACCTCTGAGGATTAGCTGTGAGACGAGTAACTTAACATCCCAGGCAAAGCAGCCTTGTTAAAGGATACTGTATCTTGTTCCAAATCCCTTGGAAGACCAAGGTAGGATAAGTAAGAGAAAGCACTGTTTGTGGCATAGACCCAATGTCTAACTAATATTTTAATAAACAGATATAATGTCTAGCAGTTGTGGCCAAGCTGTTGGCCACAGGCCACATGAGCCCGAAAGCAGTGATTAACATAGTCCAAGACGTTTGTAGATCCCGGTGTGTAGCAACTGTTAAAAAGTTAGACTCTCCTTGGTAGAAGCACTTAGTAGAAAAGTAACTATAGTAAGTGTTCAGCAAAAGTTGTTATTAAAAGAGTAGAGCAGCCAACAATTGACAGACGAGACCTCATGATGTTGAAAAGCTTCTGCACAGAGCCAGTGAGACATGGCCAAGTGGGCCAAGGTACAAACTACAAAGCATAAGGAGCTGAGTTCAGTCCCCAGGCCCACAGGGCAGAAGGAAGGAACTGACTCCCACAAGTTGTCCTTTGACCTCCACACAATCACTGTGGTCTATACATACATACACACACTAAAGTGATTTTTAAATTTTTAAACTTTTATACAGCAAAAGAAGCTGTGAAGTGAAGAGGCAGCCTCACAAAATGAGAGAAAGTACTTGCCAGCTAGCTGTACATTCAACAGTGGACTGATATCCAGGATAAGAACTCTAAGAAAGTAAACAAACAAACAAGCAAAAACGATAAGTGAAGAATGTACCGTAGTCATAAACAGATACTTTTAAAGAGAAATATAAATGGCTAATAAGACTTTAAAAGGTATTCAACGTTATTAGTGGGGTTGGAGGAACAAATTGAAAGATCGTTGAGATTCCAGTGACAATGACTGCCATCATGAAATCAAATGACAACAAGTGCTGGAAAGAATGTGGAGAAACAGGAAACCTCACTCGCTGTTGGTGGGAGTGTGAACGGGGCACGGCTACTGTGCAAGTCAGTCTGGAGGGTCCTCAAAGAGCTAGAAACAGAACTACACGAGCCACCATACCTCTCCTAGACATATACTCAAAGGACTCTAGATCCTACTCCAGAGACACTCGTTCAAATACTGTTGTTGCTTGTCTATTCACAATAGTCAGGAAAGAAAATCAGCCTAGCTATCTGCCAATAGATGAATGGGTAATGAAAAGGTGACACAATTACCCAGAGGACTTTCCATAGCTCTAACTAAAAATGAAATTGCAAGTAAATGGATGGTACTGGAGAGAGGTGACCCAGGACCCAGAAAAACAGACTCCACGTTTCTCTCTTGTGCATGGATCCTAACTTTAGGATCTGTGTGTTTTCCTTGTAGAGGCCAGGAAACTAGAAAAGGGCCATTGGGTCAAGGGTTACGTCAAGGAATGGTGAGTAGCAGAAAATAGGTAACATGAAAACAAAGAGGGAGACCATTGGGAGGGGTTGCTAAAAGAGGGACAGAGAAGGAAGAAGAGGGGAAGAAGGGGAGGGGTTAACCACACTGAAGACTATATGAAAAAGCCCTATAGAAATTTACTATTTGTAAACCAATTTTAATATATAGTTTTAAAAGATAGTCAGAAAGCAGATAGCCTGCAAGCTGGATACTGCACCTAATAGCTATAGTTATTTAACCAAATCCCAATGGCAGGTGCACCTCCTTATGAGTTGCCCCAGAACAATACAAGTTCTTGCCATTCCTTCTGATTGTCCATCAGAACTAATTGAAAAGATCCTATTGCTGAAGACACCACACGTCTTGGTCACAAGGTGTAAAGATTTCAGCTTCTCCATGTTGGCTAGTTTTCACAGTTCAGGAAGTTACTATGCAGGCTTCACGTAGTGGGGCAAGAAAAAAAAAAAACAGTGGTCTTACCCAGATGAGAACTCTGTGAACTATCATACCAAGCCAGGCAAGATGTGTCTACTGGCACAATGGTGGCATAACTGTTATGGGGGTGTCTTAGTCAGGGTTTCTATTCCTGTACAAACATCATGACCAAGAAGCAAGTTGGGGAGGAAAGGGTTTATTCAGCTTACACTTCCATACTGCTGTTCATCACCAGAGGAAGTCAGGACTGGAACTCAAGCAGGTCAGTAAGCAGGAGCTGATGCAGAGGCCATGGAGGGATGTTTCTTACTTGCTTGGTTCCCCTGGCTTGCTCAGCCTGCTTTCTTATAGAGCCCAAGACTACCAGCCCAGGAATGGTACCACCCACAAGGGGCCCTCCCCCCTTGATCACTAATTGAGAAAATGCCTTACACCTGGATCTCATGGAGGCATTTTTCTCAACTGAAGCTCCTTTCTCTGTGATAACTCCAGCTTGTGTCAAGTTGACACACAAAACCAGCCAGCACAGGGGGTAATAATCATCACTTAACTTGGTTTGGGGACCCACTCTGAAGAAGAAATGCATGCCTAGTACTGTAAGCCTGATTTAAAACCCCATGGCTGAAGAGGTATTTGATATGGGGGAGGGGAACTTGCACTATTGTCCAGCTAAATCGACATGGTGCCCAACTGCCTTCCAAATTTTTCTGTCTGTACTCACAGACAAGTGCTATCTTCAGCCTTAATCAGGGAAGTTTCTCTTTCCAGTGAATGTGGCGAATACAGAAACTCAAGGCTACTCAAGGTGCAGAGAACACAGGATGGTTGAGTGCTCAGCCCTAAAGAAGACATATACACCACACACTCTAAGGCTCAGAGAAGGAAAAAAAAAGGGGGGGGGGAAATAAGAGTCAAAAGACAGGGGAAAGGGCAGAGAAATGTTTCCTTCTGGGCATAACACAAGCAATGCAGTCTTGCCCTCCCAGCACCCACAGCTGCCTGCAATAAGCCTGCGTAAGACTCAACCTGTCGATAGTCAACCGTGGATCAGGGAGGGGCCCTCCAGGCTCTATGCCTCCCTGCTAAACTGTGCCTGCTGATGGATTCTGAAGGAGGGCAGTCAGTTATGTATCTAATGATGATGACCCCATCAGATTCCAGTGAGTAATTCTGAACATGTAGTCACAGACGGCCCTGGCTAAACTCAGCGGGGAACAAAACAAAACGATGTGAACATGGGAAAGAAACTTAGAGAAGGGAGAGGATCGTTAGAGATAGGAGATGAAAGGAAGACAGAATAAAGAGGGGAGAGTATCGGTAATTAGAAGTGTTTGTCTGTGTCTGTGTGTGTCTGTCTGTCTGTGTGTCTGTGTGTCTGTCTGTCTGTGTGTCTGTGTGTGTACACATATATCTGAAACTGTCAAAGAGCAAATCCAATAAAAGATTTTTTGAATTAGTTCCATCATTTCGCACCAATGGAATGACTTATAAGCTGGCAATATGATACCCAAATCTCTTTTTTTTTTTTTTTTTTAAAAAAAAGTGCATTTTTAAAGTTCAAGTCTTACTCAGTGACATTGTAGGGGAAACCCAAAATGAGCTTCATGATTTTCCTGAACACAAAATTCTTACTACTGCTTTCCTCACTCCCATATTCCCAAAAATGCAAGAATTGCTTTTTCAACTGTTTAGAGCATGTCGTTTTATTTAGCTCTTATCTTTCATTCATAATGAACTTTTCACATCATTTTACTTTGTTATTGATAATCTAACCCAGAGTTACTATTTCCAACAGTCATTCCTCCCTTTCTCTTATCATAATAACCCCTGCTACTTTATCTTGTCATCCCCAGAAGTACCCACCTTGGTGCCTTAGTTATTTCATTATCTAGTAGAGTCCATGAGACTGTTCATTCGAGAAACAGTTGGAAAGACCAGAAAGGGTCAGAGATTTGCCAAGCTCATCCAGCGCATCTGCATTAGTCACCAAATGAAGACTTCACAGGAAATCAATCAGAGGATTTCTAGCCCAGTGTTTTTGTCCAAAAAAAGAAAAAGAAAAAGAAAAAAAAAAAAAAAGCACAGTACTTAGCAATAGGCATAGAATATATTCAACAGAAAAACGCAATTATGTAAAACTCATTTCATGTGAATACAATGATTACAACCTTCAAAGTCACCCAGCCTGTATAAATAGGCTCATTCAGCCTGATGATAGATTGGTAGGTAGGTAGACAGCTTTTCAATGATAAAAATAAGAACTCAAAGATTCATTTCTGTATTTTCTCCTCATCCAATTTGTCAGCCAACAAAGTTCCATTCCACTTTCTGGTGTTCTACTCCTCTGCCCACTGTTCATCTACAGAAATAGTCACTGAATACACACACATGGTTTAGTGAAATCGGTGCCTGCCGATAGAGCTGCCCCCAGGAGTGCTGCTCTGGTGCTGAATTTAGCACATTAGGGCAATTTCTGTAGGAACCACTTATGATGCCAAAAAACAAAGTTCAAGCTTCAGTTCTAGAGGACACCGAAGGGCGTGTCTGGATGATGGAGAGTGTCCTTTTTGAGCACGCATGTCTGCAGTCATCACAATGCAGTTGCCAAAGTTTGCTGTTTCCTGGGGACAACTTATAAATGACTGCTGCAGACTCTCTGTGCGCTGAGCAAACACTGTCCTTCCTGACATTGCTTCTGTGGTGGAGTTTCTCTACAAGATTACTACCACTGGTTTTTTTTTTTTTTTAAACACTAAGGATACACTTTGTATTCCTCATGGCATGATGTCATGTCCTCTTGCTGATCCGGATGTCATTCATCAAATACATGATATCATTAACTGACTCCAACTAGGGTCTAACTCATCTATAGAGAATGAGAAAAAAGTAGTTCTTTCATTCAACGAGTAATTATTTTACACAAATATAAATTCATTTGTTAGTTGAAATAAAATTATTTTTCTCCCATAGAAGTTGATTCTCCATAGCTCCTATAGTAAAGAAGGTAAGTCCCAAAAACATAGAAAGAATCCACAGTTCATGTTCTTAGCTAATAACTAGGGAGTGGGTGCCTATTACACGCCAAGTTAAGCCACACAGAGAGAACAAGGTGAACTTACTCCTTGTACTCTTGGAGTTTACTGATATCTTAGGGGTTCTATTGTTAAGATGAAACACCATGACCAAAAGCAGTTTGGGGAAGGAAGGGTTTATTTGGCTTACACTTCTACATCATAGTCCATCATTTGTCAGGACGGGAACACAAATAGGACAGGAACCCGGAAGCAGAAGCTGAGGAAGAGGCCATGAGGTGAGGGGTGCTTCTTACTGGCTTGTTCTTCCTCATGGCTTTGCTCAGTATTTCTTATAGAACCCAGGACCACCAGCCCAGGGACAGCACCACCCACAATGGGCTGGGCCCTTCCCCATCAATCACTAATTAAGAAAATGCCTTACAGCTGGATCTCATGGAGGCATTTTCTCAACTGTGTCTAATAGGGACACAGACAAACTAGTTACAATGATATGTATGGGGAATGAGAGTATGAATCAAGTAAAATCTATTATGAAGGTGCCACACCCCATCAAAGAAAGCGTCCCAAAAGAAAAGCAGCCATAACTGAGACCTGCAAGATAAGACTGCATGATCCTGCAAGTAGGTGAAAGAGCAATGTGCTCTAGAAAGAAGGGTGCACACTGGAAAAAGACTCTTGGAAAAGGAAGGCCTAGGGCACACAGTAGCCATGATCAGTGGAGTAGGTCATAAGTTTGAGTGCCTAGGACATAAAGAGCAGCACTGACACTTAAGACCGCCAAGCCTGCCCTAGCTGCCTCAGCCTTGGAGAAAGGCATGTCCCCCACCTCTCCCAAGACCAGGGTTTGGGTTTTGTATGTTTGTTTTTCTTTTCATTTTGGGGGGTTTGGTTTTACTGAGGTGTTGTTGTTGTTTTTGTTTGGGTATTTGTTTTTGAGACAGCATTTCTCTGCGTAACCCTGGCTGTCTGGGAACTCACTCTGTAGACTAGGCTGGCCTCCACCTGCCTTTGCCTGCTGAATGCTGGGATTAAAAGCATGTGCTGCCAACTCACAGCTAAGACCTGGGGTTCGTTACTTTAAAAACATATCAGCTATTTCTGCCTGCCCAACATCCTTCATTTCTGACAATAATTCATCAGTTTTCCTTTTTAAAAAACTTCCCTGTCTGTTCTTAATTCATATACCAAATATGAGACATACCTTATCTTTTTCTGTAAGAATGGGCACAAATAGTCAGGCATAAATATAAGAATTTTATGTCTCCCTACCCACAGAGACTAATTCAGCATCCAGCACATGTCCAGGGACATATCACTCTGAACTGGAACTTGGAGATGGTGATGTCTCCAACCTACAGAAGTTATCCTGAAACCACTAAAGAAGAAAAAAATACACCTCCCACTGGGTTAACTGAGAGAGCACAATGCCAATATGGGTGGAGCAGGTGGTCATCTCCTCCCCATCCATTCGCTCGATAGTTAGCCTATTAAATAGCTGCTTTGTGCCTTATGCTGTTATAAGCACCAGGATTACAAAATAAAACATAATTCTGTCTCATACCTTTTTAACGTCTGGTGGTAAGGCAACTAAAGTAATTCTGGCATTTAGTGGAGAGAATGGTTCCAGAATTCTATACTACAGGCAAGGTGAGGCTTCGAAGTCAATCAGTAATGTCCTCCTTAAATCAATACAGGCCAAACGAAGGGACTGGTAGAAAGGAAGACTGATCTAGGCAAGGGTGTCAGATTTGAGAGACGGCAAGAAGGCAGAATAAGCGGAATCTGGAGGTTAGTTGGACTTACACAGTCCTGGATTGCTGACTGTGGATGCTGATGTCCCTGATCAAGAATTTTACTGGGGGAAGTATGTTGGGCCATGGTAAGTTTAGTTGCCTTTGGGAACACTTGCTGGAGGAGTCTGAAGTGGTAACAACGAGTCAGGAGGAGCTCCCAAGAGAAGTCTGAGGAGACATGCATTTGTGGCAGATGATATTCATCTTTTTATGCATCATATTTTTCCCTGAAGATTCCATGTGCTTTAATTTAGGCAGTATCAACACCCATGTCATAATTAAAATCACAGCTATAAAATGAGACCACCAAAGGTGAACACAGATCTCAAAATAACAGTTTAGGTGAGAAACAAAGAAAGAAGTCGGTGCACACTGAGAACACAGGGTCAGAACAGCGTGGAGGGAGGTGACAGCAGGAAGACCAGTAAGTGAGTCTTACTCCAGAGTAACTCAAGAACGACCTGGGCTACACGAGATCCTGTACCAAACAAGACAAGAGAGGGGGAAGGAGGCAGAGGAAGAAGGGAGAAAATAGTGTAGGAGATTAAGTCCTATGCAAATGTGAAACTGTCAACTGGGTTTCATGGGGTTGACGGAAAGATCCGGACAGAGAGAAGAACAGAGAGAAGAGAGCAGAGCCGTGAAGGAGCTCTGCATTCTCATTGGCTGGTTTGATGGTCAGTGGGATGATGTAAAATGGAAGGCACACGAGTTTTTAACTCAAAATGGGAAACCAATGAAAGAAGAGGCTGAAGGAGTAGATAAATAAAGGACTGGGAGATGGACATGATGGTCCCTGGGGAGGGGACTTGTCCAGGTCAAAAGGACACTTAAGCTTGGTATAGTATCAAATGCCTATAGTCCCAACACTTGATAGTCTAAAGTAGGAGAATAAGGAGCTCAAGGCCAGCCTAGACTCTATAGTAAGTCCCAGGCAGACCTGGGCTACATAAGACCTTGTCTCAAACAATAACAAACGACAAAAAACCATGAAGAACCACAATAAAAGCAAAAGTGCAGACAGCAAGAGATGTATGCAGACCTGTGTAGATAGTTTAGTGAGCTAGGCTAGGCAAGGCTGATGGGGGAATGTGTGTGTAATAATTACGTTAACGAAATCTATCATTTCTATTTAAACATCTTATGAATTTCCCCCAGCTTCCATTGTAATAAGTTGATCTATGGTGGTGAGTTTTTGGAAGCCAGGAAACTCCACACAGTCACTAATGGCAGGTATTTTGTATTTTAGTTGAAGCTACAGCCTGTTTTATTTTCTTGACTCAGTCAAATTTCCTTCATGTCATCTTAAGAGCTTTCATTTTGTCCCTCTGTCCCTCAAAAGTCATCAGTAGTAAAGGCTCTTATTCCAAGCACCAGCCACATGAAAATTGATACCCGGACATCTAAGATGAGGTGGTATAGAATCACTACTTGTAAGGCCTTTTTCTTGAAAGCAAAGCTTGTTCCTAATGATATCATACCGTGAGTGGGCCCCCTCTAGGAGGATCTTTCCAGACTGTTCCAGAATACCACAATGTGAAGAGTCCCGACTGGTGATGGGTGAGATGCATTCCTAAGGAAAATATCTATCCTTTTAGATATGATAAAATCCAGAGCCGTGTGAGAAACTGTTCAGCAAGCAGGAAACTCACACTAGGTGAGGAATCCATCGCTGGGGAGCTCATCCATCCCAGTGCAGTCTCTATACAGCACATGAGCTGCAGCCAGAATGCCATATGGCTCATCGGGACCTGTGCCAGGACCCAGCTCTCTCTTCTCCCAGCCCAGCGGTCACTCCTCCTCCTGTAACATCTGTTTTCCCTACTGAGCTGCAAATTCCACAGGGGCCATCACTTCTTCCACCTTGTTTGCCTAGGTTTTCCCAGCAGAGAGGTGGGAATTAAAAATATCTGTTGGCCAAAACATTAACTGTACTCTAGGTAGACAACAGGTGGTCCCTTTTGAGGTTTTCTGCAAAGCTGGTGAGCAGAGAAAAGAGTCTCCATAGAAAGAAAGAAAGGAAAAAAAAAAATCACCAACCTGTAAACACATGGTTTATGAACTCTGCAAATACCGGGAACTCTGGACACAACTTCAGGATATAAACCTTGGGAACAGAAGCCACACAGCCACCGCTTGCTCACTGCTCTGTGCCAAGTCCTCATTTGTCACCGTTGGCAGGCACCATACCCCTAGTCATCTGTATAGCTTGAGAACAGAAGTTTCCACCTTGTCTCTAAGTCAGCTTGAGCCAGCTTGAATCCTCCCTAAAATATTTAACAGGCTCTATGCTCTCCCCAAACACTGTAATTGCTAAGCCTCCTTTCATCTTACCATAATCAAACTTGCCTAAATTCCTATGAAAGTTGAAATTACATGCACATTAGCCATGCATTCCACCCAACAAGGGAAGGCCCCTGCCAGAGTAAGCAGTCACTGCACAGAGGCCACCATTGAACTTGAGGGTTTTTTTTCAAACAGGATCCTGTCAAGTTCTTCGTTCTGATGAAACCATGTGCTGGCTTGAACGCCTGTCTTCTCTAGTTCAAACTAAATGCTTTTCAAATGAATCTGTTAGAAGGCTCTCTTAGTGAAAATTATATTCCCTCTTAGTTTTCCTCAGCTTGGGTTTGGTTTGGGTGAAGTTGTTAGTGGTGAAAATAAGTACTTACATCTTTGCTCCTCAATCAGGAGCTGCTGCAGCTGCTTCTGCTACATCCCATCCTGACAGCCTGCTGTTACTCACAGCTGGCAGACACTGCAAACGGCCGTGCCACGTCAGCCACACGGAACCTTTCTACTTCAGCAACAATTTCCCCACGGAATAATTTAGTAGTAGCTCCTGAGGCTGGAAATATGATCTGATCACCATTTTGAGACAGTCCCACTAAAAGGGGCACTACTTCAAAGTATAGAGGGTAACCACACAGTCCTCTGCATGCCGGATGGAAATTCCTGAAGGCACTAAACATCACACTGGCTTTCTTAGCAATCATGACAGCAACTTAGTAAGTGTCCCACCTCAAAACTGTATCAGGGTTAACGGTAGCTCATTTTTTAAAAAATTAATGAGTTTAGAATAGCAAAATATTGAAAAGGTTTTTGCTTAAAAAGAGGGGCATGATTGAGTAAATTACTACAACTATGTTGTAAAGCATAATAATAATTAACAATTCAGAGCTGGCACCATTAACACACAGCATTGTCTGAGTTATTATAACGTGAAAAATTGTATCATCCCTTTTTCCATTTTACACATATACATAATTATGTACGATTATATAAAATTATATATCAGTTATGTGCACCTACATTGATAAAGGTCATAAAAGATGTGTGGTGGCAGCCGCTAATATTTCCTTTCTCTGAGAAAGTATGAAAGAGAACGTTGACAGAGTGGAAGTTACTGTTTCAAAGGCTCAGATGAAATAGCATCTACTATGTCCTGTTTCTGTAAAATAGTCTCTTTGTGAGTAGTGTATGTACTTAAAGGAACCTCTATAAGTTTATGAGGTGCTAACTAGATCTCTCAAAGCAGTGGGATTATAGATGACT
This sequence comes from Uromys caudimaculatus, assembly GCA_028551405.1. Taxonomy (NCBI): domain Eukaryota; kingdom Metazoa; phylum Chordata; class Mammalia; order Rodentia; family Muridae; genus Uromys; species Uromys caudimaculatus. The sequence goes on from CM052711.1 coordinate 34,082,697, forward strand.
TTTCTTTTACTGTATAGTTTTAAGTGTGTTTCAGTTCTTCTCCCTCGGGAAAAACTATTTAGGTAGTTGGGAAAGGAAAAAAAACAAAACAAAACATAAAGGTGTTTTTATTAAGTGAAAACCATTGGCAAGTGGTAGCTCGCCTGAACCCTTATGCTTCTGAGTCTTTCTTTTGCTGAATCTTAAATAGATTTCGGGATGGGGAGGGGCGCAAGCAGTCATGTTTGTGGGTTCTCTGTTCCAGACACGCTCACAAATGCTAACGGTGTTCTTAGACTTTTCTGGAACAGACATGTCACACCAGAAAGAATGAGAAACACTGATCTAGTCCCAAGCTCCACAGCCCCCCCCCAAGAGGTTTAGCAGGCTACACCCCACCCCCGCCCCTGGGGGCCACAGGCTCACAGAGAGATACTGGGTTCAGACCAGACTACTTCAGATAATGCTGCCAGGGATGACTCTGAAATCATTTATGAGAATGCCTGTTACAGAATGGTGGTTGGCAGGTGGTGAATCAAGCCCTCCTCTACTTCAAGAGCAAGAAATTGAATAATACGAACTCTTACTGATAAATAACAAAATAGCGAACAAATGTTCCACAACCAGAACACAGGAGAGAGTCTTTTTTTTTTTTTTTTAATCAAACCAAAGTGGAAGGCTGAAGAGATGGCTCAGCGGTTAAGAGCACTGAATGCTCTTCCAGAGGTCCTGAGTTCAGTTCCCAGCAACCACATGGTGGCTCACAACCATCTGTAATGGGATCTGATGCCCTCTTCTGGGGTGTCTGAAGACAGCTAAAGTGTACTCATATGAATAAAACAAATAAACCTTTAAAAAAAAAAAAAAAGTGGGAGGGAGTTGAGGGAGCAGAAAAACATCATCAAAATATATTGAATGAAAAAATTGATATAAATAGATACAAGAAAGTATATGGATAGACATAAAATTAAATGAATAACAAATTTCTAATGTGGAAAGTTTAGAAAATTCAAGATGTTCAATCAGCACAAGGCTATATATCAAGCAAACATGTGTGAATCAGAAGGTAAATGTCGCATGTTTGTATTAACTAGACCGGAAGAGGCGCTCAGTGTCAGACTTAAGCAGGGAAAAGCTATGGTTTCAGAAAATTTGATGAATTATAGAATGCTTCTAAGACTTATTAAAAAAAAAAAACTACTGTCCATTATTAAAGAAGATATAACTTATTCACAGTAGTGATTTACTTTTTTTAATTCTAAAAATAAAACAAGCTAACTAGCTTATAAACAGAAATTTATCTTTTCTAGTTATGGAGACTGGGAAGATCATAGATACAACTTTTTCTCTAGTTCTAATTCTGTCATGGATTTTTTTTCCTTTAGGTGGTGGATAAGTGCATAAAAATATATTCCATTCTATAAGTGTAAGGTCTAACATAAAGCTTCCGAGCTTCTGCCCACTCTGGGTGCCTATTCTAGCCATATAGACATTCATTCAGTTGCATAGACTTTGGATCTAGTTAATTTTGGTGTGTGATATTTATATTTATTTGCAAGTCTTTTATAATAAAATTTTATAATGTAAGTTTTTTTTTAAATGTTCTGTTATATTCAACTACAAAAATAATCCAAATAAGTGTGAGATGTGGTGACCACACAACTGTCTTTCTAGCAGATGTAGAAGGACCCAGAGTTGGAAGCTACCCTGGGATACATAGCAAAACTTTGTCGCCGGGCAGTGGTGGCGCACGCCTTTAATCCCAGCACTTGGGAGGCAGAGGCAGGTGGATTTCTGAGTTCGAGGCCAGCCTGGTCTACAGAGTGAGTTCCAGGACAGCCAGGGCTATATAGAGAAACCCTGTCTCGAAGGAAAAAAAAAAAAAAAAAACCTTTGTCTTAAAAAAGTAAACGACACCAAAATACAACAACCAGATATTTTAAGTAGTGATATTTTAGGTGACTTTTACTTTATTCTCTATGTTTGAAAGTAAATTTTTTCCTATGAAAACTAAGTAATCAGAAAAACTTATAAAGATGTTTGTATTATGTAAAACTAAATAATAAATAACTTATTCATAGTAGTGACTTATTTTTTTTAATCCCAAAAATAATCCTAGCTGACTGGCTTATAAACAGAAATTTATTTTTTCTTGTTATGGAGAGTGGGAAGGCCATGGTGAAGACATCAGCAGATTTGGTGTTTGTTTGTTTGTTTGTTTTTTATGAAGCTCGCGTTCCTCTAGTTAGATGTCTAAACTGTGCCTGTACGTGGCGGGATGGTAAAGCAGCTCCCTCCTGCCTCCTTTAAAAGCACATGAATCTCATCATGAAGCCTTTGCCCTCATGTTCTAATCATGCCCCAACTGCTAAGATCACCACATTGGATGTCAGGATTTTTTTATAATTTTTCTTTTTTTTAGATTTTATTTATTTATTATATGTAAGTACACTGTAGCTGTCTTCCAACACTTTTTCTTCTCTCTCCGGCCCTGCTTTCTCCGGCCCTGCTCGCTCCAGCCCCACTCGCTGTAGCTGTCTTCAGACACCCCAGAAGAAGGCATCAGATCTCATTACGGATGGTTGTGAGCCATCATGTGGTTGCTGGGAATTGAACTCAGGACCTTCAGAAGAGCAGTCAGTGCTCTTAACCACTGAGCCATCTCTCCAGCCCCAGATGTCAGTATTTTAACATATGAATTTGGGGGTGATGTTCACCCACTAAAGTATCCCATCATTCAAGATGGAAAGAACTGAAGGGTCAGAGAGGTTGAAGAACTTGTCCAAGCCCATACAGTAAGACTCATGGCCTCTAGATCTGAGATCAAGTCATATTTGCTTTTATTAAGAATGACTACAGCTGCAGGTACGGCACTGCCGCTGGGATGTGGGCCCTCACACATCAATCATTAATCAAAGAAACGCCCTCACAGACCTTTTCACGGGACAGCCTGGTGGAGGCAATGCTAAATTAAGATTTAGCAATTCCTGACAAAAAACTAGCAATCACATGCATAGTCTTGCTTTGTATGCAAAAAAACACTTCCTTAGATTTATGCGAAGAAGAGTTAAATCTGACTTGTATTTGCTAACTCTAACTCTAATAACCATCCAACTAAATAAAATGTATGATACAAATAGATAAACATAAAAATCAGGAGGCACCTCAATGTCCTTGGTAGACATGCAGCAAAGGTGCATCTAGACATTAATAGACCTGCATTTCCCTTGGCTTGGATACCTCAGACGAATTGAGGAAATTATTCAATCTATCGCTTATTGATAAACCGCTGAGTAAAGACGGAAGCCCTCTGGTCAATGCCGCTGGACTGTCCTGGATGCACGGGTGTTTGCCAGCATTTTCAGCAGCCTCTGATACAAAACTTACAACAGAAAAATAACAAAAATAAACATTTCTTCTCAAAAAGAACTCTAAACTCTATCCCTAATTTGTTCCTAATTTACAATGTACTAAAAATCTCACGTTTATGCACAACACTGAGGCAAGTGATGAATAAGAGTCCTGACCTCCCTGGAGGCAATGGTACGTGAGAAGCCCAGGTTTAGAGCCAAGGCAGCAAGTGTGATGGCCCTATGAAGACACATGGCTAGGCTGGGTGCCTGACTCTGACTACCACTCTCCAACCACACTCAGCTAAATCACTTGATCTCTCTGAGCCTCAGTTTTCTTATCTATTAAATGGGGCTAACAATAGCCACGTCAAGAGGTACTGTGAGGAATACTTGAGTGACTTCAGGCAAAGCACCCAGAAACACGTTGCAGTCTGTGGCTCATGCCTATCACACAGTATTCGGTTACTTAGTGTTTATCTAGTGCTTAGGTGGACATCTTTGCATTGTATTTTCTATAAAGGTTTACGTCATCCTCATCCAGCAGTGCTGTGTCATCTGTCTTTTCTATGGCAGGTGAGAAAAGACAACATGATCTTCACTCAGAAGGTAAGTGCTTGGTTCAAAGTCCCACAGGTAGGCATCAGAGAACCAGACTTCAAATCCAGGTCCAGTAAAGATCAAGAACTGGAAACCTCAATGACTGCTAGCTAACAGCTCAAAACTACAGCTCATAGATTCATTCCCTGTTAATCCATTGACTCACTGAAGGCGTTTTGTGTAACAGGCACTAGACTGGTATTAAGCCTGTAGAGACGAACCAGGCAGACCGACAGGAAGCCCTCCCAGAGCCTATCTGCTATAGAAGGAGATAGAAACCTTGACCACAAAAAAGTAAGTGAATTAAAATCATCATCAAATGTCAGATGCTGTTGGTGTTAAAAGACTGTGAGGAAGTCAGAAGATGAACGGCCAGGGCGGGCTTGCCAGCCTCCCGTGGGCAGAAACCTCAGGGAACACTTCTAGGAGAGATGTAGCCTGTGAGGGGTTTCCATGGTGATGAATGGGTGGAAATGTCCAGACAGAGTGGCTGTGAGTGCAAATGTCTGGAAATGGGATGGAGTGCCTGGTGATGGAGGGAGGAGCCCAGGGACAGCAAAGGGAGTTGTTTGGCAATCACAAGTTGTAAACAGCCCTTCAGAGAATGGGACAGTGGCTTAGCTGCATTGAGAGGACCTCATCTCCAGAGTATGATTGTGACAGTGTGTGAGTGTCACAGTGCATGAATGTGACAGTGTGTGAGTGTCACAGTGTGTGTGATAGTGTGTGAGTGTGACAGTCTGTGAGTGTGACAGTCTGTGAGTGTGACAGTGTGTGGCTGTGACAGTGTGTCAGTGTGACCATGTGTGAGTGTGACAGTGTGTGAGTGTAACAGTATATGTCACAGTGTATGAGTGTCACAGTGTGTGAGTGTCACAGTCTGTGAGTGTGACAGTGTGTGGCTGTGACAGTGTGTCAGTGTGACCATGTGTGAGTGTGACAGTGTGTGAGTGTAACAGTATATGTCACAGTGTATGAGTGTCACAGTGTGTGAGTGTCACAGTGTGTGTGACATGTGTGAGTGTCACAGTGTGTGTGACATGTGTGAGTGTGACAGTATGACAGTGTGTGACTGGTAAGTGTGTGACCGTGACAGTGTGTGAGTGTCACAGTGTGTGTGACATGTGTGGCTGTGACAGTGTGTGGCTGTGACAGTGTGTGGCTGTGACAGTGTGTGATTGACAGTGTGTGACTGTGACAGTGTGTGGTGTCACAGTATGTGACTGTGATGTGTGCTAGTATGACAGTGGGGGGTGGGAGAAAAGGAACTAAGCAGGTTGGGGATCTGAGGGGCCCAGCGGAGTTGGCTGGGAAGGAGACAAGCTGAAGCTTGCTAGCTGGTCAGCCTAGCTGAATGGTGAGCTGTAGGTCAATGTGAGGATATGTCTCAAAAAGAGGAAGGGAGGAAGGGAGGAAGGAAGAGAGGGAGGGAGGGAGAGAGAGAGAAAGGAAGGAAGGAAGGGGAAGAAAAGAAGAGAAAAGAAAAGAGTAGTGGACGGAGCTGGAGACGGCTCAGCGGCTCACTCAGAACACTCTTACAGAGGACCCAGCTTCCGTTCCCAGCATCTACATGATGGCTCGCAACCATCTGAAACTCTAATCACAGAGAACCAGGCACTTTCTCTGACCTCCACAGGCACCAGGCACACATTGTGCACGTCCATAGGTGCTGGCAAAATACTCATACACATAAAATGAAATAAATAAACCTTTAAAAATTAATTAAGGAGGAAAGCAATCAAAGAAGACTCAGGATGTTGGCTCTGGCCTCTACATGTATGTATACACACACACACACACCCACACACACACACACCAGTGCATAAATCACACACGCACAATACACACACATGAAGTACGCACACAGAAGATGCACATAGAATTGTGTAGGAATCAGAAGCTTGGAGTCTTTTACTTAGATAATCACCAATAAAGCCTGGCAGCGATGGGACTCGAACCCTTTGGAGACCATGGAGAATCAATTGTATTTCTCCCTTTTGTAGAAAGAATCATATATCACTTAATGACAAGGCTACATCCTGAAGCGTGCCTCTTTAGGGGATAGTGACCATGCAGACACCAAAGAGCACACACACAAACCTACTTTGTGTAAGTCGCTCACTCACTGTGGTTCCTGCCGCAATCAAGAGATGTGGTGAGCCCGAGCTGTATGGTAGGAGGCTGCTGCCTGCCGTTTACAGAAAACCCTAAGTGGAGGGAGGACGGACACTAACACACACTAAGAAGTATGTGTGGGAGAGTAACATGAACCCGAAGCAGTCATGTGTCACTGGCCTGTATGACTGCTATGTGCTGTTCTCTGTTCAGCAAACACGTGAGCGATGTCAGACTATGATGGTCATTCCTTGTCTGCAAAGTCACTAGGCAGAAACTTTCAACTCCACTACAAAATTACAGGACAACTATGACATCTGTGGTCCACTGTGGGCTGGAAGATGTTATATGAAGCATGGTTGTGTTTTATTTAGACTCTTGGGCAGCACGTTAATTTCCTACGGCTTCCATAAACAGAGTACCATAAACACAGAGACTTGAAACTGTAAGAACTTATTTTCTCATTGTTCCAGAGCCAGAAGCTCAAAACCAAACATTAACCTGGCCTATTCTCCATGCCGGCTGGCTTCCAACCATCCTGGCTTTTCTTGGTTCACGGCTGTAACACTCCACTTTTTGTCTCTGTCTTCATGTGACCATCTTCACTCTATGAGTATATGTGTGCGTGCATGCTTGTGTGTGTGTATGCATGTGTGTCTGTGCATGTGTGCGTGTGCATGCACGTGTGCATATGTGTGTGTATGTGCGTATGTATGGGTGTATGTGAATTACTTTTCTTGTCAATGGGATGAAATGCCTGACACAGACGTAGGTGTCAGTGTTCTGGTGGGAGGATGAGATGAGGATGAGGGAGCCCCCTCACATCTCTAATGGTGGCTAACTAGGAAGCAGAGAAGACTAGACCATTACCCTTCAAGGTTGGACCATTACCCTTAAAATCTGTTCCTATGGCCCTATCTCCATCAGCTAGTTCCCATATCCAAAAAGGTTTTGCAACCTCACAAAACACTGCTGTCATGAAAGGACTTTAGACTCAGACCTATGAGGCTATGGAATACATTTCTCATCCGAACCATAACTGTGTGAACTTCTCTTTCCCTAGAATACCTAATCTTAACTGGATTATATATGCAAATATACATCTCCAAATAATATTATACTCAATGGTTATAAAGTCCTACAATGTCAACATATTTTTTGTGTGGAACAATTCAACAAAGGGTTCATGGATGTGACTTAGGGACAACTAGGAATGACATTCTCACACAAAGAATACAGGCTCTTTGGGCCACTGTGACATTTTACTGCCACCACAGCTAGAGGAGGGTCAGCAGTGGGCTTCCTTATGGACTTCTGTGTCCGAGCAGAGGAAGGCGTCGTCTGGGAGGGAAGCATACTGCTGGGGCCTGGGGAGGGTCCTCAAGCACGCCTGAGGGAAAGAATGGCTGATTCAGGGAAAACCCATGCTCGGAGTCAATTCAAACTTTCCATTCAGAGCAGGTCAGCAGCGTCTTCAAATACACAAAGAGCTCATATTTGATGCGAAGCCACAAATTGACAAGATAATGGGAGCCTGAAAGGTCTCCTGCTTGCTGCCCATTAGCAGAGCATAGTCAGTGCACATGGAGAGATGAAGGCAAAGAAAATGGCCTGTGTTGTCTCCAAATCCCAAGTTGACTTAAATGGGCAATGTGAAGTAGAAACTTAAGGGTTCTTTGGAGTGTCAGTTATGTTGCTGGGGCAAACACGTGAAGGAGTGTTTTCCTGAAGCAGATACAGGTAAAAGACTAAGACAGACTGAAGCAGACACAGGAGAGAGGATGTCCTGCTAAAACAAACACGTGAAAGAACACGCGATAAAGGATTCTTTGCTAACAACACATGTATTGGTCCGCCTTACATTGTGTAGTTGAGCCGCATTTGTTGGGACTCCACAGACTTGGGCTGATTGGATGCACGTGCTGAGGCAAGACCCGTGGAGGACACGTGATGTGTGCAGGGTGTAAACAGGACTCCACGGGCGATGGAGACAGAGCTTGGCTTGCTGGTACAGTTAGCTGTGCAACACTTGTGGGTCTCGAGTCTTCGCTGATCTTTGCTTCCCTGAAAGAAGCACAGCCAAGAACTTCTCCTGGTGTTCCTTCTGGTCCCTCCTGCTGACCCAAGCTGAGACTAAGGCCTGGCTGTCTCTGCTAGGTTGTGTCACCGCTGTTGCTAACCCAACTCTACCAAACTGAACTGCTGGTGCATCCGTGAAGTGTTTGCAAGTGGGTTGAGCTGCCATTGCCTGCTAACCTGTGACCTGAACGGCCGATTTCCAGACAACACAGACAAGAATTACTCCCAAAAAATCTTTCTAAACAGGTCCACTTCCCCCATATCCTTTCTTTTCCACTATCTCTGGTGCATGGTGGGCTACAAAAGAGGTTAAAGCATTTAAGAGCCATCATTAAAAATAAGATTTAAAAAAAATTAAAGTTACAGCAATGTGCTCCAGCAATCAATTACCAGGGATTGAGTGCCCATTCCTGCAATCCTGACATGGAAAAAATAAAATGCACAGCCCCAGCCTGCAAGAATTTATGCGCCAGATGGGGATATGATCAAATCAGAGCCAATATGAAAGACTAAGTATAGCCAAAAATCTAACTGTAGCCAGGCGTGGTGGCTCTGTCCTTTAGTCCCAGCACTCTGGAGGCAAAGGCTGGTGGGGCTCTGTGAGTTCCAGGACAGCCAGGACTACACAGAGAGACCCTGTCTGGAAAAATGAAACTAAAATAAAAATTAAAATCCATCTGTATTATGCAGATAGACAATATGGAAGTTCAAAAACTAAAGATAATTGATCCCATGGTTATCCAATTGGACTATCTGGAGTTTCGTACTTCTTTGGGCCTTACTCCACTAACCTAGCTGAGCAATGTCCCTCAGTTCTCTCAGCGTGAGATTCTAGCGTCTCTGTTTTACAGATGGGAAAACTGAGACTCACAAGTGTGAAGTGATTCACCGAAGAGCAGATAACTCTTAACTCAGGAGCCCTGAAATCCAGAGCTTTTCCTACACTACACTGAAGGATAAGGAGGGTTTAGGGAGGAAGAGAGAGCAAGAAGGGCACTTTGCATACGAGAAACAGGATTAATATGTTATTATTACATTGAGCTCATTGGCTCCTGAGAGCCAGCCTATGTCCCCAGATGAGAAGCTGCTGCCAGTCTCTTAAAATACCTGCTCTTAGACTATCTGGGTCACTGAAGGGAGCATTGTAAGCTCTCCTTGTGGCTATTTTTGACTTTTTTAAAAGAACCTTTTAAAGAAGATAAAAATCAAGTCAGAAAGTTTGTCATCTGAAAAAGAAGCTGTGAAGCAGGAAGTGATGGCTTATCCATCCTGACATGGGAGCTGGGGGCAGGACCCCTGCAGAGTCACAGGGAGGCAGAGGCAGGGGGTCCGTGGACTCACCGGCCAGCCAGTCTAATCTAATCAGAAAGGCCCAGATCCCAAGGACAGACACTGTCTCCAAAATCAAGGCAGATGGGTCCAAAGGACCCCTGTGCACACGCCCATCTGTGCATGCTTCATGTACACACGCCCATCTGTGCATGCTTCATGTGCACACGCCCATCTGTGCATGCTTCATGTGCACACGCCCATCTGTGCATGCACACCCGCGCACACACGTGAAAATGTTAACGTAAGTTAAATGAGGCAGTGACCCCACAAGGTCAGGGAGGTCACATTTACAAGGAGGCTCTCTTATTTTCTCTGTGCCTTCTACTCTCAGCACTTAGAAGCCTTTGAGTAAGACTATCAGAGACAGGAAGCCCAGTGGCCACCCAATCCCCATGACTTTTTCCTTCAAGACACGGGCAATTTTCCCACATTATTTTAGGTTACTTTTACAATCCCCCATGAATCTGACCTGTAATATTGTAAATCTCTCTTTGATTTGATTTGGGTCCTGGCAAACTTTGAGAGTAATAAGATCTTTGTGCTCACCATTCCTGTATAAAAAGAAGTCCTATTTTTACTTTGCCCTAAAACTATTTCTTTAAAACGATAAAAAAAATTCTTCTTAGTTTTATCCACTGGGACTTAATAAGTTCATATTTTTATCCTATGATTTTCATTATTTCATAAATTTCAATCATGCTCTTTTCTTCGCCTGTGGCTTTCCAGAATGAAGAGCCCTAATTCTTTTTATCACCCCTTACTTTTAGAAATATGCTCTCTGCACTCTTGATCAAGTGAGATGTCCTTCTCTAGACCTTGACTGGCTCTGGGTGTCTTTGAAGTACATCAAATCTCCAGCCCCCATCACTTTGTCTATTATTCTGTATAAAAGAGCACAATGACTTCAGCTAAAATGTAAAAACCTTTTAGAGACATTTAAAAAAATCAAACCGTCCCTTTGCTCTGTGTCAATCCGACAAACGCTGAAAAGGCATACTTTTTCCTTTGATTCTGAAGTTAAACACACAGGTCCAAGGCAGCCTTATAATCCATGGTGAAAATGGCAGCTTGCAAAGCTCTTTCCCTACAGCAGCTCATCTGACCCTCACCTGAACCACAAGATGCAGAAGAAAACATACCATTACCCTTACAGGCAAAAGGGAAGATGAGTCTAGCCCAAGATCAGAGAGCTGGAGTTAGAGCCCCAGCCCCGGCCCTCCCCGCAGAAGATGGTGCTTCTGTCACTGTGTGGAACATCCTTCCTTATAGCTGCTTTAAATTCCAAGCTAACCCCCCTAAAGTTTCTGTCAGTGGTCTTCAAAAGATCCTCATAGTCTACACACTCCTTTCTCACATGATAGGGCCATGTCAGCCACACTGTGTGTATCAAGACCACCTGCACGCAAAAGACTCCCAAATTTGTATATCTTGACCACACTCCTCTCTTCAGAGCACCAAGCAGACACTTAACACTCCTGGATATCTCAGTATGGAAAGAACTCCATCACTTTAATTATGAGCCTCTCCATTGCCAAACCCAACTCTTTCATTGCTCCTTGTACTGGCTGGTTTTGTGTGTCAATTTGACACAAGGTGGAGTTACCGCAGAGAAAGGAGCTTCAATTGAGAAAATGCCTCCATGAGATCCAGCTCTAAGGCATTTTCTCAATTAGTGATCAAGGGGGGAGGGCCCCTTGTGGGTGGTACCATCTGTGGGCTGGTAGTCTTGGGTTCAATAAGAAAGCCAGCTGAGCAAGCCAGGAGAGCAAGCAAGCCAGTAAGGAACATCCCTCCATGGCTTCTGCATCAGCTCCTGCTTCCTACCCTGCTTGAGTTCCAGTCCTGACTTCCTCTGGTGATGAACAGCAGCATGGAAGTGTAAGCTGAATAAACCCTTTCCTCCCCAACTTGCTTCTTGGTCATGATGTTTTGTGCAGGAATAGAAACCCTAAGACACTCCTCCTATGTGAAATGTATATGTCAGGAAAGTTGGTGTCACGTTGACACAGTTTCCCCCTTTCTGTGCCGATGTCCAATCCAACAGCCAGTCCCTTCACTTTTGATCTCCTGCACAGCTCTACACTCTGGCCGCATCTCTCCTTCCCCATCATAACGAACAAACAACAAGCTACAGTGCTCCCTTATTTAGAATGGACTCCTCCCCAATCTACTCCCCTTCAACCCCTCCGCTCTATAAATGGTGGAAATCTAAAAGGCTATTCTGATCACATCTGACTCCTGCTAAAATTCATGGGCATCCCATTGCTCTCACAGTAAAGTCAAAATCCTTATCAAGTGCCTTCAAACCCATATGTGCCCTGGTCTCTACTTCTAGAACCACAAACCCTGACCCCATTATACCTCACCTGACTCCAGTTTAGTTTTGTTGTGTTTTCTTTTGTTTGCCTTGAGACAGAGTCTCATTCTGTAGACCAGTGTAATAGTCAGGGTTCTCTAGAGTCACAGAACTTACGGGCAGTCTCTACATAGTAAGGGAATTTGTTGATGACTCACAGTCTGTAGTCCAACTCCCCAACAATGGTCAGCAGCAGCTGTGAATGAAAGTCCAAGGATCTAGCAGTTGCTCAGTCCCACAAGGCACCAAGGCAAAGAACAGTGAATCTTCCTTCTTCCAATGTCCTTATGTGGGTCTCCAGCAGAAGGTGTGGCCCAGATTAAAGGTGTGTACCACCACACCTGGATCTGGGACTTGCTTTGTCCCAGATGACCTTGAACTCAGAGATCTCTTTGCCTCAGTCTCCTGGGATTAAACGCGTGTACTACTTTGCCTGAGCCTAAGCTTTTCATGGCCACTGTCCCTCAAGATCTCCACGCCAAGATCCACGTCAGAAACTTTTATCTCCCAGCCTCAAGATCAGGATCACAGGGGAGCCTTCTAGTTCACTCCAGATATAGTCAAGCTGACAACCAGGAATAGCCGCTACCAACAGGCTGGTCTCAGCCTCCCAAGAGTACCACATCTGGCTTGGGGTGTGTGTGTATGTGCACGTGTGTGTGCGCGCACACACTTCTGGTTGCTTCCTCGCTCTGGTCACCCCAGCACAACCCACTCTGAGCACTCAGTTGAAGAGACCAGCTCCTCCCTGCCAATCCCCCATCTGCCCCTGACTTTCTCCTTAGCTATCTCCTCTCCTAGATTTGTAGCTTTTGTCCATCACAGTCCTTCCTGTGTAGTACTGAGTACTTCGTACTTGATTCCCCAGCAATGAGAGAGCTCCAGAAACCAGTGTATGTCCCATGCCTGCCAGCATCGGAGCAATAAGCTCTGAGATGAAAAGAACTGGAAAAAGCAGAATTCGGCACAAAAAGGACTTTGAAAATCTCTTTTATTTGATTCCCTTATATAACCCTAGAAGGAAAACTTAAGAAGGAACAGCCTATTTTCCCCTAATTTATTTAAACTATTTTTTATGAAATCCAGGTGAGTGGATGAAGACATGTCTATTCTTTCACTTGTTAAGTAACACATTTGCTATCTTTACCATAGATCAACTAGAAAAGATTGCTTTCTAGATTCACACATGCACACAGGAAGGACTATTGCAAGCACATTGGTGGGAAGGAGATAGCATCAGTCCTTGGATCAGAGCAGAAAGCCTCACTTTGGTTGTTGACCCTTTGTGGGGGTCAGTGTTAGGGATTGAACCCAAGACCTGACAAGTGTTAAGCAATTGTTCTGCCATGGAGCTACCCCCCCTCCCCCAGCCTTTTACACTAGTTTGGAGAAAGAGATGTGTGCAAGCAGACCAGTCGACCATCACTGAAAAGGAGAGGCAGGGCCCTGGGCATGATGTCTGCAGCAGTCAGTCTCCGAGGAAGAACTGAGAAGTCTGTGAATACAGAATAAACATTGTCACTTGGAGACATATTTTTTCATTCTAATGGCTCAGATGGTAGAACCAGCAATGACTAAAAATATGAGTCAGATGCTTTCAAATCAAATCATTTCACAACAGCAGGAAGACAGGCAAGCAGAGAGCACATCATTAGAGGGTCTAACTAATACCTGCTAAATCTGAAATCCATTCTCCTTAATGACTGCCTCTTCCCATCTAGGTCATTTTAAGGTTACTTTAGTAAGCTGGGGACATTCACGCTTTGCTGTCCATGGCACTCTCTGGTCATCCATGCTCCATGGAAAGGCAGCTCCTGGCTAGAATGTGCACACTGTTTCCCAATTCGGATTCGCCTTCCTTGTCTTCAGTGATGCCAAAAGGGTTCAGGAAACACTGAAGTTGTCCTCAGAGTTGAGTTTCATGAGAGTTGGGAAAACCAACTTTCAATTAAGAATAAATAATAGGAGCTAATAAAATAAACTTTTCCCCTATGAAGATGACGTTTAGGAAAATGGTAAGAAAGCTGTATCATTAGAGGAGCGGAAGTACATAAGCCCCACGGAAGTGGGAATATGCCACACACGGCGACACGTGGCAGAGCCTTGTAAAAGCACCTTGTAGACCCACAGCAGCCATGTGACAAATTTCCATAGCATCCTTTCCACTGTGCCCTCCTTCTGTTATTTTCTAGGTTTCAAATTGTTTCTTTTAAACGGTCATCCTTACATATTTCTTTCAAAGCTTGAGTGAAGACAATGTTTGCATATGCACATGCATGTGGTGTGCGTGTGGTGTTTGTATTCACATGGGGTACACGTGTAGTGTATGTCACGGGTATGGAAGCCCAAGGTCAATGTAAGACGGCTTCCTCAATAACTCTCCACTTTATATATTGAGGCAGTGTCTCTCACTGACCTGGAGTTTTAGCAATCACTGGTCTCTGCCTCCCTGGCACTAGGATTACAGGTGAACCACCACAAATGCCTGGATTCTATACGAGGATCTAAACCACAACTCCCCAAAAGTTCTGCCCACTGAACCATCCTCCTTGCCCCAAAGATGGCTGTTTTTAGGTGGTCTACGGTAGCAGACAACAACACCTCTTGCCACATCTCTTGGCAAAGGACCCAATCAATATACAAAAGGACCCACATGCATCCCTGTTGTTCACTATAAGTTGAAAGTCTCACAACTTAGAAATGCATTTACGACTTCTGACTTACAGATCATCATAGCTCAGCGACAGGACACAAGGGACTGCTTGAGAGCTGCAGGAGCTGCTGTCCACCATGAGGCAAGAGCATTGTAACACAGTGTGTATTGCTAGCATGAGAGAAGACCGAAAGTCAAAAGTTAAAGTAAGGTGTCTGCTCAACACCTATTGCTTTGACAGCTGATGTTCCAGGTTCAGTAAGAGACCCTGCTTCACCACATGAAGTGGATAGTGATTAAGGAAGACCTGACATTGGCCTTGGCCTTCCATATCCAGGACATCGACTGCATGTGCACCCTCCATACATGTGCCCCCACACATGGGAATACAAACACACACACAGTACACACACACATATGCAAAAAAATATCTTCACAAGCATTTTGAAAAAGAATTTAAGAATGTAGTGGGGAAATCACAAATCAAATCATCATGAATCAAGGTGTGTCTGCAGAACGTTCAGCAGCTAATGGTAAACCTCTCCCAGCAGGCCGGAACAGACCCAGAGTAGTGGCCCCACCCACTGAGCTCAGCACTCCATACAGGCACCGCTCTCTCTCCCCAGTCTATTCATTTACTTAGAAGTAACAGCAACACATCTTTTTATAAAAAACTGTTTTATTGTGGCAAAACATGCTCACCATTTACCATTTCAACATTGTTTAAAACAGTTGAAAGCGTAGACTTCAGTAGTTCCTTGTGGTGATCATTACAACACCCATTTCCCCTGATTTTCCATCTTCCAGACCTGAAACTCCACATGCCTTAAGAAAGTCCCTATCTCCCCTGAAAGGGCTGTCATGTTTACCAGAATATACTCCAAGGGGGCCCTGATGACCAGCATTCCACCTTATCTCCCGTGGAACTTGATGGGTCATGGAATCTGATACAAGTAGACTCACAGAGCACATGTCTTTCTTTTAATGTTCTATTTCATGTAGAATGGCCTCAAAGTTGATACATATTGTAACACGTCTGTGAATGATGCTCTTCTTTAAGGTTAAAAATATCCCAATGTATTCATATTATATAATACATATGCAAGGTATGCATATTTACACATTCACCTGTCAAAGGGCATTTGGGTTGTTTCTGGGGCAACATATTTCTAATTTAACCCAACAATTTAAGATTCCAGATATGTTAAATTGAATAGTAGAAGATATAGGAAGTCAGCAGGTGACTCAGACACAGTACCTTTTGCTCACAGAAAGGGTTGAGTTTAGGCAAGAACCTCTGTGGTTACATTGATTATGGGCAGCAAGAAATCGGAAGCAAAGGGAAATGATACCAAGACGTGGCACCTGGGTCACTAAGACTGAGCCCCTTACAAGGCAGGAGGGAGATCAGATGTGGGCATCTTCCCATGGCAGGATTTACTTGAGGGACAGGAGCACCTTGCCCGTGGATTTGCGCTGCATCACATGAAGGAAGGCATCGTTGATCTAAAAGAATCCAAAATGGAATGTGATCAGACTGATGCACATTTCAGCAAATATCTGACAGATGATCAATTTTTAAAACATTGCTATTAAAGTAATGTGGGCCGGGCAGTGGTGGCGCATGCCTTTAATCCTAGCACTTGGGAGGCAGAGGCAGGTGGATTTCTGAGTTCGAGGCCAGCCTGGTCTACAGAGTGAGTTCCAGGACAGCCAGGGCTATAAGAGAAACCCTGCCTCGAAAAAAAAAAAAAAAAAGAAAGAAAAAAAAAAAGTAATGTGGAAGTAATAAGTTGCATGTCTATGAACTGTATATAGCCATGAAAGGCTAAAAAGGTCACCATAAATACAAAGGAATACAATATTTAAGAATAACTGATCTTCAGAATTCCTCCCCACCTAAGCTTATGATTTTCAGTGTTGTCAGGTAAGTAAGTGCCAGTAGGCAGAAAGTCCATGAGCCAGTCCTTATTCTCCTGGAAGGATTTTGTACCAGCTTTTGAAAGAATGATACACCTGAAAGAAGAATCAATAGTTTTCCATTTTTTTTTCATTTTATTATACCAGTTTCTCTGCACTTAAAATTACAACATATTACAAACCTTTCTTGAGAAATTTAAGGTTGTGTACTTTTTTACTATGTTATTGGGTTCTTATACCTCCCTTCCAACCCTTATTCCACCCAACACTAGGTGGGAGAAAAAGAAAGCTAGAGGCAAAGGGGTATGGACCTCTGTAGACTACTTCCTGCTGGTTAGGGTCATCGGGGTCCTCGGCGCAAGCCCAATCTTCGTCCTCAGAATATCCAGCAACCCAGCAATAGCCAATGCAGCAGCAGGAACCAACATACGGTTATAAGGCCAAGTATAAAGCAGCCGTAGTAACGGAAGCAGTGTGATAGTGGTAGAAAAGTAGATCCATGGACTGGGACAGAGGGCCCAAGGCAGAACCACACACAGCCAGCCAGTCTTCAACAGGAGCGAGGCAGCTCCATGGATAGAGGACCCAAAGCAGAACCACACACAGCCAGCCAGTCTTCAACAGGAGCGAGGCAGCTCCATGGATAGAGGGCCCAAAGCAGAACCACACACAGCCAGCCAGTCTTCAACAGGAGCGAGGCAGCTCCATGGATAGAGGGCCCAAAGCAGAACCACACACAGCCAGCCAGTCTTCAACAGGAGCGGAGGCAGCTCCATGGATAAAGGGCCCAAAGCAGAACCACATACAGCCAGCCAGTCTTCAACAGGAGTGGAGGCAGTTCCACGGAGAAGGGAGAGGGCTTTCAGCAAACAGCACAGGAAAAACTGGAGACCTGCACTTCAAATCAAAGTGTGTTTCATTCACAAAATTCACAGAAGGTGTTTAAATTCACAAAAATTACCTCAAATCTTAGTGTAAAACACAAAACTATACAAGGTCCAAAGACAACACTGAAAAAGTCTAGTGCACTTTGGGTTTCACAGTGAGATTTTGGAGACAGCACTGAAAGAACTACCATGGGGGCATGATTAGCAAATAAACGTCATTAAAGTTTAATGAGGCTGCTGAATGACTCAACAGATAAAGGGCTTACTGTGCAGGCTTGCTGAACTGAGTTGGGTCCTCAGAACCCACATACAAGTAAGAGGTAAGTGACCCAGCAAAGCTGTCCTGATGGCCACATGTGCACTGTGGCACACGCACCCCCACACACATAATACTTTTTTCACAGTGTGCACGCCCCACTGTGATTAAGACACTTCGCGTGCAGCTGTTGGCTCATTGGTTGTGACAAACACACGAAACCAGTGCAAGGTGCTGAGTAAGAGTGGGAACTTCTGACTGTGGAAGACGGGGTATGAGCACAATATTCTTCCTCTTGAATTATTCTGTACAACCAAACCCACTTTTAAAAAAGTCTATAGATAATGTTAAACGCAAGGAATAAAATTAAAAAGCAAGGGTGGAGTGAAAAACACCATCGCTTCTGCAGACAGTATAATATCTACATAGGAAAATGAATCAAAGCAACAAAAATAAGAAAGACCATCAAACCAATGAAATGAGAAATGAGCTTATAAAAGCCATCACCAACTGTCTCTATAGCAGAAATATCGACAAGCTTACAAAAGCCACCAACTGTCTCTATAGCAGAAATATCAATGAGCAAATGTAGCAGATGTAAACTACTGTTATCAAAAATCAAGAACAGTGACATTTGTGGGAAAATGGAAAGAATATCCCATAAAATCGTATGGAAAATACTTTAAGCTCTCCTTAAAGACATAAACGATCTGGCTATATAGTTCTACTTACAGATAGGACAACTTAACAAGTATGAAAAGCAAGAACAAAGGTATAAGATACATTTTTATACATTAAAATATACCTCAGTGCTACACACATAGGGTTATAGGATGCTATGTATGAGTGTTATATGTGAACCAAGAGAAGAGAAAACAAAGAGCAGATCTGTGTGTCCTGAAACTTGATAAAAATAGCATCGTGAATCATAGGAAAAGACTGAAGGCTGAGAAAGCTTGCTTGCTACAAATAGGAAGGTAAAAATTAGTTAGCTGAAGCTGGGCAGTGGTGGCGCACGCCTTTCATCCCAGCACTCAGGAGGCAGAGGTTGGCGGATTTCTGAGTTCGAGGCCAGCCTGGTCTACAGAGTGAGTTCCAGGACAGCCAGGGCTACACAGAGAAACCCTGTCTCGAAAAAAAAAAAAAAATTAGTTAGTTGAATACTCATAGATTGGTGCCTAGTCCAGTTGTCGTCAGAGGCTTCCTCTGGCAGCTGATGGGAGCAGGTGCAGAGACGCACAGGCAAACATTAGGCAGAGAGAGTCCAATTTGGAGGTCCCCATCGGGTACCTTCTCTCGGAGCTTGGGAAACCCAATGGAAGAAGGACTGTAGGAGCCAGAGGGGTTGAGAACATTAGGATAGCATGGCCCATAGAATCAACTAACCAGGGCTCTTAGGGGCTCACAGAGACTGAAGCAGCAATCACAGAGCCTGCATGGGTCTGTGATAGGTCCTCTGCATACATCCTGTGGTTGTTTAGCTTGGGAACTTTTGTGGGACCCCTAACAGTGAGAGTAGGGGTATCTCTCACTCTTTTGTCTTCTCTTGAGACCCTTTTCCTCCTCCTGGATTGCTTTATCCAGCCTTGATATGAGGGTTTGTGCCTAGTCTTATTGTGACTTATTATGCCATGTTCGGTTGATATCCCTGGGAGGCCTGATCTTTTCTGAAGGGAAACAGAGGAGTGGATCTGGGAGAGAGGAGAGGTGAAGAGGGGAATGAGGATTGGGAGGAGTAGAAGAAGGGAAACCTGTGGTGAGGATGTATTGTATTAGAGCAGAATAAACAAATAAGAAAAAAGGAAACATTTAGTTAGCTGAGATACACACAATGCATGAGTAACTTCAGGTACAGTCAGGCCTTAAGTGTGGCATACCACTATACACGTGCTGGACATTGCATGCTGTGCCTACAGTCCCAGTTATTCTGGAGGCTGAGGTAGGAAGATAGCTTGAGCACAGTTGTTCAAGGTCAGCCTGATTAACACAGCAAGCTCTAGATCAGAGTGGTTCTCAGCCTTCCTGATGCTGCAACTCTTTACTACAGTTCCTCATGCTGTGGTGACCCCCAACCATAAAATTATTTTTGTTGCTACTTCGTAACTATAACTTTGCTACTGTTATGAACCATAATGTAAATATCTCATATGCAGGATATCTGATATTTATGATTCCTGTGAAAGGGTAATTGTTCACAACCCATAGACTGGGAACCACTGCCCTATCTCAACAACTCGAACCCATAAAATTAATAAGCAAGAAAATCATTTTGACCCTGGGATAATGAAGGACTTCTGAAACAAGTCCTCCAACCACAACCATAAAACAAAATATTGGTACATTAGAGTAGATTAAATGTAGACAAAGGTATCAAAGTATGACAGACCAGGAAGGTTTTTGCAACCTATCTGCTCAAAGACTAGTTTAGGGATCACATCCTTCTGCAATCTTGAGACCTGCGCCTATGTTTATAGGAACCTAATCTGAATGGTAACAAGACTGCCAGGTGTGGCGGTCTGCATGAGAAATACTGACAAGTATTGGGACACTTGGTCCCCAACTGGTGGCAATGCTTGGGGAAATTATTGAACCTTTTGAGGTGGTACCTTGCTGGGGGAAGTGTGTCACTGGGAGAGGGCTCCAAAGGTTGATAACCTCACCCTGCTCCTGGTTCCCTCTCACTGCCTTGTGTTGGCTGTTGAAAATGCAATCTCTTAGCTTCCTGTTCAGGTCATGTGTTGCTATGTGTCCCTGCCATCATGGACTCTCCCTCTGGAGCCGGAAGCTAAAATAAATTCATTCTTCCATCAATCACTTCTGATTGTGGTCTTTTTTTTTTTTTTTTTTTTTTTTCTCCGAGACAGGGTTTCTCTGTGTAGCCTTGGCTGATTGTGGTCTTTATCACAGCAACATAAAGGTGGCTGATACATTAGATGACTTACAACACATCAAAGCCCAGAAGCACAGATCACACCAAGAATTGCACACATTGGAAAGGAGACAGAGGCCCTACCAGAAAGAACTAGAAACCTGAATACCTTCTCCATATAGAATGTGTAGGTTTGTATGCTTGTGAAGTGTTTCTCCTGGGTGAGGGGACACAGAGTTGAGGACTGAGTAGGGCCACTGTGCTATACCCCTATCCCAGACAGCCAGCAAACATACAGAAAGTGCTTAAATGCATTAAAGTCAAGAAATGCACATTAAAATTATAAGATACCGGACTGGAGAGATGGCTCAGCGGTTAAGAGCACTGACTGCTCTTCCAGAGGTCCTGAGTTCAAATCCCAGCAACCACATGGTGGCTCACAACCATCTGTAATGGGTTCTGATGCCCTCTTCTGGTGTGTCTGAAGACAGCTGCAGTGTACTCATATAAATAAAATAAATAAATCTTTAAAAAAAAATTATAAGATACCTCTTTATGCCTTGTTATTTGGGTGAATATCAGAGATATAGGCACTGTTGCATAGCAACAAAATGACAATTAGACAAGAACTGTCACAAATTTCTGGGAGCAACAAAAAACTCGCAGGGTCATTCTACAGTGACCAGCCATCAGGGTGAGTAAGCAGATGTACTGTAACCCAGCAGTCCTGCTCCTAGGAAAACAGTCCCACCAAAATAGTTGCACAAGTCTCTAAGTTTAGACCAACAAGGCTGCCTATTATTATATTTTCTATGGTGTCACGAAATCAACCAGGAGGTTTAGCGTGAGTGTGTCTGCAAACCATGGTGGGTGTGTACCATGTGCATACCACTGCACGGTCCTGGGAAACAGTGGAGGAAGCACTGAAGCAGTAGCAGCAAAATGGAGGTCTTAAGACAGCATGACGTCCGAAGGTAAGAAACAGGTCCAGATCAAGAGCACACCACCAGTTGTGTATGTTAAAGATAACACACAAATACGGCTGTGTGCTTTACAAGAAAACACAAACCCTCGCCCTCAGACATGCCGCATCAGACATGCTGCAGAGAAGTGCTTGGAAGGAGGGAGACAGAGAAGACAGAAGTGGCGGGAGAGTACATGGAACTGGAAAAGGTAAACCCTTATAAGCACACGGATATAACTGCAGAAGATTAGCCTTGCATAGCCCGACAACAAATACATGCTTTGAGAAGAGTTTGCTGGTTAAACAACCCTTCCCATATGAGGTTCTCCCCAAAAAAACACACACAAAATAAATAACTAAAAATAAGTAGAGAGATCAGTCAATCATGTCATTCTCTGGGCAGCATGAAATCTGTTTTCAGAAACATCTGCACTGTGGGGCTTTGCGCCTTAGGAGACCTTTCCACAGTGCAGACAGGCTCATTGGGAGGAGGCGGGGGAAGACAGATGTTAGGAGCACTCATTCCCCATGGCTCTCTCCAGGTGACTCACAGCTGCCCAGCTCTCCCTGTCAGGTAGAGCTACTCATTCCCCAAGATGTGTCAGAGACTCCCAATAGAAAGCAGTGGAGAAAATAAGTATTATTTGAGATAGTGGTGTTTCATCACCCAGCATCCTAGGGAAACGAAGGCTCCCTGCAGATGAATGTTAACATATAAGAAAGCCGTGGCTTCAAGTGCTAAGGCTGGATTTTAACCATGTGTGGAAATGAATCCCATATTTACCTGGCTTGCTAAAGAGATAAAACTATGTGGAAAGCTTAATCTTATTTATCTGTTTTCCAGATGTCCCATGGCTTTCCATGTCCAGTTACCACTTCTACTAGGACTGTAATCGCTTCTAGGTCTCCATCCGGAGCTGGGAACCAAAGAAGCACTGGAGTCTGGGACCGAAAGGGAAGAGAAGGCAATTACGTGCTCTGTGTGGCAAAATGCAAAGCTGCAAACCCATCTTTTGAGGGTTGCTACAGAGGTCTGGGGACACTGCCCTGCATCCTACAGGCTGCTACAGACAGGGAGCTACAAGTACTGAAGTCGAGGTGCAAACCGTACCCAGAACATTGGTTCTTTGCCTGGAGGGGGATGAAACCATAATTAAATGTCTGGAGAGACACGCAACCTGGAATTTGAGGAAGGGAAAGATAATGCTTTTGTTTTAAGGTGAAGGTTCTGCTTTTGGAATTTTTAATTAGCTCATCAAGTAGGAATAATCAGGGTACTTACAGTTCCCCAAATATATCATGCTGATTCATGCCTCCCATAGCCCTCGGCTCTTCCCTATCAGCACTCTCCTGATGTCTTTCCAAATGAAAAAGAAACTCAAGGGCAGGACTAAGTCCTACATTTTTATAGACTGTCATACAGAATGTTCTCAGCAAATGATGAATAAAACAAACTCAGGAATAAGTTAATGTGCCTGAGACTGAGTGGGACTTCCCATTAAAAGGTAAAACATTTTGGCTGAGGACACTGCTGAATTACATTCATCATGTCCTTATTCTGATACAAAATTATCTGAGCCCTCTTTTAAAAGTCAATCAATGATAAAGATACAGGTCAGTGGAAGGGTGCATTTCCTAGCATGTGAGAAGTCCTGGGTTCAAGTCCCGTGGTATCACAAAAAAAAAAAAAAAAAAAGGTTAATCATTACATTTCACCAAAAAAAGAGACGCAGACTTCACATAAATTCATGAAGATACTCAAGGTAACTAATCACTAGGGGAATATAAATTATACTCACAAACAGGTAACTTTATACATCTACTACAATAAATTAAACAACTGATAATATTTTTTTTTGGGGGGGGGTTTCGAGACAGGGTTTCTCTGTGTAACCCTGGCTGTCCTGGAACTCACTCTGTAGACCAGGCTGGCCTCGAACTCAGAAATCCTCCTGCCTCTGCCTCCCGAGTGCTGGGATTAAAGGCGTGCACCACCACTGCCCGGCAACAACTGATAATATTAAGTGTCGAAGAACACAAAATAACTCCAACTCTTGGGCATTGTTGGTAGAGAATGCAAAATGGCCCAGACACTCTGGAAAACAATTGACAGTTGGTTTAAAAGTTCAACATATTATTAGGAAATGGGTAGAAGCAAAATCCCAAAATGTTAGAACAGCTACCTCAACTGCCAGCCCACATATCTACCTGAGCCCTCTCTAGTCAGAAAAGCCCCGCTCATAGGAAGCCTACATTCCACGTGAGCCTCGATAGGAATCACATAAAGTGGCCTTGTCTTCAAAATCATGGGATGTAGAGGCTGAAGCAGAACTGCTTCTGAAAAATGGAAACAGAGAGAGAGAGCTTCTGGGGTCTCAAGCCTGTTCTTTTCTTACGGGCATCAAGAGCTGCTCCTTTTAGAATTGTGCATAACTTGCTTTTAAACAAACCATTTAGAAGCAACTGAAATCAAATTCTGACCCTACGTCATTTTTACTTAATGACATTATTTGGATACCATTAGAGATGAGAGAAAATAACAAAGCCAATTAAGTATCTGTGTAAATTTTTTAACATTAAATGTACACTTAGCATATACCCTAGAAATTTCGATCCTAAAATAAATAAAGCAACATTTCTACAAAAATGCACATGAAAACAATCCTGTGTCTCTTAATGGACAACTGAATAGACAGGCTGTGGTATATCCATCCAACAAAACATCACTTGTCTTCTTTATAATAAAGTTTCCATTTAAAAAGAGAAAGAAGTACCACTCCACAACAAAATGGACTGAACTACTGATGCATTTAGTCTGGATAAACTTCCAAAGACTTATACAAAGTTAAAGAATGCAAAATTATGGGGCCTGAAGAGATGGCTCAGCAATTAAGGGCACTGACTGCTCTTCCAGGTGACCTGGGTTTAATATCTAGAACTCACATGGCACCCTAAAACCATCTGTGATGACTCTAGTCACAGGGGATCTGATGCCTTCTTCTGTCCTCTGTGGGCACCAAGCATGCATGCGACGCGCAGTCATACATGCAGACTGTGGTGATTTGAATAGATTTAGCTTCCCGCAGATTCCTGTGTTTAAATGCTTGGCCCATGAGAACTGGCACTGTTAGGAGGTGTGGCCTTGTTCGAGGAAATGCGTCACTGTGGGGGTGGGCTCTGAGGTCTCCTCCTATGCTCAAGCCCCACCCAGTGTAGAATCTAGTCCCCTCCTGGCTACCTGTGGAACACAGTCTCCTTCTGCTGCCTTCAAATCAAGATGTAGAATTCTTGGTTCCTCCAGCACCATGTCTGCCTGCACACTGCCATGCTTCCTGCCATGATGATAATGAACTGAATCTCTGAAACTGTAAGCTAACACCAATAAAACATTTTATGTATAAAAGTTGCCTTGGTCATGATGTCTCTTCACAGCAATAAAACCCAAACTAAGACACAGTTAAAATACCCACACATAAAACATAAATAAATTTAAAAGTAAATACATAAATAAACAAAAAAAAATCCAACATCAAAAGGTCATGGACTACATGGGCATTTATATGATATTCTGGAAAAGTCCAAATTGCAGGGAGAGAAAACAAGTAAGTGATTGTTGGGGCTATGGAGTCAGGTAGAAAGGTGGATTACAAGGGGGCACAAAGAAACCTTCTAAGATAATGGAAACAAACTATATGTTGATTATACGGGTGGCTACATAATTGCATTTGTTCATGAGACTCAGAGAATGATCTGGGTACAGTGACATCCACCTATAATCCCAGCTGCTAGGGAGACTGTGGCAGGAGGATCTCTTCAACTGAAGAGCTCAAAGTCAGACTGGGTGACACAGGAACAGAGCCTAATTCCTTAGAAATAAAGCCTCATTAAAAACAATCATCTCTATCACTAGATCCCTTCAAGACTCGGAGATCCATGGAGAAGGGGGAGCAGAAAGACTGTAAGAGCCAGAGGGGATGACTTCAAGGAGACCGTGTTTCCCAGACACAACAGAACGGATGCACAGACGAACTCATAGAAATGGGGACAGCATGCACAAGACCTGCACAAGCTTAAGCCAGACACAATTTCAGAATGGAGGAAGGAAGGTGGGCATTAAGTCCCATCCCTAGCTGAGAAGTTATTTGCATTTTATTGCTGCTGGGAGAGAGAAAGTCAGTTTTCTTCAACTGAGTGACCCCTGGTTTATGTACTAGAAGGCAAGCCCTACTTCCAGAGCAGTCAGCTAACACAAACTGGATCTAATGGGTGTTAAGGGGCAGGGAGCAGAGGATATGAGTGAATATGAAATTGGGTGCGTGGAAAGGTGGGGAGATCTGGGAGGAGCTGGGAAAAGGAGATGAATAGGATCCAAACATATTTATGAAATTCTCAAAGAATAAATAAGAACATTGCTTAAAAGAAAAAAAGAAAGAAAATGCTCTTTCTTTTAGAGACACTATCTAGGCAGTTAACCATGTCAAGACGAAGCTGAAGATCTCCCACTTGCCACAGAAAGCCACTGAAATGGATGGCGAACACAAACTTCACTCTATGAGAGGCATGGCCACAAAAGTAGCTGCTGACACTCTGGGTGAAGAGAGAAGGGGACGGTTGGGTACATGTCCATGTGTCCAATCAGTGGTGGGAATGACAAACAAGGTTTCCCATTAACACAAGGTGCCTCGAACCATGGCAGTGTGCACCGGCTGCTGAGTAAGAACATTCTAGTTAGAGATCAGGATAACCAGAGAGAAGAAAGAAGCACAAGACTGTTCAGGGCCACATTGTGGATGCCAAGCTGAGTGCTCTCAACTTGGTTATTTTTTTTTTATAATTTAAATTGGGTTTTTTTGATACTTTATTTACATTTCCAATGTTTCCCCTTTTCTGGGTCTCCTCTTTGGAAGCCCCCTATCCCCTCCCCATCCCTACCTCTATGAGGGAATTCCTCCTCCCACCCACCTGCCCACCCATCCCCCTATTCCCACCTTGACATTCCCCTTTACTGGGGCCTCTAACACCCTCAGACCCAAGAGCCTCCCCTCTCTCCCTGATGGCCATCGAGGTCATCTTCTGCCTCATATGTGGTCCGAACCATGGGTCCATAGATGTGTATTCTTTGGTTGGTGGTCCAAACTTCAGGATGATGGGGGGGGGGGGTCAGGCCCATTGGCGCTGTTGCTCCCTCCATGGGGCTGCGAACTCCCTCAACTCCTTCAGTCCTTTCTCCAACTCCTCCATCTGGGACCTCACTCTCAGTCGTGGGAGGATGATGGATATCCCTGGGCTGACAGACACAACTGAGCCTCAAGGGTTGAAGCTCAAAAGAGCCAGGAGCATTCAAAAGCTTTTCAGTCTCTCTAAAGAAGATGATGTCCACCAACATGTTGTCGGAAAGCCCTTAAACAAAAAAGGCAAGGAGCCCAGGACTAAAGCCCCCCAAGAGTCAGCATCTTGTCACTCCACGTGTCCTGCAACACAAGGGCTCTGAAGAAACAACACACTAAGAAAAACAAGGAGGAGGCTGAAGAATGTGCTAAACTTGTGGCCAAGAGAATGAAAAATGCCAGGGACAGATTGCCAAGAGACGTAGGCTGTCTTCACTGAGAGCTTCTACTTATAAGTCTGAGTCCAGTCAAAAATAAGTCTTTAAGGGTAACAAATAAATGATCAGAGCTTGAAACACACACACACACACACACACACACACACACACACACACACACACACACCCTAATGCTGCGCTAAGGGTTGCAATCCCAGGGCAGCAAGGGTAATGGGAAGTAAGGCTGAATCGGAGGACGAAGGTAACTGCGTGGGCGAGTGTTACGAATCCTCAAGTGGTTGCAGCTTCAGAGATACACAGAGCACTGCTCATAGGGGACCTCTGTGAAGAAGCCATGTAAAACAATCAGTGAGAAGAAAAGAAAGCAATTTACCCTGTCTTCCATTCCTCAAAGCTTGCTCTACACAGAGCACTCTACATTTCTCCCTGCAGTACCAGGCCTCATGCTGTTCCTTGGGAAAACAGAGGCTTCTGAGTCCATTAGCTCAAGCGTCTGCTCTGCAGCTGCAGCAGCTGTAATGGGTACATGGAGGCCTTGGCTCTAAGATCCACCTCACTCCAGGGAACAAGGGTCTGTCGGTGGTCTAAGGAGATGCATCGGGCATAGCCGTCAAGGCTGTATGACTGCAGACCCTGGGAGAGCATCCCAGAGAAGTATGACGTGCAGCCAAGTGGCCAGGGGCTGGGGTGGAATGTGAGGGTATATTGGAGGTAGGGATAGCAGGTATGAGACTCTCCACAAACTGGATCTGGATCAATGGAATAATTACTATTGGGTCTGAAGTTTTGTTTTTAAGAATATTCCACCTGTACAGAGGAACCCTGAAGCAAGCAATTTCTAGTCATTAATTCTACTCACATGGTGACCTCACCTGACCTTTACCTAGGAACAATCTCAGATCTGTAAGATTTCAGTGCTGTGTTAAGTCAGGATATATCACATCACCCAGCTTCATAAAGAAAACAGACTGCACACCTCAGCAGTGCTATTCTCTGAACAGATCACAGGCACATGCAATCCACCCAGCGCAGCACGAATGTCAACCTACAGCAAACAGTTACGTTCCAGCTTAAATTAAAAATCTGAAGACTATGGTTCTAACCTCGCCTTCTGAGATCTCCATGCAAAGATCACCCTTCATAGAGACAGGAAAAGCTCAGTTGTGGATTTTATAACAATGCTATCTTGGGCACTTGGAAGTTAAGTAAATTTACTGGGTTTTTTCCTATGTATTATTTTATTTAATTTTCCCAACCAGCAGAGCACATGGAGTGTACTACTGCCCCACTGTGAATGAGGACAGAGCAGAAGATGTCTAATTTACTCACAGCCAACATCTGAACTCTGGGGCTCTGACCTCAATAAGTCAGTCAGTATATACATGAGTGAGTGACAACAGCCAGAATCTCTAGCTACAAACTTCAGGATAGCATACAGCCCTACGTGAAGGCTGTGCGCTGTGGGAAGGATGGCACTGAACAAGTCATTATGGTGAAGGGGAGAAGTACAGGCCTCAGCCTACTGAAAGACCAATAGTGCAAAGTTTATGGCATATTCATATGAGCCAGCAAGATCAAAACTGTAAAAGCACCAAGCATCATGACACTGCATAGATTTTAAAAGCTCGGTGGTTATTTTTTAATCCCAACAGGTTTTGACAAATAATGTTTAAATCAAAAATAAAGTTCAGCGGCTGGGCGGTGGTGGCGCACGCCTTTAATCCCAGCACTTGGGAGGCAGAGACAGGCGGATTTCTGAGTTCGAGGCCATCCTGGTCTAC
>CM052711.1:34111503-34145381 GCA_028551405.1 Uromys caudimaculatus
TATATATATATATATATATATATATATATATATATATGTATGTATGTATGTATGTATATTTGAGACAGGGTTTCTCTGTATAGCCCTAGCTGTCCTAGAACTCACTCTGTAGACCAGGCTGGCCTCGAACTCAGAAATCCACCTGCCTCTGCCTCCCAAGTGCTGGGATTAAAGGCATGTGCCACCACTGCCCAGCTCTCTCATGGTTTTAAACAAGAAAAATGTATACATTGTCATTGCTTAAGTAAATACAAGAGTCCTGGTCATTTTGATTACAAGATAGTTCCTGCAGTTCATGTAGATATTTCTGATGGATAATTTTCACACTATAGAATATCGTATGTTCTGGCTCTGGTGACACACATCTTTAATCTCAGCACTTGTGAGGCAGGAGTGGGCAGATTTCTCTGAGTTCAAAGCCAGCCTGGTATGTATACATGTGAGTTCCAGGCAAGCCAGAGCTACACAGTGAGACTCTGTCTTTAATAAAAAAAAAAAAAAAAAAAAAGAATACAGCTTGTGCAAAGCCACTTCTTGGTTCATTTCCTAGTCTGACATGGTCCTAAGCAGGGAGATTCTGGTCTGACCAGTCATCTCTTCTTATCAGCTCTGACACAGTACATCACTGGGCAGCTTTCTCGGCTAAGTCCAAGCTCTTCACCAGTAAAAACTGACTAAACAAGGGGTAGACCACAAAAGAACTTCTCGGAGGATTAAGTCAATTAATACATACAAAGTGCTTAGCCTCTGGTATCTCTCTGAATTGTCTGCCTGGTCGCAGACACAGAAACAGAAGAGACAGCAAATGTGTCGATGGGCTTGGTGTTGGGGAGTCCGGCTTGGAAGGCCACTCAAGAGCGCCTAAGTCAGCAGAGGGGCGGATCCAGGCAATCCTTGTCAGGGCCCTTCCTGGGAGGCAGAAAGGCAAATGGAAGCTGACAGACAGTAATTAGAGCTAATCCGTGTTTGGGAGGAAAGAGCAGCATGTGGACAATTGAAGTGATTCTTTTTCCATGCCTCAGCAACACTGAGAACACATTACTGGAGGGAAGAGACTTTCAACTACCACCTGTCTCCCTCATCAGCCTCTCCCTCTGGGTGACAGAAAGCCAAAACCAGACAGGGACCAGGAAGCTACCAAACTGGTGGTTTTCAACTCTTCAAGCCACAAAACCTTTTCTTAAAAGAAAAGAATGAATGAAAACACGAAAGCTTGCAGCTACTTAGGCTTCTAAAGAAATGTGGTCCCAGAGGTGAACTGCTGTGGTCTCCACCTCCCACCCACATCCCCACCACAGCTCCTGAAGGTCGTCTGAGAGCCTCAGACAAGGACCCTCTCCTTAATTCTATGGTAGAAACTGAAGCAGGGGGATGTCCACATCCTACAGGGCAAGAGGGCTATCACCGGGTACAGCCAGCTTTCTAACAACCAGCAGACCCTCTGTCAACAGTCGGCTGCTTTCCTGATGTACGCACCAGCGAGATAAAGGACACACACTGCTTCTAGCCCAGGTATCACAGGCACCACACACAGGTGGGCGGCTGGTAATAATCCATGAAGTGGGGTACGGACAGCCGAGCCTCTGCTGATCCACATTTGAACAGGACATGGCCTTCATCACTGACTTCAGCTACCAAACAGGTTGGTTTTAGGTTTTGTTTTGTGTTTTGACATTAAAACAAATTAAGGAAAAAAGTCCTTAGAGAAGGAGAAAGGAAGGATCACAGGAAATGCCTAGCAGACTCCCATTCACAGGCAAGCTGCATAGGAATGCATGCAGTTCTGCTGGGGGGGACGTATGAGTCACAGTTATGAGACTGTGGGGAATGGCGACAGGGAGTGAAATAACCAACAGAATTAACTACAGTGACTAATGGATGGATTAATGTCTTCTGATGCCCAGCACAATTCGTGTTCTGGTCACAGTACTGAGCTCAGATCGTCTACTTTGAGATATCTATATTTGAAAACCAAAGGTCAGGTCAAGTGCTTCCTTCTTGGGACTCTGTGTTGCAAAGTTCAAGGTTCAAATCAACACATGTAAATTATTTTCTAAAGCACTGTAACTTCCCTCCACCTGAGTCACCAATGATTGACAGAACCCTCAAATTCAGCTTAATCCTGCCTTCATATTGAAAACCAAGAGAAGGGCAGGAATCTGGACACACTGAAGCCTGCGCCGGCACTCCACTTAGTATGGACATCCCAGCACTCAGGAGAGCATTTTTACCTTTTCAGTCCATAAAAGGAGGGGTTATGGGAGATAAGGCTGCCAGATTTGATCTGGATTTTTTCTCAGCCTTATCTCCCCCACATTCCTATGTGTCATCTGTCTCACCTTCTCCAGCTTGAACACAGCACCTGTGTGTGGGTGGATGAGCCCTTGCTGGCAGGACTGCAGGGCTGTGGACATGCTCTTGGAAAACACTGCGAAGTCCTGGTGTTGGTAGCGACCCCAGGACAGGCCCATGGCAGAGATGTTCTTCAGGAGCAGCAGGTTACTGGGCAAAGACGCGATGTTTCCTCCAGCGAAGCCCACCACCACAATCCTGCCCTCCCACGCCAGGCTGCAGGCAAGGAGCACAGAAAAGGTTACAGGAAGTGACGGACAGGGCTGGGAGGACGACTCAGTCTGCAAAGGGCTTTAGTGCAAGCTCGAGGACCTGCACTCCCATCCTCAGCACTCACATAAGAAGCCAGCACAGCGGTGTGCACCATCGTCCCAGCACTGATCCCAGGGCCCGAGGCAGCCAGACTGAGATGGTGACTTCTGGGTTCAGTGAGGTGGAGAGCAACAGAGGAGGAGACCCAAGATCAACCTCTGGCCTCCACAGAGGCAGTCACAGGCAAGTACACAGCGCCCAATATGTGCATGGATACACATACACATACATCAGAGAGAGAGAGAGAGAGAGAGAGAGAGAGAGAGAGAGAGAGAGAGAGAAATGGGCATTTATACCCATCAAGATGGCTACTATTATGAGGAACAGTATAAATTTTCCTAAAATATTCAAAAAATACGTTCATTTTTTAAAAATTCCTGGTACATATGAGAGAACTGAAAGCATACTGTAAGCTCTTTGTGCACACCTATGTCCATGAGAGCATCACTCCCAAATAGCCAAGAGGTAGAAACAAGCCAAGAGTCCTCACCAGATGAAACAAATGTGGAAGGAAATTAGGTATCAACCAATGTCACTCCATGGGTTGTATGTCAAGACAAATCAGCTTGAAGATCTAGAACTTAGGCAACAGAAATAAGGCAGATGATGGAATATGACGGAATAAGGAGTCACTTTCAACAAAGACACGTTAGGACTCCTTAAGGCACTGGACTTCTTTAGAGAATTCTGAATAATCTATAAAAACCTCCTGAGGTTTCTGCAGCCCATTGTGAAAAGTGCCAGAGAGCACACCACACGTGGGTCATAAACAACGGCTTTGCACGGGGCTTTAACAAAGGAGCTGTGCGTGGTTGTTCCTTTCAGGGTTTTTGGTTTTTGGTTTTCTTCTTCAGAAAGGAAATGGGAAGCTATTTACAGAACACAGTTATCCAGGAGGCAAGATGGAAAGCACAAGAGTAGCTCTACTTGGTCTCTGTTTCTCCTCTGCGCATAGGACCAGCACCCTGAGTGATCCAGCGTCCATACACCTGCCCCAGCTCAGGAATCCCTTCTGGGTTCTAGCCAGTGCTAACTGGATTCCTTCTGTGGGCAGGCAGCCCTTGCTGCACTGGTTTTTCTGCTTCAAACTGAGATAAATTACAAAGCACAGATGTGAAAAATGAAAGCAGGCCAGGTGTGGTGACTCATGCATTCATATAAACTCAGCACTCAGGAGGCAGCAGGATCAGGAGTTCAAGACCAGTTTTGGCTACAGAGTGAGCTTCAGGACGGCATAGCGCAAATACCATCTTAAGAAAGCCAGGAAGAACCCTGCCTCGAAAAAAACCAAAAAAAGAAAAAAGAAAAAAGAAAGCCAGGAAGAGAGGAAAAGGAGAGGGAAAAAGAGCAGACAGGAACAACGCTCTCAGAGCACACCAGAAGCCCTGGGTAAACTACAGAGACTGTAAGATAGACCAGTCCCACCAAGTCCCCAGTGACACATAGTTAATCAGACAAACCAAGGAAGCACACAGCTCCTGCAGGACTAGCGCCATCAAAAGAGCTTGTACCTTGGTGCATAATCAGCTGGGGAACGAGGAACTACCACCACAGCGATCCTAGCATCTGAACAATGATCTCCCCAGGACCCCACACACCCCCATATATTTAAAGCAGCCTAGTGGGGGGCCAGAGAGCTAGATTTAACACATGGATAATTTCTAAAATCTCCGGCATTGCCAACTGGAGAGTCTGGAGTCATTTTTTGAATATTTTCCAGTTGGGTATTTTGTTTTTACTATATTTAAGCATTTCCTGATTTTCTCTGCTTCTGTTCCTTGTCACCCACCCACTCAGCTATTCTTGTTGACGCTGATGCCTACAGGAGACGTGAGTGTAGCAAAGACAGAGAGAAACCAAGCTGGGAGTTAGAACTGCAGGAAGGTTCTGTAGAGGCCCGGGTCTAACCGTTCTGGACAGGGCAGTTCACGCACCTTCGGAGAGACTCCAGGAAGACGTCTCCTCCCACCATGTCAATGGCTACATTCACCCCACCGCTGCCCACCAGCTTCTTCACCGCATCCCTCAGGCTGCCCTGGCTGTAGTTCACGCTGGACTGTGCTCCCTTCTGCATTGCCAGCTTGCATTTCTCGTCGCTTCCAGCTGCAGCTATGACCTGGGTGGAGACAGAGGTTTCCAATGAACCAAATCATGTTGGAGGAGGAGCACATCCCACCAACCTAGACTCCAGCCAAAGTGTTCCTCCAGGAATGCTTCCTGCCCAAGCACTGGCCTTGATCCCAACACCTCCTCCATGTACCCTAAGTTCTGAAGTGCACAGTTGAAAAGCAGTGAAAGTTTTCTCCAGCTCAAAGTGAAAACCACTATGAAATGAGCACCCACCATGAGCCACACAGTAGGAATACAAGCTGGACATCACACTTGGAGTCAAGAAAGCAAGATGTGTGTGGCAGGGAAGGAGACAGGCTCCAAAAGTACAAACCAGAGATACCCAATCTAGGTCTTAAAGATCAGAAAAGGCTTCCCAGTGGGTAGACATAAGCTAGGGAGAAATTCCTGTAGTCATATAGACCAGGGTTCAGATCCTGGCTCTTCTACTCCCCAGTTGTGTCACACTGTGGCAACAAAAGTTAATTATACAAGGAAGACCACACAGTCGAGACTCAAATCCAAGTAGCTCACTTAACCCATGCTCCACACACTTAACCTCTGCGTGGCCACACAGTGGCCCTGGGTCTCAGCTACCTCCTTCGAAAGTGAAGTGGAACAAAGTTCCTGGGGGTTGGGGGTAGTGTTAAATACGCTGCAGCCATTGTCAGACATACGCAATCACTTCTACTTAAACATGAGAGGAACGTCACGGGGAAGGCATAATAACTGCCACTCTACTACTGCAGAGACATAGACTCAGAGAGATTAAGCTACTGAGCCAGGGTCACCCAAGGAGTAGGTGGCAGAACAGCTCTGAAGGCCAGTAGTATCACCTTACTCCAAAGTGCGTGCATGCCTGACTTTTCTCCTCTGTGCTCCCTGGGGAAAACCATGCCTCAGGCCCAAGGCCTATGACACAGATGTGTGGCAAACTCAAGATCTGGAAAGTTCCAAAGTTGCAAGCACTGAAGCGTCACCTAGAGTGCCTTGTCCGTGAGAACACCTACCACAAAGTCCAAGGTGATGTTCAGAACCTGCACTCGTGTAGCCTCGAGGCAATTGTGGTTTGACTGTTAGTTGGGGGCCTTTTCTTGTTGTTTTGAGGAGGGTCACTTGCCTAGTTTCTTTGGGACAGGATATTGCCATGCAGTGAGGGCTGGCCTCTAAGCGTCCTGTTCTCCTTTCCCAGCCTTCTGATGCTCAGAATAACAGGAGTATATATCATAGACCAACTTGGAGATAAAGAAGCTTCATTTTCTTTCTTTATTTTGGTTTTTTTGTTTGTTTTTCATGGTGCTGAGACCTGAACCCAGGGTCCTGCACTCGCCAATCGAGTGCTCTACCACTAAGTGTGCCTGCTGAGCCATGCTTCTGTTTTTACTGCAACCTGTCTCACAAGCACAGGTATGGAGCTATCTCTTCACAGCACTTAAAAGGCTTTCAAATTTAAGTACTGCAAAGTATAGATGTTTGGATTAGGGACAGTCAACCCGTACTGCCCCAGAGTCTGACCCATAAGAACGTAGTACAGAGACAGTCACAGTGGTATGTGGCTATAAATCCATTTGTCTACAAAGGCTGAAGTGGGGGAATCAGGAGTCTGAAAGCAGCCTAAGCAATGGAGTAAGACCCACCCTGATTACTATTACCCCATCCTACTGACCATTTTCAACTATCTGTAAACTCATTTCAGCATTACTATGTACGTGTGATGGCTAAATACTCTTTGAGTTAGATATACTTGCTTCTTTGTTAATTGGTTATTAAATAAAATCTTTGGAATGTTAAAAAAAAATTGTATTCAGATACTGAAGAACATCAGTGTCCATAAAAGATTTCAACTCACCCATAACTATTTGGAACTGAAAGCTACTTTCAAATGCTCACCCCTTAAATACACTTTTAAATGTACACCCCTTAAAATAGCATAGTTTACTGAGGGCTGTTCCCACATAAGGCCATGGGGAACAGACAACAGACTAGGACCAAGTACCTGATCCCATGCACAGACTGTCAAAAGGTCTCAGTAAGACCTACAGTGAATTACTTTCTCTCTTGGTGCTTCACTTTCTTGATCTGTGAAGTAGAGACAATAAACACTTAGAGGACTCATCTCCCAGGGACAGTGTGAGGGTAAGGTTAAGATAACTGCTTTGGAGGCACGCTGGAAGCAGTACGCAACACTGTGCATAGAAGGTGTGACCAAACGACCTTTGCCGAGTAGGAGACATGGAGACATTTTTAACTTTTATTTTTATTGACTTATATTTAAAAGACTTTTTGCTTCAAAAGAAATTTTAGCTCAGATGGATTTTAATATCTGAATTGAAGCAAATTTTTCTATTTAATCTCTTAGTACTAAATAAATAGTATAATTTTATCTTCTTAAGAAATACTAAATAGACGTGAAGACTAATTGTGATCTCTCTCCCTGAGAGCTAAAAGCCCTTCCTGATAACATGAAATGTGTTAATATTCCACAAGAAACCTCGTAGCCCCTGAAGTCATTCTCAAACCTCACATCTCCTTCCCCAAGGAGACTAAGGTGAGAGAGAAGAAGCCAATCCAACACCTACTTCTATTTCTAGGTGCTGTCTCCATTCCAGACACATACACCACAGGAACTTTGCACTCAATATGGCCAAAACAAAACAGCTCTCCTTGTCTGCCTGTGCTCTCAGCCTCAATAAATGGCAATTCCAAAAGTTAATTTTGTTTCTTCCCACTCAGTGTCTAACAATAGCAGGACTTGTTAGAGACGCGTACTGACACACCACACCTCTGATAGGCACATTGCACATAGAATCTCAATATTCCCAGCAGCTCTATGGAAGCAACATTTTACAAAGGCAACAGATGCTTTAAGCTGGAGGCAGAGCTGGGATGTAAACCTCCATCTTGAACCTTTACGGTCTTCCTCTGGATGCTCTTCCTCAGAGTTTTTTTCTCTGGCCCCTGCAGCCCCAGAGACGCCCCCCATAAAGACTTGGCTCATCTTTCATTAATTTATGTAGCCATTCATCACTTGATTCGGAAACTATCTCAAGTACATACTATGTTCCAGGTACCATAGTAGCTGCTGGGGCTAACCATGAGCCATGTCAACATTCCCTTTGCCTTCATGAGGATGACAATCCAGGAGGGGAGACACTGACCCACAGGGGCCCAAATAAGGTGCAATCACACAGTGAGGCACTAAGAAACAGAACCATAGGGTGTTATGAGATCACATGTAAAATGTAGGGAGAGGAGACTGACCTAGCCTGAGGACAGAGATACCTGAAAAGGTGACATGAGTTTTAATCTAAATCAGAGCGCAGCAAGTAGAGGAAAGAGCATGTGCAGAGGCCAAGGTGGGAGGCAGCCCTTGCCAGATTCCAGAAGCTGAAGAGCCAAGCCATACCCTGTAAGGTCTCTGTTTAGTAGGAAAGCAGACAGACAGCAAGGCAAGACTCTTATGCCCCCAATGCCCTTCCCATGATACTTGATGAGTAAATCCATATATTTTATGCCTAAACACTGGAGTTAGTTTTTAATGGAGATTCTACAGGCAAATACCTTGGCGCGGAACACATTTGTCGCCACGTCTATCACTGCGAGGCCTGTGGCTCCAGCAGCTGCTGTCACTAAAACAGTTTCTCTGTGCCAAGGGAAGATAAATGTTACTGCAGAAACTTTCAAAGCTCAGGGTTAAGATTCCAGGGACACAGACTAAAGCATTTCACAGCAGAAATGGTAGAGACCCTTTCATTCAAACCTTTATGTAAATCCATTCTCCAAGCTTGAAGGGGGGGACATGCACATGACTTCGGGATCAGGGCTAATCTAATCCGGTCCTGGAGCCTTCCTTATGAAGATGGCCTCTCAAGCCCTCTAGATAGCCTCTCTCTTAAGGCAGAAGCAACAGTTCATCTGAGTAAGCATAGCGATGCATGCTTCAGACATTTTGCCCTTCTTGGCATTTTTATACTCAACACTGCCTGATTTAAGAAGGTGGAAATCGTGGAATAGCCAGTGGGGAGCAACTCTAAAGGCCAGCTCTCAGAACAGATCAAGAGCCAGTTTCCCAAGTAAAGGGAAGGTTTCAGAACTTCTAAGTTTAAAACATCTACAGCCAGGAGATGGTAGCACACGCCTTTAAGCCCAGCACTTGTGAGGCAGAGACAGGCAGATCTCTGTGAGTTCAACGACAGCCTGGTCTACAGAGCGAGTTCCACAACAGCCAGGGCTATACAGAGAAATGCTGCCTCAAACAAACAAACAAACAATATACAGAGAAATGCTGCTTCAAACAAACAAACAAATCCAGGGTTACACAGAGAAATGCTGTCTCAAATCAATCAATCAATCCAGGGTTACACAGAGAACTGTCTTAAATAGATAGATAGATAGATAGATAGATAGATAGATAGATAGATAGATAGATAGATAGATAGATAGATAGGTGGGTGGGTGGGTGGGTGGGTGGGTGGGTGGGTGGGTGGGTGGATGGATGGATGGATGGATGGATGGATGGATGGATGGACGGACAGACAGACAGACAGACAGACAGACAGACAGACAGATAGATAAATAAATAAATAAATAAATAAATAAATAAATAAAATCCTATTTGGCACAACCAATCAAGCCTCACAGAAACACATACAGTGAGTCTCTGGTAAGCCCACAGGGAGCTAGTTTAAATAAACCAACTTCCACCTAGGAATGATGGTACATACCTACAATCTCAGCACTCAGAAGGCTAAGAATGAAGCTCTTGAGTTTGAAGTTAACCTGGGCTATATAAGTTGTCCCAGGCCAGCCTGAGCCACATAGAAAGACCCTGTCTCAAAAAGTAAAATAAAGTAAAAATAAACCAAGTCTGTAAACTTCAAGTACTCCTATGAATGATCTCCTCTTTTCCAAATTCATATTCCAAGTTCTATCATTTGAAGGCAAAAGGATACCCAGTCTCCAGTATTGTGATGGTTTGGATATGCTCGGCCCGGGGAGTGGCACTATTCAGAGGTGTGGCCTTGTTGGAGTAGGTGTGTCACTGTGGGTGTGGGCTTAAAACCCTCACCCTAGCTTCCTGGAAGTCAGACTTCTATGAACAGCCTTCAGATGAAGATGTAGAACTCTCAGCTCTGCCTGAACCATGCCTGCCTGGACACTGCCATGCTCCTGCCTTGATGGTAATGGACTGAACCTCTGAACCAGTAAGCCAGCACCAATTATATATTGTCCTTATAATGTTGCCTTGGTCATGGTGTCTGTTCACAGCAGTAAAACCCTAACTAACACAAGTATCTAAAGCTACCTCTCTTTTGCCTTTCCTCAACTTAAAGGAACTTGAGCTGAAGAGAATCACAGGGAAAGGCAAGAGGAAAAAAAACTGAGAGAGAGGAAGGGGGCGGGGTACGCTCTTGTTTGGGGTTTGCTGTTGGCTTCTGTAGCTCAGACTGACATCTAACTCATTATGTAGCTGAGAATGGCCTTGGGTTCCTGATCCTCCTGCCTTTCTTTCCAAATGCTAGGAACACCAAGTGCACCCACCAGGCTGGGCTTCTGGCAAGGCCCTTTGAGACATTTCTAATATCAGGAAAAAAATGCCACCTAACCCTCTGCTCCTACACAGTCCTTACCCGGGCTGGACTCGGGCCCGATGATCTACAGCCAAAATAGCTGTGCCATAAGATACTGGCAGGACTGCAGCATCTTGCAAAGAGACGTTTTCTGGAATCCGCCACAGGGTCTGTACAAAGAAATACCAGTAATTGACGGTAAACATGTGTAGCTGG
Source organism: Uromys caudimaculatus (assembly GCA_028551405.1). Lineage (NCBI taxonomy): Eukaryota > Metazoa > Chordata > Mammalia > Rodentia > Muridae > Uromys > Uromys caudimaculatus. The sequence goes on from CM052711.1 coordinate 34,122,063, forward strand.
TTACTCAGGCTGCCCAGCAAACCTTACGGTTTGATTGGATGAGTAATTTGCAATGGGAAGCATATGTCTATCATTACCTGTTAAGGAGTACAAGTCAGGACCAAGCAAGCCAAGGTAGGGTTTAGGACCTGGGTGTGTCAGACTGCCATAAGGCTGGCATCTGCTCAAAAAGGAGCCAATTGATGGAGAACAGACTCTAGATAACTATGCTGTCACAGGTGAATTGTGTATTAAGTAAAATTTATCCCAGTAAAGTTGGGTGGGATCCATATAACATGCCCCACTAGGGGGCACCATTCACATCCTGCTCACCCCAGCACAGACCATTTCCACAAGCCTTATAGGAAAATAAGTCCATGATATCCAATTCAATGTGCTAAACCAGTTTTTCAACAGTAACTCACTCAATATGGACCAAATAAATGACCAACGAAGGAAAAAAAAACCACTCTACACAAACAAAACTCTGTGCAAGAAGTTTAGCATTTGAAGGGGGAAAAAAAAAACCCTGCTTGGTCAAGAAACACGATGAAATGAAAGAAAGGAAAAAGAGGAGAGGACAGTGTGAGGAAGAGAGACAAGGCCACTGGAAGAACAGCAGAGAAAAAGAAATGCCCGTGCGTCCATCAGCGCCGAGAGTCAGAGATACCTTCTGGCCAGTGACGCACTGCTCAGCCATGGTCTGGGTGTTACTGACTCCAATAACGCGGTCCCCCTGGAGGGAAGAGAACATAGGCTCCAATGCATGGCTTTGCATTCCAAAACACACATCTCTGACCCATAAGACACAGCTTGACCTTAAGATCTACTCAGAGCTCACTTCCAGTTTAAAGCCAAAATGGCAATTCTCTCAATAGCCAACAGATTACCAAGCCAATATAAGCACATTTTCCACAAGCGAGCCAAGGAAGGAAAAGTTAGTAGGAATAAGAATTCCTATGACTACTTACTTTCACTTGAGACTCAAACTTAAAAGTCTCTTATCATTTCAGTAACTGAAGACCAAGTGTGGTCTTATATTCATAATAAGGAGTTTTATAAGGCCAGAAACTTCCACCAAGTCCCCCCACCTCCTCATTCAGAATTCATTCTTTCTCGTCTGACTTGGTCACATGGCAAAGGCCAGGAGAAGCTAGACTTTCTGGGTGTAAATGAGATTAGCACACCTCTCACAGCTACACACTCATGGGGTTTTAACCAATTTACCTTTTTCACAGTGCTGACATCTGCTCCTGTCTCTAAGACAACCCCAGAAAACTCCATTCCTAAAACATTTAAAGATTAGGTTACCAGCCGGGCTGTGGTGGCACATACCTTCAATTTCAGCACACACATTCAATTTCAGCACTCAGGAGTTCAAGGCCAGCCTGGTCTACAGAACTAGTCTACAGAGAAAACTATCTCAAACAAACAAACGAACAAACAAACAAACAACAAACTGGGTAGCAGTTGAGAGCACTGGTTGCTCTTCCAGAGGTCCTGGGTTCAATTCCCAGCAACCATCTGTAATGGAATCCAATAGCCTCTTCTGGTGAGTCTGAAGACAGCTACAGTATACTCATAGACATAAAATGAATAAATAAATCTTTTAAAAAACCGAGAAAAAATGTAAGTTATCTTTGGAGCCTGGCATCCTGCACACGGGAATCATGACCAGCAAGCAACCTCCTCCACTTTTGGGAGCTGTTACGTTTTCAGCACCCATCATTTTAACTAAGTGTAAAAGGTGGTACTTAAAAACCCAGCACAATAAGCATAAGACTTCATGATCACAACACATAATTATGTTGCGGTTGTCCCACTCTTGACTACGTCATTTCAAGAATATGCAAAAGCACAGGGACTCGCTGGTATACAGGTACTTTTGATCCTGACCACTGGGCCCCTGGGCTCCTATACACCCCAACCACCACGATCACCAGATACTTATCTGCTGCCATGTGTCCTTTGCTGAACTGTGAGGTCCTCAAGGACATGACCTGTGTTTATGCAGACAATGCTTGGCTCGACAGGGTGAATTAGTGTCATCTGCCCTTTCTTCCTTCATCCACCTCTGCAATTATGAACCTAATAGCTATACATTTCCTACTTGCTCTGCCAGGGGAATAACTTAATTGTGACATTGTCCGCTGATCTATTCTCTCAGCAAACACAAACTGAAGGAACTGGTCTTAGTATTAACACACAACCAAAACCGCAAACATAGCAGCTATGTCGCAATCATGAAATCACTATAGTCTTTATATTTGTCCCTATAAAATATTCATGTACTATAAACATACTAAGCTCTACTTAAATCTCCTTAAATAAACTTCAAGGACAAAAATCAGTCATTTATCCAGGCACTAAAGATCTAAAAGTAGCCGGGGGCTGTGGGGTGGCTCATGCCTTTAATCCCAGCACTTGAGAGGCAGAGGTGGGTTGATCTCTGTGAGTTCAAGGCCAGCCTGGTCTATAGAGTGAGTTCCAGGACAGTCAGGATTACACAGAGAAATCCTGTCTTGAAAAACCAAAAAACGGTCTAAAAGTAACCAGACAGAACATACTAAAATCCAGACAGTGGGCTACTAAGACATGACTAAACTTCTTCCTTTTGGACCTTCTGCATTAAGCTTTTTAAGGTCTGCAATGATGAGGCTACGAATCATAGCTGAAAGCGTGTTCAAGATCCTTCAGAGGAAATCAGAAACTAAGGCAACACTAAGAAGGCAAGGGACTGACTAGGGTTAACAGAAAAGAATTCTGGAGAACACAACACTGTGTAAACAGTTGCCCATTTATTCATTTTAAAGTAGTTAGTGAATGTCCTAGTTAGCACTGGCTGTCAACTTGACACAGCCCAGAAGTATCTGAGGGAGTCTCAATTATGGGGTGGCCTCAGTCAGATTGGCCTGTGGGCATGTCTGTGGGGCATTTTCTTGATTGCTAATTGATGTAGAAGAGTTCGGCCCACTGGGAGTGGTACCATCTCTGGGCAGATGGGCCTGGGCACCATAAGGAGGGTAGCTGAACATATGCCTAAGAGCAAGCCGCATTCCTCCACGGCTTCTGCTTGGGTTCCTCATGAAGTGTAAGCCCTTTCCTTCCTGATTTTGGTCAGAGTGGTTTATCCCAGCAACAGAAAATCTAACTAGACCCCTGAGTGTCATCTATGGATTGGTACAATGCTAAGCTGGGGACACAATAGGCCTGCAGGGGGAGGGTCATGAGGGAGTTACTCTAACAATGATGGTGACATAAATAACAAAAACTCCACTGGTCAAGCTCGGCAGAGAGTGGGGAGCAGTGTCTGAGAAGATGCGTGTGGCTATGAAAACTCAGAATTCTTCTTTTCCTGAAGTAGTCACTTGGCCCCCCATACTCACCAGGTGTAAAGGGAAGAGGAGGCTTTTCCTGATACTGACCACGACAGACCAAAATGTCAGCAAAGTTAATGCCACAGAAATGAACATCGACTCTGACCTGCATAAGAAACACAGCACAACAAAACAGCGTAGCATAAACCCTAGAGACAATGTTCACTCAGTAATAATTCATTTTAAAAGGGCTGCCGAACGAATGACAACCATATGCCAGGTAACGAACTATGAGCCAGATTATCAGAAGGCGAAATGAACCAAGTTTCTGCCTTCATGGACCTGTATGTATAGCAGAAAAGGCACCAACTAAATAATAATGTATCGAATAAAGCCATATCTCACTATGTCACCCAGGCTGCCCTCAAACTCACTATGTAGCCCAGGCTGGCCTCAAACTTGAAATCTTCCCTCATGGCCTCTCAGAATTATAAACCTGAACCACCACGCTTGGCTCAATATGTGTTGAATTATAACCCAACATGAAGTCTTAAAGATAGGAGAAAGCACATAATGAGAGTATGTGACCTCTTGAGGAAGGCCAAGAAAAACTAGGAAAGTAACCCTTGTACTAGTAAAAGTCAAGAGTTAGTGATTCAAACTAGGAGGTGAAAGCTTGGCTCGGACAAAAGCAATGGTCTGTGCAAAGGCCCTGTGTGAGGGACAAAAGAAAAACCAGCAAGCCTAGAACAGCAGAGAGGCAGAGACAAGGAGTGAGAGCTCTACACTACTGAGGTGTGTAGGTCTGAACTGAGGATCTTGTTCTCCATACAGAACAACTGAATGCCACTAAGGCGGCAGTCAGGGCGTTGTCTAAGCAAAGGCGGCCATGTTGGAACTTGAGTATCGGGCACCTGGGAGGCCAGCCTAGATCCCTGCCTTCTATGCTCTTGGCACAGCCATCTCTGAGGCAGAACTGCAACCACACAACCAGTGGTTTCTCCAGAGCAGTGGTTCTCAACCTTCCTTGAACACAGCTCCTCAGGCTGTGGTGACCTCCAACCATAAAATTATTTTCATTGCTACTTTATAACCACAATTTGCTACTGTTATGAGTCATAAGGTAAACGCTTGATATGCAGGATATCTGCTATGGGACCCCTGTGAAAGGGTCATTCAACCCCCACAGGCCACAGGTTGAAAACCAGTACTCTAGACTTTTGAGGAGCCAGTGACTTTCAAAAGGTGGTTGGTCCTGGACCATCATTGGTGTCATCAGGGATTTGGTTAGAAATTCAAACTTCACCTTGTCTGAAGGCATATGCCTTTAATGACAACACTGAGAAGACAGAGATGGGCAGATTTCTGTGAGTTCCAGGCCAGCTAGGGATACATAACAAGACTCTTGTCTAACTTTCAGGCCACACCCCATACTGAATCATACATGAGAAGGTGAGGCTCAGCAATCTGTCTGAACAGGCCCAGATGGCTCTGGTGTTCATTAGCGAACACACCCCAACACGGGTTGGAATCCCAAACGATGCCAGTTAGAATACCAAATCAATGCTCTCTACTTGTTTAAGTTTAGTATAGAGGTGGCAGGTTGGTTAGAAGCCATTTTTTATCTATCAAAATCATGCATTTCTCAATTCTTTAAGTATGTGCCACATGCCAGGGCCCATTCCAAACTCCAGGGATTTAAAAATAACATAAATACAGCTCTCACAAGCTAACTCCTTACAATACAAAAAGCAAAACTGAGGGGCCTATCCCTCAGCATCCAAGTAGAGTAGTTATTGACTGGGGGATAGCAAGTCCACGGTCCTCAAGCCACTCCTTCTTGGTTTAAGAACCAACTTAGTCAAGAGCGGTGAGACACTTCTGCACTCTGGAGGCTGATGCAGGAAGGTCGTAAGTTCAAGGCCAGCCTGGATGACATGGTATCTTCAAAACAGTACTGATTTCCCAGAAATGAATGACTCAAGAGGAGGGAGGCAGAGTGGCTGCGATCATGTGCTCTTCCAACAATCTGTCTTAACCACAGGCCCCATGATGTAGCTGCATCTCTGTCTCTCATGAGCTATCCCTAACAGGAAGATACTCTTGCTTACTCCACCCTGTTTCAAGTTCTCATTCTGTACCACATATGTGTCACACACTGTCACCAGAGTAGTCAACAGGCAAAGCCAAGGTGACTTTCACGGTTCCTGGCAGGAGCCATAACAGGAAAGGATCTCATCCCAAATTACTGCAGGACATCAGAGGGGTCCAGGCATGTATTTTCATGAGATATATTGGGACAGGGGACAATGGTTTGGGGGAGAGGGACCCGCAGATAATTTGAAACGGACGATGAAGAGGGGCTAAGAAAGGATAAGGGTCCTTTTCTCTGTATTGTTATGTAAAGTCGTGTGTAAATCAGACACTGTTTCTAAGGCAACGGCTCTGGAGCTTTCCAAAGAGGCCTATCCATGAGTTTTGAGGGAGGACTTCCTTGACATTTCTGGCCTTTCCCTGAACCTTGAAAGGGCTTGACCTTCCAGTCTAAAGTGGGTGCGCTCCAGCCTCTGAGTCGCCCCTAGGCTTGGAAACTAGGATCTTAACTGAAACAGGAAGCCCACGAGTGCTTGGCGGAGAAAGGCAGAGGTTCTGAAGGCATCCAGGGATCAAGCTTGTCACCCTACCTCCTGTGGCCCGACAGGGCGGGGAGCCACCTCTTGAATGGTCAGGGGCTGCTTCAACTCAGTGCAGAGTGCAGCTCGGTAGTGCCGGCCTTGGCCCTGCCAGGCTTGCCTGCAACAAAGAAAAGGGAGCTGGTTTTCTTGGGCGTACCCTTGCCTGTGCGAGGGAACTAAGGGAAGAGTCGGGCTTGCACCTGCAGAGCCACGCCGGAGGGAGGCACCGAGCACACAGTCGCACCGCCATGGCCTGCTGAAGTCGGGAGGGGCGTGGCCAGCGTGCGGCAGGAAGAGCCTTGGGGAGAGCGGAAAGGCGTCCGAGGACGCGCCCACTGCGACCGGGTGACCTGACAGGAGGGCGGAGCTCAGTCTATCGGTGCAGGGGACTGTCAGCCCCACCCCGCTTCTAGGGCTAGGCCACGGGTGTGCAATCCTTGAGCCCTTCCTCGGTTCTGGAAAGCAAATAGGAAGCATGAGGAAAATAATTCGATGACCCCAGATTAAGACAGCTTTGTTTGTTTGTTTTGTTTTTCCAGACAGGGTTTCTCTGTGTAGCCCTGGCTGTCCTGGAACTCACTCTGTAGACCAGGGTGGACTCGAACTCAGAAATCAGCCTGCCTCTACCTCCCAAGTGCTGGGATTAAAGGCGTGCGCCACCACTGCCTGGCAAGTTTTGAGACAGGGGCTCACTATGTAGCTCTCACTGACTTGGAGCTCACTGTGTTAACCTGGCTGGCCTAGAACATGTGATCTTCCTGCCTCTATTTCCTCAGCGCTGGTACTACAGGATGTGCCTGGAAGACTGTGTTTGGCAACATTTCAGTAGTAGTTCTGGGGTTCTCTGTAAGAAAGAAGTCCTAAACGCATAGGTGAATCCTTTGATGTCTACATTTGAACACCTTGCTAGAGTTCTTGCTACTAATTTTCTCACACAGGATTAATTATGATAAAAACTAAACTGTGACTAATGGTCTGGCATTAACTGATCCTAAGCAAATCCGAAGAGAATGTCCAATTAAAGACAAGCCAGCTGGGCAAACACCTATAATCCCAGGACCCAGGAGACAGAGGCAAGAAAATTGAACATTGGATTCAGCCAGAGCTACACAGTGAGACCTCAGATAAAAATAAAAATAAAGTGACATGATGACACATGCCTTTAATCCCATCACTCAGAAGGCAAAGATAGGTAAATCTCTGTAAACTTGAGGCCAACCTGGTCTATATAGCCAGTTCCTGGCTAGCCAGGACTACCTAGAGAAACTCTGTCTTAAAATATTAGTTAATGGAAAAAAAAAAAAAAAAGGCCAAAACTTAATGATTCTCATGTTCCAAAGGGTTAACACTTAGTAAATGTGATTCAGTGACTACATAATTCCTAGGGGCACCTAGAAGAACCAAAAATAATACTATTGTCTATATGAAATATTATATAAAAGATTACTGAGTGGGTAAGGGTGCTTGCTACCAAGCTTGATAAGTTAAATTCAACCCCCAGAAGTCACATGGTAGAAAGAGAGAACCTACTCAAAAAAATTGTCCTTTAAGCTCCAAATGCTGACCTTATGACACATGTACCATGTACACACACACACACACACACACGTTAGCATCTATAGATATAGATATATTTGACCTATTTAAAACAGCAAGTGAATATAACACCAGCAATGTATGTGCTATGCTGGGAAGAATGGAAGACTATATCACTGGATAAATAGTATTTAACGACAGCATAATGTCTATAGAAGACATCTGGCCACAGGTCACAGGTTGAAATCTAGTTCTACCACCTCTTTGACCATCTCCCTAATGGTTCTTGCCCTCAACTCTTCCATAAAGAGAAGGCATTGAGCAGGAATGCACAGCAATTGAATGAGGGAAAACTGTAGAGCAAAACTGAAGGCTGCATTTCTGAGTTCGTGACCTAAAGGCTTTGACGGAACCCAAGAACAAATAAACCTCTCAGGTGTGCAGTAGGCACTGCCACCATAATAGCCCTGGGAAGTTTTAGCTCCATGTACACACAACCGAAGGGAAGCAATGTCTGCAAAGGGAGATGATTTTTAAAAACCCACGTCTCCAATGAGACAGGCATGAAAGCACTTTGTAAACTGCATATGCACCAAGCATGTAAGATGAACTGGAGAGGTAGCTGAGCGCTACGGTACTCGCCTAGCAAGCTAGGGGCCCTGATTCGATCCTCAGCCATGGGAAAAAAGGAATGACAGGAATAGTGGAGAAACCATGTCACCATCAAATGTTCATTCTAGGCCTGTAGTGTAACTCCAGAGTAGAGCACAACCTCACCTCACCTGTGAGGCCCTGAGTCTGATCCATAGCATAAGGGATTGGGGGGGGGGGGGCTCCTGGTTGCCAGAAAAGTCAACAATAAATTTCTAACTTATGAAGTATGCAATGAAGATTATTTGTTCTGAGTATTAATTGTTATTGCTATGTAGACCAGGCTGGCCTCAGATTCACAAGAGATCCAACTGGTACCTCTAGAGTGCTGGGATTAAAGGTATACACCACCACATCCAAGCCTAGCAACCATTTCTTAATCTTGTTTAATTTACAGAATCTATATAATGCATGACACTTTTAAGTATTTAATAGATATGTATCTAATAAATTATTGAATGAGAACTCAGTTTATCTAGTATTAATTTTCCAGATAATTGGAAATAACTCTAGGTATTAAGTCTTTTATTTGTAATTAAGTGCTTTTATGGAAAGATTTTCATGTGCACGTATATGGGGGAGGAATGTATGTATGGATTAAGTTCCTGTATGTGCAAGGGTGAACATGTCTACACTCACACTGAGGCCAGAGGAGGGACTAGACCCTGGTCCTCCCACTTGTACAGGGAGCACTCTCACTCACCGAGATGCCTCTCCACCCCAGAAAAGTGTTCCATTACCGTTCTGACAAATTCTGCCATTCTCAGAGAATATGAATATCAAGGAGTGTAAGGAAATCTTTCAATACTGCATTCAACATTTATGAAAAATCTAAAAAAAAAATTAGTAGAAATCTATTTAAGAAGAGTCTTGAGGGCTGGAGAGATGGCTCAGCAATTAAGAGCACTGACTGCTCTTCCGGAGGTCCTGAGTTCAAATCCCAGCAATTACATGATGGCTCACAACCATCCGTAATAGGATCTGATGCCCTCTTCTGGGGTGTCTGAAGACAGCTATAGTGTACTCACATACATGAAATAAATAAATCTTAAAAAACAATCTTGAAAGGTGTTGAAAGTATTTTGAGCAATTGAGGTGATTTGAGCACTTATGTGTAAAATATGTTTGACGTTTACAGAGAGCACTCAAAAGAGTGACAGGGTGGTTAATAGTAGTTACCATAGTAGCAAGAGGGACGTCTAGCCTGTCCATTGAGGCACTGCCACCACACCTTACTGTCCACGTTCAGCTATTGTTTCTGGTTGTCCAGGTTATTTGGTTTTAGTTGGGAGTGAGGTGGCAAGAAGAACCAAGAAGAATAAAAGTAGAGTCCACTAGGAGATTGATGTCAAGCAGCTAAATCTGAACAATAAGTCCTCCCTAAAGGAGGCAGGAGATCGATACTGCCCTCTAAACCAGCTTGAACCAGCTTGAGGCTCATTAGGGAAGTAAAAGAGTAACAGATGAGTCTTCCTTCTGGTGCAAATCACGTGGAGAGATAATATTTAACATCCAGAAGCTGCTGGAGGGCTGGGGGTGAAGAAGCAAGCCGAAGCGTGATACACAACCCTCTCTGTTTTCACAGAACAGTAGAAAACAGTATCCACTCAACTTAGGACAAGGCTGGGAGTGTACAAGAATCCTCCACAGTAAAACTGCAGCGTCCAATAACAGGGCTTGAAGAGAAAGGCTGTTGCTGCTGCCTCCAAGTTTACCTCACGACTAGCACATAGCAAGCACTCAGTTAATGCCAAGAGGGTGGGAAGCAAGGAGCTCTACCAGCTATAGAGGGGAGTTGCTGGGCCCAAACAGCTGAAGCCACAAATCCCAAACGTTCTTTGTTTGTTTAGTATCTATCTATCTATCTGTTTTGTGTATGTGTGTGTATGTGTGTGTGTGCGTGCGTGAGTTTATGTGTATCACATGCAGGAATCCATGGAGGCCAGAAGAGGAAGTCAGATGCCCTAGAACTGGAGTGTGAGGCGGTTGTGAACCCTGTGAGGACTACGGATGGACAGAGAGCAGTAAGCGCTCTTAACTGCTGAACCATCATGATTCCGGTCCCAGTTTTAAGGGCTCTTGTACATGCTTTCTTCCCTGAGTTCATGGCTACTGGGTATAATTTGGTCTTCATGTAGATCGTCAGCATTGCTACCGTACTTATCAGCTGTCATCTTGTGATGTCCTCCAAAGTCCCCAAGATGTGTAGGAAGGGTTTGCCTTCTCAGTACTCGCCCCTGAACATTACTACTGATCACTACTTCGGAGTTAGCTTTTATCAGCTCCAGAGATGCGCTTCAGCCATCGATCGTGTAATAGCCAGGAACTGCTTCTCCATCCCAGGAATAATCTAAGCTTTGCTCTGCAAGTTATTTTTCCAATACCCATAGAGACAGGATGTCAGATCTGAGATGGAATTCTGGGTAATCTTATCACTAATCCCAGTACTCAGGAGGCACAGACAGGAGAACCTCTGTGGGTTCAAGGCTAACTTGGACAGCCAGGGATATACAGCCAGACGGTGTCTCAAAATATAATGACAACAAAAAGATAGTCTCATCAAACTGCCCCCTTTGTAAGAAACAGAGTAGGTGGGGTGTAGCCCAAGGTCACATTGCTGGGTTGGGATGGAATAGCATTAAGATCAGATTTTCCTGTCATCTCTTTCTGTCATGCTAGGTGGATCTCGTTTCTCCGTGTACACATCATCATCTGCATTTCCATTCCCACCATCACCACCACCACCATCATCCTTACTTCACTTTCTCATAGCGCTTCATAAATATCAAAGCACTGCCACCCAAACAGCTTCTTCGTTAATAGTGAGAGTAACGGCAATTAGCATTAAAATGAGCAATTGTTGGTTTCTCAAAAAGCAGAGCAGTTTCCAAGTGCTTTTGCATGGTTTCATTAGCCCTCACAATGGTCCTATATATCAGGATACCAGCATACTGGTTTTTTTCCCACTTTTTTTTTTTTTTTTTTTTTTAGGTTTTTCGAGACAGGGTTTCTCTGTGTGGCCCTGGCTGTCCTGGAACTCACTCTGTAGACCAGGCTGGTCTTGAACTCAGAAATCCACCTGCCTCTGCCTCCTGAGTGCTGGGATTAAAGGCATGGGCCACCACCACCCGGCTTTTCCCCACTTTTTTATGGATCTGGAATATAGGCTAAAGAGGGTTAAGGAGCTTGCCCAAGGCCACACATCTAGGAATAGGAGCAGTTTAGCATCGTCCTAATTGCCTGCTGCCAGAGACCCTCTGACAGTCTCCAGCCACCCACTGTGCTTCCCCCAACCGCCCTCTGCAGTAGACAAAGAAGGTATTATACAATGCATTGTAAACCCATGCTTTGCTTGGAGTTTTAAGCTTGGTTTTATAGGAATTTTACAGTCTCTCAGGCCCAGAAAAGAGAATAATTCTCCCAAAGAAAAGAATATAAGCGAAAGCAGCCTCCAGGGATGCCTGCAGTTAAAGGAGAAGGAAGAACAGGAAAAATGCTAGTATAATTAGGAGCTACTCCCCTGTTCCAATAGCCACGAGCTTGAAAATGTGCTGGTTTTGTACAAAAGTATACTGTGTAAGGCGTAAAACTGTGATTGTGTAAAGCAGTGTTCACACACATATACATAATGTGATTCATGAAACAGTGTTCTGACTGGTTGCCTGGTTACAAGTTGTTATTTAACCGGGTACCAGCAGGCACTTGGGCTAAATTCTTGGCGTCTAGATGGAACCACTTAGAAGCAGGGATGACCCAGGATATGGCCACGGTCATTTCCCCAAAACTAACCACCAGTATTTGATGAAAACAACTATTTTCCACCTTAAGCCATCATTACGGAACTGGTGAACAAATTCCCAAACATCCGGGAAATATTATGAAAACTTTTCAGTTCCCGTTTACCCCGGGGTAGAGAAATTCTCCCCTTCCAAACGCCCAGCCCCCCAAAAAGAAAAACTTTTATACAAACCTCCATTAGTTCTCTAGTCTCTGTGTTCGGGTTGGCATCCATCGCTTTATCTCCACTGCCAAGCTGTGAGCAACACAGATAATTCTAAGAATAGCGCAGTGAAGGGGAAGGAATCGGGCTTGGGAATTCCTCACACCTGCATTTGGTTCCTGGTTTAGCTACTTCCTCATTGTAATCTTGGGGAAATTGTTTAAATTCTCGAAACGTCCACTTCCTACCTCCTCATAGGGAAAGCAGGCTTCAGTGTGGTTCCTTAGAGGTTGTGAGGATTAACTCAGGCAGGGAAGCAAATATACAGGGATGTTCAACAAGTAGTTGTCACTAAGAAGACACAATTCCTGCCCTTAAGAATCTCACCATCTAGCAGGGCAGTGGTGGTGTGAATTCCAGGCCAGCCTGGTCTACAGATTGAGTTGCAGGACAGCCAGCGCTACACAGAGAAAAAAAAAGTCTCACCATCTAAGAAAGTGACGAAGGGGTGGTACACTGGGGGTTGTGGGACCACAAAAGAAGGTTAGCCCACCCTGCTAGAGACTATTATTGTTAGCATTCTGTCTAAACTCCACCCCACAGTTACCTGGCAACAGCCAGGTATGCTCCGCCCCACAGTTGCCTGGCAACAGCCAGGTGGGCCTGGCCCACTATAAAAGGGGCTGCGGGGCAACTTTCTTTCTTTCTCTTGCCTCTCTCTTACATCTCTTATCTCTTACCTCTCCCCATTCCCTTCCCCCATCTCTCCACGTGGTCATGGCCGGCCTCCACTCCTCTATTTCTCTACTCTCTGCCTTTCTCTGCCTCTACTACCCTCTTAGCTCCCCTCCCATGCCCTGAATAAACTCTATTCTTATACTATACCTTCGCGTGGGTCTGGTCCCTCAGGGGGAAGGGATGCCTGGGCTTGGGCCTGCTGAGGCACACCCTTCCCCCACCCCTCCCTACCCCCCTACACCCATAGAACATATATATCTTTATCATTTTTATAAACACATCAATTATTTTAGAAAAGCCTTATAGATTTTTAAAAACAAAAAACAAACAAAAATCGTATTAGCCAGCCAGAAGGCACAACCAGCATTGTCCCAGGTAAAGGATGGCACACAGGAGAATATGGAAAGTTACAGATGGTCTAGATCTAGTTTGAGCCAACGAACAGTGAAAGACCGGGCTGAGACAGAAAGAGTGGAAGCTTTAGAGTCAAGCAGTTAAGAGTTCCAGCTCAGCGGGGCAGTGGTGGCGCACGCCTTTAATCCCAGCACTTGGGAGGCAGAGGCAAGCGGATTTCTGAGTTCGAGGGCAGCCAGCCTGGTCTACAGAGTGAGTTCCAGGACAGCCAGGGCTATACAGAGAAACCCTATCTCAAAAAAAAAAAACAAAAACAAAAAAGAGTTCCAGCTCTGTCACTTTCCGGTCATACATTCTCAATCAAACGACTTCTTCAAATGACTTCTTCCTGGATCTCAGTCTCCCCATTTATAAAATGACTGGAATCACGGATACCATATATGCCAAATGCCTGACACATAATGTTCTTCCTAAAATCATGTTAATTGGGGGCTGGCTCAGCGGTTAATAGCACTGACTGCTCTTCCAGAGGTCCTGAGTTGAATTCCCAGCAACCACATGGTGGCTCACAACCATCTGTAATGGGATCTGATGCCCTCTTCTGGTGTGTCTGAAGACAGCTACAGTGTAGTGTACTCCTATAAATAAATCTTTTTTTAAAATGTTGATTGCTCAGCCGGGCAGTGGTGGCGCACGCCTTTAATCCCAGCACTTGGGAGGCAGAGACAGGCGGATTTCTGAGTTCTGAGTTCGAGGCCAGCCTGGTCTACAGAGTGAGTTCCAGGACAGCCAGGGCTATACAGAGAAACCCTGTCTCGAAAAAAAAAAAAAAAAAAATGTTGATTGCTCTTTATCACTGTTCATCTTCAAAAATCTTCATGGCTATAGTATACCTGCCTTTTCTTTCAAATCAATGAAAACATAAATGGATGAATTGATCCGCCTAACACATATTTATTAAACACCACCAAGTACCAGACAGACGCTAGATCCTGGGAATGCAACAGAGAGCAAAACAGACAAAACTCTGCCCTGGTGGTACTTCCAGTTCCTAAACAGAGAGGAGTGGGTGGCTCACAGCTCTTCGAGAGGACGGCCCACTCGTGGCCCCCGAGGCTCTCCAATTCCCTGATTTAAAAAAAAAAAAAAAAAAAAAAAAAAGTTAATAAACCGGGAAAGCAAAGTTCCCAGGAGGTTAATCCCACTTCCTAACAACAACGGGGAGCCCCCTGCCCTCCCCCTTAATCGCTTCTTGCTTATCAAGCCCCAGCATCCTGTTGTGACCCAGGGGAGCTGGTGAGTTGTGTTGTTTGGCAGGAAGAAGTCAAGGAGGGCTAAAGCGGTTCGCGGGCTCCAGTGCCTGAAGTGGTGACTGGAGGAAATGGAAAATAGCTCACACAAAAAGGCCATCTATACTTCGATTTGCCTATCTCGGCTGCCGAGTGATAAGCTAGCTCACATGCCTTGTGACGGTGCAGGGGCTGTTATTTCAACAGCAGGATAATCATACTTCACAGGTATGATTTTCTTTAACAAAGACCTCACCACAGGAATCTCACTTAATCCTCAGATTCTGTGGGGGTAGGAATTAACCCCATTAATCCCACCTTGACCTTGTAAGTTAACTCCTCCCTCTCCACGGCCTCCTTCCATGTGGCTTATGACTATGTATGTAATTAACTCATACGTGGGGTGGGGGTGGGGGATTCTTACCTCATTCCTTACCCCTCCCTACGAATCACAGCCAGCTCCTCACAGCCGAGTCAACTAAACTTTTTGAATAAGTTTATTAGCTTCCCTACCATTCACTCATCCCATCGTGCACCAACTCCAAATGCCACTGAGACTGTTCACGCTGTCCCCAGTGACCTGTTTGCCTGGTCTCACAGACACTTGTCAGTCTCTACCATGGCTGGCTTGTTGCAGCTTCTGAAGCCAGTCCTCTGCTTGTTCTCCTGTTCCTGTCGTGTTTCCTGAGTCTCCTCAGCCACTCTAATGCTTTCAAGCACATCTGCACACCTGTCTGTCTCTCCCTTTCCTTAAGGGAATTCTTTTTTCTCAAAATCTTATTGCAGCTTCTGATTCGAAGCCCTACATCCAAACTTGGTCTCACCATCTGTGATTTCTCAGTCTCCTCAACCTTAAAGACACACTCCATCCCTGGCCCAGGCTCTCACGTTACCTTTACCACTATGTAGAGTCAGTAAAGCACTTAGCATCTGGTTTTATGACATTCTAAGGTCTCTTCACCCTGAATGAAGCATAAAGAACTTCAGAATAACCGGGCAGTGGTGGTGCATGCCTTTAATCCCAGCACTTGGGAGGCAGAGGCAGGCGGATTTCTGAGTTCGAGGCCAGCCTGGTCTACAGAGCGAGTTTCAGGACAGCCAGGGCTACACAGAGAAACCCTGTCTCGAAAAACCAAAAAAAAAAAAAAAAAAAAAAGGACTTCAGAATAGGCATGCTGAGTTCTCAGGTTCTGCCTTCTGATTGCCTGGCTCTGTCCTGGGACATGGCAGACGCTAATCTTAGAGGTGTTTGGCAAATTCTCCAGAGTCAAGCAATTGGAGGGTGCAGCTAATTTAGTCTTCTCTGACTCCCTGCCTCAGCACGGAACATAGCAAGGTTACAAGAATTTTATTCTCAATACCTAAAACCCTTGTAAATCAAGTGGCAAGATGTCAGGGAGGATTTCCTTTTTCACAAACATTGCTCATTTACCAGGTGTGGAAGGTTTAGCATTTGTGTGGTCTTCCTTTCACACACCCCAGGATAAAAGAGGAAAAGGAAAGAAAAAAAGAAAGAAAAGAGAGAAAGACCTACCTCCCATCTCTTCCTCCCTATGGACAGCAACACCATCACTTCCTTTTGAGCCAGGAGGCAGGAAGCCTAGCTTAGCTAGTGAAACTTCCAGTTAGCTTTAGCTTTCCTCACAGATGAATGCACTAGGGAATGATCTAATAAGACATTTCACAGGGTTAGCCATGGAGGTATACTATCTACTATCATCGTGAAGTAACATTCCTGGAAATGCCCCCCACCCCGCTCAAAAAAAGGAAACTTCGATTTCCCTGGGATAAACAAGCTTTCTAAAGAGGCTCTGTCACAGACAATGTGTGCACTCGCCAATTACAAGCTCAAGTTCCACCCAAATACACACAATCAAAGACTTCACCAAGGCCATCATTACGTGCACATGGGCTTCCCACTGTCTGGGTAACATTTTAGCGCTTCAGCGATGCAAGAAAAATGTCATCAAAGCATCGAGGTAGAGATGGCTTGTTTGGAGTGGCAGGATCTTTTTTCCACCTGATGGCTTACTTCACCTTGTCCTTTCAACGCCCCAGCCTGGGAGAGAGCGAAGGAAACCAAGAGGAAAAGAGTGGGCTGTGTTGTGCATGTAATTTGTTTCACCATTTTAGACTGCTTTTTAATGAGCTTTCTCATTAAGGGCTCTGTGAGTCTATGCTTAAAGTTTTCCGGAAAAGCCGATTAGCAGGCTGAAATCAGATGGCACCTTCCCAACCATGGCTTGTTTTCCAGGTACTGTAAGGGAGGCAGACTATGTAAGAATAGAGACCTGACCTAGCAAATATGAAAGCAAAGGATGTGACGTTAGCCAATCCTTACAAAAATACTAATGGTCATCAATTATTAGAATACCGGAGGCATCTGTGATAGCTTTGCTCGGTTCAACTTGTTCCTGAGAACAGAGAGGATAATTGTCTTGTGCTATCCTAGCCCTGAGCTCGGATTTCCTGTAGGGCAGGCATTATATTGCATCAAAGATAAAGTACCCTCTGGGCTCTGATCCCTGAGAGATGGGCACTAAGTCTTACCTAGCCCTTCTTATTTCCAGGACCCAGTGCAGCAGCACACAGGTCTAGTATTATATCCAAATCCACTAAATATGGCTTACCATTTCACTGACTCAATGAGGTGCCACCAGCACATGAAAAAGTGCATCAATGATTTAGGCGATACCAGGCTGCACATCAGAGTACTTGATCAAGTTGCAGGACTCCACAAACATTGTAATATACTGACAGCCCCTAAGTAGGGCAACAGCCCTCAGTTAAAACTGTCCAGAGGAAGAAATGGATTGAGATCCAGAAAGACAATTGCTTTGTTGCTATGAGCATCCTCTGTTGGGTTTCTGAGTATGAATGGGTCCTTTTCATAATGGAGAGATGGATGTGGCTTTTGCTTTGTTTGCCTTGCCAGTGAGTTTACTTAACAGAATCCAAGCACAGATGCAGGAAAGTGAATCCTAGCTGTTGCCTATGCTTGAGTCGATTGTCCAGTACACCCCCGCTTCTGCTTGGATGGTACAAAGAATGCCCTACTCCCAGTACCTCTAGAGACTTCCGGATACGATATATTTGCACAGCCTGTTTGACACAATGTTGGCCATGAGGATGTATCATGGGGCATAAAACAAGGAGAGGGACTGGAGCTGCCAGTCATTACTGATCCACTAGACTGGGTATAAACATCAGGAGAGGGAGATGCAATCCTTCCCAAAATGTTTGCTGAATGATCCAGCCCCCCACCCCACCCCTTTACAAGTCTGGTGAAGAATAGTCTTGTGTTCATGCCAGGGACACCTCTCTCTCTCTCTCTCTCTCTCTCCTTCACACACAGTCAGTGAAGAGTGAATGATCCATGCCCAGGGATATCAGAATGAGCTTGATCTTGAAGGAGCTTGGATGTTCTCAGATGGAGCGTGTAAGCCCTTTGCAGTGTGAGCAAGGACAGCAGCAGCAGATCCCTGAAGGTGCTGATGAAGAAAAGAGTTGATCTTCCAGCCGGCATGGCACCCTTTGGATGGCATTACAGTTTAGGCAAACTCCCGCGATGGTTCCGCTTCCTGCCCAAGTTCAAGGACTGCTGGCCTGGGGGAGCCTCGGATCACTAGAGGGCAGCCCGGAACAGCCTTTTCTCAGTGCTTCTCTCTTGCCAACTCACAAAGCTGTGGCGCCCACGTTGTTCTGGGCAGTAGCCTGCCAGCCCATCCTGGAACCGGTTTCCTTTCAGAGACTTGTCTGGTTGCCACATCACTGACTATATCCTGCATGCATTTCACAGTGGCACTAGAAGAAGCCTGATTCCCAGGGGAAAATGAGTCCTTAAAGATGTAGATTGTGTGCTGGGCAGTGGTGGCGCACGCCTTTAATCCCAGCACTTGGGAGGCAGAGGCAGGCGGATTTCTGAGTTCGAGGCCAGCCTGGTCTACAGAGTGAGTTCCAGGACAGCCAGGGCCACACAGAGAAACCCTGTCTCGAAAAACCAAAAAAAAAAAAAAAAAAAAGATGTAGATTGTGTACCCTCAAACATCAGATATTGAAAGAGATGAAGACATTCTTCCTACCCCCAAAAAGTTTGAAGATGAGGCAAAACTACAAAAACATCTTTTTAAAAATTACAATTAGTAGTAATTTTCAAATTAAATAGAATAAAGTAGTAAGTTAGACATAGACAGATGCTTGTCTATGTTCATCAAGGAGGCCTAGGCCCAAGCAGAATGCGATCATTGCAGACTAAGATGTTTGCAAATTACTATGAGGAGGGTAGGATGAAAAGGGGCCTTGGAATAAAGTGAGATAAAGAGAGATCAGGGCAGCCCAGTGTCTAACTCGGGGCCCTTTCCTGGTGCCTCAGCAGTTACTTTAAATATCATCAGCCATCAGTTTTCATATTGGCACCGTGTGGGTGGATTCAATACAAGCTTGCCCTGCACCACTGGGTGCAAAGGACTGGGAATACAACGGCAGACAAGACAAAGACCTTCATACCGCCCTCGGCTGTGTCCAGTCCAGTATGGGAAATGAATGAGCAAGGACAAAGCAGCATACTGAGTGGCAGGTAAGGTAGGGCCTGTGGATGTCCAGGGTACAGGTGAAGAAAGAAGGAAGGCTTCCTGGAGGTAGACTCCTCCAGTGGGAGCACTCAATACAGGAGTTAGAAGCAGAGAGAGAACCGGCAATGGTTGAAGGTCAGGGAAGAGAGGAAGCAAGGCCTATTTAAGGAACTCAAAGAAAAGCTGTGACTCTGGGTTAAGTGAGTGAGACGGAGCCCAAGAGGCAGAGCCCAGCATTTAAGAAGCCTGTTCTAGTGGGCATGTTCAGTAATAACCCTTAGGGCACTGGGGAGTCACTAAAGGGTTAGGAGTAGTGGTGGTAATCAGGTCCCCATATTAGGAAGGCCTGCTGATGCAGGGTCAATGCTACCTCTGAACATTAGCAAAAAAAAGTAAGTCTGCAGGAATCTGCCTTTCCCTTTAACTGGACCATCCGGTTTCCTTCCTCTTTCCATATTCACCAGTTTTCCCTGAAACTTTCAAAACAGAGCTCCATTTTAAGGTCATCTTCACTGGGAAGGAAGCAAGAAGAACCTAGCAAATGTGACTGTCACACTTGCAGGACTGCCTGTCCTCAAAGCAGGTAATCTCTAAGGAAGTACAGGGACAGAGGGAGGAAGGGGGACACTAAGTCCCAAATCTGTTTTCTTCTAGGTTGGACATCATTCACACTTGTTTTATGAAGGCAAGACAGAGAAGAAAACGCAGCATCTTTTGCCCAGAACATATGCAAACTGTACAGAGAGACCTTATCTCCTGGGCAGTTGATGCTCGGGTCTTTCCTTTGGCTCACATGTCCAAATGTAAAACTCCTAATCAAGCCTCCTGTCCAGCTCTACAGGTTTCCGGGAAGCAGGTGATAACAGTAAACTTTAATGACCAGCAGGAGCGCTGTGAAGCACAGCTGCTTAAGTCTTATTTAATTAAAGTCTAATCCCATGCTTGTTTGCCTAAAGACTGATATAAGAAAGCGCCCACCACCACCACCAGGTTTAATGGACTCCACCCCACGTCTAAACCACAGTAGCCTACACTCTATTCTTGTTTCTTAAAATGGAGAATAAGCCTTTAGATAACACTGGTTTCTCCACTCTGGCCCCTGGGACAGGAGGCTCACGCCCAGTTTTCTTTCCTTCAGAGCAAGGAAGAGTCTGTGTTGTGTTCAGGGCCTGGAGCCTCTGGTCACAAAAATAAACCACTGGAGTGCCCGGACTTTCCTTTCCTGACAGTGCGCTTACTCAGGAAGAGGCACTTACACAAGATATTTTCCTTCTATTTTTCAAAAGGCATTCAATGGAGAAACAAAGGAGTGGAAAGAAGGCTTCTTAGCCCATATCCTCTTTATTCCCCAAAACAGGCTGGGGCGAAGCCATCCCTACCCACACCCCCACAGCTCCCTTTTTAGTGTACACCCACCCCTTCCCACCCCAACACACTTCCCCGATTCCTTTTGCACAGTGCTCCACCGAGTCTTAAAAGAACCACCGTCTCTCTGAATGTTAGGCTCATAACTGAAACTTCTTCCCACACAGCAATATGAAGAGACGGATGATTCAAGCCTCTCCATTCCAGAAATATTATTAGTCTCAGAAAAAAAAAAAAGGGGGCCTGCTCTATGTCTGTCACCTGAAATAAACTCCCAGTTTCTTCCCCTGCTTCCCAGATGCTCGATTCCAAAGATTATTCAAGCTTCTTTTACCACCCCCAGGTTCCTTACCCCAACAGTTCCAGAGAGAGGGAGAAAGTGAAGCCCTCAGACGTTGGCCCTGGGGCCGGGGTTGGGGGAGAGGTGTTGGGATGGGGGAGAGGTGGTCACATGGAACGAACATGCGCTGGCCTAACCTCTGAGACTCCCTAGAGAATCCAGTTTGTGTCTCTTTGCAGAGCTCAGAACAGCCTGTATGTTCTCTGCTCCCTGTTGTGTGCCTGGCGCTTCCCCAGTGAGATATCTCCTGTAGAAGCTTTTCCTGTGAGGGGTGGGGAGCTTTTGTTCTCTTCGAAATCTGGTGCAGCTAATTAAAAGCTTTGTCCTGGGAGGCGGGAAGTGGAGGGCTTCCAGGGACCCGTGTTTTTACCGGGGAAGAGTGGCTGCTGTGTGCTATTGAGATGTTCTTAGCCAGGCAGTAGCAGCACACGCCTTTAATCCTAGCCCTTGGGAGGCAGAGGCAGGTGGATTTCTGAGTTCTGAGGCCAGCCTGCTCTACAGAGTGAGTTCTAGGACAGCCAGGGCTACACAGAGAAACCCTGTCTCGAAAAACAAAACAAGAGAGAGAGAGAGAGAGAGAGAGAGAGAGAGAGAGAGAGAGAGAGAGAGAGAGAGAGATGTTGTTCTTGATCTCTTGGCCCTGCTGGGCCAGCCACTTCAGGGGGAGATTTTGATAAAGCCCAGTAAGGTAAAAATAGACTCATGAAGCGACGGCTCAGCTCTCCTTTTCTTCCTTTAGCATGAGTTGACCCAGAGCATTTTGGAGGTCATGGGACCAGCTGCCTTATTCTGTTTCACCTATTTCCCGACCAATTGCATGCAGTCATGTTGCTGAAGTAAAATTTCTAGCAACATCTAGCTATTGGTTGACAGTATAGATATAGTTAAACAGCTTTTGGTTATTGATTTTAAAAACATAAGTGGTTGGAGCTGTAGAAATGGCTCAGCAGTTCAGAACACTGGCTGCTCTCCCAGAAGAACTGAGTTCAATTCCCAGCACTCACCCGGCAAGCTCACAACCATCAGACTCCCTCTTCTGACCTCCAAAGGTACCAGGAATGCATGTGGCACACAGACACACATGCAGGCAAATACTCATACACATGAACTAAAATAACAATAAAAATAAACAAAACAGGAATGTGGTATTCTAGATATAGCATCATACAAGTCTTAAACTATTGTATAATCTAGGATGGTCCCCCACAGTGGCAAGCCCAATTAGGATCACAGTTTGATGAGGCAGTGTGCATCCATTTGAGAAGTATCACTCCCCTAGTTTGTACTCTCTAGAGTCAAGAAGCTTCGTTCGTTCAGCAAATGCCACAAATGTTTACTGGGCACGGACTGTGGGCACGGACTGGATACCTGGTATGTTGAATAAGACAAATACAGATCATATGGTGCCTGTGGCCAGGGGAAATGAATAATAAACAATGTCCAATAAGGAGATTATAAAGCATATCACATAGTGATAAGGGCCTGGAAGTAGGGAGTAGATTAAATAAGGCCACCTGGGAGAGTTATGATGCAATTGAACAGAGACGCGGTAGAAGCGATAGAGTTAGCTTGTGCTTCCCAATGGAGAAAAACTTTGAGAGAGAGAGAGAGAGAGAGAGAGAGAGAGAGAGAGAGGAGGCACTGCCAAGGACCTGAGATGAGAATATCCCTAGAACAAGGGATCCTCTGTGAACGCAGTAGTGAGAGACAAGAAAGGAGGAGGAGACCGTGTTCTAGGTCAGCAGAGGCCAGGGCAGCATCCTAAGGATGTCGGCTTGGAGGAGGAGGAGGGAGCCACTGGAGGTTTTGAAGCACAGGAGTGGAAAGCGCCAATTCACTTCACGTTTTAACAGAATCACCCTGGCTGCTGTGAAGAAAATACCTCGTGGGGGCTGGAGAGATGGCTCGGCTGTTAAGAGCACGGACTGCTCTTCTGAAGGTCATGAGTTCAAATCCCAGCAACCACATGGTGGCTCACAACCATCCGTAATGAGATCTGATGCCCTCTTCTGGGGTGTCTGAAGACAGCTACAGTGTACTTACATATGATAGATAAATAAATCTTTAAAAAGAAAAAAAAAGAAAATACCCCGTGAGAAAAAACCAGCATCAGAGATGAATCCTTAGCACAAACATATTCCCCCTTCCCCTGGATAGATTTTGAAAGTAGAGCCAACCAGATCACAGATAGATTAGATGTGGCGTGTGAGAATAAGAGTTAAGTTCAGGCCAAGGCCAGGACTTGGGGCATGCAATCGGGAAGAAGGAAAAAGCATCAACCGAGACAGGGAAGGCTATGCCAGGTCACTGTGAATCCATCTAATACGAGTAACTTTATCTGTGGTTCTCATCCAGTGTGCGCATGGCCATCACAAGGGGCATCCACGCCAGTGACATCAGAGACTCTGCTTAATAGGCCTGGAGTGAGTCCAACAATATACATTTACTGTA
Source organism: Uromys caudimaculatus (assembly GCA_028551405.1). NCBI lineage: Eukaryota > Metazoa > Chordata > Mammalia > Rodentia > Muridae > Uromys > Uromys caudimaculatus. The sequence goes on from CM052711.1 coordinate 34,145,269, forward strand.
CACATTAAATAGCGGACCACTGAATTGTTTACAGAAATGGTGAGCGTCTGTGTGCTTAAAATTCTGGACTTCATAATGAAACAAATGAAACGATTTAGAGACAGTTCTCCACT
>CM052711.1:34145481-34155522 GCA_028551405.1 Uromys caudimaculatus
AATGAAGCTGTGAGGTTAACTTTCAATATCCTCTTATAGGAAATTAATATACTGGTTACAGGACAGTTGTTTGATTAGTAAATTAAGGTAGTTTTGACGTCCTGTCATTTGACCTATCTGAACATCAAGCCAATCACCACACCTGGGGCAGTGACAGGAAAAGAACAGGAAAAGCTAAGTTTCATTGGAAATGAAATGGGAGGACAAGATGAGTGTCTCCAGAGATCTGGGTATGGTGGTGTACATCTGTCATGCTGGCCCAAGGGAGGCAGAAGTAAGAGGACCACTGTATGTCAGGGGGCAGCCTTGCCTACTCAGCAAGTTCCAGGCCAGCCAGTACTACACAGTGAGACCCTGTCTCAAAAAACAAAACCAGTAATAGAAAGATAACCATCTCCATGGTTATTGCTATCAATACTTCAAAGGGTAACTTATAATGTTCTAACTGAAGCTAATCTAAGAGCCTTCCTCTAAAGACCCCAGTTTCCAGATTTGAAAACTGAGACGCAAAGAAGCCAGTCACATTCGTTCTTACATTGAAGCAGCAAGTCTGAGATGGGACTGGGCTTCTGAGCAGCAATCAAAGGCCAGCAAGGCTGGTTCCCAGGGCTGTCAGCACTTGCTTGTCACAATTGGTTCCACCAGGGGTTGGAATCCCTTGGTGAAAAGAGAGATTGCATAATGAAACCACATTCAATAGGGGCTCGCTATTCAGTGTGCCTCCTGACTGGATCGCTCTTTTATCCTGGATCATTTTCTCCAGCTATTTATTTCTGTGCGGTGGTGGAAACATTGACGACAAAATGGCACCTTCTTACCCGGCTGCCTGTGCGTGCGTCTGACTCACACCTGCTGACAGGACCAAGCCTGTCAGCGGCGTGGTTCCCCGGGGAGCCGGAGGTGGGTATTAACTCACCCTTGCCCTCCCCATCACCGTCATCAAGACTGTCAGCTGAGTTCTGTTTAAAACAAAAACAAAAAACAACAAAACAAAACAAAACAAGAAAAGAGAAAGAAACAAAGCAACTGGGCAAACCTTTATTATTCAGTGGGTCACTGCAGGCAGAGAGAGCAGCTCAATTTTCCAGTCTCCCGTGGGAGCTCCAGACTGGCAGCTGAAAGGCCAGCTTTTGACTTGTAAAACAGCAGCTAACTTGGCCATAGAGGCACTTCTGTAGAGGAAATGAGGTGCCCCCCTCTCTTCATCCAATCTTAAGCTGCAAATATTCTCTTTAGCAGGTGGAGCATCTGTCGGAGGACATTTATTTGGGGGGGAGGAGTATTCAGAAAGCTTGTCTTTTCAGAATCAAGCATCTGTTTGATCTAAACAACAACTATGATGACGATGACGATGATGATGACGATGACAATGATGTTGACAATGACGATAACAACCATTGAGAGGAGAGGACAAATTGAAACATTGTCCCTTTCTCATTTCCAGGAGGCTGTGACATAATATTTTGTTTCTCCTTAATGACAATAGACAGGCTGGTACTCAGTTCTCATTTTTTCAATTTCTCCCTGCCCCACACTCTTTAGACAGCAACTCTTTGCAAGGCAGCTGTCCCATGAGTAAAGATTGTATTATTACAAAGAGCAAAGGTATCTAGTTATTTATGGATTAAGCCCCTGACCTTATCTTCCTTAGCCTTGCTCAGTGTCACCCACACAGAACCCATCTGCCTGTGGGATCTACTCAGATTTAGCTGACCCAAGGAAATAACTTAAGGCACAAGACTTGGAATATTTTTTTATTATTATTGTTTTGAAATATATGGGTCTTTGCTTGCATATTCATTAAATGGCTAGAGGTGGTGTGGGGTTTCTCTCTCTCTCTCTCTCTCTCTCTCTCTCTCTCTCTCTCTCTCTCTCTCCTGAGGTTGTTTTGGGATATTGGGAAAGGAGGAACAATGAAGAACAAATTGCTCTGATTAATAATGTATTTATAGTTCAGTCTGCTGGGTGATTTCCCAGGGTGCCAGCTTTTCTTTATGAGGATAGAAATACTGTATCTGAGACTGTCTATCCCTACCATAGGCAGGAGCCAGAGGAGACTATTCAGTAACAGGAGTGGGATGCTCTTTTATTTACATGCATATTTATATATTTGCCAGGTTGGTAATATGAATACACCTAGTCCTGCTTTCCCTCCTACTCTAAAACTTGTCTCAAGAAATCCCAGTTCCCACTAGACAGTGTCCTTGGAAACTATCCACATCTGTTAAGCAACTTTATTCTACCCCCCTACACACACACACACACACACACACACACACACACACACACCACCACCACCACTACCACCACCAGCACCACCACCAGCACCACCACCAGCACCACCAGCACCACCACCACCACCACCACCACCTCCACCACCACCTCCACCAGCACACATAGGGAGCATCTGGAGGCATGTTTTCATTATGAAAATTTTAACTTTTAAATTACACAATCTGTCGAAGCTCCAACCAAGGTCTGGTTTCCATGACTCTGTAAATAGAAAGTACCTTCGGAATCCCGCCCTTGGCTGAGCAAGGTAGGGGAGGTGACAGGTACTTGTGACACTGGGATTCGGGAAGGCCCAATGGTCTTTAAAAAAAGTGGAAAACAAGTTGACATGGTTATTTTAATGTTTACATGATTTTAATAGTCATCTTTATGTCAAGAAGACATTACCTCATACTCAGTCATGATGCCTTCAGGAATCTTGAGGTGTCCTGTTTGCTTTAGACCTCCATCAAGGGAGGATAATTCCCAGAGTCCTTGGGTAGAAATCAAATGACTTCATTTCCAAAAGCTCCTAGTGATCAGTGACTAACTTTGTAATCGCCCTCCTCTCTCTCTTTCTTTCATTCCTTCTTTCTTTTCTTCCTTACTGTCATTTGTATTTCCCTTCCTTTTTTTTCCTTCCTCTTGTGGTTCTGAGGGTTGAACCCAGAGCTTCATGTACTCTAAGCTCACCCTTTACCACTGAGATACACTTTCCACACTGTTCCCCAACTTGGAATGTTTCTTCAAGGTACTTAACGTAATTTATGTAATATTTGCATATGGGTTAATGTTAATAATATTGTGGTCACCTTTAGGAGCAACTATTCATTTGTGAGTTCATTTCACAACTATTGAGTGAGTAGCTATTGGGAGTCACTTGCCTTAAAGGCTGTAACAGCCAGGACTCATGGAGTACTTGCTATGTTCTAGTTTATGTGTTTAACATAGCTTTCTTCACTTGAGTCTCATGACTTACTGGTAATAATCTCTGTTTTGCAGATAAGAAAAGTGAGGCACAAGTCAGCCAGTTTTCTAAGGTCACAGAACTGGGAGTTGCAGAGCCTGGATTTTAAGCCAGGTGATTCTATACCAGAGACAGAATTCTCAACCAGTTATGCAGCTTCACCTGCTTCGGGCTCTAAAGAGGGAAGACAAACATGATATGATTGTGGGGAGTGTGGGAAGTCAGAGAACATGCAAGGGGTATGCTGAACTGAGCTATCCACCACCCATCCACCACCCAGCACACAGCTTTAGCCAAACTCCCGGCTCTGTATGACTCCCGTTCATCGGGAAAGTACTTCATTTCCACAGTAGGTAAAAACATATTGCAGACATGGATTATGTAACCTTTCCCCCAAATTCTTGGTAACAGAAGTATTTTGCCGTTCATACTTTTCTATTTGTCTTGGGAATATTTGCATAATAAAATTAAATATTTGGGAGATGGACATAGGGCTAAACACAGCATTCCTTTATCACAGGCTATGAATATAAGGTATATATGCTTATTGGCTTTTAAAATAATTTTGTGCAAGTGAAACAAGTTCTGTGCTTAAGAATTTTCCATGGTGGCATCTTGCTGATACTCAAACAGTTTTGGCTTTTGGAATATTTTGGATTTTCAATGTTCATATTAGGGGTATCGAGCCTATATGTGGATAGTTGGAGGAGAGGAGGTATCCCAGAGCTGTCATCTAGGTTTCATTTTGTTGGGACTAAGGAAAGCTCTTTATCAAAGAATCCAGAATCGGTCACTGAGGTTGACTGGGAGACTTCAGGCTGGAGTTATGAAGAAAAGCGGGTAAAGATGGCTAGGCCACAGAAAGCCACCACTCACACTATGCCAAGGCTTTATCTAAGGGATTCGTATTTTATTTTTTATGTCTATGAGTACACTGCAGCTGTCCCCAGACACACCAGAAGAGGGCATCGGATCACATTACAGATGGTTGTGAGCCACCATGTGGCTGCTGGGAATTGAACTCAGGACCTTTGGACCTTAAGGCAGTCAGTGCTCTTAACCGCTGAGTCATCTCTCCAGCCCTGGGATTTGTATTTTTAAAAGATCACTCTGACTCCAAGATGGAGACTAGGTTAGAGAAGAACAAGGTTAGAAACAGAACCAGGCAGGAGACTCTTGGGATAATCCTGCATATGAAAAGTGGACTCTTTTTGATATGAGAGAGAAGAATTTAAGAATTAAGAATAACATTCCCGTTTCCAATTTGGACAAATAGTTATATAAAAATGTAAGAGAAGCTGAACCACTCGTGAGCATATACTCAAAGGACATTAAGTCAACATGCCACAGAGATACTTACACTTCTATGTTTATCGCTGCCCCATCCACAACAGCCAGAAAGTGGAGCTGGCCTAAGTGTCAATCGATAAATGACTAAAGGAAGAAAATGTAGCACAATGGAATTTTATGCACCCATAAAAAGGAATGAAATTATTTTTGCTAGAAAATAGGGGCAAATTGAAATTCGTGGTAAGCAAAATAAGACAGACTGAAACATACCGCATTTTCTTTCATATATAGAACCTAGATTTAAAATTGTATGTGTGTGTACATATGTGTGTGTGTGTGTGTGTGTGTATACTCTTGAAGGGGAGAGTGAGATCTTAAAAAAGAGGTAATTGAATGCACATGGCAATAAAGTTGAGGTTGGAAGGCTGAAGAGATGAAGCATGAGGACCTGAGTTCTTCAAGGGCCCAGAACCGGCCCCTGGTGCAGGGTCTTGAGCAAAACCAGACTCAGTGCTCCACCCATCTATAATCACAGTGTTTCTGTTGGGGAATGGGAGACAGACACAGGAGAATTCCCCAGAAGCTCATGGGCCAGCTATCTTGGCATATGCAGCAAGAAACACCAAAACAAGAGAACCTGTCCAAACAAGATAGGAGGCAAAGACTGACACCCAAGGTGGTCTTCTGATCTCCACATACCAGCTGTGTAGCAGAAACACCTTCGTATTCCCACCTACAAACACCCATGTCGATGTGTGCATATCCACACATACAAGCACATAGATACAAAAGAAAGCCAAGGTGGGAAGTAACTGGGAGAAGAAAGGGAATCAGATGGAAGGGAGCAGCAGGCATTGGGGGGAGAGGAACAAATGAGAATAAAGCCTATGACACAAATGTACAGACATCATGATGAAACCCATAACTTCATATGTTAACCTAAGAAAAACCTTGAAAAGATGGCAGGAGAAAGAGAGGCCTGTGAAGGAAAAGCAGGAGAGTTTGGAATGACTCGGCTGATGTGACATCTAAGTAGAAGCAGCTCGGGGACAGGCTGGTACCTCCAGTTGGGAATTAAAGGTTTAGAAATATCAGGCAAAGGGATGGTGGCTAAAGCCAAAGGGAGTGTATGGGCCCACTTGAAAGTGTGGACACGGAGAAAGGAGGAGGCCAGGGCCTGGTACAGGGCCTCAAGGAAAGGGATCGCCAGTTCATGGAGACATCAAAGATGGGGAAGCAGTTCAGTTGGCAGAGCACTTGTTTAGCATGCTCAAAGCTCTGGGTTGGATCCCCAGCATCACAGAATCTGGGTGTGGTCACAAACACCATCATTCAGGAGATGGTGTATGCAAGAGGATCAGAAATTCAAGGTCATCTTTAACTGTGAATTGAGTTCGAGGCCAGCTTGGGATTTGTGAGCCATTATCTAAAACAGAAAAGGAAAACACAGAAGGAAAGAAAGAAAACTCAGCCAAACAAAGGGAGTATTTCAAGAGACAGAAAAATAGTGTCAAACCCCAACAGGTAAAGAAATCAACCAAGTGAGGGCTTTGCATTATCCCTAGAGTTTGTGTTGAGGATGTTACTGTTGCCCTTGGTGAGAGAAGAGTGACAGAAATATTGGTGACATGATCTGAGACGTGATAGGGAGGACCACCTGGGAGGCTGAGGAAGTACTGTGCCAGGTATAGACGATTTTGTGGCTGACAAGCAATGTAAAAAAAAAAAAAAAGGTGGGGATCTGGGAAAGCTAGATTTTTTTTTGTTTGCTTGCTTACTTGCTCGTTTACTTTTTGTTCCATAAGCAGAGACTTGGATATTTTAAATGCTGAGGAAAGGACTTAGTAAGGGAGGGAAGAGAGAGTTACAAATGAAGACTGAGAATTCTAGCTAGGTGGTGATGGCACACAGCTTTAATCTTAGCACTTGGAAGGCAGAGGCAAGGTGGATCTCTGTGAGTTCCATGCCAGCCTGGTCTACAGAGCATGTTCCAGGCCAGCCTGATCTAAACAGAGGAACACCGTCTCAGGAAAAAAAAAAAAAAAAGAATAAATAAATAAATAAAAATAAGAAAGAATTAACTGGGAGGGTTAGGGATACAAAGGAAAGGCCCAGGTGTAGCTCTAGCAAAGAGGAATGCTCCCACTGCATGGTGGGAGGTTAGACTTTGGACTGGGAAGTGGGAAGTCTGGGAAGTTGAGGTTACCAGAGGGTGGCTAGTGCTTTCCCTGCCAGTGGGTGTTGAGTCATTTGCTGAGAGTGAAGAGGAAGTGACAGTGTGGGTGGGAGACATGGATGCTTGAAGAATAGCAGAATGGAGGATGCAGACTCCTGGCTGGGGAGAATGGAAGGGAACATGGCACAGAGTCCCAGCAGGGGCTGGAGAAAGTCAGAGAACATCCCCTGCTGTGGCGAACGCTTTGAGCCAAACCTCCTGCTGGCACCCGGGAGCTTGCCCGGAAAGTACCTTATTCTAGTCCACAAAGACATCAGGGGTGGAGGAGAGGTACACACATATAGACCAGTTATTTGACTGAATAGAGCGTAAATATCTTTTACAATGAATATTCATTGATAATTCATTATAAGTGCTGTGTTTACAGGGAACACACAGTCTACATACACATCTCTTCTACAACTGAATCAGTTTAGTTGTCAGAACAGCATGAAAGAGTAGATTTGCCAAATAGAAGCAGTACAGACTCTGGAGCTGGCTAAACATGGGGTTTGGTCCTGCTCAGAGCATCTAGCATCTGTGTGGCCTGAGGCAAGAGAACTCTTTTTTTTTTTTTTTTTTTTTTTTTCAAGGCAGGGTTTCTCTGTGTAGCCCTGGCTGTCCTGGAACTCACTCTGTAGACCAGGCTGGCCTCGAACTCAGAAATCCACCTGCCTCTGCCTCCCAAGTGCTGGGATTAAAGGCGTGGGCCACCACTGCCCGGCGAACCTCTTATTTGTAAAATGGGAATACCAATAACTGCTTTTTGGAAATGGTATATTTGGTAGAATAATAACTTTTAAAAAATGTATTTATTTATTTTATATATGTGAGTACACTGTAGCTGTCTTCAGACACACCAGAAAAGGACATCGGATCTCATTACAGATGGTTGTGAGCCACCATGTGGTTGCTGGGAATTGAACTCAGGACCTCTGGAAGAACAGTCAGTGCTCTTAACCGCTGAGCCATTCAGCCCAAATAATATTTTTTTAATATTATTTTTTTTTTTGAAACTGAATCTTGCAATGTTGTCTAGAATGGCCTTGAACTCCTGGGTTCAAGTGATCCTGCCTCAGCCTTCCTAGTACCTAGGATGTAGGACACTAGTTATTAACTAACTCACCTGAATCTCTTCCTTGTTATCAACTCCTGGAAGAGAAATTGGGGTAAAGGAGAGAAAAGGAACAGAGTGTTAGGGCCTAGGTTAAATGGTAAAGCCTAGTTAACTGTTACTTAGCTAGCCTGCCATTTTGATCTGTTACGAATCTTTTTTTTTTTTTTTAATTTTTTTATTTTATTTTATTTTTTGGTTTTTCGAGACAGGGTTTCTCGCCACCACTGCCCGGCCTGTTACGAATCTTGTAAGGAAACTTTCTCATGCCCAGGTTCATTACATATTCTGCCACGTTCCATGCCCTTGAAAACCAATCACAATAGAAGTCAGTGGAACTGTCTCTTATAGTAATCCATAATAAGCTTGGATCAGACCAACCACCCAGCAGCACATCCTGCACCTGTTTATAAGCTTTCATGGTATCTGATTTTGTAAGCTGCCCCTAGGATGGACCTCAACATAAGAGAGACATCTGCACCAATATAAGAAACTATCCGAAGCCGGGCAGTGGCGGCACATGCCTTTAATCCCAGCACTTGGGAGGCAGAGGCAGGTGGATTTCTGAGTTTGAGGCCAGCCTGGTCTACAGAGTGAGTTCCAGAACAGCCAGGGCTACACAGAGAAACCCTGTCTCGAAAAACAAAAAAACAAAACAAACAAACAAAAAACGTTCCCAAGACCTCCCTGGGAACAGACATCCTGCTTGGCAGAAAGATTCATGTGCGTGGGTAACTGACATTTTGGTTGGCAAGTTAAGACATGAATGTTAGGTAAGGCAAGTCTCCTGCCACAGCTGAACACCCCAACCAATGGGAGCAGATAAGTGCACAACAAAGACATGTTCCTATGGAAATCCCTATCCCTCCATCCTGATTGGTGGAATAACTTGGCACAGATGTTTGTAGATCTCAGGTTTAAAAAGCCCTATAGTAACTTGACTTAACATCATGATTTAGCTCTCGAGCCTGGAACTTGGCCTTGATCCATCAGTCTTGGGGTGTGTTGTTCAATAAACCACCCCTATTTGACTGAGATTGAGAGGCTTGAGAGGCAATTCCCAGACCCCAACATAGAGCAGAGGGGCTAAGTAGAACAACTGAGACAAAAAGGTGTGTCTACAAAGTCACCCTAGTGAGAGCAGTCCCTCAGTCCACAAGTGACTAAACCAGGCACTAATCCTGAAACCAATCCTGAGAGGGAATCTCTTTGGGACAATAGATTATTTGTTAAAAAGAGAGAGGGGGAAGAGAGGGAGGGAAGAAGAGAGGAAAGGAGGGAGGGAGGGAGGGAGGGAGGGAGAGAGAGAGAGAGAGAGAGAGAGAGAGAGAGAGAGAAGAAAGCTGAGGGATAGAGGTCAGGATGTGTGTGTGTGTGTGTGTGTGTGTGTGTGTGTGTGTGTGTGTGTGTAGGGGGTGGAGTCATTGGACAGATGTCCAGACTCATCAGAACTAAGCCTGCAGGGTAAGTAACAGTTTATAGAAGACACTGTTACTTATTCTCAGGAAGAACTCACTCTACAACTTCATAGTCAAAACAAATACCATGTCCCCAATTGTAGGAGGTCAGAGTCTGGGAACAGCTTAACTGAATGGTTTTAGCTCTAGATCTCTGATAAATTGAAAACAAATCAAAGGCTGACCCCAGACATCTACAGACTTCATTATAGCTGAAGCTTCTGCTTCTAAGCTGTTGTACATAGTTGTTAGCGGTAGGCCTCAGTTTCTTCTCACATGGGCCTCTCTGTAGGAGTGCACAGAACATGTACATTCCACCACACGGAAATCTAAGGAAAGGAAAACAAACAAACAAACAAAAAAAACAAAACAGAAGAAGGGAGAAGAGAGGGGAAACAAATAGTTGAATTCTTGAATAGTTGAACATGGTTCTCTATCCATGATTTGGGCCAATGAGATGGCTCAGGAGATAAAGGCATCTGATGGCTTGAGTTTAAAGCCCAGAACCCATGCTATCTTACATGAATATAAAGTACATGTACTTAGCATATATCCCAGCACTAGTAAAAGTACAATAAATATTATTATTATTATTATTATTATTATTATTATTATTATTATTATTATTTTGGTTTTTCGAGACAGGGTTTCTCTGTGTAGCCCTGGCTGTCCTGGAACTCACTCTGTAGACCAGGCTGGCCTCGAACTCAGAAGTCCACCTGCCTCT
>CM052711.1:34156022-34263051 GCA_028551405.1 Uromys caudimaculatus
CAAAAAAAAAAAAAAAAAAAAAAAAAAAAAAAGATGTGTATTTTATCTCAATGAGAGATTCTCCAATATTCTTCAAGAGACTGATTCTGGATGATTCAAGCATAGTCAGTTTTTCTGGAATCATTTATGTCCCTTCAAGTTGTGCTAATAAGTTGACTCCATCCTTCCAATATCTCCTTTCCTGGACAGGGATATTTTCTTCGATGACACTATTTTCTTCTGCAGCCTGGCTTCCATTATAAGGAGAAGATAATTAAGGAATTATGTTCTAGACTTATCTACTAGGATGTGCTGGGAGGAGGCCCAGGAAGTGGGTTGAGAGATCTGACATGTATGTTACTTGTTACTTAGTTTCTTATTGGTTTGTTTTTAGGCAGAGTCAAAATGTTCCCATATCAAAACAGCCACATCAAGGCAGCCACATGAAGATGTTCCTGGCACCAAAATGACTATGTCAAAGCCGTGTGTCAGCAAACCAACTATGACAAAACAGCATGAATCAAAACGACTCTCTTCCCAAATCAAGATGGTTGTATCTTCCATTGGTTTAGCCTTCACCATCAAGGGAGATGTGCTCTAGAATATCACTGCTGTCTATGGTAAGAGAAAAAGAAAAGGCTGCCTTCCTTATCATCAGCCCTTCTGCTTTCAGCTGGAAACTAGACTTACTCACCAGGTGCTGTGTGACAAAGGCATCATTCCTTATTCCTAATGACCAACACCTATCATTAAAAATAATCAGAGACTGGGAGGATGGCTCAGCAGATAAAGGTATTTGCTGTATAAGCCTAGTGAACTGACTCCACAAAGCTGTCCTCTGACCTCCACATACGCACCATGGTAGACCCCCGAGAGGCATATGCACACACCATACTAATAGCACATAAGAAAACAAAAAAAAAAAAAAAAAAAAAAAAACCCAAAAAACTAAAAGTAGGCACGGAATTACAGGGCTGGTCCTGCTTAGCATAGGGATTGTGAAACTCCCACACTAATTTTATAATCACGCTTTTACACTTTGTTCTCATCACAAAGCTCTTCTGGAATCATCTACTCGGCATCAGCCAACAGAATTTATGCCAACATCGAGGCAGCCCAGAGCCGCTCACTCACTGCCTGGAAGAACCATAACACATGCTAAATGCCTTGATCTGATGTTTTATCAGATACCCAGTTAGCTTGCAAAATCTTCCCTGAAAGGTTTGGTGTAGGAAACCATGCTCTCTCTGTTCCTCCAGCTAAGTAAGCTTAGAGACTGGGGAGAATCTTGCACTGGGCAGGTGACATACAGTGGACTCGGATTCTTGGCCCTCCATTAATTGTTGACCGACACTTTCCTGGTTTTTGAGGTATCACAGTTTCTTGGTTTTTATCCTTCGTCCCTGGCTGCTTCACCTCAAGCCTTTTTAAGTCTTGTATTTCTGTCTGACCTTTAAATGTTGGAGTACTTTGCTTCTCAGTCCTGGATCCTCTCTAAGCACAACTTTTCCTAACAACTCAGGGTTCAGAGACAGTCACCCATGATGTCCGTAGAGCGTAGCCTCTATTGCAATTTGTCAATTTGTTCCCTCTCAACTCATTGTGTTGAGCTTCTTTAGAGAGTTCACTACGCTGTGCAGTGCTCTATTCTGCTCTTATCAACTGTGCTCCTTGCTAGAATATCCTCAAGAGCAAGAGCCTAGCCCTTTTCTTCTCCTTTTAGCCTCCAGGGATTAACGAGGCACCTGACTCAAAGTCAGCTCTTGACAAATATTTGCCAGAGAGAATGAATCCAAGCTTTTAAAAGAGGAACTCCATTAAGGAGCTTAGAAATTTCCAAATCATTAGAATACGCTGTGGTTTAGAAACATTCTATTCACAATGACCCCCCCCCCCACACACACATATATAAACTGAAAGGAATGCTATGTGTAGGTAATAACTTGGGAACACTTTGAGACTTCACTTGGATATAATCGTATCCAATTTACTAGTTAGATTGTTTCAATCTGAACATCGGAATGCTGGAGTAACTGTCCATTTGGTTCAGGGATTGGTCATCAAAACTTTTTTTTTTTTTTTTTTTGGTTTTTTTCAAGACAGGGTTTCTCTGTGTAGCCCTGGCTGTCCTGGAACTCACTCTGTAGACCAGGCTGGCCTCGAACTCAGAAATCCACCTGCCTCTGCCTCCCAAGTGCTGGGATTAAAGGCGTGCGCCACCACCGCTTGGCGGTCATCAAAACTAAAGGTGTTCTTTTATATACAACTTTCTCATAAAACAAATTTAGTTGAGAATAGTCATGTGGATTGAAATGATCAGTATCAAGGAAAGAAGCAATATAAAGATCACAAAATCATTCTACGGCATGATTCGGACAATCTGGGAAGAAGACAGGCCAGGAAGTGTGGGAGAGAAGTCTGAGCAAAATGCCAGGAGGCTTTCACTTAGCTTGGTGGAAATAGAAGGAGGAAATAATGTTTTCAGTTTTAAATCGGATGCTGAAGAGCCCAGCATATTTGCCACAGAGCCCCCGCCAGCCACTGCTGAATGGCAAACACTATCTTTGAATTTCCAGGAAGTGCCTACCACACACAGCTGCCTCTCCTGCATTTGGGGTGGGAAATCAAGGAGGGGCTGTAACTCAACCTTGGGTCACTGCCAAAAGAAGATAAAGGAACAGCTGCAAGACACCGAGAGAGGAATGGGAACTCGGCAGAGGCAAAACTCAAATCCCGAGGCTGCCATAAGCATGGGCAGCTTTGAAGCATCGCCTGGAGTTTGGGGAGAGCATTGGCTTTCCCAAAAGACATGCAAAGGGTTTTCTAGATAAGTTCACGTAAACTTTACAGCTAGTCCTCTGGCAGTACGAGTCCGCTGGGGCTCTCAGTCAGTCTTTAACAGAGCACGAATGAAACTGCCTGAGGATGGCACGTGCAGTAGACTATATTATCTATACATTAAAATTGAATCACCTGTGTCTTAGCAACTCCTTTGGGGGAGGTAATCGGGTCATGAGAGAGCAGCCTTCATAAAGGGCATTAGTGATCCTGTTAAAAGGACTTCAGAAACCCTCCTGCCATGTGTGGATACAGTACCACAGGTTAATCAGTAACCGGAAGCAGAGTCTCAACCTGACCAGAACTGAAACAGGCTGACAGCCTCCTTCAGGCTTCGTGCCTCCGGACCTGTGAAAACTCAATTTCTATTATTTATAAGTTATCAGGTCCACAGTGCTTTGGTAGAGCAGCATGAATAGACTCTCTCCCACCCCCACTGTACCTTGCTTTCCATTTTCCAATATGATCCTGTAGTCTCACCCTAGACTTTGCTCCCTACAGCGGTTTGAATATTTATGGTCGTCATAGGCTCAGCTGTTTAACTATTTGACCCTCGTTAGTGGTGCAGTTTGGGTAGGCTTAGGAAGTATGGCCTTGCTGGAGGAAGATGTCACTCAGGGTGGGCTTTGACCTTTCGAAACCCCATGCTATTCCCAGTTCTTTCCCTCTGCTACATGCTTGAGGTTAAAGATGTGCTCTTCTCTGCTTTTTTGCTCCAGCCACCAAACCTGCTACTTACTACCATCATTTTCTTTTAATGGTCTCTTATGACCCTGGAACCATAAGCCAAATAAACCTTTCCTATATGTTGTCTTGGTCATTTAAAGTTAGTAATATACAACTCGTACTAATAGGTCACTGTTTTGGCTTTTTTTTTTTTTTTTTTTAAAGACAGGATTTCTCTGTGTAGCCCTGGCTGTCCTGGAACTCACTCTGTAGACCAGGCTGGCCTCGAACTCAGAAATCCACCTGCCTCTGCCTCCCAAGTGCTGGGATTAAAGACGTGTGCCACCACCGCCCGGCCTGTTTTGGCATTTTAAAAATTACACTTTATTTTGTGTGTGTGTGTGTGTAGGTATATGTGCACACCACGGCACATGTGTGGTGGTCAGAGGGCAGCTTGCAGGGGTCTCCTTCCTCCACCCGGTGGGTTTCCAGGGATGGAACTCAGATTATCAAAACTTAGCAGCAAGCTCCTTTACCCACTGAGTCATCTCTTCAAGACCTACGTTCTAGCCATTTAAGCATGAATAAACTCAATTTCTTCTTTTGCTGAGTTACAGTTCAGCAGGGATATACAAATAGACAATTACAGCGGAATACAGTAAGTGCAAACTATAAAAATAATCATGGCTTTTATGAGATCATTAAAGAGAAGCACTTAGCAAAGTCCTCAGAAGCGGGTCAGTTTTTTTTTAATAAACTGACAGGTGAGTCAGATCTTAAAGGATGTGAAGAGTTAAGCAGAGAGGGAGGCAAGCTTGAATGGGGTTGGAGGCAGGAAGAGGAAAAGAGAGGGGAGGCACACCTGGAAAGGACATTTCTATGCAAATGAGTGGAAAGAAAACAACACTATCCAGGGGACACCAGCAGTCTTGAGTCAAGAGGCAGGTTTCACTATAAGCAGAGAAAAATGTCTGTTAGATGATGGCAGACTCAGTCTAATATTAAAGGCATCTACCATCTTGCGTGCAACACACAGCTGTGAAAGGGGCTTAGGTCGTAAAGGAGCACGGCAAGATCAGAGTTTTAAATAAGTTACTTCATTGTCTAAAGAAGAACACTTACTAGCAGGTTATAGTTGCATCCATATTTCATGAAGAAAACCAGAGGAACTTTGTTAGCTCATTGTTCTAGCCCAGGTGAAAGCTGAAGAAAGCCTTAACTAAGGCATGGAGAGTGAAGGGCAGAGACAGGGACAGCTTTGTCACTGGCACCAGACTGGGATTGAGGAGACTACCAAAGAGTTCCTTCCTGTGTACCAAGAACCGGTAATGGGATCGTAGGTTAAGATTATGTTAACAGGAGGAAGGTATGTGCTCAGTGGAGAAAATGATGAATTCCATTCTAAATTGTTAAGTCCCAAATCACCTTTCGATGAGCTGGAGCAAGATAGAAAAATCTAGAACACAGAGGAGAGATGCAGACTAAAGGCATAGTACTGGAATTCATCTTCATACAAGTAATATTGAAATACCAAGGGCACCTCAGATCACGTGGGGGAACATCCATGAGGTGAGGTGAGAAGAGTGGTCAAGGAGAATTCCAGGGGGAAGACCACAAAGAACTTGGAGATATATGAAAGAATACTGGGGGGGGAGATCTCCTATGTTGTCCAGGCTTACCTCAAATTCCTGGCCACAAGCAAACCTGGCATCACCTTCTCTACCGTGGCTATAGGCAACACTATTATATCTACCTTTATTTTAGTTAAAGTTTCTATTGTTACAGAGAAACATTATGATCAAAAAGCGAGTTGAGGAGGAAAGGCTTATTTGGCTTACATTTCCACAGCATTGTTCATCCTTGAAAGAAGTCAGAAACTCAAACAGGGCAGGAACCTGGAGGCGGGAGCTGATGCAGAGGCCATGGAGGGATGCTGCTTACTAGTTTGCTTCCTCTGACTTGTTCAGCCTGCTTTCTTATAGATCTCAGGACCACCAGCCCAGGATGACACCACCCACAGGAGGCTGAGCCTTTCCCCATCAATCACTAATTAAGAAAATGCCTTGCAGCTGGATCTTTTGGAGGCATTTTCTCAATCAAGGTTCTCTCCGTTCAGATGACTCTAGTTTGTGTGCCAAGTCGACATAAGACTAGCCAGCACAAGCTTCTAGGATAAATTTTTAGGAGGTGATCAATTATGCTAAATGCAATGCAGGGTGTGGTAATATAGAGCTGAAAGACTTCAAATGTATCTACTTAAATATCATTTTGACAGCTGGAGGCAACTCCCTTGACTCTGAGGAAGAATATTCAGACAAAATAAGGGCAGTGCCTGAAGAGAAAATTATTGACCAGTCACATGTACAAATATAGAGACATTAAAACTAAAGAAAGTACTCATTGAAAATACATTATTATTAAGGAGGGTTTAAATTCCAGAGGTGAATGGCATTTATTTTTGAAATCTATTAATGTCACTCACTGACATTAAGGGAGAAAATTAAATGATCATCTCAACAAATACAGGGGGGAAAACCCAGTAATATTTAACACTCTTTTTTTAAATTTTAAATGTTTCTTAGAAATCTAGAAATATAGTGGACCATCTGAATATATTTAAAAGCCTAGAGCAAATACTGCGAAATAAGAAATATTCTCTAAGCCAGGAATGAGATATAGATATAATTCTTCAACATGGCTCTGGACTTCCTGACCAATGCAGTAAGACAAGAAACAAAATGTACAGACATTGAAACTAAGGAACAAAAATAAACATTATATGCAGATAATAAAATTTTCTCTATATAGTGTATTTGAGACAATTCTTTACTATTGCATGGTTATATGAGTTTTTAAATGTTGATGGACCCAAAATCAATAATCAAAAATAACTAGTTTCAGTACAACTATAATAACCAATTTGAAAATAACATCATCTAGTTATAACAAAAGCAATAATATTCCCAGAAACAAATCTAGCAAAAAGTTGAACACACACACACACACACACACACACACACACACACACACACACACTTAGTCAAATAGACATGAAAGACAAAAGGAAACTATTTTGAAGAAGAAAGGAATAGCAGTAAAAAGTAGAGGGAGACAAGAATATATTACATACATTCATGAAAATATAATGAAGTATATTATTTTGTATCATTATTATCGGTAATAATAATAATAATAATAATAAAAACTCAAGAGATTAGGTCACAGTCAGTATATAGAGGAATTTTTTTTTAAAATAAATCACAGAAAAAGACAAAATTGCAATTGAAAAAAAAATCAGCAAAGAATGCTACTAGGCAATTCAGACAAGTAAATATTGAGTAGACAAGAGCACATCAAAAGAAAAATGTAAATTTTTAAGTTGAATTGCTTTTCATGTATATTATTTTTGACTTATTATGTGTGAGTATTCTGTCTTTATGAACACCAGATGATTCCATTACATCGGATCCCAGTACAGATGGCTGTGAGCCACCATGTGGGTGCTGGGAATTGAACTCAGGACCTCTGGAAGAGCAGCCAGTGCTCCTACTGCTGAGCCATGTCTCCAGCCATATAAAGAATCTCAAAAAATTGAAAAACACAACAAAAACAAATGGATATTGCTAAATATTGGAATGGTGTGAAGAAATTCAGCTCCTGTAACTTGAGACAGCTACACTGGAGAGAAACCCACCAGTATTTTGTGGCATTAGATAAATGAAACTGTACAATATGTCAACTCGTTTGAGACATATCATAAAGTCAACCTATGAATAATGAGAAGGGTTTAATGATATTGTTTGTGACAGAAAGTGGAAACTCAGTAGTGGACTGCATAAGTGAATGGTGACTTTTTCTATGACGTATGAATGTGTATGTGTGTGTATATATATGTGTGTGTGTGTGTGTGTGTGTGTGTGTGTGTGTGTGTATGTGTTAAAATAACCGGACTAGGCCCACAAGTAATAACATTGATAACCCTTGAGAATATAATACTGCACACAAAAAGTAACTACCAGGATGTGTTTCATATGTGTGTGGAAGAAATGAATATCAACATTAGAACAGCAATGATATCGTGGTCGCTAGAAGCAAAAGGGGTTGGCTGGAGTATTAAGGATATTTCAACTTTAACACCTAATTTCTTTTTAAAACATTTGAAGAATGGGAGTGGGGCGGAGGTATGGGATGGGGGCAGTCAGAGGGTGGACAGGAAGGGAATAAAGTCTGGAGTATAAAAAAAAAAATAAAGAAAGATTAAATAAAATTAAGAAAAAGATATTTAAAGAGAGATACCAGAAAAGAAAGGAGGTAGTGGAGTCAATGAATATGGTCTGGTCTTTCAAAAGTTCAGAGAGAAAAAAGGGAAAAAGAGGGATTGAAGGTAGCTTCAGGAAGAGTTACTTGGGCCAGAAGAGTTACTCAACCAACACTTTTTATTATAATTTTGGCATAGGAATTAACTCATTTATTGTAGGCCAGTCAAATGGTAGCACTTCTACTGGTCTTTCATTTCCTTCGGTCTCCTGATAGCTGGTTTGACTGTGACAGCGGAAGTGGTGTTGTAAATCCAGGGCCTACCAGCCATTGTTGCCATGAAGGAACCACAGTACCAGATGACAGTGGCCCACATTATTATCTTGGTCTTGCCACAGAGGATCCTGGTGTGCTGGTTGATTTCAGTTTTTGTCATCATTTTCTGGAGAGACGCACCACATCGATCCAGACCTTCTTGGTGCTTTTAGCCATGTCAGTGATTGACCTAGGCCTGATCTTGGAGAGCTAGAATGAAAATTTAAACAGAAAAGTTAAAACAATTATATTGTGGATACCCATGTACCTACCACCTACATTCTCCAAATAGCATTTGGCTTTACTTGGTTTATTACATATCCATCCATCTATCCATCCATTCTCCATCCATCCATCCATCCATCTGTCCTCCATCCATCCATCCGTCCATCCATCCATCCATCCTCCATCCATGCATCTGTCCATCCATCCTCCATCCATCCAGCTCGTGTTTTGGGTGCATTTCAAGTACAGTTTTGAGCATCTGTGGACTGTACTGGTACGAAGCTTTTTGGTAAAAGACGGAAGAGATGGACACATGGATTCAAAGAAGGAACCATTAAAAAGCACAAGTGAAGAGAAAACACTTGTTTAAAACTTGAGAGAAGTAGGAGAAGGATCCAGCCTCTGGGGGAAAAAAGGAGGCAAAAGATGGGAGAGGTATGGGGAGATTGAAGCAGCTCTTACTTCATTATTCTAGAAGTAGGAGGTAGAAACATTTGTTGAAGATGAGAGTTGAGTAGGTCTGGGGGCCAAGAGGCATACATGAGGTATAGTCACAGGGGGTGGGGGTGGGGAACAGGATGGTGACTATCAGTGAGAGAAAAGGACCTGTGGGATGTTGAGCTTGAACCCACAGCAGCAGCATCCTTGGAGTTGGTGTCAATACATTTGCTTTGTACTGTCCATGTACTACCTCCTTTACCCCGTAACCTACTCCAATCTGTTTCATCTGTGGCTTTCTAGACTATACTGCCTGGCCATAACATCTCAGCAGAGTCAAATTTCAAAGTCATTTCCTCACAACTTGTTTCTAAATCCAGTCTTATGCTGCAGAGGATGTCTTTTTGAGACCAAATGACCACCACAACCTAAACCTTTCTAGACTTATAACTGATATATTGACACTCTTCTACAAGAGACAAAAGGAACATAGGTCATTATAAACTACATATATTGGCCAGTTATTATGATATTGTTCTCAAAGGTACCAAAAAGACAATGGAATCATGTTTCAAACAAATCTTGCCTGACAGTGGTGGCGCACGCCTTTAATCCCAGCACTTGGGAGGCAGAGGCAGGCGGATTTCTGAGTTCGAGGCCAGCCTGGTCTACAGAGTGAGTTCCAGGACAGCCAGAGCTACACAGAGAAACCCTGTCTCGAAAACACCAACCCCCAACCCCCCCAAAAAAAAACCAACCAAACCAAACCTAACCCACAAAAATTTAAGTTTTATATTTGCTGTCTCTGGAGCAGATTTTGAAGTTGTCATCTCTGGGGTGGGGGAATCCTAACCTTGTTGTTTTTCCGACACTTTGCCATTTATTTTTAAATTACACAGGGTGGAGCTGGGCACCTTATTATTTCCAGTGCTTAAGATCTTAAGAGATTTTAATTAGACCCTGAAGTCAGAGGCCATTGTGGTTCCCAGTTTTTATTCCTTTTGAATTCCTAAAGGTGAATGCTGAGGTGAGGTCATAATTTTGAAGGTGTTTCTGCCAAGAAGAAGTCATGGGTGGAGAGCTGTTTGTCTCCGGCATGTTCCATGGCTTTCCAAACAATGTCAGTGGCTGCTACAAGCAGTGGCCTTCTCTTAGGGCACCTGGACAAAAGGGTTCTCTGGAGGTCTTCCTTCCTTCCTCCTCTCCACCCCCTCCCTTCCTTCCTTCCTTCCCCTTTGTCCTGATTCCTACCTAAGATCATGGAGCCTCTGTGTTTATCAAATGTTGCTGTGAGGCCCCAGCTTCCTTACTTACATTTACTTCCTTTACCCGATACGCTTCAAAACATAACTTACTAGTTCAGCTTTGGTTTTCATACATCTCCTACCAAGAATGTAAGAGAGAGTAGCAGATACCTAAGCACTTGAGACTGGCCGTCTCATGCTCTAGAGCAAAGGGACTGAGAAAGTAGAGAAATAATAGGTTAAAACTCAGATCCCTTTTAGGAAATAAGGAATGTATGTTTCTTTTAATTACATTAGGTTCTGCTTCCAAGCCGGGATGCAGGATGCTATCTTGATGAGGGACAGACGAGGTTGAAAAGGGGACATACTGAGCAATGAGCAACAGCTGAGAGCTACAAAGATAGGGCTGTGCTCATGTATAAATAGAAATGTTACTGCTGCCCTGATGAATCAGACCAGATGTTTCTCTGATGTCTCTGTTTGGTCCTTTGGTTAAAAAAAAAAAAAAAGTATAATTTTGCTAAAATTATATGTGGTGCCAGGAATGTGGCACAAATGCTTTAAGCTTAAATAATATGCAAAAGAGTAAAATTATTTTACTGAGAAAACCTTTATAAATAAGAAAAGTAACTAGAAAGGGTCAGGACAAGGTGGGAAGCAAGCCTTTGACTAGTGAGTTGAGACTTAGATGATTCAAATCTGACTTCTTTCTATGTCTCTAGTTATATGACCTTGAGCAAGTCAAGTCAGTCTTTCAGGGTCTAGATGTGTTCATTCCGATTATTTTTTGGGATGGGATCTCAATATTGCTCAGGCTGCTTTCCAACATAGGTGATCCTCCTCCCAGTCTCAAACTCCTCAGTAGCTGGGACTACGGGCATTAACCCTCATCCATAGCAAGGTATGCTTAGTGTCAGCTGAGGAGGAGGGGCAGGACGGAAAATGAAAGGAATGAGTGAGCTGATTAAACTCATTGTAAATGTCTTCTGCAGTCCCACATGTCTAAGAACAAAACAAGGTTTTCATTTTCCCTTAATCTATTTCCTTGCTTCCTGGTTTCTGGTATCACTGGAAGGATGATATAAGACATTGTGGGGGAATAAAAATGTATAACGCAGTCTTTGCCTTCATGATGTTTATAACCTAATTGTGGACATTAAGGATTGTACCACAGTATTTATTGTGTTGATACCAGAAGTGAAACAGGAACAAACGGTATGGGAACTCAGAGGAAACTGGGGGTCACTGCCAGCTTGGAGAATGAGGAAGGGCTTGATTAAGGCCTCCCTGCAGTTAGGAGTAAACAAAGAGCTAGGTATTCTTGGGAGTGAGATATGCATATGGGCGAGGGGGGTGGGAGTGGGGGCTGGGATCACATTTGAGTGGTCCTTTTAGCATTTTTCTTTTCTTTTTTAGGCACCAAGGGACTTTAAAATAAAAGTTAGTTGTAGATGTAATCTCGTCCTAACTATACTTTATGATAAGTCACCTATAAGGAAGGTAAGATAAAACTGGAAGCAGAAAGTCCACAGGGGAAAGAGGACAGCTAACCAGGTCTGCCGTGGGAGGTATAAATGACTGGATTTCTGGGAGTCTGAAGTTGGATTGACTAGCTCCTTTACAATGAATTAGAGATGGGGAGGCTGTTTGGGTGAGGGAAACGGGGAACACAAAGAGATCTGTGAAGCACTGAGTCTGAAATCCAGGAAATGCCATCTTGGTGGATGTATTCAACATTTATAAACTCTTGATTGGACCTCAGCACTGCAGACGGGTTGGAGACAGGTATCCTAAACTCAACTTTATTCAGCTGACACCATAGTCACAGAAGTGCTTGGATTATTGGGGGATTGGAGATCTAGGGGAAGGCTGAAAACTTCACCGTATCACCAATTTTATACAACATGATTGGGAAAGTGCTAGGGCCCTATGCTTAAGAAAGGGAGTGCAGACAAGTGCAAGGTGACTTCCTGACTTCCTGTTTGTGGGACTATCTGCAGAGAGAAAGGGCGAGGGCACTTACATAGGCTATAAAGAAATGGGTGGGGCCAGGCAGTGGTGGCGCACACCTTTAATCCCAGCACTCGGGAGGCAGAGGCAGGAGGATTTCTGAGTTTGAGGCCAGCCTGGTCTACAGAGTGAGTTCCAGGACAGCCAGGGCTACACAGAGAAACCCTGTCTCAAAAAACCAAAAAAAAAAAAAAAAAAAATAATGGGTGGGACCTCCAGAAGTACGTGCAGTTTCTGACAAAAGGGGAAAGACAATCAAACACACACGTGGCCTTTAAGTTGTGACAGCAAAGATTCAAACCCTCATCTCTCTTTAAGATTAGTGAAAGGTGCTAACAAGCAGTGACCTCTTTGTCTTTTAGAAATCTCAGACTGTTCCTAGATTTTGATTTTTAGACCATCACCTAGGTAACTAACTCCTCCCCTCAACCCTCACATCTTTCCACAGGTTCCTCATTTCAGTTCCCACTTGTCCTAGTTGCTGGGTTTGATTCTGGGAGACACGAGTACCAATGATTATGCACGTGCTGAGCATCTCAAAGCTCCAGAGTAGAGGCGAAAGCCGGTGGGAGACCACAGGTAAGGAAAGGAATCTCCAGCTCTCTCACAGTCCACACATCAAGGTCTGTCTGCAAACTAAGGTTTATATCACTTTAAGATCTGGGATTATACTGCAGAGATGCCACAGGTACAGATGCAGGCAGCATTAACTACCTTTCACAATACAAGTTGGTTTATAACTTTTTGTCTTTGTTTTTCTATATTATTTTTCTTAATGATAATCACTTGCCGAAAAAAAAACAAAAACCCAGTTTTCCCACAAATATCAGAACACCTCCACCTGCCGCAAATCCAAGAATCCTTAAGAATGCAGATTTATTAACAAAGTAAGCAGGGCAGTGGTGGCACATACCATGAATCCCAGCACTCTGGAGGCAGCAGCAGGGGGATCTCTGTGAGTCCAAGGCCAGAATGGTCTACGAAGCAAGTTCTAGGATAGCCAAAGCTATACGGAGAAACCCTGTCTTACCTCTCTATCCCTAAATTAGGCTACTCATGGTTTCTTGTTTGTATTTGTTCAGAGACTCAAGTAGCCAGGTTGGTCTCCAAATATCTATGTACCTATGGGTGACATTGACTCCTGATACTCCTGCTTCTGCTTCCCAGTAGGGATTATAGGCAGATGCCATCCTTTCCTGCAGAAGGCTAGAGTTTTAATTTAGTTATCTTCAGAAAGACTGTTTAGTAGTACTCTGTGCTGCTTTATTTTTCCATTGGCTAAAGACAATTTTTAAAACTCTGTTTCTGTTACAGAATTATTTACTCTCCATGTCGTGCAAGTATTTTCCTTTAAAGCTAGAGACATTAGATACATCCCAGATATAAGTGACTTAGGTAACTGGCTGATGATGTGCAGCTAGTACAAGCTCAGGGTACCACAGTGAAGTAGTGACCAACGTTCTAGTGGCCTGGATGGAAACAGAGGTTGCTAAGGAAGCAGGATTAGAGGGAGTCTTTCCCTTAAGATACATGATGACACTGAAAGCAATTTTTGGAAAACCCTTTTTTCCTTCATTTTATATACCACTCCTAATGCTGGTTTGGAGATAATAGCTAGGGTAAATACATTTATATATATGAGTAGATACTTGGATTGGTATATCTGATGTCCATAGTCACTTACTCTTTGAGACATCAATAATAATTCAACAAAAATGAAAATACTATGCTAAGAGTTTTCTCTCTCCTCCTTTCTCTCTACTGCAAAGGAGCAATGTCCCTTCAAAGACCTTTACAAATTGGAGCTGAGCTGGATATGGTGGCAGACACCTTTAATCCCGGTACTTGGGAGGCAGAGGCAGTCCTCTTTGAGTTCAGAGGCAGCCTGGTCTACAAAGCATGTTCCAGGGCAGCCAGGGCTGGTACACAGAGGGACCCTGTTTTGAAACTATGCCAAAGGAAGGAAGGAAAAGGAGAAAGAAAGCACTATTTTTGCTTAGGGCTGGGTCCTGTAACTTCTAGCTTCCACACAGAGGTAAATGAGAGCATTTACTATAATTGGACAGCTGACTACGCAGTCAGATAGCAAGCAAGTGTGCTTCTACATACTGGGAAGGGTTACTCCACTACATTGCCAAGCAACTGATTAACAAATCTAATCACATAGTTCTTGAAGGATCAAAGTTGAAGAAATCAGCATCATTGAGAGCTTGTAAGATGTACCTGTTGCATTGGTGGCTGCTTTGCCAGGTAACCTGGACTGTCCTGTTTGCACCTGTTAAACAAGAGGAAGGGTGAGAGGATCTTTAAGGTCCCTTCTTGTTTTAAAATGCTATTACTCTATGTAAAATTTAGTAGAAAATTATAAAATGCATGCTCTAACTCCCACAAAGCACTAAAATACATGAGAACGTCCAAAACCTAGAAAATTAGATTGACCTCTTATAGAAGTTTAAAGTAGAGAGAAATGAGGGCTGGGGTGGGTTGGGTCACAAAACAAAAACCCTCCCCCAAAAGATTTTAGTATTATCTAATTATGAAAAACTCCTGCTTGGTTTGAAGTAGCCATGTTCATAAGTTGTTGAAAAATCTATTATTTGTCAATACAATTTAAATTAGTAATTTCTATCCGAAATTATTACTATTATTTTTGCCTGCAATCTCTGAAATCTGGATTGGTGAATCCTGCTTTGGGTGGGCACAAAATGAAGCCAACGTTAAGGAGGAAGGCAGTTTACAAATAGACCAAAAATAAAATACAAGTGACATTGTTAGAGGAAAAGAGAAGCCAACAGATTGCACAAAGATCAAAGGCAAAATAGAGAAGCTTGTTTGGTTAATGCTGGGGCTTTGGGACATTTCATGTACTTGCGGGGCTCGTCCATCCATCCACACCACACATCGTAGCCATGCTATTCTAAACTGATGATAAATCCAGTTCCAGGGCGGACAGGGCGCAAAGCCGGGATCTCGTACTGATCTCAGAATCCAAGACCCGGGGCCAGATCTCCCTTCTGGAAGAACGATGGCGTTTCCTCCAGGGTGACTGTTAGATAAAGCAGCGTCTTCATGCTCTTCGTCCAAGAAAGAAGCATTGGTCCAGAAATCAACAGGAAAGGGGCTAAGAAAAAAGGGAAGCGCTTTTCCCATCTTTTTAAAATTCCCGCACCCCTTTTTTTTCTCCGCCTCCCCGTCTCTCCTTCCAGCAGCAGCTCAAGGATCCCACACCGAGAGGCGGTCGGGGCGGGACAGTCTTAGGAAAGTAGGCGGGCCTGGCCCGATGAGTATTTCGGTGCCCGATTTTTGCTGTCTTCGGCGGCAGTTCCTCCTCCACTCGGTTACAGGATTGCACACGCGGCCGTGCGCTCGGCTCTCGATTGCTTCGGCCTATCACCCTGGGATGCCGCCTGCCGCCGCCGCCAGCGCCGCGGCTGCCGGGCTTGTGGGTTTCTCAGAGGAGCGCGAGCTGGAGCCCGAGCAGCGGCTGGAGAGGCGGCCTGAGAGTTAGCGGGCCGGCCTGCGCGTTCCGCAGAAGCAAGCCGACGCCAGGCGGACAGAAGCCGGGCCGGCCGCGCCCCTCAGGCTGAGGGAACCGGCGCCTTGAGCCCCTGGAGGCGACGGCGGCGGGAGCCGGTCAGAGGGGGCGGCCCCTGGCGGCGACGCCCCCGAGCCCAGCCCTGCCTGGCCGCGCTCCATCCTCAGCCTGAGCCCGGGCGGCCCGCGAACGCGCCCGCGGGGGCTGAGCAGGGCTGCGTGGGGGCGGGAGGTGAGCCCGCGCTCCCCGGTGCTCCGCGTCCGCTTCGGACCCGCACCTGAGCCGGGACCCGCCTCCGCTCCCGACCACGCTGGACCCGCCTCCCGGCCCGGGTCCCACCCTCCGCTTGCAGGTGGGCTGCAGCGCCCGGCCCTCGGGCGGTGGGCGGCGGGGAAGGAGGTGAGCGGCGACCGCTGCCGTTCGGGTGCTGGTGGCCGCGCCGTCGTCCCTTTCCCGCAGCCGGGGAGCCCGCCCCGCCGCCGCCGCCGCCTGCTCCCTCTGGGACACCATGGAGCTCTCCCCGTCGTCCGGAGGGGCCGCGGAGGCGCTGTCGTGGCCGGAGATGTTCTCGGGGCTGGAGTCCGACTCGCCGCTGCCCCCGGAGGATCTGGACGCGGTCGTCCCAGTCAGCGGAGCAGTGGCCGGTGGCATGCTGGATCGGATCCTTCTGGAGTCAGTGTGCCAGCAGCAGAGCTGGGTCCGGGTGTTCGGTAAGGATCACAAGTCGTCTGCCTCAGAGTCTGGCATTTTTTATCTTTCCTTGGGCTTCGATGCATTTTTAGTCTCCATTTATCCTAGGTCAGCTGCCCACATCCCTTTTTGTTGCAGGAAATGCTTTTTGATAAGTTTATCCTCCAAAGCGCCTGGCTATGTGATTCAGTAGGTTCTTTGGACCTCTTTAGATATCCACAGTAAGTTTATCAAGTTGAGCTATCCGGACGTAATTCTTGGGTGGTTAGTTAAAGGCACTTGCTGCTGAGTCTTCAGGAAGGTAGGATGGAACAAGGCACAAAACCAAGTGAATGGGATTTCATTTCTTTCCTGTTGTGTGAAGCGAGTGTTGATAAAATGAAAAGGCGTAGTAGAAGATGAGCTAATGAATGAAAAACAAAACAAAACAAAATCGAGGGGGGTGGGGTGGGGGAGATGGCAGAGAGACCCAGCCCTAGTCCTAGCCCTTGCACCAGCCCCAATTCAAGTGTTTGGTAGCAGTAATTTATCTATAGCTTTGCCTTGAACCTTACTCTCCACTTGTCCTGAGTGCATAGATTATTTCAGACTGCACTATTGTTTCTGCTTTTCATTGTGAAGCTACTCGATTGCCACTCAGCAGGTTAAAAGTGATGAACACACTAAAAAAACCTTTCCCTTTCTGCATTCCGAGTAACCATCTTTTAAATGAAAACTGAATGATGATTTTCTATTAAGGAAAGGCTGTGACAACATTCTAAACATGTTGGATTCATGGTTTAGCTGTGGCTTTCCAAAATATCGAAATAGCAGGATGTTTATCCCTTAGCCCACATGACCATAAGAGACATAAGTAATGTGGCTGAATATAAGATGACCAATTTGAAGCATCTGGGAGCAAACAGTGTTGAGATGCTGTCTTGCAGTCGTGTGCATGTAACCCTGTGAGTGATCAGCGTATTATATTTGTGTTTTTGCTTTCATACTTCCAAATAGGCTCTGTGCTTTATAATTCGAGACCGCCTTTTTCATGGTTTATAAGTTGTCTTTGGACAGTTCAGTTGACTTCATGCCCATCTCAGAGAGAAAGAGCTCAGACATTTGAGTTCTTGACACTAAATTATTAAACAATCTAGGGCAGATAAGGCCACCTTTTTGCCTCAGATTCCTTAACTATAAAATGATTGGACTGGATTAAATAATGTCTTTTCAGTCATAAAAATCAGCAACTTTTCTTATGGCTAGTTCTTAGAAATTTATATATATACCACTTGGTATTTTGCTGGTGTTTCTAAGTATTTTTTCTTTCTTTTCTTTTTCTTTTTTTGCTAAATGGAGGGGTGAAAGCAAAGAGGTTGGAACTGATGCAGAGTTACTCAATTCATTCTCAGTGGTTTGGATTAAGAGCTTTGCTACCTTGTAGTGCACTTGTCTGCTACTTCAGTTTAGGTGATCACTTATAACAAAAGTTGATGAGTCTAAAAAAGACTATAAATTGGAATACATTGTGGTTACATTTTATCTTCTTGTCTGTGTACACTTTCACTTACTGTTTTTATACAATGTTAGAGAGAGGACCATGTTAGAATATATGCTGATTTGGCTGACAAGTGTTCAGAGGCTGAGTGTTCTAGACCTTATTGTAAGTATCCTTCACATGTAGCCCATGTAAATTTTAACTAATGTTTTGGTAGTCTGTTCTAGAAGTGCACTTGTCATATGCAAATTTTTTGCACACACATAAACATACCCCACCCAGCACGCACATCTAAATATGTTTGAAGAAACCTAGACATTAGTAGCATACTACTAGGGCCAAGAACCTGGTAGTTTTCTTTTCGGTTTTGCCACAGCTTCGTTGTCATTTAATTTTGTATGAGTCATTTTTATCCCCCTGGTTCTAGGTTTCTGCATACAGTGTGGAATCTGGAGTAGTTGGCTTACATGCACATAAATTCATACACAAGAAGTTATTCAGAGGGAGCATTTCTATGTTAAGTGGTAGAATTTCCACTGTGTCATCTTTTTTTAAATGTGTGATTTCTGTCAGTTAATTAGAATCTATTTTATTTACTGTTTAATGCTGCTGCTTTTCTTCTAAGGATTTCACCCTGGAGACTGCATTGTTGTCCATAGTTTGATACAAACCAAAACTAAATGGGTTTTGGTTGTTTTGGGTAGTTTTAAAATTGTTTATTGTATGATTCTTTGAAGTCAGAATAACAATGTGGAAAATTGATTATTAAAAATTATTTAGGCAGGGTCTCACTATGCATAGTCCAGGCTGGTCTCAAACTCATTGAGAACTGCTTGCCTCTACCTCCAGAAGTGCCTGGATTAAAGGCTTGAGTGACCATACCCAGAGGGAAAGTAACATTTAAGGAATATTAGTTTGTTTTTCTTGTTTCTTGTCCGATTTGTTTATTCAAAATTGATTCTCTTGGGTTATCTTTGATCTTCTACATAATTTATAGAGACTTTTTTTTTTTTAAACGTGTTGTTCACCTGTTTCAGAGAAGTTTTAACTCCTTTCCTCTAAGTTTGTGGATTAAATATGGACTATGGTCTAATTGGTCCCGTTATTTAAGTACAACTTGGTCTACAGATTCTGTCCTGACTTTTGAATCCAGTAGTGGAGCGAGCTCTCAGTTCAGCACTTTTTAGCTATCAGCAGGAGGACTCTGTTTTCACAAGGTAGGAAGGTGGAGGTAGGATGCTGCTCAGGTCTGGCTTCCACAGTGTGGAGATGCACATGATTTCAAAGGCTGATTATACTGAGGAGTGGTATTGAGTGACACTGGATGATACTAGCTCACATCCTCTTTGAGAATTTTCTTTGAAATCATGCCAAAAAAAAAAAACCCAAAAAAAAACCTAACAAAATTTCTTCCTTCTTAAGGTTATCTCATAGAAACTTCTAGGAGCAGTATTTTCCTAGTTTATGTCACATATTTGAACACTGGCACTGTCTTTACTCAGTAGTTAACAAGTTTGGCTCTTTGGTTGATTTATACATCCAGAGCTTTGTGTATTACCATGATTTGGAAAAACTTCTTTGGAATATGTTCAGAGCTTTGTAGTAGGTGGGTCTATATTTAGGACACAAACAAATGCAAGTCTAAGACACAGCTAAGAGAAAATGTTTCTGCTGTCTTTTGTTTGAGTAAAATGTTTTATTCCAGTATTAACAAATAAATTGTGTCCATGTCCTGTCAAGAGTATAAAGTTTTGACATTAGTCTGTCTGTCTTGTTTATAGTCTTCCCTTATCACCTCCTTTATTGTCATCAGGTCCAGCAGATTGGTTCTGTGTCTCATAGTAAATAGGTATTAAATGTTAATTTGTCTTCCGTTTGACCATTTAGAGTTCAACCTGATTGATTTTATGGGTGGTAGAGTAGCTTAAACAAAGACATGCCACAAACAGCTAAATATGGATGCAGAATCCAAGAGCATCAAATGCAGAACATTTCCCAGATATTTATAGCGTCAAAGCAAAGTCAATTGCCTGCAAAAGCTCAGCAAGCTAGCAAAAGGAAATGGGAGCAGCAAAGCTAGCCTTTGCTGTCTATGCTTTCTGGTAAACAGTGAGAACATTAAAATGAACTATTTCGGCCGGGCAGTGGTGGCGCATGCCTTTAATCCCTGAGGCAGAGGCAGGTGGATTTCTGAGTTCGAGGCCAGCCTGGTCTACAGTGTGAGTTCCAGAACAGCCAGGGCTACACAGAGAAACCCTGTCTCAAAAAACCAAAAAAAAAAAAAAAAAAAAAGAACTACTTCACCATGAGCGGATGGCAAGAGTAGGATATCCCAAAAGGGATTTGAACTTCCCCAGAACTGTCTGTAGTAATGCTCTGCATTCATCTATGTAACAGGTTTTGCAAGGGTGTGCACTGATCACTCTTGGAAAATTAGAGATCAAGTACATTAAAGAGTCAGCAGATATCTTGTTCTTTACAGTTTTAATACTTCCATTAGGATTTATCTGAAATATTCAGTTAATAAAATGAGTAACAGCACTAACATTAAGTTAGTGTAGATCTCTGTTTTTATTGATTGCAAAAGGAACCTTCTGGAAAGTTTCTAAAAGTTGGTAGGCATGATTTCATATTTCAGCAAACAGAAGATAAAGGAAGTGAATTATATTGCATTAGGTACTAAGACTTCTCCAAATGTGACAGTGGGAGCTGGTAAGCACTTATGTGAACGGATGGGGTGGAAGGCTTATGTAGTTGTATGTAATATTTAATATTTCAGGGGTTAAGTCAAAAAGATAAAGTCTGTTTTTTTGCACTTCTAGAGACTATGTTTTTGTATTTATTTAAGATATTATAACCAGCAACAAGTCCAGGAAGTTGTTTCATTTTGGCCCAATACAGTTTTTTTCTCCTCTGAGACAGGGTTTCTTTTTGTAGTTTTTGGATGTTCTAGAACTTGCTCTGTAGACCAGGTTGGCCTGGACCTCAGAAATCCACCTGCCTCTGCTTTGAGTGCTGGGATTAAAGGCTTTTGAAGAATGCCTGGCTTCGTTTTGGCCCAGTATGAGTTAAATGTGGTTCACTCACTGGCTTTTTGTAGGATGTTTTTATTTAACTTTAGATATTATTAGTGAATTGTTTCTCCCCCCCCCCCAATCTCTCTTACATGCTTCAATATGTAGTCTGTTTTGTAATAATGTATACCTAAATGAAGTTGTTCAATTAAGCCTGAATGTTTTCGGTGCTCTTTATAATTGACCAGTAGAAGAAAGGTCAATGAATATATATCATATACATCCCAAAACACATTACTTAAGTTTTAATTTTCTCAAAGTTATTAAACTATCACAAATGAGTACTAATATTTTAGAAATTCTTTGAATCTTAGGCTTGAGTTCAGAATTTAATCTGGCATAGGTTCTGAATGTTGTCCAAATTCATTTGTGTGTATATGTGTGCATTTATGGGGGCCAGAACTAGATGTGGGCTCTTTATTGCCTTGAGACATTGCCTCTCACTGAGCATATAGCTAGGTTTTGCTAGGCTGGCTGGTCAGATGGCCAGTGAGATCTCTGAGATCTGCCTGTCTCTGCCTATAGTGCTGAAGTCACAGATATACAACTATTTCTGGGGGTTTATGTGAGTGCTGGGGATTTGAAATCAGTTCCTCATGCTTGCGGAGAAAGTGTTCTAGCCCACTGAGCCATCTTCTTAGTCCCTCTAAATTCATCTATTAACTTATGTGTATTAAGAGTTCTTTACCAGCCGGGCAGTGGTGGCTCACGCCTTTAATCTCAGCACTTGGGAGGCAGAGGCAGGTGGATTTCTGAGTTCGAGGCCAGCCTGGTCTGCAGAGTGAGTTCCAGGACAGCCAGAGCTACACAGAGAAACCCTGTCTTGAAAAAAACAAAACAAACAAACAAACAAAAAGAGTTCTTTATCGACTGTGTGGTCATACATATCTGTAATCCCAGCATTGGGAAGGGTGAGGGAGGGGGATCTTGAATTCAAGGCTTGTCTGGGCTGCATTGTAAGAAACAAATAAATAAATGATTTCTTCTTTCTGATCATAGGGATTTTCCAAGAAAACTTTATGTAATTTTAAATTCAAATAGCCCCATTTTCTTGAGAGAAAAATTCTCATATTGAATGTTCTATTAATGTTCAGTTCATAGACAATGGTGAACAATTTATTTTATATTATTTTAGTACAGCTCTAATTTCTGTCATTGGTTTATTACTAACTTATATTCAGAGAATTACAGTATTTTTCACTGACTTAAATTGTATTTGTATAATCTCTTCTACAGTCATTGGACTAGAGTAATTTAGAATTAAAAGGTGAATTTGGAAAACTGGTATATAAAGCCTATATACAGTGGTATATATAAAATCCCTACTGACATTAAGAGAAGTCATCAGGAATCAGTCGTGTTAATATTTCTGCAATCAAGCCAAGTGCCCTAAAGACTAGAAATAACTGTATTAGTGTAGGTCAGAGACTAATGTGAGAGAAGGTAGCAACAAAGCTTGCGTGCTGAGTTTTGTGGATTTACATCACAGATTTGTAAATAAGGATTTATATAACTTTCCAGCATGAGCAATATGAACATATATAAGAATTGCCTTGATCTTTTTCAGATTGTAAAACTGAGTGGTCGTATTTGTTGTTGTTGAGACATAGTCTTACTCTGTATTTCCGACTGACCTGGAACTCACTATATAGCCCAGGGTGGCTTAAAATCTGTGATCATTCTCCTGTTATGGACTTGAGTGGTGGTATTATAAGCAGAAGCTACCATAATCAGCTTTTGAGTACTCATAATGTTGAAACAAATGTACAATGGTGTTCTAAAACATTAGGTGAAATAAATTGCTGTCATTATTGAGGAAAAGAAAAGGAACTCACATGACTAAGACAGTAGGCTTACTAAGATTACTGAAGTGGCACGGCAGTGGTTTCTGGGTCTTTGTTTTCATTAGGAAAAAGGATGAGGTAAGTTGGAGCGGAGGGTTTTATGTGATTGTTCTTTACAGTTGCTCTCCTTGTAGCAAAGTGATTTGCTCACCTTTTAAGTATGTTAACCACAAAAAAGCATCAGCTAACGTCTTGAGTTAATCCAGAAAACTTGAGCCATTTGCTCTCTTATTCTACTTTATTGAAAAAAACCTTTGACGTACCTAGAGATGTTTGGTCTTGGTAACTAGAAGAGGAGTTTGGAGTGTGCTGAAGGCACTACCAAAATTGCTTCACTGGTTTTGGCAGAGGGAAAATTGCTCTCTGATGATTGTAAAATAAGAAAAACAAAAAACCAAAAAACAAACCAAAACAAAACAAAACCCCACCTTTCTGACCAAAGGCTACCAAGTACTGCTGAAGAGCAGTGGTAGAGAGCTCTACATAGTTACTGTCTAGTGAGAAGGCACTCTTGAGGAAAAGTAGAAAGAAAGCAGCCAATGGTAATGAGTATATAATACAGTGAGAAAACAAGACTTAAACCCTTGCAGATGCAACAAAATCTCATTTGTTAGATTGCTGTATTTTATTTGGACAAATGTTTCGCCTGCATGTATGTTTGTGCACCACATGTGTGCCCGGTACTGTGGGAGTCAGAAAAGGGCTTCAGATCCCCTGGAGCTGAAGGTACGAATGGTCGTGATTCATGTGTGGATTCTGGGAATCGAACCCAAGTTGATTCTCTACAAGAGTGACAAGTGCTTGTAGCTGCTGAGCCATCTCTGCAGTCCCTGTTTGCTAGATTATTATATAGAAGTTGTTATCTTTCTTATTTCTGCTGTACAATCATATATTTTAAGTTTTCTATTTTTTCTTATCAAATTACTCTTAATTTTTCATTCGCTTTGCTTCTGAGGTTCTATTGGACTTCTATACACTAATAATTATCTTCAATATTGTTCAAGTTCTAGTCTCATTATGTTGCCTGCATTTCTGAGGCTAAGGGTTTGATAATACTTACGTATATAGAGTGGGATTGTGGACAATTTAGAGAAGAAATATCTAACAAAACAAAAAACAAAATTCAGAGTTGTGTGAAAAGTTAAAAGAAACTTTAAAGTCAATAGTACAGAGTGTGTCAAAAACGGTTTTAAAAGATGTCCTTGCCAGAGAGAAACTGGCTCAGGAAGTTCAGCTCATTTCCAAAATTGGAGACAAATTCCACAGTTTGTCAGGATTGGAACTCTTAACCTCAGATTCCTTAGCCTCCTGATTTAGCTTCTAGATCTTACTGCTTCCCTTAGGGAGGTGACCTTTCAAAGCTGAAGGCTAGGAAAACTCTACAGTGAGAAATACCAGATTTGAGTTTCACAGTCTTTAAGGGAAATGCTGGAAGTACCATTGCCTAGGTAACAGAAAACAAAAATGAAGAAAACATCCACAAAGTCGGAGGATGATGATAATTACAGTGATCCTTCAGAGGCAGACCAGAAGACAAATCCCATGCTCGTCATCTCCTTTCTCTTAGTTCTTTAGGCCTAAGTTCTTTAAACTGTGATCTGAACTGGTCCTTTAAGGAAGTGCAAATGTTATATATGTGCTGGGAAACCTAGATACATCTGGTAACTTTCCACTGTATTCTTTAATTTCTAAGCTCCTGGATACATAATCATTACATTTAATATTTTTTAATTGTAAATTGCTTAATGTGAAAAATTTGAAATTTGGAAAATACAAAGAAAATTTAAGTCATTTGTAACTCTGCCTCTCAGAGGTAACTATTCTATAATGTTTTATTCTATTTTTTTCCCTGTGTACATATTTGGTGTTATACTATATGTGTTTAGTATTCTGCTTTTTTCTTTACAGTATATTTTTTCAGGTTATTGAAAATATTAACATTTTTCAAATATATTTTTAGTTGACATTTTTTAGAAAATAGGCAGTAGTTTTTTTGTTTCATAATTTAACGAGTATAAATGAATATTTCTTGAGTTGTCACTCACCCTTCCAGACTCACCCCTCTACTTGCTTTCTCTAATCAATAAATTGTTGAAAATTTAATTTATCTTCTAGTCAAGTGTACAGAGGGAAAACTTAAAAATTCTGCATAAATAGGAACCAAGAGGGGCTGGAGAGATGGCTCAGCGGTTAAGAGCACTGGCTGTTCTTCCAGAGGTCCTGAGTTCAATTCTCAGCAACCACATGGTGGCTCACAACCATCTGTAATAGGATCTGATGCCCTATTCTAGTGTGTCTGAAGACAGCTACAGTGTACTTATATAAATGAAATAAATACATCTTTAAAAAATTAAAAAAAAAAAAAAAGGAACCAAGAAATTTCGTTAAAACAACAATAACAACAAAAGAAAAACCTGGACTGGAATGGTAGTTCTGTATCTATAATTTCTGAACTCGAGAGACTGAGGCAGGGGAATTGCTACAGGTTTAAGGCCAAATTAGTCTACATAGTGAGTTCCAGGCCAGCTTAGGTTACAAAATGAGACTTGTTTAAAAAAAAAAAAAAAACATGATTTTTATTTCATGATATTAATGAGATGGTGAGCCAATTTGTTAGGAGTTTGGGGGTCTGGAATGAGTTTTTAATTGCTTTATATTTGGACTGATAGTACCATAAATTTTTACTGTTTATATTCAGTATGTGACAGTTCATTACAAGCATTGATTGATTTGATCTCTAATTTAACTTATTCCTCTCTCCCTAGTTATTAATATGTTTGGCACATATATTTTCTATCACTTTATAAAGAGATTCCTCTTTTTTTTCTATTTTCTTTTTTATAGAAATAGAGTTTAAGCACTTGGGAGGCAGAGACAGGCGGATTTCTGAGTTCGAGGCCAGCCTGGTCTACAGAGTGAGTTCCAGGACAGCCAGGGCTACACAGAGAAACCCTGTCTCGAAAAACCAAAAAAAAAAAAAAAAAAAGAGTGTAGTAGAGGCAGAGAAGGGCAGAGAGGGAGAGAGTAGAGAAGTAGAGGAGTGGAGGCCGGCCGTGACCACGTGGAGAGAGGGGGGAGGGAATGGGGAGAGGTAAGGGAAGTAGGAGAGAGGCAAGAGAAAGAGATAAGAGCCCTCTTTTTTTTCAAGACAGGGTTTCTCTATGTAGCGCTGGCTGTCCTGGAAATCATTCTGTAAGCTAGGCTGGCCTCAAACTCAGAGATCTGCATGCTCCGCCTCTGTCTCTTGAGTGCTGGGATTAAAGGCCTGTGCCACCACTGCCTGGCTGAGTCCTCATTTTTTAATAGTGTATAATGCATAGGTGAGTCATAGTCAAGAGACTTAGGGAACATAAGTCATTTCTTCACTTGGTTAGAGAAGTAATTAATCATGCAAAAGTGAGTTGTAAAGATATTTGGTAAAGTGAGGTGGTCAGTAACTGAGCTCTGATGTAGTTTTTTCTTTTGGCAAGGACGAATAATGCCATTTGTACTATCTAGTTTGTAGTTATGTTTGTTATAACATATCACTTGGTATTTTAAAGGTTCATCTTCTTGTTTTCCTAAATGGTTTTAGAATTTAGAGTATTTTTTTTTTTTTTTTTTTTTTTTTTGGTTTTTTGAGACAGGGTTTCTCTGTGTAGCCCTGGCTGTCCTGGAACTCACTCTGTAGACCAGGCTGGCCTCGAACTCAGAACAGTGTTTTTTTTTTTTTTTTAAGATTCACTTATTTATTTTATGTTTATGAGTACACGGTCACTGTCTTCAGATGCACCAGAATAGGGCATTGGAGGTTGTGAACCACCATGTGGTTGGTGGAAATTGACCTCAGGACCTCTGGAAGAGCAGTCAGTGCTCTTAGCCACTGAGCCAACTCTCCAGCCCTAGCAGTATGTCTTAATCATAGCTTTTCTGCCTTTTTCAGAACCATGTGGGTCAGAACTGATACTGAGTTCCTCATTTATAAACTGCAGGAATTAAAATGAAGATGCTAGAGTAATAAGTTCTTCTGCTTTAGTTCATTGTTACTGTGAAATATATATTCCAAAAACTTAATCTGTTAGTATAGTTTAGTGACATTGAAATATTCAAATTGTGTAATCATCACATCATCAGTGTATATTTAAAATCTTTTTATGATCTGCAACAAAGATTCTGTACCATTAAATAATGACTCTGCCTTGCACATCTTCACCCCAGCTGCTGGTAACCTCTGTTCTAGCTTTTATGTCAATGAATTTATTTTATATATTTCATATTCATAAAATTATATGTTTGTTTTCTGGTTATATTTAACATGTATATCATGAAGACTCGTTATTTTATCAAAATTTATTCTTTATCATGACTGAATAATATTCCATTATATACACTGCATTTTGCTTTTCCATTTATCTGCTGATGGACACTTGAGTTGTGTTCACATTTTAGTTACTGGAATACTATTACAAGCTTTGGTATATAAGTATCTGTTCGATTCTCAGCTTTCCATTCTTACATGATAACCCCCTAGGACTGGACTACCCTTATCTTTCTATTTGGTAGATACATCTAGAGGTTGATTTGAATATACTAACTTGGGTTTATGGTAGTTCTGTAGTTGACTTTTG
The DNA here is from genome assembly GCA_028551405.1 of Uromys caudimaculatus. NCBI lineage: Eukaryota > Metazoa > Chordata > Mammalia > Rodentia > Muridae > Uromys > Uromys caudimaculatus. The sequence goes on from CM052711.1 coordinate 34,183,222, forward strand.
TGAAACTACTACCTTTTCATAGTAGCTGAACTGTTTAAAAATCTTGTCAGCAATATATAAAGGCTTGAGTTTCTCCCCATCATTGTTGACTCTTAATATTTCCTTTTGATAATAGCCACCTGGAAACAGTTTTGATTTATATTTCTCTGATTATTTCTGATATTGAATATTATTCATGAGTGTTGGGCATTTATATGTTGTTTAGAAATTGTCTATTCAGTCCTTCTGCATGAATTCTTAGTAGATATATTGGTGTTTTTAAATTGTTAGTTATAGCATTGATTTATGTATTAATCTAATCTCTAATCACAGTCACAATCATGAGCATGGTCATAATGAGGGTAAGTAAAACTAGTGGAGTTCGTTATGAAACGCCGCAGTGCCGAGCGCCTTATCCCTAGCGTAGTGGGTTGTTTTTAAAAACATTACAGATATTATGCAAGTGTGACACAAGCAGGAGCGTGAAAGTCAGGGAACAGTTTCTCAGGAATTGGTTCTCCTTCTGCTGTGTGAGTCCTGGGGATTGAACTTAGATTGTCAGGCAGGTGCCTTGACTCAGGTTGAGCTGTCTAGCTGCCCAGTTTAATGAGCCTTTGTAAGTCATTGTCAGAAAAATAGTGTTATTGCCATGTTCCACAGATGAGAAATCAGACGCATGTAGATAAAAGTTAACTTGCCAAGAGTGACACAGCAGGCAAGTGACTGGTGTGAAACACGCAAGTTCTTCTCGAATTTGTTTATAAACACTGTACAGTTTAGCTCCTTACAAATAACTTAATTTGTAAATTATAACAAGGAAAATAGTGTATGTTAATTTTCAACTTGCTACTGTAATTCACTTGCGAGTTTTCTACAGCACTGTTCCTGCACGGTAAAGCCATTGGTTGTGCTGGATGTGTTTTCAAAGCCATGACTTTATAGAGCAGCTTCATGGACTAGTGGAAGGTTTAGCATGTAGACAATATGAAAGAGCTGTGTATAGTTGAGTGGGATAGATATTTATATATTTAGAAAAGGTTCTCTAAAATTCCTTTATTTTTATTCATAATATAAAATATGATCCATTTTATATAAAGGCATATCTTTCTAAGCCTCTTTGTGTTTAATCAAGCTAGTGAAAGTATTGATCATTTAGAAGGCATAAAATCTTAAAGACCCTGAGCTGTGGTTGTCTTAGTAATAACTGTAGCTGGTTGAGTAATGGGAAGTAAGTTAAGAATCTAGCATTCTGATTAATTCATGAGTTCTTTTTTTTGTTTTGTTTTTTTTTTCAAGACAGGGTTTCTCAGTGTAGCCCTGGCTGTCCTGGAACTCACTGGACCAGGCTGGCCTCAGAAATCCACCTGCCTCTGCCTCCCAAGTGCTGGGATTAAAGGCGTGCGCCACCACTGCCCAGCCTAATTCATGAGTTTTAAAAACTGTTTAATAGGAAGAAATTGATAGAACAAACAATATATGTTTAAAGTATAGCAATGTATTTTGAAATATTTAAGTGACCATGAAATCATCCATATAATCAAGAAGGAAACATCTGACTCTTTTCCCTGTCCTCCAATTCAAATTTCCCAGTCTCATCTTCAGCCCTGTAGCAGAATACTTGGAGCTGTTGTTCTCTCCTCTGAGACCCTACCTATTCCCTGGGGACTTTGTCAAACTTCATGACAGATCCAGCTTTCCTCCATCCTATGGACTCTTTCAGTACTCTTCCCCCGATTCTAGCCCACTCCCATTCCTTTGTGACAGCCCACAACTCTAGAAATATGTTCTAGTTCTACCTGGGACTCCCAGTGGCTACATTTGGCAGAGATTCAGAAGCACTCTGTACCAGGCAACCCATAGCCACAGCATTCTGCTAAGATCCAGAGAAGGCAACAGAAACCAAGGAACAGAAAACCCGCCCAACAAAGATAAGACCAGATATCAGTACCTACTATCACAAACATACCAAAATCAGATGCCTAGACAGCAGCCCAGAAACACAATTAATATTAATCAGTATGCCTCCATCAGAACCCAGCAACCCTACTACAGTAGGCCCCGAGAAACACAGTGTAACTGAAACATAAGACAGGCCTTCAAATAGCCTATCAAAAGATGTTCAAGGACCTTAAAGAGGACGTGAACAAATCTATTAGTTAAATCTATGAAAACACAAACCAATGGGATGAAGGGTAGAAAACAGCTCAAGACATGAAAGTAGAAATAGAATCATTAAAGACTATCCAAACTGAGGGGAAACTGGAGATGAAAAATTTAGGAAGTTTTAACTTTAGAGGTAATTCTCACCAACAGAATATAAGACATGGAAGAGAGAATCTGGGGCATTGAAGACAAGGTAGAAGAAACGGATAACTCAGTTAAAGAAAATGTTAAATATAAAAAAATCCAGGTATAAAACATTCAGGAAATCCGAAACAACATGAAAAGACCATATCTGTGGTTGATAGGAATAGAAGAAGAATCCTAGGTCTAAGGCACTGAGAATACTTTCAAAAAATCATAGAAGAAAATTTCTCTAACCTAAAGATGGTAGTGCCTGTCAAGGTTTAAAAAGCATACAGAATGCCAAGTAGACTGGACCAGAAAAGAAATTACCCATAAAACATACAGAACAACAACAAACCGAATATTAAGTCTCAAGGGAAAAAGACCAAGGACCACATAAAGGCAGATGCAACTTTTCAATAGAGACTAAGAGCCCGAAGGGCCTGGAAGGATGTGCTGTAAACATTAAGAGACCACAGATACCAGCCCAGACCACTGTACCCAACAGCACTTTGAATCACAATAGGTGGAGAAAAGCAAAATAAAATAACACTCCATGATAAAACTATCTTTAACCAGTAGCTGTCTACAAATCTAGCTCTGTAGAAGTTGCTAGAAGGGAAACTTGAACCTGAAGAGGTAAACCATATCCAAGAAAACGGGGAATAAATAATCTCAGACCAGCAAATCAAAAGGGGGGTGGCGCACACACTGTAACAATAAAATTACAGGAATCAATAAATGTTGCTCATTGATAACTTTCAGAATTAACTGTCTCAATTCCCCAATAAAAAGTCATAGACTAACAGATTGGATTCGAAAACAAAACCAAGATCCATTCTTCTGCTGTATCCAAGAAATATACCTTAACAAGAAACATACCTTAGCCGGGCAGTGGTGGCGCACGCCTTTAATCCCAGCACTTGGGAAGCAGAGGCAGGTGGATTTCTGAGTTCGAGGCCAGCCTGGTCTACAGAGTAAGTTCCAGGACAGCCAGGGCTATACAGAGAAACCTTGTCTTGAAAAACAAAACAAAACAAAAAAAAAAAAAAAAAAAAAAAAGAAAGAAAGAAAGAAAGAAAGAAACATACCTTAACATAGAAATCACCTCAGGGTAAAAGGATAGAACAAGATATTCCAAGCAAATGGACCCACCCAAGAAGCAAGCTGGTTTAGCCATTTAAATATCAGACAAAATAGACTTCAAACCAAAACTAAATAGAAGAGATAGGGAAGGACACTATATACTCATCATAGAATGTCCTTCTCTGTCCTGTTTATCTCTTGGGTTGCTTCTAAATATTCCCCAAACATAAGGGTACCCAAGATTATGAATGTAAAATTACTATAGCTTAAATCACATATTGTCTTTCATTTAGTGATAGGTGATATCAATACCCCACTCTCATCTATTGATAGACATTCAGTCAAAATTTAAACAGAGAAATGCTGGAACTAAATTATGTCATAAACCAAATGGACTTAACAGATATTTACAGAATATTTTGCTCCAATACAAAGTAATATATCTTTTCAACAGCTCATGGAACTGTCTCAAAAATTGATCATATACTTAGACATAAATCAAGTCTCAACAGATAGAAGAAAATTGAAATAACACTGGATATCAACAGCAACGAAAAGCCTACAAATTGAGGGAAATTGAACAACTCACTACTGAATGACAAATGGGTCAAGACAGAAATTAGGAAAGAAATTAAAACATTTTTAAAAATTGAATGAAAATGAAACCACAACATACCCAAACTTAAGGGACACAATAAAGGCTGTTCTAAGAGGCAAGTTCAGAGTACTAAGTGAATGCATGCATACGAATACACACACACACACACACACACATATTTGGGTTGATCTCATATTGGTAAATTAAAAACACATCTGAGTGCTCTAGAACAAAAAGAAATCACACCCAAAAAGGAGTAGATGGCAAACTCAGGGCTGAAATCAATAAAATAGAAACAACAAACAAAAATACAAATTATCAGTGAAACAAAGAGTTGGTTCTTTAAGAAGATCAGTAAGGTTGACCAACTCTTAGCAAAGTTAACTAAAAGACCAAAAGAGAATGTCGAAATTAACAAAATTAGAGCTGGAAAGTGGGTCATAACAACAGACATTAAGGAAATCCAGAGGCTCATAAGGACATACATTAACAACTATACTCCACTAAACTGGGAAATCTAAAATCAGGAAACACCACCTTTTACAGTAGCCTCAAATAATACAAAATATCTTGGTGGTAACTCTAACCAACCTTATATGATAAAACCTTTAATTTATTTAAGAAGGAATTAAAGAAAATATCAGAAGATATAAAGATCTCCTGTGTTCATGGATTGGTAGGATTAATATGGAAGAAATGGCCATCCCACCAGAAGCAATCTACAGATTAAATGCAAGCCCCATCCGATTTCAACACAGTTCTTCACAGATCTCAAAAGGACAATTTTCTGCTTCATATGGAAACACAGAAAAACCAGGAAACACTGGAAAAAATCCTGAATAATAAAAGAACTGTAGAGGTATCACTATTCCTGATCTCAAATTGTATGACATAGCTGTAGTAACAAAACCAGCATGGTACTGACATAAAAGCAGACATGGTGTTTTTCGAACTAGCTACATCATTGAAATCATCAATGCTACTAACATAAAAATACAGCGATTTAATTAGTAATTAAACCAAATATTTTAACTTCTAGTATCTTGGGTTTTTTTTTTGTTTGTTTGTTTTTTGATTTTTGTTTTCGTTTTTTGAGACAGGGTTTCTCTGTGTAGCCCTGGCTGTCCTGGAACTGATGCTGTAGACCAGGCTGGCCTCGAACTCAGAAATCCACCTGCCTCTGCCTCCCAAGTGCTAGGATTAAAGGCTTGCGCCACCATTGCCCAGCTATTTTTTTTTAAAATTAATTTATTTATTTTTACTTATTCACTTTACATCTGCTCATTGTCCCTTTCCTGGTCATCCCCTTCCACAATCCTTCCCTCCATCCCCTGTCCCCTTCTCCTCTGTGTGGATGGGGTCCCCCCTCGCTATCCCCCCGACTCTGACACATCAAGTCTCTGTGAGGCTAGGTGCATCCTCTTCCACCTAGGCCAGACAAGGCAGCCCAGCTAGAAGAACATATCCCACATATAGGCAACAGCTTTTGGGATAGCCTCCGTTCCAATTGTTTGGGACCCACATGAAGACCAAGCTACACATCTAAAAGTAGAATGTTAATCAATGGAATTAAATTAAAGACTCAGACCTATGGGGACAACTATGGGTACCTTATTTTAAATAAAGAAGCCAGAAGTGCACACTGGAACAAGATAGCAACTTTAACAAATGGTGCTGGTCAAAATGGATGGCTGCATGTGGTAGAATGCAAGTAGTTCCATCCTTAACACCCTGCACAAAATCCAATCTGATAGACGAGAGCACAGTAACAGATAGACGAGAGCACAGTAACAGTCTTGAACACATTGGCATAGGAACAGACTTTATGAGCAAGACACCAATAGCACAGTCACTAAGAATTAAAAGCAGAACCTCAAGAGACTGAAAAGCTCCTGTATGGCAAATGACACCATCATTTTGACAAAGTGGCAGGATACAGAATAGAAAATATTTTCATCAGCTACACATTCGATAGAGGTCTAGTACCTAAAATATATAAAGAACTCAAAAAACCTGACATCAAGAAAACAACCTAATTCAAAAGTGGTGTATAAATCTAAACAGAATTCTCAAATGATGAAACACAGCTTAGAGGCAGTTAAATGAGCACCATCCTTAGTCATCAGGGACGTGCAAATCAAAACTGCTTTGAGATTTCATCTTACACCATTCAGAATGACCAAGGTCAATAAAACAAACGACAGCTTACTGTTGTGAAGATGTGGAGTAAGAACACTCTTCTGTCACTGATGGGAGTGCAAACTTGTATAACCACTGTAGAAATCAGTATGGCGGTTATTCAAGAAGCTGGGAATAGATCTACCTCAAGATCCATCTATGCCAAAGGACTCTACATTCATTTACAGAGAAATTTGCTCAGCCATGTTCATTGTTCCTCTATTTATAATAGCCAGAAATTGGTAATAGCTCAGATTTCCACCAATGGAAGAATGGATAAAGAACATGTCATACATTTACTCAGTAGACTGTTACTCAGCTGCTGAAAAATGAAATAATGAAATTCACAGGTAAATGGATGGAGCTAGAAAACAAAGTCATCCTGAGTGAGTTAATCCAGATTCCAAAAGACAAATATATATATATTTGCTTTTACGTGGATGTTAACTGTTAAGTCTTTGATAAGCAGGCTACATATAGCCTTGAAGAGTAAGGGACTGGGGGAGTGTTGATCTCCCTAAGCAGTGAAAATAGAATAGACAATCATGGATTATTGGGGTGTGTGAGAGCAGGACTAGAATGGGACTATAAAATGAAGAGAGAGAAGGGAGGATAAGGGAAGGACAGCTAAAATTAAGAGCCATTTGAAGGGTGGATGAAAATCTAATTGAGTAGAAGCTTCTTAAAATCTATACATATGTGAAAGAAATCTAAATGGAATCACTGAAAAACAGAGAAGACAAAACCCCAGCTAGATATCTCTTGTTGCAGAATGAAGCTTCCAGTTCTGGGAATGGGTTACATATAATTGAATTGGTGGTGGTGAAAGGGGTTCTGTGGACACCCCCAAATAATCCATGCTATTGTCAGGGCTACTCATTGTTCTCCACAAACTGATGGTAAGGCTCTGTTGCTGAAGACAACATCTACACAACTCATTGAGCAGGGAGAAGTTGAGTTGATGCCTACCTAGAGTCTTCATCCATACTGACTAGTGTTCATGGTTCTGGAAGGTTACAAGCTACAGGAGGAGAAAGATAAATGCTAATCCAGCTACAAATCCTTCAGTCTCCAATGGCAGCCTTCCTGTAAGGTTGCTGATGCAGTAGTGATTCACAGCTTGGGGGAGTAACCAGCCAATATATGATTGGATTTAAGGTCCATACCATGAGATGGAACCCACACCCATTGCTATGTGGCTGGCCAACAACCTGACTACATATCCCAGGGACCTAAGCAAAACCAAATAAATACCACTGTTTTTCTAAAGTAGTGGTTCTCAACCTGTGAGTCATGCCCCCTTTGGGGTTGCATATCAGGTATCCTGCATATCAGACATTTACATTATGATTCATAGCAGTAGCAAAATTACAGTTATGAGGTAGCAACAAAATAATTTTATTGTTGCAGCCTTAGGAAGGTTGAGAACTACTACTTTAAAGGAATACAGGAATTAAATGACTCCTAATGACATTCTGCTATGCTCATAGATCTATATTATTGTGCACATCCATTATCAGAGAAACTTCTTGCAGCAGATGGGAACAAAAAGAGAGACTTATAATGAGACAATATGCAGAAAAGGAGAAACCTTAGAACCCTACATCCTAAATAGGATGTCTACATTAATCCTTCCCCCTAGAGCTCAGGGGATCCTGTGGAAGAGGAGATGGAAAGATTTTAAGAGCCAGTGAAGATGGAAGACTCTAAGGAAACAAGGCCTTGTAAACACAGCGGGACTGACACACATGAATTCACAGAAACTGTGGCAGTATGCACAGAACTGCACAGGTCTCAGCCTGGTGGGGGTCTAAGCACTGAGAGGAAAAGGGTACCCTAGCTGCCAGCCCTAGCCCAGAAGCTGTCTCCAACTGACAACTCTTCACAAAGGAAAATTTAGTTTAGCTTTTTTTTTTCCCAATGGAGTTTCACTGAGTATACGAAACTACTCTTATGGGCAGGCTCCACACCTAGCAGTAGAAGGTTAATACAAAACTAACTCAGTAGCTTAGGAGGTTCCTTGTCTCATAATGCTTTGCCTGGGCATTATTATTTTAATTAATTTCCTTATAGATCTTTTATTTATATGACTATCAGTGTTGTGTTTTTATGGGATTTCTCTTTATGTGAATGTGTGTGTCTCCATGTCTGTATGTGTTTCTTGTGCTTTTTCTTTTGTTTGCTTTGTCCTATTTTAGTTTGTTATATTTTGTTTTATTTTTTAGATGTGTGTTTATATTCTAATAAGAGAAAGAAAGGAAGGGTATGTATTTGGATGGGTAGGGAGTTGGGGAGGATCTGGGAGGGGTTGGGGCAGGGAAAACCATAATCAGAATATATTGTATGAAAAGTATTTTCAATAAAATAGAAACAATCATCTATGTCTTACATTTTGTGTGTGTGTTAACGTCCGTGCGTACATTTGTAGGGCAGAGGCCAACTTTTGGGAGTTTTCTCCTTCTATCATGTGGATCTCTTGATGGTAAGTGTCTTTTCCCATTGTCCCATTCATTCCTAAAGAATTTCATACAGGTGAAATCATATGATACAGAGGAAGCTCACTTCTGGTCTGTCCTTTAGGACGTTTTCAGACTGAACTATTATATGCCACAATTGTTCATTTCTTTGTTAAATAGAATTTAACTGAATGGGTATTGCTTTGATGAACTTTTTGATGTTAATTGAGTGTAACTGTGTTAGGTAATGATAATGCAATGTTTTTAGTATTTCAAGAGGTATGTAGTAAGCTGGGCAGTGGTGGCGCACGCCTTTAATCCCAGCACTTAGGAGGGGGAGGCAGAGGCAGGTGGATTTCTGAGTTCAAGGCCAGCCTGGTCTACAGAGTGAGTTCCAGGACAGCCAGGGCTACACAGAGAAACCCTGTCTCGAAAAACCAAAAAAAAAAAAAAAAAAAAAAAAAAGAAAAAAAGAAAAAGAGGTATGTAGTAATAGCCATTGTGGTTTTAATTTGCATTTCCCTAAAGACTAAAGCTATTGAACATCTTTTCATGTGCTTTACCAGGCATTCATATATCTTCTTTAGTGACATGCTACATCTAAATATATGAGTTGTATGGCTTCTTCATAAATCATGGACCTAATTTATTAGATATGTGATCTATAATTATTTCTTCCCTTCTGGTTCTTGTCTTAATTTTTTTAAAAGTGTCTTTCGAGGGATGGAGAGAACAAACACTCAGTTGGTAAAGTACTTGTATTGCAAGCACTAGGACATGAGCTTGATCTGGAACTCACATGAAAATGCCACGAGTTATTCTACACAAGTGTAGTTCTGTCTCTGAGGGTGCAGACACAGAGGGTGCCAGGTACTTGCTGGCCAGCCAGTCTAGTCTGCTGTACTTACTTGTCCTATAAATGGTGTATTAAAGCTAGGAGTTAGTTTTTTATTTGAATACATCACTGAAGTGCTTTCTCCCATCTTAAAAATTGCTGTCTTTCAACAAACCAAGTCATTTCTTCTGGGATTAAGGTGAACTTTTCTCAGTTTCCTTACAGACAGCTTCTGAATAATATATTAACCTAGAAGAGGGGTGATTTTCTAAGTAGACTAGGAGGTTAGAGTAGAGGGACCTGGCGAGGGAACTGCATTGAGTCTACAAGGCATGTGTTGTACTACAGGTAGGACATTGGTTAATGCTTGTTTTTGTTGGCTTCTTATAGATATTTTCATGAAAAGAAAGTCTTTAAGTAAAAATAAGTATGTTGGTAAGAATGATAAAAGGCAAAATTATTTATGGGCCTAGTCCTGATAAAGGAGTTTTTGTTTAGTCACATAATCATGATAGATAAACAGAAAACAAACGTAAAATTGTAACTTTAAAAGCACTTTAAAAGGAAGCATGCGGTTCTTCAAGACTGTGTAACTAAAATGATCACATTTAGTGTAATGTAGTAGGGAAGGCCTTCTTTAGGAATTTCCATCAGCACCAAGTCCTTTAGGTGAAGAAAATTAGCAGCTAAATGTTCTAGATTGAAACGATAGCTTCTATAGGGGTCCTGAGGGGTCATGACAGTTTTAAGGGTGGTCATGAAGAGTGGCTGGAACAGAAAAGTTGTGAGGGCAGAGAGTTTAAAATGAGGCTAGAGAAAAACCTGAGTCAAACGTGTGGATCTAGAAGGTGATGGTGAGGTCTTAGCCACTGAAAAGACATCTCTGGGTTCAGTGCGGGATATAGATGTGTGTGTTGAAGACTAGTCAGAAGGGTCTGCAGGTAACAGATAATGGTAATTTGGGTCAAGGAAGTGATGAAGAGAGAAGTAAACAGATTTGTAAGATACTTGGAAGATTAAAATTAGGGAGACTTGGTAAACAAAATGGATGGAGTAGGAGATGTGGGGTCGTATAGGGAGATTTGTTGAGTGTAACCTATGTCTTTTTTGTTTGTTTGTTTGTTTGTTTGTTTTGTTTTGTTTTGTTTTTCGAGACAGGGTTTCTCTGTGTAGCCCTGGCTGTCCTGGAACTCACTTTGTAGACCAGGCTGGCCTCGAACTCAGAAATCCACCTGCCTCTGCCACCCAAGTGCTAGGATTAAAGGCGTGCGCCACCACTGCCCGGCATAACCTATGTCTTAACAGTGAATAAGCACTTAAAAGAGGATGCTGACATAGTTTGCAGATACAGTTTTCCACGGGTGAGCTGGAAGAATTTCTTTTCAGAGAATTGTGTATTTCATCCATTATTACCCTGTACAAATCAGACATTTTCCTTGAAGTCTTTTGTTTTTTCCTTTTCTTTGGTGCTGGGGATTGAATCAAGGGTACAGGGGGATGGCTTCATGCTATGCTATAGAGATACACCTCCAGCCCCTTAAAGTCTTTCTTGGTATCTCTTTGCCTATTTCCCCGGTGTGACTAAAAGGAATGTTCTATTCTTAGGTGTCTGCTCTATAACTTTCTGTCATCTAAGCTCTTTCCTTCTACTTATTGCACATTTGTCTTTTTTCCTTTGCTATATTGAATATTGCTTATTGGAAGGGAATTTTATTCATTTTAATATGTTTACAGTTAAGCTCACCTTCAGAAGTTTTGTGAGTAAATTCTTATTCCCTGCTCCAATTTCCTGGTTTTTGGTTTTATTTTTTTTCCTTTTTAATGAAAACCTTATATTGTGTTTACAAGTATTTCAGGAGCTTTGGTATATATAGTATATGAAATCGTGATGGGCATTTTTTGAAGTCCTTTATAGTAATTTTGTGAAATAGATACAATTATTGATTACTAAATTGAGGCTCAAACAGGTGTGACTTACTCAGAGACTTACCATTTTTCCAGTCAGTTCTCTACTAGCTGAAAGCTCGTATCTCTAACTTCTCTGTCTCTTACACTCTGTTGTAGCCTTCTCCTCAGACCCCAAACCTCTCTCTACCTGATTCATACTACTTTGTGTGTAACTGAAAACAAAAATACAAATAATTGAAAAATAAAAACCAACACCAGCAAACCAAACAAACTTGGCCCTACTCCCCCCGCCTTTTATTTAGTATTTTTCATTCACATTTCATTTTTGGATTTCCCTTGCTGAAATTGGTTTTGTTTTCTGGGTTTCTGGGTCAGCTTTTAGAGATAGATGTCTAAGAGCCAAGCCTTTCTATAGGACTAAGTCATTATTAGACTGCCTCTTTTTATTTATGGTCCTTTGTACCTTGAAGACAAAGGGCACCCTGAGTCTTGTCAAGGGGGCATGGAGTCCATGGAGCTGGCTCCTGTTGTTACTGCTGAGATAATGGCTAAATGTACCACCAGCTTCATTCATAAAATGTTCAACAAAATTAGTTTGAAGTTAGGCACATACGAAAACATCAATATGCTTTATCAGCAATCTGGCTTCTTCTGATTTGAGGGAAAAATTAGACAAATATAAGCCTGCTCATTTGTCTTACAAAGCCAGCACCAGTGCTGATTAAAACTTGGGAAGTCCATTAAGTCAAATAGAAATTGATGCTGTTTGCTCTGACTATGCTTCTTTCAAAAAAAGTGGAGCTCAAATGGATATGGGGCTTGATAAATATTTTTAAGTATTTAGCAATGAAGAGCAGTGATGATTACGTATCAAAAATAGCACAAAAGGGTATTTATCTGTTCTGTCCTATAAGTATCTTAATGAGTATGCAGGAAGAAAATCAATAAAAAAGGCTAGTTTGTGAACTGACTCTATTATCTGTTATAGGCAAATCTCTGTATATATGAAAAATACGTGTCAAAGAGCCAGGGTATCCAAAACCACGAAATACTTTGTTTTGATTTCTTTTGGGCATGTTTTACATATTTCTTGAAATATTAAAACAGAAAAAGTAATGATTTGGATTTTTCAAATTTTATAGTCAACTCTTCATCCTAAAAATTGAACCTGTAATACTTTTATCTTTTCACAAAATACATTTGAAAATTCTACTTAAATTTATTTTTGGATCTTAAGCAAGTCAACTACTGGCTCATAGTAATGCTAAGTATTGTGTACTCTATGGATGGAGAATACCAGGATTTCACACTAAGCAGATACAACATAGGTTCTAGATTCAGTTTATTGACCATTGTTTTCCAAAATAATTCCTTCAGATCACTAAAAAAATTACCTGCCATATCTACTAAAAATGCAGATGCCTTTGAATTCCCCCCTTCTCTAGTCAAAATTTTTAAGTGCTGCGTTAAATCATTGCATTTTGACAAGTGCCTAGGTAATTTAGGTGTGTACTAAGGTTTGAGATCTCCTGGTAGAGAAGATTGCTCAAATTGCATAATGCTTTCCTACTTAAGGTGAAGTTAGGAGATCTCTGTAGACAAGCAAGAATAAGTATGTCTTTTTTAAAGCAAGAGTTATTTATTTACTTTATGTATGTGAGTACACTGTTGCTATCTTCAGACACACTAGAAGAGGCCTTTGGATCCCATTGCAGATGGTTGTGAGCCACCATGTGGTTACTGGGAACCAAACTCAGGACCTCTGGAAGAGCAGTCAGCACTCTCAACCCTTGAGCCATCTCTCCAGCCCCCCCCCCCATCTGTTTTTAATGTAGGAATCAACTAGAACTTTATAGAGACTTGAAGCTAACCTAATATATAATTAGAGCACTAATGTTCTATTAGTTTCTCCTGACACTGAAACTTGGACTTCCATTGTATAAATTTTGGCTCAGCACCATAATGCTTCTAAAAACTGTTTAGTTCCTGTTGAAGTAAGGAAATACAGATAAGCCATGTGTTCTACTTGCCTCTGATCCCCATTTCCTTGGCCACCCTCTTAGCCCTTTTCTAGATGTCACTTCTTCAAAAACTGGCTTTAATCTAAAAACGTAGGAAGAAAGAAAGGGAGGATGTGAGGTTTCTTAGCACTTTCTAGAAAACTTGGATGTGGTTGACATGCTATTTATATGGATACTGATTTGTAAGGTAAGATTACAAATCATGTGTTTGTCTTAACCCATTGTTTTCAATTTCTTAAAGATTTACTTAATTCTATTTTATTCAGATTCTGAGTTTAACTCATTGGCTTTGGGAATAAAATACACATGGAAGAGAAAATGAAGAACATGTTTTAATTTTTGTCTTCTTTGCAGTAAGGTCATATCTAAGATCTGGAACAAAATTAGAGGGCCAGCAGTTTCTCATATTTATTGAATAAATTTTAAGAAAACGTACTGTAGAAGCAGAAGTTTATGTTGATGGTGGTATTTTATGTATTTGTTTATATACGTATATTTACAAATAGTAAAGCTTCTCTTTCTATATGTATGAGAAATGAACTTGGTCAAAGATACATTCATTTAAACTCTTATGATCAAGTGAGAAAATGTTTCGATTATTCCTAAAAACATCCTTATGCTCCTTTATAGTAGATCTGCTTTTTTTTTTTATATCCTCAGCCATTGGTAACAATAGATCTAATTTCTGTTATACTTTTGCATTTTTTCAGCTTGTCCTAGATGAAATAGTAAGATACATATCTTTATATTTCTGGTTTTATTAATTTAATGTGTTTTTATTTGAGAGTTTTTCCATTTTATTTTTTATCTGTTTTAGTATTTCTTTTTATTGCCAAGCAATACTCTGTTATGGGAACTTATTGTAGCTTGCTCATTTACAAGTTAATGAGCATTTGCTTTACTTTATACAGTTATGAATACACTTATAATCACTGATGTGCAGGTTTTTGTGTGGACAAATTCTTCTTGTGCAAATCTCTGAGGAGTGCAGAGTTACTGGAGTATGTGATAAAGAATATATTTAACTTTATTCATTGTTTACTCGCTTGTTTGTCTATCTATAGGCAGGTTCATGAAGCTCTGTGGGGACTTGAACTTCTGACCTTACTGTCTCTGCCTCAAAGTCTTGGAGTTATAGGTGTGTACTATGACATCTGCTATATATTTAATTTTATTAGAAATTGCCAAACCAGCCAGGCAGTGGTAGCACACACCTTTAATCCCAGCACTTGGGAGGCAGAGGCAGGTGGATTTCTGAGTCTGAGGCCAGCCTGGTCTACAGAGTGAGTTCCAGGACAGCCAGGGCTACACAGAGAAACCCTGTCTCGAAAAACCAAAAAAAAAAAAGAAATTGTCAAATCACTTTCCAAAGGAGCTATTGTATTTATGTGTGACATTACATATTTAAAACATAAGTATTCTCTGAATGAGGTAGCACATGCTTGCAATCTTAGCACTTCAGGGGCCGAGGCAGAAAGAACATGAATTTGAGGCCAGATTAATACTATAATGAAGTTCTATCTCAATCAGTCAATCAACCAACCAACTTACCAACGAACCAATCAATCAATCAGTAATAAGTAAATAAATAAATAAATAAATAGTTACATGTCATATGTAAATGTGTCATGAATAAACTTATTATATAATAGAATATATAGTGACAACATAGTACAGAAAGTATTATTTTGATTGTCTTGAGGTATGTAGTTACTGCCATTGTGTACCCTTCAGACTTGTACAGGCTTTATTGTCATCTCCAGAAGTGTTTTTGCTTTACAAACTGAAATTCAGTGTTTATTAAATAGTAAATCTCCATTGTCTGCTCCTCACAGTTTTTGATAACTACATATTTTGAATTTCAATTAATTTAAAGACTGGTGGGTACTTTCAGAAAAGTAGAATCATATATGTTTTCAGTGTTTGTCCAGTGTTTATCCATATTGAAGCAAGTGCCTGAATTCTAGTCATTATAAGACTGAATAATATTCCTTTGTGTGTATTGGCCATAATCCTTTAGATATTGATTTGCTGGTGAATGCTTTGGATATTAACACTTTTTGGCTATTGTGCATGTTGCTGCTATCAACATTGGTACACAAATAATCTTTCAATCCTCACTTTGAGTTTTTGGGGGTATACCAAGGAGTAGAGTTGCTGGGCCATATATTTTATTTTAATTTTAAGAAATGAGATCTCAGTACATTGCCAAGGTTGACTTTAACCTCCTAGGCTCAACAGATCCTCCTGCTTCAGCCTCCCAAGTAGCTGAGTCTCTGGGTGTGTGCCTTTGCCTGGGTCATCATTGTGGTTTGATAGCAATTTCTTTTTCTTTCTTTCTTTTCTTTTTTTTTTTTTTTTTTTGGTTTTTCGAGACAGAGTTTCTCTGTGTAGCCCTGGCTGTCCTGGAACTCCCTCTGTAGACCAGGCTGGCCTCGAACTCAGAAATCCGCCTGCCTCTGCCTCCCTAGTGCTGGGATTAAAGGCGTGCGCCACCACTGCCCAGCTTCTTTTTTTTTTTTTTTTTTTGGTAGAGGTATATCAGAGGTTACTAAACTAGTGGAACTTAGATTTAAAACTCTAGTGTACCTCCAGAGCCTCCCTTATTCTTGTTTTCTGGATTCAGTATTAGGAGGTAGGACATGTGATTCATGCTCTCCAACAGTTGTCTAGTTGAGATGTTGGGCCTTAAAGTATGTGTGTGTGTGTGTGTGTGTGTGTGTGTGTGTGTGTGTGTGTGTGTGTGTGTGTGTGTGTGTGTGTACACGTGTATTTGTGTTCACATTAGAAGTCTTGTTTAATCACTCTTTACCTTATTTATTTACTGAGTGTGTGTGTTTGTATGTGACATATGTGTACATCCATGTACATGAGTATATGTGGAAGCCAGAGAAAGATGGCTGGATTTCTGCTTTATTACTTTCTGTATTATCCTTTTGAGACAGGATCTCTCACTGAACCTAGAACTATGCTGTTTGTCCAGCAAGTTCCAGAAAGACTCCCATCTTCATGTCCTCCCCACCACTGTTTAGGCTGAGGTCAGAGCTGAGGTCAGCTGTGCCTGGCTTATCCATGAGTGCTGAGATTCTTAAGTCAGTCTTTATGCTTGCACAGCAAGTATTTTTCTCACTTTCTACACAGCACTTCACTTTACTCTTTTCAGACAGGGTTTATTGCTGATCCTGAAGCTCACTGATTTGGCTAGACTGGCTGGCCAGCATGCTTCAGGATACTCTTGTCCCTGCCTCCTAGTGCTGGGTTACAGATGTGTGCTTTCATGCCCTGTTTTTTTTTTTTTTTTTTTTTTTAAAAAAAAAAAACCAAAAACACGGGTGCTTGAGCTAGAACTAAGGTTTTAATGCTTAGGTTGTAAGCACTTTACCAACTAAGCCATGACCTCAGCCTTCTAGGTATATAACACATATCTTTACAGGTATAGAGTGCAATAAAATGTGATAAGTAGAAAAATAGTTCATTTTTCTGACTCATTTGTCATAGTAAGACACAGTCAGGATTCTGAACTCTAGCTGGACTGTGGTTTTGACTGAGAAGCAGTGTGGATTATGTGCTGTGCACCATGCATTCTTTAATGGGTCAGAGACACAGAAACCTTCTTTCAGTACATTAAAGAAAACGTAGCCATGTATCTGTAGATAAACTGAATTTTCATTAACATTTATTTTTTAAAAATTGTATTTAAAAGAAATTGTGGAAAGTTTTAAGAATGAATGCAATTGTACAACTTTCTTGTCTTTTAAAGAAAAATTTCCTTACGTTTTGAAAGTTCTTCATGAATTATGGGAGCTAGTGGGGAGAGGAAAGAGAAAGGAGCATTAACATTCATTTAGTTCCTATAAATAACTTTTATTAACTTTGTGTGTGTGTGTGTGTGTGTGTGTGTGTGTGTGTGTGTGTGTGTGTTTGAGATAGGGCCTCTCCCTGGCCGTCCTGGAGCTTGCTACTTAAGATCAGGCTGGCCTGGGACTCAGAGTCCCAGTCATGCCTCTTCCTGTCAAGTACTAGGATTAAAGGCATTAACCACTGTGCCTGACCTTTAGTAACACTCTTAATGCTTCAGGTTTATGCTCAGAAACTGTGTGTGTTATTCATGACACAGCATGCCGTCATTTCCAGCCTGCGGCCTCATGACTTCCCTCAGTCAGACTGAGTCAGAGTCCTGAAGCCTGAGTCAGGCTTCAACACCTGCTTAGATCACCCATGCCAATAGATCTCCCTTTGTGAGTTATGGAAGGCAGACCATAGGCTAATTCTTTGGTTCTTCTTTTACAGCTTCTTTTGGCTCAGTCACATATAACCTCCAAGTTGCAGACTGAGTTAAACTCAACCTACAATGATTGATTTTAATATTTGCAGTTTTATAAACTGTGCCACACGATGGTGGTTTGAAAACAGACTTATCAGCCAGGCAGTGGTGGCGCACGCCTTTAATCCCAGCACTTGGGAGGCAGAGGCAGGTGGATTCTGAGTTCGAGGCCAGCCTGGTCTACAGAGTGAGTTCCAGGACAGCCAGGGCTACACAGAGAAACCTTGTCTCGAAAAACCAAAAAAAAAAAAAGAAAACAGACTTATCAGAAGTCTTTAAAGCAGTCATTATTGTCCAGCACTTAATGACAGTGTAGTTAGATATATTTGAGTTTTATCTCTTGCCTTGAAGTTATTCTGGAGCTTTAGTGCATATATATGTAACTTCTTTTTCTTTTTTAAAAGATTTATTTCTTTTTATTTATATGAGTACACTGCAGCTGTCGTCAGACACACCAGAAGAGGGCATCAGATCCCATTTCAGATGGTTGTGAGCCACCATGTGATTTCTGGGAATTGAACTCAGGACCTCAGAAGAGCAGTCTGTGCTGTTAGCCGCTGAGCCATCTCTCCAGCCCTCATATGTAACTTCTTAAAAAGAGGCCATAGGAAATTGTTTTCTCTTCTGAAAAGTAGCATTTAAGGGTACAAGGAAGTAGCAAAGTGTTGCCTGTGAGAATAACAAAAGCAGTATCAGCTTTGTGCTTTAGTAGAATCAGGGCAGCAACATCCCTGCCATTGGTAGTGCTTTTTGTAACTTTTTAGAAATTCAGGCTAGATTATTGAGTACATGTTTCTTGGAACTATTAGTTAAAAGTATTGCCTGATAAATGTAGTGCAAATTTTTAAAAGGAAACAATGAAAATTACTTTTGTAACTTTGTTATTCTCACCGTTGTGGCATTTTCTATACCAGTCTATAAAAGGCCGTTAGTGTTTGCTTTAGTTTTCTCTATACTTCCGCCATAGTGTAAACTTTTCCTCTGTATATAACCCCCATTCCGTGAACACACTTCTCCTCAGCCTTTGATCAGGAAGCTTATATAAAGATAACATCAGTTAAATTGACTGATGGATAAAAGGACAAGATAGAAAGCACTACCTTTATCCTACCTGTTAATAGACTTTTAAAAAGTGACAAGGAAGCAAGTGATTGTTGTACTGACTAAATTACTAAAGCTGCAGGAAATTAGCTGTGAAAATGTCTCCTCCCTGTTTTGTGGAAGATTTCATTTTGTAGAACAAAATTGGAAGGGCCTTTAAAAATTCCCCAGTTTGCCGGGCAGTGGTGGCGCACGCCTTTAATCCCAGCACTTGGGAGGCAGAGGCAGGTGAATTTCTGAGTTCAAGGCCAGCCTGGTCTACAGAGTGAGTTCCAGGACAGCCAGGACTATACAGAGAAACCCTGTCTCGAAAAACAAAAACAAAAAACAAAACAAACAAAAAAAAATTCCCCAGTTCTGTGCCTTCATTTTCATATAAATTTTATCAACCCAGGGCTTTGGACCTCAAGAAAGTATTCTTCCTTCATACACTGCCAAACTTGGTCTCTTCAGTATCTAAATGATTTTTTTGCCTTTGAAAATTCCAGAATTCAAAATTATTAATCCATGTATAAAATATGTATTGCTTTTTGTAAAGAAATGAAAGTTTTTGTCAGTTTTGTTTGAAGTTAAATAAGCCGAGATTACAGTCTTGGTCCTGGGGTTGGTAACTGACTAATGAACTGCTGAACCTCACCGTGTTTCAGTTTTCTGATTGTGACCTAGTGATAATCTATTTGTTATCTTGTGAAGTTTAAAAGTGTCTCAAATTAGTAAATTACAGCAGAAGGAAGAGAGCCAAGTAAGTTTTTATGATTTGGAATATACTACTGCAAATTCTTTTCTGGGGAACAGCTTTATTGAAGTGTGATTTACTTACTGTTTGTTCCCCTCCCCTCTCCTCCTCCCTCTCTTCCTTCCTCCCCTTTTCCTTTTGCCCCTTTCTTCTCTTGCTTCCTTCTTTTTCTGTGCTAGGATTCAGACCCATAGTCACAGACATGTGTACTCTGCCACTGAACTACTGGCCACCACTTTTCAAAATGACCATCCTAGGGGATACAGTATGTTATCTTATGCTAGTTTTATTTTGTAATTTTCTGCTTAGTAATGATGTTGAATACTGTTTTATGTGCTTTTTTAGATAAGTGTGTAGTTATTCACTAAAAGATGAAATGTCAATGTATTTATTTTGTCTATTGTAAAATTGGGTTGTGTTTTTATCTTGTAGAAATTTATTGTATATTACCTGACAAAGTAAACTGAAGTCTAGATGTGAGAAAAAATATTTATGTGTTCTGAAATTTTTTTTAACATATAAGTAAATCCTTTCAAAAGGAGAAAATTAGAGCTTAGACCTGTACTCTACCTTAGGAAGTCTTGTGGAAGAGTTGAGGGAAGGATTGAGGAATCCAGAAGATATAGAGACTCCACAGGAAGACCAACAGAGTCAACCAACCTGGACCTTTCAGATCTCTCAGAGACTGAACCACCAACCAAAGAGCACACAACGACTGGACCCAGGCCTCTTGAACATATGTAGCAGATGTGCAGCTTGGACTTCGTGCAGGCTCCCCAACAACTGGAGGAGAAAGGGCTGACTCTTGACTGTTGCCTGCCTGTGGAACCTGCTCGCCTAACTGGGCTGTCTTGTCTGGCTTCAGTGGGAGAGGATGTAACTACTCCTGCAGTGACTTGAGGTGCCAGGATGGGTTGGTACCCAGGGAGGACCTCCCTCTCAGAGGTGAAGGGGAGGGGTATGGGGAAAGGGGCTGTGTGAAGGCAGACTGAGTGGAGAGGAAGGGGCTGCAATCGGGATGTAAAGTAAAGAAAGAAAGAAATTAATGGAGAAAAATTCAGCTTATAAATATCAAAAACATAAAAAACAAAACCAATCAAACAAACAAAAACCAAAACCAAAACAAGTAGTGCTCCAGGGAAATGAGTGATGAATGAGACCTAATTTTTGTGTTTGTTTTGAATGATACCCATTTAATGTTTGAGAAATCTTTTTAAGTGTTTAACTTGAGGATAGAATTTGAACAGTAGGATGGACCTTTCTTGAGATGTGGAGGATACATGCTATAACTCTTTGGTTTGTATGTCCTTTTGTTGTTGTTGTTGTTTTAACCATTTTGCAATTCAGAAATTTAAATGCAGCTTTTAGAAGAGTTTGATTAGGCAGGGAAATGAGATCTATGCATTAGGGGTAGTTTGTAGAGCTGAAGGCTGTCCATTTCCCCATTGCACATCTCTGTTGCCAAGGTCGCTGCTAGTTGCCATGCTGTACCTCCTCTTGTTAAATAATGTCTGCCTTACCTCAGGGAGGAGGAGGACAGTCTGTTATCTGTTAAAGGTCATTGCTTTGTGTGTTCCTTCTCTTCCTTAACTCACTTCCATCCCCTTTACAAACTT
This sequence comes from Uromys caudimaculatus, assembly GCA_028551405.1. Classification (NCBI taxonomy): domain Eukaryota; kingdom Metazoa; phylum Chordata; class Mammalia; order Rodentia; family Muridae; genus Uromys; species Uromys caudimaculatus. The sequence continues at coordinate 34,204,346 of CM052711.1, forward strand.
GCTCAGAGAATTAGCACTCCCTCCCTCCCTACCTCCCTCCCTCCCTCTGTGTGTGTATTGTTACCATTGCTTGAGACAAAAAGCCTGTTGTCTGCCTTTCTTGACCATTTGACTGACATTGTATCAGCTACAATTAAGCTTGAGAATTTTATGAATAGCAGGGCAGATCAGTGTGATATATGTCAGAGGTTATTTATATTTTTAAATCTGAAGTATCAAAAATGTAGTTTTCTATTTAAAAAATATTTTTGGTGGAGGGGGGTGAGAAGGTTATTTGGTGGAAAAAATAATGATATAAATTGCTTTTTAACCTTACTATGTAACACAGTTTTGAAAATTCATTCTGTACATCTTACAGGATATTTAGTGTATCTTATAGGCATTTGAAATTACTAGATTTTCTATAAAAATCTCTGGATATAGGTTTCACTGTGTTCCCGATGAAAGTCTTTTTATAGGGTACATGTAAGACCGAGAGGAGGGGTTCACCGAGGCTTGAATTTAAATAAGTCACTCCAGTTAGTAAATTTAGAGAAGCCTGGTTGCCAGCTAACTCTGACACAGCATCTTACCTCCTTTGCGATCCTCAGTGTCTCAAGGGGACCTCATTACTTTTCAGCAAATTATGTTCTTTATCAGTGACTGTCAAAACTGGGAGGGATAGAACAGGATAATGTAGGGGACCTTTTCTACATAAATAGCTGTCTTGATTCCTGGGATTTTGATGAGTCCTAAGAAAGGAAAATGATTGAGATTAAAAAAATGTGATACAATTAATAGTTCAGTGACTCCTTAATCTCTTCTTTGTTGCTGTTTAGCAAACTACCCAGAATATAACTACTTACAAAGCCAATGAACATTTATTAATTCACACAGTTTTATGAAATAGTCAGAAATTTAGAAACCAGCTGTCATGGTTGTTAAAGACTCCTACAGCATTGTGAGGTGTGCCCAGAGTCTAATCACCTTGAAGGCTTGTTTAGGTGGAAGGACACTCACATGACCATTGTTAGCGGACCACTTCCTTACTGGCTGTTGCCATGGGACTTTGAGTTTTAGTCACGTGGCTGTCTTCATAGAGCTAGTTGAGTAATTTTGGGACGTGGTTGCTAGTGTTTCATTGAGTGATTGATTCAACAGCAACAATAAAAAACAGAGCAAGGGAAGCCATGGTTCTTCTTACAGTCTGGTCTTAGAAATCATATGCTGTCACTTCTGCCTTGTTCCTTTCCTTAGGAGCCACTCAGCCAATTTATCCTCAAGGAGAAGGGACATACTTCTTCATACTTTAAATTCAGTTTTGTTGTATTGAAGTGCCCAGAGCCTTGCACATGCGTAGTTAGTGCTGTACCGCTGAGCTATATACTCCTAGCCCCAGGCTTCATATTTCTATGGGGAGAATGCTTAAGGATTTGTAGAGATACTTAAAACCAATATGAGGCATATAAAAGGTGAGTGGTTCATTTTTTGATGATTGGCATTTAAAAGTGCATTTGAGTGCCTTCCATATACAAATTAATACAGATATATTGAGGTTAAAGACACGATCTACTAGTTAAAATTTTATAGACAGCTGAAAAGTTAAATGTGTATGTAAATAAGAACATAAAATATATTTTCAGAATACTTGTGAATTTCATTTTCAAATCAATTTCAATCTATTTATTAAAACTAAATGGAAATGTTGCAAAAATTTTCTTTTCATTGAGAACAAAGCAAATTTTTAACTAGCCATCTGAGTATGTATTAATTGAAGTCTTTAGGATAAAGTTGGAAATTTTGTAATATACTTAACCCAAATATATATGATATATATAAATCTACTTATCTTTAATAATATATATATATCTTAAATATAAACATATATATCTTATATAGAGAAGAGATGCCTTGGGAGAGAGCTCATTTTGTAAAGTACTTTCACAAGGCTGAGGACCTGTGTTCGGATCCCCAGCATGTACATACAAATCAGGGTGTGATGGTGTGCAGGCTTGATATCCAAATCCTGGGAAGGTGGAGCCAGGGAGATTACTGGAGATACTAGCCAGTTTGCTAGCTAGCTAGGTTCAGTGAGAGACCATGTTTCAAAAAATAAGGTAGGAAGCGATTGAAGAAGATACCCAAAATAAACCTTCCACATGCATACACCCATGTGCACACTATGGCAAGGTTTAGGAGAGAAATAGCATTTTCAGTATATCTTCTCAACTTTTTGTTCCTGAGATAGCCATTTTTCCTTTAAGATAGCAAATTGCTATCATAAAAGAAATAATATATTAGCAAATGAGAGTTTTAAGTGTAGAGTTAATTATTGCAGATTGCAAGTTTACAAGTTTTTTTTTTGGTAATCTTTTTGTGGCTATGTATTTAATTAAGCATTTAACTAAGACCCGCCTCCCTCTGCCTCCTGAATGCTGGGATTGATGTATGGGCCACCACAGTTTAGTCTTTGATTTGTCTATGTGATCTTGGAGTTTATCTCTGAGGTTTATGAAGATTAAATGAAGTGATGGGAAGGTTTGTTCATTGTTTGAAACTTAACAAATCTTTTAGAACTACATTAATACATTTATTTGTGCCAGTGTGTATGTGCAGGAGTTGATTTTTCTCTGTCTACTATATAAGTCTCGGTGATTGCACTCAGGTTGTGAGGCTTGGTGTAACCACCATTACCACGTTGCTGGCCTCCTATAAATTGTAACTTCATCTTCCTTTCTCTTAAAGAATGAAGAGGTAAAACAGGCTTGGGGATAGGGGAGTGGGAGGATAAGATTGGGGTTATTGTAAGTATTTAATTCTGAATTTGGTGAAATCTGGCAGTTTAAATCTGTAAGTGTGAAATTTGATTTCTCAAATTTTGTAAATTGCAGTTAGCCCCAGTGATGGGCTCCCCCCCAGAATCTAAGAACATAACACCAATACTATATTTTAAAGTTGATTGTCTCTACCCTAAAGCTAGGGAATGAATTTTTTAGAAGAGATTTATGCTTATCTCACAGAGAACTTGCAAATTTACTTGCCAGGACTGAAGTAGAATCTTTTCTGTTTTCTTCTGCTTCTAGACAGGAAGCTGATTTCTCTCTGTCTCTCTTCTTCCAGTTGCTGTGGTTTTTGAGGAAGTTAGGCCTTGATGAAGTCGGTTTTGCCATCTCTCTCTGTTTGTCTCTCTGTGAAGCACTGCACAGTTTTCACGGTTGCTGTGCATGTTTTCTGAAACACAGACGTTCCCAGCCCCCACTCTTCTGGGTTTCCTAACAGGATTGTGTTTATGTCTCTGGGTATGTAGGATATAACGTTAGGGGAAATTTTATTAACTATTTTTTTTTTTGAAAATTTAGAGATTTAATTTTATAGAACGAGAAACTTGTTAGTGCTTTTAGGAAGAGAGTCAGCCTAAATACTGGTTAATGTTTTAAATAGTCATCCAAAAACAAAAAGGAATTTTGTGAAGTGATTTGTTTATAATCAGATACTCATCATGATGTAATTTAGATGATCTGGTTAACTCTACCAGTATTTATTTTAACTATGTGCATGTGTGTGTGCATGCGTGTACGTGTGCATGTGTGAAATTGGTACAGTTTTCAATTTACTATTTCAGCTCCGTAACTGATAGAGATTTTCCATTTCAGCTAACGAGAGGGAAGGCATTGCTGTTTGCCAAATGCGCTGTGGAAACTGATGTCCTTAGTTTTTTTCTACTTATGGTTCCCAGAAGTACTAAGGAGAGGAGCCAGGCTTGTTTCTTTCCTACCTTCCTCTGAAGGAGGAAGAGAAAGACAGAAATAAAGTTTAATAATGGTTTTTCATGGTAGATAGCCTCATCTATCCTAATTATTTCATTTAATTCTTGTATTTTTAAAATGCCGGTGATATTCTAGAACCATGAGTTCAAAGAGATTAAGGGACTTTCCCAAGATCTCATGTTTTTAAATATGTCTAGTCAGGATTGAATGTAGTTATAGTCTGAGTCTGGAACCTACCTTTTTCCTTCTCTCCCCCCCGCCCCCGCCCCTTCTCCTTTTTTGGTTTTTCGAGACAGGGTTTCTCTGTATAGCCCTGGCTGTCCTGGAACTCACTCTGTAGACCAGGCTGGCCTTGAACTCAGAAATCCGCCTGCCTCTGCCTCCCAAGTGCTAGGATTAAAGGCATGTGCCACCACTACCTGGCTGGCAGGTATATTTTTAAATTTAGATTATTGCATATTGAATTTTTTTGGTGTGGTAAAAGTAGTGATAAAGTAGTATAAATGCCTATTACATTATAATAGTGATGAATTAGACTTGGAGTTTGTTGTTTTATAATAAAAACAAAAGTCAGGGTACCTTATTAAACTCTTTGTCCAAATCAAAGTACTCTGTTTGTGATCTTGTATTTATTTTGTTCTGTGTAACTTTCACTTTTTTCTTATTTTTAATTTTTACTTATCTATTTTTGGTTTTTGGAGTCAGGGTTTCTCTGTGTAGCCCTGGCTGTCCTGGAACCCACTCTGTTGACCAGGCTGTCCTTGGACTCAGAAATGTGCTTGCCTCTGCCTCCCAAGTGCTCGGATTAAAAAGGCCTGCTTCACCACTGCCTGGCCCACTCTGTGCAACTTCTAAACACAGGTATTCTGTGTGATATAGTCTTGCCTACATTTTCAGTATACAAAGAAGTTAAAGGTATATTTTTCTACCAAAAGTTTTGACTCCATCCTAATGCTTTAAAATCCCATTTAACAAATTTTCAACAAATTTGGTATTGCCAGATACAATGGGACACTTTTTCCCCCTTTCCTATTTAATCTGTTCAGCATAAATAGATTTTATTTACCACTCTCTCTTCTCTTTTGGATTCTCTAACTCCAGTTGTATGTTTCTCCTGACCCTTTGGTTACTTACTCTTGATTTTTAAAATACGCTGGGAACCAATACATTTATCTGTGGGTTTAGTTTAGTGGTCTATCAACACAGTGCTACTGGTTTGCAATTCTCTTCCTGTGAATTGAAAGCTTTATGCGTTGAGAATTGTTGTGTATTGCTTATCGCTTACAAGTAACTGCTGTGCTTGACATGTAGCAGGTGATTTGTAAACATTTGAGAGTAAATGGATTATTTAAAACTCGCTTACGTGACATTTTTAGGTATAAAAAAACTTTATCATATATTTAAAAAATAATTTTTGCCATTTCTTTTTGTTAGCAGGTATAGATGGAAATAGTACTACTGAGCAAACCATTGTTTATATATAAAGGGATTTGTAATAATGAACAGCTAATGCTTACCAGTTTAAGGAAAAAGGTAATCACCATTTAAGAAGAAATATATATTAAACTTTTCCTAGACTAGACTCATTCTGGGCTACTTCTTCACGGGTCTGTATGTACCAGCACAGGCGTACATTTCAGATGGCCGGAAAGACTCAGGGATCTTTAGAGCTGTCATCTAGAGACCAGTTGCATATTTATACAGTAGGAGTTGAGTTAGAACTGTTTTTATCAAGTCCATCTCTGCCTTTTGTCTATCCCTGTGTGTGTGTGTGTGTGTGTGTGTATCTGTCTGTCTGTCTGTCTGTGTTCCTCTTTATCTTTGTGATGTTGGCAATGGAACTCAGGGCTTGCTGTGTACTAGATGAGTGTTCTGCTACTTAGCTATACCATCTAACTAGCTCTCCTCTTTTAAAAAAAATTATTTCTAAAATAGTAGAATCATTAAGAATATATTCTAAGTTTTAGGCCATTGATATTAATGAAGAAAAAAATACCTCTTTTCATTTTTCATATCAAAATTGCTAAAGAAGTCCCAGAGGTGGGTATTTTATAGTAAATATAAGGAAAAAACCATCTTCCAGAATTTATTTTCCAATATAGATGATAATCATTTAATTCTTGGCTTTAGAAATAGTTGAGTAGTTCATTGTCTATTTAAAAAACAGATATTTGACTCATGTTAGATAGTAAAACCTTAACAACTATGTTAGAAAACTAAAGGGTACATAAAAGTATTTTAAAACAATATAAGTAAACAATGCTTTTAATATTTAAAGTTCTTTTTCATAGAAACTTATTTTACAGTACTATTAAGTGAGTATTAATGGAAGAGATAATGGAGCAATTAATGGAAAATAATTTTTTTCTTAGTTTTGATGTGTTCATCTAGGTCAGCAGTTCTCAACCTGTGGGTTGCAGCCTTTTGGGGATTACATTTTAAATAGCCTGCATATCAGATATTATGATTCATAATACTAGTAAAATTACAGTTATGAAGTAGCAACATAATAATTTATGGTTGGTGGGGTCATGACAACATGAGGAACTGTTTTAAAGGGCTCCAGAATTAGGAGGGTTGAGAACCAGTGATCTAGGTGGTTATTCCTCATTGCCCTAGGAACTGTTTGGTAGAGAGACTTAAATTTCAGATTTTCTTTCTTGAATTTGATAACTTTAAAACTTTGTTCATATATTTCCTGACTCTGAACATGCCTATTATTTTAGAGCCTAAATTATGATTTTGACAAAAGAAACAAGTACCACTTTGAAGTCTGAAATCATAAAAATGAAAAATACAAGTGGTTTAAAACTATAAGTTTCATAAAAGCTGCAGGTAGAGAGGAGCCATAATCAAAGACCAGTCTTGGCTTTGTGCTATCTTAGGGCATGGTGACTTCCCTACTTCAGGGGATCTTACCAGCAACTGTGTGGATGGGAACTTCAGCTGTTATGTTTGTATTTTGAGAAAGGGAAGAGCCTGAAGAAGTTACCATTCAATTAATCCTACCTTATAAGTAACCTTACCGGAATGTTTCTGTCATTAGCCAGAACTTAGAGACATGGCTATACCTACCTGTAAAAAATACTGGGAATCTAAAGTAGGCATATTGCTACTCAAGGTAGAACCAGAGTTTTAGTGCTAAGGAAGGCAAAGTGCATGTTGGATAGGAGTGTAACATTCTGTACCTTAGTGAAGGAAGTTTCTTTCTATGGAGAAAATTTTATTTTATGAAGATTTTCAGTAAATATTGTTATCTATTAATAAGTGCCCTTTTATGTATTTCTTATTATAAATTTAATTGCCATATACTTGTACCTAGAAGTTTTAAAAACTGGGAATAAAAGCAAGTTTCTGGACAGATACAGACACCCACAGTAGGTGGAGCTTGGGGACTCTTATGGAAGAATAGGAGGAAAGGTTACAGGCCCCGAAGGGGATAGGAACTCCACAGAAAGACCAACAGGGTCATCTAACCTAGACCCTTGGGGCTCTCAGAGTCTGAACCACCAGCTAAAGAACATACACGGGCTGGACCTAGGCTTTCCCACTCAGATGTAGCAGATGTGCAGCTTGACCTTCATGAAGGTCCTGAACAACTGGAACAGGGCTGTCCCAAAAGCTGTTGCCTGTACGTGGGAATATTCTTTCTTCTAGCTGGGCTGCCTTGTCTGGCCTCAGTGGGAGAGGATACACCTAGACCCACAGAGACTTGATGTGCCAGAGTAGGGGGATACTGGGGGGCGGGGCGGCTCTACCCTCTTAGAGGAGAAAAGGAGGGGGATAGGGAAAGGATTGTGGGATGGGGTGACTGAGAGAAGGCAGCGAGTGGGATGTAAAGTGAATAAGTAAAAAAAAATTAAATACAAAAAACAAGTTTTACTTTGATTTTTCACTATTGAGAGGAAAAGAATGTTCCTATTTCTGAAATTCAGCATCTAGAAACTTAAGGAGATTTTGATAGTAATGCTTTTGTAAATTTGATGTTAAGTGTATTGTTACAAGCTTAATTAGTCATTTAATGCTTACCAATTCTAGTCACAATGCATCCTTTGCTTCCTAATGTTGAAAAACTTAGAGGAAATGTGGAATATATAAGTTACTCCATGAGACACTAAAAAAATATTAGATGGGGTTGTTTTTGTGCGTAATCATGTTTTCAAAGTGGTCACAAGTTTTATTTCTCAGAAACTTGGAAAACATGTTTCTGTCCTAATGTATTATGCTTAGATGACTGAGCTGGAAGTGTTTATGTAGCCCTTATAATGGTGACTTATTGGCTGAGCCTGTGTGCCTGCTGTTGTCTTTGGCATTTGAATAATGGATTAGCATGTAGGTGGCCATGGGAAGAGAATGTTATGAATGGACTTTGCCTACACTTTTTTGAGTAGCAAATTGAATTGCTGTGCCATACCTTATTTCTCCAACTGTTAAAAAGCTATTAATTTTCACAGTGATGGATGGCAGTAACCTTTTTCACATAGTCCTGCTCTCTGCATGGTGTATGTCAGACCAGTCTGCAGGTGGAATGTTTATATAAAGGTTTGGTATGAATGAAACATCTTCTTTAGGGTAGCCTTTGGCTGTTTTCAACTATCTTAAGATTGATTCATTTATTTCTTATAACTTGGGTTATTAATTTCTACTTTTGTGGATTACTCCTGTAACACTTTATTTTTTGCCAAATTAGATGCTTAAGGTTAACAACACATTGGGGGTATTGAATATTTTGTCTTTTAACTTTCATTCTATTCTTAAACTAGTTTAGTAAGCCGTTAAATAAGTAGTGAATGTGAACAAACTAATAAAATATATATGACTACACAGATTCCCTCTGTCACACAAATGGGATTATATTAGGCAATATGCTTATTATAGGTGGTCTGAGACACTTGTAACAATGGGACTGGTGTGTGTGTGTGTGTATGAATAAAATGGGAGAAAATTTGCCTCATTGAGCAGCTACATTTCTACTTTTACTACACGGTGTTGTTAGTGTGGCATAAGCACCTATGATGCTTTTCCCTGTCTTTTTTATTCATTTAAACTTTATGTTTATTAGTGCATGAGTATATGTGTGTGTGCATGTATGCATGCATGCATGTGAGGTTGTGTGTATGTAAGGGGTTATGAACATGTGCCAAGGTTTTGAAGTCAGTTAACTTTTGCTTCTTACCAATGATCTCTCTGGTTTCTGCTGTGCTGCATATTCCAAGCAAGCTTCTGGATGGTTCTCCCATCTCTATCTTCTGTACTAGATAGGGGTCCTGGGATTACAGATGTGTGCCACCTCATATAGCTTTCTTCATGAGTTCTAGTGATTGAACTCAGTTTGTCAGGCCTGTGCAGCAAATGCTTTTATCCAGTGAACCAAATCCCCAGTCTCCTTTTTATTCATCAAACAACAAACTCCAAAACCCTGATACTGTCAAATATTTGTGTGCCTCACAGGATCCATAAATATTTATAATTGCTGGATCTATTAAAAATAAGTCTAAATGTTTTTAGGAATGTGATGATATCCTACTCCTATAATTGACATATTACCTTAAAAGAAAATCTGTTATCTCCAGGGAACATTTTTAGTTGTAAAAGCATCCTCCTATGTTATCTATGCTCTGAAATAGATTTTAGATCACTGTCATCTTACCTGCACTGGCTAGTTTTGTGTGTCAACTTGACACAAGCTGGAGTTATCACAGAGAAAGGAGCTTCAGTTGAGAAAATGCCTCCATGAGATTCAGTGGTAAGGTATTTTCTCAATTAGTGATCAAGGGGGGAGGGCCCCTTGTGAGTGGTACCATCTGTGGGCTGGTAGTCTTGGGGTCTATAAGAAAGCAGGCTGAGCAAGCCAGGAGAAGCAAGCCAGTAAGGAACATTCCTCCATGGCCTCTTCATCAGCTCCTGTTTCCTGACCTGCTTGAGTTCCAGTCCTGACTTCCTCTGCAAGTGTAAGCCGAATAAACCCTTTCCTCTCCAACTTGATTCTTGGTCATGATGTCTGCTCAGGAATAGAAACCCTGACTAAGACATTACCAATTTTAATTTTTCCCCCTTTCTCTTTAGACAATTGCTGGGCATGTTGTACTTCTCTTGGTTCTATTTAGTGCCCTTACGAATGACTTGACCATCTGTGACTGTCTTTAATTGACCGTGGTTGTGCTTTATAGGTATAGGACACAGAACTTGGATCTATGTAAGAAATGATATAGTTTCTCATAGGTCTCATCGTCTCTTTATGACACTCATATCTAGAGTGTAACAGAAATTCTTAGAACAAAGAGTCTTCTTTGTGTTAATTAGTTATCTACTGGTTCCTTTAATTACTTATAGAAACCTGTTATAATGTTTAGTCATTTGATCCTTCAGTGGGCCTTGTATGCCTTGTCTTGTTTAATGATGACTAGTCATTAATTCTAAGAGTATTTTAAGAAATTCTGTTTAGTTTATTGCATAGCTGGGTGCTGGAAATATTAAAAAATGGACTGGCAGGCTTCCTGTCTACTGCCAGCAACTCTGTGCCCCTGCAGCCGCCTGGCCGCCTCTGTCTCTAGCTAGCCCCTGCAGCGACCGGTCACGGTATTCCTAGCTCTGGTTTGCTTGTCTCTGGATGACTAGTTTCTTCTTAGCCATAAACCCCTTATGGTTGGCGGTCCCACCTTCCAGTAATCCAGTAAATCAAAACTCTAGAAATTTATAATTAAGCAGACAGATTTATATATCAATAAATTCTCAATTCACAAGATGCCCACATAATAACTTCTATGCCAAATGATAATGATACAAGCTGCCCACCTAGATTAGACAGGTTACCCCAATAATTTTATCCCTATATAATAACATACCTACCTGTGGCTATTTAAAGCCACACTGGTTCTGAATCATCCTGTCTTTCCTTGCTCCCTCTCAACTCTTAGCTCCGCCTCCCTTTTCCCTGTCCAATCACAGGCCTCCTGCTGCACTAATATTTAAATAGATTGGACAAGGAAAATCCTGTCACAGCTGGGAGCTTATAATTATAACCTTATGATAGAAATTTGAAATTCAGTATTTATCTGGAAATTAATGACCCCATTTAAGGCAAATTAAAGGCATTTTGAAATACCACATTATCAGTTGCTGGCGAGAGCATATAAATAAATACAAAGATAGTAAACAACTGATTAATGAACAATAGTGATATAAGTTGCTGTTTTTAATTTCCTCTCATTTTCCTGAATTTAATTTTTATTTGTACATTTTAAAAACCAACCCCTTAAGTAAGCAATAACTGTTTCTACTATGCTTGTTTCTTGTTAAACCAGGTTGTTTTGAATACTGATGAATAATGTTTGGTTAGAAGATTTCCTGTAAACAGTAAACTTAAGACATGATGCATGTGTTTTGTGTCATGTTGGTGGCAATAACTATAAATTGTAGATAAGATTTGGGGAGTGTATATTTTTCATTGTCAGAATGTCAGTTGGGTTCACATACATTTTTATATGATAGAAATACATGTAAAAATGTATGTGTGAGAGTGGCAGGTGTTAGTTTAGAACTATTCACTTGTATTTATATATAAATAAGTGATGGCTTTTGGGCCTATTTGGCATATGGCATGTCTTTTTTTTTTTTTTTTTTTTTTTTTGGTTTTTCGAAACAGGGTTTCTCTGTATAACCCTGGCTGTCCTGAAACTCACTCTGTAGACCAGGCTGGCCTCGAACTCAGAAATCCGACTGCCTCTGCCTTCCGAGTGCTGGGATTAAAGGCGTGTGCCACCACTGCCTGGCCATATGGCATGTCTTATTGAGTAGGAGGAGATGAGAAAATAAGCTAAAGACACAAAGCATCATTAGACACATTCTAATAACTAATAACCAGTCAAGTTCAAGGGTTAGGGTAGGCAAGCGGGCTCAGCTAGACTACATTGTTAACTGTCTTGTTAAACCCATTGAGTATGGCAAAGGGTAGCCATCAAGGAAAAGATGCAGAGAATAAAACAGGGTCACTCTGAGACTTCTTGGTGTCCTTGTTCTTCTAGCTTGCTGTTTGAATTTAGCTCTTTTCTTTCCTCTGCAGTGATCTCCTATAGATTCCCACCGGAGACACAGCATTGCTTTGTTTTTATAGTAGTTATAATAATAGGATCAGTGCTACCAAGATCCTGATTTGAAAGTCCTGATTTGGAGTAATCTGGGTCTTTACTCCTGGGACCCGGATATTCCTCTACTAACATTATATCTCTTCTATTATTGATTATTTTAACAGTGTTATTTGGCCAAGTAATTTTTCCCAGATCTCTGATTCTCATGCACTACTGATACTTAATGATAAATGGAATGACATCCTTATTTTTGGACAGCGTGGTTTTGGGGTTTGATACTTTCAGATTAGGTTGGCCAAAGTGCTAAGGCACATTTCTATTAGGTTTTCTGGGGGAAATAGGTATTCTTACTATGATGACACATGTTGTGTTGGAAACTGTAGTGGGGCTGATCAAGAAAAGTAGACTCAATGGATCTATGCAGAGATGTCAGCTGTGAACCATTTTGTACATAGCCCACATTGTAATTCTACCTTTCCCAGTTGTTGGCTTTTGCTTTGATCTTTGGAGGTCATCTGAGTATTCTTCATCTCTGAATTGTCTCTGGTGCCTTCTAGTATTTCTCCATTAGAGGATTCTGTCTCAAGGCTAGCACTTAACATCAGTTAAGTTTGCATCCTTGTGGTTACCGGCTCAGTTCTAGGAGCAGCAGACAGTCTCTTTTTGGTCTGTTGTGCTGTGAACCATTCCCACCAGCTTGGTCTTTGTTTCTTCTGAAGTTGTGGCAATTGCAGTTGTTCCTGGACCTGGTCTGGCACCCACTCTGATCCTGATTCAAGTCCCAGTGCCTCTAGTAGTCTTTGTTTCCCCTTATGAAAAAGCAAATATGTTGTTAGATGAAAAACACTGTTCATTAGATACTCCAGTCGTATCCACCCTGACGATGCCTGTCTTGGACTGTCATGGATATGTATTCTAACTGGGCCAGTCACACAATACAGAAGGGTGGCCTTGACCTATCTTATTTCACATTAGTGCCCAGACTTTGTCTCAGGTGGCCAGACAATCCCCTACCTTCCTTACTCCCTAACAGTTTCAACTGCCCTAGAAAATGATTAAAACAAAGTGATAGGGAATGTATTTCCAAACTGATTTACATATTCGCCCACTCTTTTTCTAGTTCTCTCATCTATTAAAGTTATTGACAAATTAAAAAAACATTCTTTTTAATTTTTATAATTTGTAGTTTCAGAATACAAATAAAGACGTTTCAGAATAGAAACAAACATAAATTTGCTTCTTCTTTTTCTTTTTTAACATTTACTGCGTGTGTGTGTGTGTGCATGAGCATGGCACTTCAAGCATGTGGAAATCAGAGGACAACTTGTAGGAGTTTGTTCTCTCTTGAGAATGACTTCAAACTTTTCCCTTTCTACAGGTGTGCACCAAACCCAGCTTGAAAGTCTTCATATATCTATCTCTCTATATAGGAATATATGTATCTATCTTTTTTATAAGTAAAAACTACTTCAGAATCAAAATTAAGAAAACCCAGCAACTTAAAATTAGAAACCAGCCATAAGATAGGATTCTTTATGCTAGTTACTATCACATCTTATTTTTCGTGGGTGTGCAAAAAAGTGGAGCCTTTCTGAGTGCAGAACTCCAGCTACAATCCTACTTCCATCTCTGCAATCATCATTGTGCCAACAATCAATCAGATTCATCTTTTTTCTAGTCGCAATTATTGAAATGCTAATTAGTTCTAGATAAAATAGTGCCAGCATTCATGAGAAATGTCTTTATTTTTGAGCATTGAAACAGGATTGACAGTGATAAGTAAGGTGTTCATTTAAACTGTATTTCCCCATCATTTAAATAGTTACTACAAATAAACTACCATCGGTAATTTTGTTAATGCCGTTTTCCTTTGAGTATAGAATTTTTTCTCATTTTATTTGGAGGGCAGTTTGATTTAAGGTCTGCTTCTCAGGAGAAAACACATGCAAGGTTCTGTGCTGTAAATCTGGCCAAGAAACCATGGCTAGGAAGATCATAGTCCAGGGGGTGAACCTACTACCATTATTTAGCTAAATGAGCATAGTCTCAAACTCTAATCCAGTTAGTACTGCCTGTATGTTTATGGATGCAGTGCCATTCACTGGGACATGGGCATCTTGCTAGTGGCCATATTCCCCCGCCTCCCCCAAATCCCTCTCCCTCCTCCAGTAGCCACCAGCTGCCAATAGCTCCTCAACTAGAGAGATGCTTTGTGAGCTTTCTTCCATCCATCTTGGAATTCTGTTGCTTTGGTCTTGTGCCAGTCTTGTGTGCAGAACCTTAGCAGCCCTTAGTTTATGAGTGTAGTGACTGTGCTCTGTGCAGAATGTAGTGTTTCCCAGCGTTGTTCCCCATTCTTCTGTCTTAGAGTCTTTCTCTCCTTGCATGATACTCCCTGAGCCTTGGTGGTAGTGGGGCTTGATGTAGACAAGGGCTGAGCCCTCACAGTCACTCATTCTCAGCAGGTTGACCAGTCTTTACGTGAACTAACCACTGCGAAAAGAAGCTTCTGTGTCCAAAGCTGAGATCAGCACAAACCTATAGGTATAAACATAAATATTTAAAAGGCAGCCTGACAGCATTGTCATTTAGCAAAGCAAACTACTGTTCTATGTTGTTTTCCTCCATCTCCCTAGGGCCTGTGACCTCCTTAGCCATGGACTGTAAAAAGTTTTAAAGATAGATTTATTTATTTTTATTTTATGTGTATGGGTGTTTTGCCAGCATATGTTTGGATTCCAGATGCCTACAAAGTCTAGAAAAGGATGTTGTATTCCTTGGAACTGGAGTTACAGGTGGTTGTGAGTCGCTTTGTGGGTGCTGGGATTCAAACCTGTGTTCTTTGGTAGAGCAACCAGTGCTCTTCCATATATACGTGTGTACATACATATATACATAGGTACATACTTAGGCTAAGTATGTATACATAAGAACAACTGGAGCCATCTCTCCAGTCACCCAGATTTGGACTTGACCAGATTTACAGTAAAATAATAGTTCTTAGTAGAAAGCCTTATTTTGGTGTTTTGTCCACTTTTACATGTCTTTTAGATTAGGGGTTGGTTGACTTACCCATGAGTTAATTCACTCAGATGACTTCACTTTTAAAGATTTTCTTTTTAGTCATTATAATTCACAAAAATTGTCTTCTCTTAGGTGTATGAGGATGATGACTATTGGAAAGAGATTTTAGTTTTTATTTTTTCATAAGGTGTAAGCTAGTAGCTGTGTAAACGTTTCAGCTGATTTTACATTTACTAACTGAAAAATCTCTTTACAATTTCCATATTTCTATTTTCTTCATCGTCTATATTATTGAATAGGCAAATAAGTGTGGATTTCTTATTGTAGAGAACAGTTGAAAATCTATTTAGAATTGTTAAAAAAAAAAAAAAAAGAAAGAAAGAAAGACCATACTGGGGGCAGTATGGTTTTAAAATGAGAATGGAGTTAGGTGGGCAGGCCCTTGCAAAAAGCAACAAGTAAAAATACTGGGATATGCTTGCCAGAGTGCTGACTTAGCACACCACTTTATATTTTATAGAAATACTCGCCATGAAAATGTTAAAATAGATTAGGAGTTCAGCTACGTAATTAAGAATATATTTATTTTGACTCTTACATTCCTTAACAGATGAGTATATCCTTCTAAATCTGCCCACTCTCATTTATTTTAGGTTGGTTGTTTCTTTTTTTCTTTTAAATCACCCTTCATTTCTAAATAGGATAAATTATTAATAGGCAGAATTCAGTGTTACTTTATTTTGAAGGAAGATTTAGATTCAAAAGCAGATATTTGATTTCTAGAAAGTAAATTGTTGAATAGAGGATTAAATATTATGAAGTAGGTTAAAGAGTTTCCTTTCTGTATTCTAACATTTATAAAAATACAGAAAATCTTCCCTGAAACTAAATTAAAATGGAGAAATTCTGTGGTCTTGCCCTAGGAAAAAATAACTAAAGTCACTATATATACATGTTTGTTAGGAACATAAAAGAGGAAACTGGCATGTGGAAAGAGCTAAGTCATAGTTATTTTCTTATTATTGCAACAAAGCATACAATCAGAAAATGAAATATCTAATTAGAAATAAAATATTTATGCTTAAATTTAAAAAACATATTTATATTTATTTATTTATTTTATTTTATATTTGAGTTGTTTTGCCTGTGTGTGTGTATGTATGCATGTGTGTATGTATTTATGTGTACCATGTGTGTGCATAGTGCCTGCAAAGGCCAGGAGAAGACATTGTATCCCCTGGAACTGGAGTTATAGATGGTTGTGTACCCAGTGGGTACTGGGAATCCAACCTTGGTCCATTGGAAGATCAGCCAGTGCTCTTAGCCAGAGCTAAACCACCTCTGTAACCCTGAATTAAATTATTTTTAATGTTTATATATGTAACTGTTTAACATGTTGTCGTCTGTTTGTTTTATACTTTCAGTTTTTCAAGACAGGATTTCTCTGTGTAGGCTTGGCTGTCCTGGAACTCACAGGTGTGGTTGGCCCCAAACTAAGAGATCCCCCTACCTGCCTCTCAAGTTCTAGGATGAAAGGCACGCGTCACCACACCCTGCCTGCTTTATGCTTTTCAAAAGGAGTTCTCTTCTGGTATTTTCTTAATAGTTCTCCTGTGTTTATTTCTTAATTTGATCTTGTTTGCCATTTTCCTCTGAAAGACTATTATCTATTATCTGTTCCTATTTCATTATTAGCTTATGTGTGAAGTCTGGTTTATCTTCAGCCCTTTTTCATTTCTCAAAGCCTTTAAACTGATAGTTCTTAACTTGTGGGTTGTGACTCCCTTCGGGGCTGGGGGAGTGTCAAACAACCCTTTTATAGGGTGGCATAAGACTACTGGAAAACACAGATATTTGCATTATGATACATAACAGTACCACAATTACAGTTATGAAGTATCAATGAAAATAATTTTATTGTTGGGGTCCCCACAACATGAGGAACTGTATTGAAGGGTAGCAGCATTAGGAAGCTTGAGAACCACTGCTTTAAATGCTTAGTTCATCAGTATTTGTTATATAATTATAGTTAAACACACATGCATATGTGTACACATAATGTGTATACTTACCAGCGTGCTTTTTTTTTTTAACTTTGAGATGGCATGATTTATTTATAATACCTGAGTATTTAATGTGGATTTTTTTGTTTGTTTGTTTGTTATTTCAAATGTTATCCCCCTTCCCGGTTTCCCTTCAGCAAACCTCCTAACCCATCCCCCCTTCCCCTGCTTCTATGAGGGTGCTCCCCCTCCCACCCACCCACTCCCGCCTCATCGTCCTAGCGTTCCCCTCCCCTGGGGCTTCAAGCCGTCCAGGATCACGCCCAGGATCACGGGCCTCCCCTCCCACTGATGCCAGATAAGGCCATCCTCTGCTGCATATGCGGCTGGGGTCATGGGTCCCTCCATGTGCACTTTTTGTTGGTGGCTTAGTCCCTGCGAGCTTTGGGGGTGGGGTGGGGTTTGGTGTGTTGATGTTGTTGTTCTTCCTTCAGCTCCTTCAGTCCTTCTCCTAACTCCTCCATTGGGGCCCCTGTGCTCAGTCTGATGGTTGGCTTTGAGCATCCGCATTTGTATCTGTTAGGCTCTGGCAGAGCCTCTTAAGGGACAGCCATACCAGGCTCCTGTCAGCAAGCGCTTTGGCATCAGCAATAGTGTCTGGGTTTGGTGTCTGCAGAGGGATGGGTCCCTTGGTGGGGCAGGCTCTGGAAGGCCATTCCTTCAGTCTCTGCTCCACTCTTTGTTCCTGCATTTATTGTAGACAGGAACAATTCTGGGTTAATATTTTTTGAGATGGGTGTGTGGCCCCATCCCTCAATCGGTGGCCATGCCTAACCTCTGGATATGGTCTCTATAGGTTCTCTCTCCCCTCTCTTGGGTATTTCAGCTAATGTCTTCCCAGTTGGGCCCTGGGAGCCTCTTGCTTTCCTGGCATCTGGGACTTTGTAGTGGCTACCCCCCAGTTCCCTGTCCCCCACTGCTACTCACTCCTGGGCACATATCCAAAAGATGCTCCAACATATAACAAGGACACATGCTCCACTATGTTCATAGTAACCTTATTTATAGTAACCGGAAGCTGGAAACAACCCAGATGTCCCTCAACAGAGGAATGGATACAGAAAATGTAGTACATTTACACAATGGAGTATCACTCAGCTATTAAAAACAATGACTTCATGAAATTCTTAGGCAAATGGATGAAACTAGAAAATATCATCCTGAGTGAAGTAACCCAGTCACAAAAGAATGAACATGGTATGTACTCACTGATAAGTGGATATCAGAATACCCACAATACAATTCACAGACCATATGAAGCTCAAGAAGACGACCAAAGTGTGGATGCTTTATTTAGTACTACTTAGAAGGGGGAACAAAATAATCATGGGAGGGTGGGAGAGACCTGGGAGGGAGAGAGGAGGGAGAGGGAGAAAGGGGGGCAGGATCAGGTGTGGGAGGAGAAAAGCAGAGGGTCATGTTATGCTTGCTTAATAACCGGGCTTGCTTTTTAGTTTTGTTGATGTGAGTTGTTGATTTTTTTCCATTCTTTGTTTATTTCTTACTGCTTTATTTCTGACAGTATGAATGGGGCTATGAATTAATTTTAGCCAAATTTTATGGCATTTGTTCTTACTGAGCATAAATTACAAAATCTGTACATAATGGATTAAAAGTATATTAATTATTTATCAGCCATCAATAAACTTATACACTATTACATGCCAATTGCTTTTGAAATTATAAGGAATTTTTAAAAATATATAAATATATCCAAAATCATTTTCTAGTCTTTAAGATAAGTTGAAGAGAAATAACTCGCCCATTTACATTATCTAATCTGTACTATGTTGTGTACTTTCTTATTTTCATGGTGGTACTGGCTTTGTTGTCAGATGTATCAATGCCTTGGAGTTCAGAGATTTAATCAGTAAGTGACCTGTTTCCTCTGGTAAACGTTTACTGCAGACTTTCATACTATTCCAAGTACGTTTTCCTACACAACAATGAAAAAAGTAGTTGATCTTAGAGTAGACTGTCAAAAATATTGATCTGGAAAATTCAGACTTAAAGTCTGAGCAGTTAGTAGTTTCAAGGGGGAAAAAGAGGTTGGCTGTTTTGAAATTGAGTTAGCTTTTGCTTTGTGAGTCTTTTTAGACAATTTTTTACCTATGTTTTGGAGCGAATCGGTTACTATAAATCAGATCCGGCCAGCTTTATGGCAGTATTCTTTTTTTTTTTTAAAACATAATTTTTTTATCAAATCTTCTGGGGTTTCATATCATGCACACCAGTTCTATTCATTTCCCAGTCTTTGCATATCTACTCTCTATACTGTAACCCCGCCTCCCCGAGAGAAAGGAAAAATAAAGATTAGGAAGGAAAAGAAAAACGAACAAAAGCAAACCCATCTTGCTGACTCCTCTGGGCTGCTGCACGCTCCTCTGTCAGCTGCGGCCTTTTGTTTGTGCGTGTTCCGTTCTGCTCCTCCATCTTTCTAGCCTCCCTGTCATCTATTTGTCTGTTACAGTAGCATTGAAAAGTGCAGTGAGTCAACTTATACCCTTTTGCCCAAACAGCTTGGCTGAATGTTTATTGTCATGAGTCATTATTCTAGTTCAAGGCGTCTGGCTTCTGCTATACCATCAATACTAACTAGCCCCTCATAGAGACTCTCATATCCTGCAGTTGCTCTGAGTTGTGGAGATCCTGTGGCTGTGGATCTGCAGGACTGGCCTCTACATGGCCCTTAGCAGCTCATAGATGGGGAAGACGTTGGGGTGGGCCAACCCAGAGCCCTGGATCTGGAGCTGGGCAACTGAGTCAGTCAGCCCACCAGCTCTCCTGTGCACACACTATAGAGACAGCTCTCCCACACTGCCCAGGCGAGAGGTGGGGCTAACTCTCCTCCTCTTCCATGCCAATGCTGCCTGCGTGAGAGGGGCCACCTCTCCTGTATCCATACCATCTGGGACAGCTCTCCTGCACCCACATCATTAGGACCAGCTCACCTCTACTGTCCAGGTGAGATGTGGCAATATTCTTTAGCTATCCCTTTATAGAAGCTATTTTAATTAGATAGTCTCTTTGAACATTTTTTGGTATAGGGGTGGAATTTGAGAGTAAATTCCTGAGAGTAGTAACCATGTCAATTTAATTGGTTTTTGTTTTGCAGTATTTTATGGGGAGAAAACCATAGATAAATTATCTCTATAAGCTTGCATATATAGTTTTGTTGCTCACAGCTTTCTTAAAGAATTATTGTGCTTAATAGTTTCTGGGCCATTAGCAACTTCATGTGTATGCAAGTTTGATATATTCCTAGAAACTTTTTAAAAATATTCTGTTTTACATTCTTTCTATACTTCTAAACTTTCTTTTCTCTTCCCTCTCTTTGTTTTTCTCTGCATTCTACTCATAACAAATCTTTTCAAAGTTTGGAGGGTACAGGGCTTTAAATTTAAACTATTACTGAACTTTTTCCTCTTGGAAAACAACCTTTATAAACTTATAAACAAATCATACAGTCTTTATCTGTTTATTTGGTAAGTGCATTCCAAGAATTTCAGTATATTTTAAATTGTGCAAAAATGTTTAATCTTCATGTGTGGAGCAGATTTAAATTTCAGGCTCTGTAGTTCTGAGAGCTATTTCACTGATGGTAGGACAGCTTTTACTTGTTCAGATATCTATACATCCACCACCATTTCACATACAGGTCCTTTTATCCCTCTTTACCCAGAGGGAGGAGAAAAGAGTCAGCTAAACTTTAGTACTAACCACCAGTTACTTTGATAATGAAAAGAACTCACAAATTTCTTTTAGAATAGTAGTTGTCAACCTTTCACAGGGGCCACATAATACCATTGGAAAAACACAGACATTTACATTACAGTTCATAACAGTAGCAAAGTTACAGTTATGAAGTAGGAAATCATTTTATGGTTGGGGCCACTACAACATGAGGGACTGTATTAAGGGATCACTGCCTTAGGAAGGTTGAGAACCACTGCTCTGGAGGGTTTTGGCTCCCGATTTGAATCTCTGCCCTGGAGGAAAGACCAATGAGAAAGTACTGCTGACTGTCCAGCATGTCTCCATGATGCAGTATGGATCATTTTGGTGTTCATGTTTCCAGAGAAAGTTCACAATTTTTGCTATAGGATGCATAGGATAAATGAATCACAACAAGTTATCATTACATTATAGCATGTATCTACATAGTGCTTGTGCTTTGGATGGATGAAACTGTAAACTTGTCATTCTTTCTTAGGCATAGTTCTAATGCAGTAGATGGTACTCCTGGAAATTACACAAGTCATACATATCTCCATAAATGCATTTATCTAAACAGTGTTTTAAGGAGGGTTTTCAAGGTACTCAAGGTTATGATGAGCCTCTTTAACAGGTAGAATAACCTATTGTCTGTGAATGTTGGAGCATTGACTGGGATCACAGTAGCTTTATCCATGCTATTACTACTTTCTTTTTATATAGAATACAAAGAATATAAGGAATACAGGCTTTTTAAAAAATCCTGAAATTGTGAATTTTTGAAAATCAAGATATTTTGAAGTGCTGGCATTAAAACTTAGAGCTAATGTGTCCTTGAATCTTTAATCTCTCATTATCCTTTTACATTATAGGAAAAGAACTTAGGGAAAAAATTTTCATGCTATCATCTATGAAAACTCAGTGTTCTCTCTCTCTCTCTCTCTCTCTCTCTCTCTCTCTCTCACACACACACACACACACACACACACACACACACACACCACGTGCATGCGCGCGCATGTTTATGTATTCATGTAGGTACATGCATTTATGCCTGCAAGTGTGTGTGAATGTGCATATATATGTTGAGTGCAGAGTGTCAACACCAGTAACTTCCTTAATCACTGTTCAGATTATTATTATTATTATTATTATTATTATTATTATTATTATTATTGATTTTGTGTGTGTGTGTGTGTGTGTGTGTGTGTGTGTGTGTGTGTGATATGCATTTGTGTGCAGGTGTGCTTGTTTTGTGTGGGGTCCAAAGGGTGACATTGGGAGCTTTCTGCAACTGGTGTTTCTATTCTTCTTACCCTTATTCTCACAACTACTGACCGCTTCACAACACACAAAAACAGATCAACAAAGTAGCTAATGCAGTTAATAACACCATCTTAGGCTTATAATAGAACAAATGACAGTAACTTGGGGTTAAAAACCAAAGCCAAATTTATTATGATATATTGAACATTTAAAAAATTGTTCACTGTTAAAAATAGCAAAGGGAGATAATTTTCAGAGCATATCTAATGTAAGAGTGTGATTGATAATTCACTTGAAAATTTTCAATTTGATGATGAAATCTAATAAAATCTAATAATATGATATTATTGTGTAGTTTTGAGGCAAGTTGCCACATTAAACACTTGTCACACAAAAAATTATTTATATAATAGCCATGTGTTTCACTTAGTAAATTTGAATTATTTGGAGACAGCCTTGATTATTATTTGTTCATTTGTTTGGTTGGTTTTTGAGACAGGGAACCTTTGTGCAGCCTTGGTGTATCCTGAAACTCACTTTGTAGATCAGGCAGGCCTCAAACTCACAGAGATCTGTTTGCCTCTGCCTTCTGAGTACTGGGATTTTAGGGCATGTACCACCATGCCCAGCATTCAGCCATTTTAATAATGCCTATGAAGCCAAAGTTGAACTAGAGAACTCACTAGAAAGATAATACACTATTAATTGTTTTTTCTTTCTGCTCTTGTAGATTACTACAGAAACTTGTATTGGAGAATGAGAATAAAGGAAAGTGCCATGTTTTACTAAACCACAAATTTTAGTTAGCTTCTCCTAAAAATATCTAAAATGGTTATGTGTAAAATATATGTGGTGGTGTGAATGAGAATGGCCCTCATAGGTTCCTATGTTGGAATAGTTGGTCCCCAGTTGGTGGAACTACTTGGGCAGGATTAGGAGGGGTAGCTTTGTTATAGGTCTCTCACTGGGGTTGGACTTTGACCTTTCAAAAGCTTAGGCCATTCTTAATTACCTCTGTCTACCTCATAGTTTTGGATCAAGATGTAAGCTCCCAGCTGTTCTTGTCACCATGCCTTTGCTCGGCCATTGTGAACTCTTCCTCCTCTGAAACTGTAAGCCCAGTTAATGCTTTCTTTATAAGTTTACTTTTGTCACAGCAATAGAAAAGTAACTAAGACAATATGAAATAAATCCTAAAAGATACAAATTTTTTTTTTTACTCTATGTATAAATATGTGTTGTGACCAGACACATAAGTTGAAGTTGAAGGAAAGTAATCCTTGAAATGTAATGTTTTGTAGTTTTCCTGTCCTATAGCAAATATACATTCCTTTTAAGTTATTGAGTTAGTGACTTAATGCTATTTATAACATTCCTTCATCCTTTTAATAAGGACATAGTTTCATTTATGATATTAAAGCTTTATATTTTTTCTTTTTCCCAACTTGACTAGAGATTGGCTACAGTTTTATAAAATCTTCACAGAACCAGGTTTTTGTATTTCTGTTGTTTTTATGATCCTTAAAAAATAAAAATTTAATTAAGCATAAGATGATTTAGAGAATAATTACCAGAAGATAGTACAGAGTTCCCATTAACTCCACATACACATTTCCTACTGTTTTTCAATTTGTAGCCATTTCTTTATTTACTAAGGTTTGTTTCATTCATGTTTCTTTAATTTTTTTCCCTCAGTTTTTTGTTTGTTTGTTTGTTTTGGAATGCCACTCAGAATACTATGTTACTTTTCTTTGTTACATCTTAGATACTTTTTAGTCTTGATAGTGCCTTAGACTTTAGGATGACTTCAGATTTGAATAATTGTCAGGTCTTCTGTAGATAATGTGCTTCAAATGATATTTGTTGTTTTTCTTAAGATTTTATTTGATATTTGAGGAAGAGTCAGAGCAAAATGATGTTTTTATTATATACCACTAATATTATTTAACACTGTTTAAAACAAAAGATTTATTTTATTGATAATTATGTGTTTCTATGTAGGTATGTGCCTGATCTACACAGTGAGTTTCAGGATAGCCACAAAAATAATAAATAAATAAATAAATAAATAAATAAATAAATAAATAAATAAATAAGACAAAGTCAATCAGAATATTCACTCTGAATCATTAGTCTTAGTAAATGTGATAATTGCTTTGTTTTTCAACAAAGAGTTTAACATTTCTGTTACATGTATATTACAATGATTATGCCTGGTTTATAAATGACATAACATGTCAAGTCATAGAAATATAAACAGTCTGAACAGCCCTCTGTAAATCAGTAACTAATTTACAGGAATCAAATCTTCTGTCTGTATTTATAATTCATGCCAGTTTCAGAAATTATAACCATATCCTTATCTAGATCCATATCACTGGGGGGAAATCCTTTGTGGTTCTGAATAAATGTATTGGCACATTTATTTGCATGTTTTTGTCTTATTCATTTCAAATTTCAAATTGCATGTTTTACATTGTATACAAGTTGAATATCCCTAATCTAAAAATCCAAAGTGCATAATGCTATAGAATCTTTTTTAGAATCTGGATATTAGATTTTCAGATTAAGAATGTTGAAACAGGGGCTGGAGAGATGGCTCAGCGGTTAAGAGCACTGACTGCTCTTCCAGAGGTCCTGAGTTCAATTCCCAGCAACCACATCGTAGCTCACAACCATCTGCAATGGGATCTGATGCTCTCTTCTGGTGTGTCTGAAGAGAGTGACAGTGTACTCATATAAATAAAGTAAAATAAAAAGAGACTTAATTTTAAAAAAAAAAAAGAATGTTGAAACAATAAAGACTGCACAAATATTCCAAAATCTGAAAAAAAGAAACAAAAATCTCAATCACTTTTGACCCAAAGTATATTCAATATACATAACATTACTGTAATAGCCTTGTGTTTAGATTTAAATATCTAGATAAGAGATGCATACTTGTTTCATTCTCTCTCTCTCTCTGTCTCTCTCTCACACACACACACACACACACACATACACACATATATATACTTCGACTGATAGTATATGTGCTGGCTAGTTTTATGTCAACTTGACACAAGCTAGATTCATCTGAGAGGAGAGAACTTCAATTAAGAAAATGCTCCCATAATATCCAACTGTAGGACATTTTCCTAAGTAGCTAATGATGGGGAGAGAGCCCAGCCCATTGTGGGTGGGGTAGCTGTGGACTTAGGTTTTTTAAAAGAAAGTAGGCTGAGTAAGTGTTGAACAAGCCAGTAAGCAGCACTCCCCCATGGCCTCTGTATCAGCCTCTGCCTCCAGGTTATTGCCCTGTTTGAGTTCCTGCCCTGACTTCCTTTGATGATAAACAGTTTAAGCCAATTAAATAAAGCCTTTCCTCCCAATTTGTCTTTTGGTCATTGTATTTTTGTCATAGCATTAGCAACCCTAACTAAAACAGTAGGAATTAGGAAAACAAACTTGGACATTACTACTCTATACTGTTGAGCAGTGATTCTGAGTAGACGTATCTGGAGACATTTTGATTGTGATGACTAACTGTGCTGTTGCCATCTAATAGAAGGTAAGAGTGCTTCTGAACATCCTGGTGTTTACTGGTCACCCTCTTTTAGTTTTTATCCCCAAAGAAATGGGTGTTTTAAAAGAGTCCAAGAAATCCTGATATTTTCTGTGTTTCCTGTTCCTTGATCAGTAGGTACCAAAGATGTAAGTTTAGTTTGTATTAATTTTCTTTTTCATCACACTGTAGATTATTTGACTTCCATTGTATATGATTGTGTTTTCTATTGTTTTGATAATAGGTAATTTAAAAGAATTGAAGTTTTGTTTTGTTTTAGAGACAGGGTTTCACTGTGTAACCCTGACTATCCTCGAACTCACTTTGCAGATCAGAATGGCCTTGAACTCATGGTGCTGGGATTAAATGTTTGAGCCACCATGCCTGGCTGAATTGAAGGTGTTTGTCCAGATGTGTTTGAAGCCAAAGGATAGTTAGAACAATTAGTGGAAAAGAGATGATAAAATGTGTAAGGTCTTAACTACAATATCTTAAATATTATTGTGTGATATTACAGTTCTGAAATTACCTCTATATGTTTATTAAGTTCTATTTTATATATTGTGATTTCTACCAGACCTTTAAAATTTTTATGAATTATAGTGGTGTACTGATTAATTTAAATTTAAAAAGAAATTAGCTATTGATAAGAATGGTAGGAAGCATCTATCACTTGCTGAAATGAGCTCTGTGTGAGACACTGACTTTAGGTTTTTAGTTTTTTGTTTGTGTCCTTCTGATATATAAATTATGTATATTAAAATTACTATAGTCACATAGGGTAAAACTTGTATTGATAATAGTAATAAACATTCACTAAATTGTCAATGTTGTGTCATAAGTTTTAATAGTGAAGACTAATTGAGTTTGTAAGTTAATCAAAAAATTTTTCTATACACCTGTTTTTTTCAGAGATTAAAGTTATTTTATTAAATCATGCACATCACGTGTATTAGTGCAAATAGTTTAATCTGTATTCCAGAAATTCTATTGTACATTTTATCTTTACAAAATAGATTTCAAACAATTATTTACTTTTAAAAAGGTAATTTTGAAGTTATGCATTTCAGAACAGTATTTGCAATAACTATATACAAGAGGTACTGGGAACCACTGGCATATTAGCATTCTGTAGTGGAGTGGCTTCCTGCAGCAGAGAATGGTAAAATGAACTATATGACAGTAACTTCTACAAGACTTTTGTGGCTAATTCTTCCATAAATCTAGTGATTCTCCTGGCAACAATCCCAAATAGCTTTAAATACAACTTTTAAAGTAAAAACAATGACTGCCAAACATCACAAATCATATCCTAAACTCCTTTCAGTATCTGCCTAGATCTGGGTTCTTGTACACCATTCAAGCCGATTCACTGACTTCCCTTCCAGTCTTCACTGACCGAAGAAAATTTAACATCACTATGGTGCTGCACAAAACCACAGCTAAACTTTAACTTCTGTGTTTAAATGTATAATGGCAAGCACTGCTTAGGTGTGTCACTGTGCAGGGAACACTACCAGTCTTGGGAACAGTCCTACAAAGCGACAGGCTGTTCCAATAAACAAAAAGAGAATAACTGTTTGTATACCAACCAAGAAATCTGTTAGCAGAGAACATCAGTTCACCTTGAATGTGAATTATAACCACATTAAGTCAATAAAAGCTTATCTAAACAGATATGATTCTTCCTTCAGTTAAACATGCTTGGAGGAACAGGACAGAAAGAAATCATGCTTTCTGAACGCTGTATATGAGAAGGTACTTGGCTTTTAAAGAAAACGTTTCTTAAATACAGGAGGTTTAGTAAGTTACATTCCAATTCACTCAACAGTTTGGTTGCACTGAAATTATACAATTATGTTTTTGCTCCCAGTAATATTTCAGTTTGTTCAAGAAAATACAAACTCTCATGGAAAGTTTTCAAAGCTGATGTCCTTCACATCTTCAAGTCACATTAAGGCTGAACAAACATGTATGTATCCCCCAAATTATTATTATAAGAGAATATTTTCCAAATGTATTTTTCCTTTTAAAAAAAAACCATACAAATAATTGTCTAAGTCTTGTTCCCAATAGCTCAGTGGTTTTATAAGAAGTAAAAATGGTGTAAATATGTAAAATATGTGTGTGTGTGTGTGTGTGTCTGTGTGTGTGTTCAAACTGATAGGCACTGAGCACACAGGGCCTCTCTTCCCATTGGTTTTTGGGTTTGAGTAGTTATCGAATCAGAAAAATGAATTGTGTGGCCATTAGAATTCAGAGTAAAATATCTATAAATTTATGGTATAAATAATTTGGTGCACTAAGAAGCCTACTTTAGGCCACTATAATATTCAGAATCTCAGTGCACTAATTTAAAAATTACATGTAAAACCGAATAAATTCACAAGTTTATATCCTCTCTATAGACAGATATATTTTATATAAGTTAAAGCAATGACCCTACAGCTGTATTCTTGCACTTTGCTGTTTTAAGAGATAAAAAGAAAGAAAATGGTTCTGCTTGTCCCCAGCGTGAGTATGGTGCCAGCCTCTAGAGGGAGGATGGTGTACAGACTCAAGATACACTGTCATGGAGAAGTTCTGGCTAGACCTGGTACATACAGCACCATAACTGTCACTGCAACCTGGGCTGCCAACATGAGCATCCAGGGCCAGGGTTTATTATTTCCTTTCTCTCGCAGCAGCTTCAGGTTGTCTTTACGAATTTTGAGCTCATCTGTGATTGATTGCTTTTCCTGCTCGGTCATTTCAAACTTCAACTTCAGTTCTGAGGAACAGTCTGTGTCTTTTTCATACTCTTTCTGTACATCTCTTGCTTGGTTTTCAGCCTTATTGAGCAGAGTTTTTAAGTCAGCTGCATCCTGAAGGTGTTGTCCTTTCAGGGATCCCACTTGGTTCTCCAGCTCTTTCCTAGTCATCTGAAGGGTGCTGAGGTCACTCATGAGCTCAAAACTCTGCTTCTGAGAATTGCATAATTTCTTTTTCTTGCCACTGCAGTTCTGAAGACAACAACACATTCTCCTTTTTTAGAGAATGGCATTCAGTTTCCAGTACATTCCACTCCTTTTTCAACTTCGCTAGTTCACCTTGCAACCTTGTTGCCTCCTCTCTTTGCTGACATCTAAGCTGGAAACTGCTCTGCAGAGTTCTGATTTCATTTTCATATTCAGATGCTGCTTTCCTCCAGCCCTCAAGCTCCGCTCTCACCTTCTTAAGCTCTTCTTGCAAAGACAGTCAGTGTCCTGCTCAGACACTGCCTTTGCTGCTGCTTGATGAAGGAGCAAAATCTCATCTTGGGCACTAAGCCGTTTATCTCTCATGCTGGAGATTTCAGTGTCCTTTTTTCCTGGAGAGTCTCCATGTCCATGTGTAACCTCTGCAGCTGGACTTGAAGAGCCTGTATTTGTTTAGCTGATTCCTCAACTTGATTTCCATAGTCTTTTTTGTTCTTCTTCCAAAAGAGCTTGAAGTTCAAAGCATTTTTGTTTACTTGCTCTGGCTAGCTCCTGGTCTTCCATCAATTCTTTGTGAAGATGCTGAATGTCTTCCTTGGCCTCAGTTTCTGACTAGGTACTCTGTAAGTCATCTTTTAATAGAGACACCTTAGCGAGGGGTTCCTTTAGGCCTTGCTCATCCATCTGGGCGTCTGTAGTGTCATCGCCGCTTTTTTCCTTGCTTGGATTCAGAGCATCTGATAAGTCAGATTCCTTTGCTTTTACTTGTTTTTTCTCACCAAACATTTTCTCTATCTGGTCTATTTATGCTGCAAAGGATCACTTTTACCACATTGCTGCTAAGGAGACAATTATTTCCCTAGTATATTACTCTTTTTTTATTATATCTTTTCTGTCACTGTTTTTCTTTTTCCCCTGTTGATCATACTCTGCTTTCTGAGGGTATACAGACACTATTTCTCTAATGAGAAAAATCATACTCATTAAGGGGATTATTATCTTCATGATCATAAATAATCATGGCATTTGTCTGACTATACCATTTGTGACAATCACACTTGTTTTTTGTTTGTTTGTTTTGTTTTAAACAAAAAAATACAAGTACTAAGGAACAAAAATGTGAATAGTATTGGCTTCAAACTACAATACTATTTTGCAATTATCTTTGAATAATATGTGCCTAAGACTGTGAACCAGGTTTGTTCAGTACACTGAGATGGCTAAACCATTTGGCTAGCGTAGTAAAATAATATACTTAATTAAAATGGATCATCACCTAGATGATTGAAGTTATTTCTCAGTCATGGAAAGCCTTTTAGAATGTAGTTGAGATCTAAAAACCAGCTTAAAAGCTGGAACAACCTGTGCAAAATCGGAATTCAATTCACTCAATAATAGTCCTCCTCAAACTGTTCTTTTAAAATTTTTGATGTGTTATGATCCAATACTTTTGTAAAGTTTAACAAAAATGAATAACTAGATAAATGAAATAATAAGTAAGCTATGATCATCTTTTTTGCTCTAACAAGGCATAATATTATCCTGTCACATTGTTAGCAATGTTTCTTATACTCATCTTTATATGCTTGTTAAGAAACAATTTTTGGCCCACCCATAGACTATGAACTAAACTTTGAGTAGCACTGGTTTCAAAAGAAATTATTTGAAATCTTAAATTTTTATTATTTACATGTTAATATTTGCTAAGTACAAATTCCTTTCTATTTGTCCTTAGTTGAAAAATTGCCTTCTCTTCATCCTGACTTGGATGATTCATTCCCTATACTCTTGTTGCATTCCAAAGGAGTCTTTGGTATCAATATATTAGAGCTAGTATATTATTTTATCAGTTAATTTCATTTAAAGAAACATATTAATTTTTAAAAGGTAAGAACCTAGGAAAGTATATGACACATAGCAGTGAGTGAGTAAATTTCAGGAAACTATTGCAGCTTTAATACTATACCAAATAAAAGAAAACTTTATTTTTATAGAAAGAAGACACTTGTCAGTCTCAAAAGTTATATCTGTGTGAATCAGCTTATGTAAAAACACCAGATGGAAAACCAAATACATACACATATTTTATAGTTGTGTAAGTCAGTGATTGAGCTAGGAGACATCTTGGTACAATGGTACAAGACAGATTTGAATTTGCTAGCATTGCTAGCTCAAATAAAGTTCACCAGTGAGGGGCTAAGAAGGAGGGGTGTAGAAGCTGAAAACATATGTCCGAAGGATTTCAAGGTATTCTGTATTCTGTCAATATCATTTTTCTTCTTTCTGAACCTCAAACTGTAAAGTTGTGATATAATTAAAGTTTATTTTGGTGCATATTTGGTGTCTGTGTACTGTGTACTGTGTTAGGACTTTGAAGAATATAAAGCTTCTTGGTGAGGAGATTATGAACTTATAAGTTAGAAATATTTCATCTTAAAGTACAAAATAAAATTCATTACGGGGAGAGTACAGAATTATGAATAAAGATGAAAAATTTAAAGTATATACATTATTTAAAAACCAAAACTCTTTAATTACAGAATGTTTCTGAATTTTTATATTTTTGTCTGTATTCCTATAATAGCTGTTACTTTTATCTTTATCAATATGAAGTAGCCTTACTATTATTCGGTAAATTATAAAGCTTAGTATTGAATGTAGTCTACCACTTTAGCTTCCCAAACTGGGCGGAAATAATAAAAATGAACAAGGCATTTTGAGACATCTAGTTTTCTGCTTTTATCTTTATCTGATTAGGAAATTATTGTATAATCTTACGAACTCGCCCTGTGAGGTTGTGCAGCTATATCCTCTGCATCCCATTTTCTAGTGATGGTAAAAAGAGGAAAAAAGTATGAAGTCTGGAGGCCTTGGACAGTGGTTGGCACTGCTTCTGGGAAGTCAGATCTTGCATCACTTCTTAGGTATGTGAACAACTTGAGTTCCCACAGAGAAGCTGATCCCTGGCAGAAAGCTGTTATAGTCAGACTGAGTCAGAACCAGGGAATTATGAGAATTATTTTTATAGGAAGGAAGGACCTTAGTAGGCTCAAATTTTTATAAACTTATGGAAAACAATGGAAAGCTATATTTAAATCAGGATTACATATGAGGGAATACATCCCAGTAATTTCAGGTTATTCTGCTATGAGAAATAAATTTACTTGGTACTTTACATGTATTGATTTTCCTTCACAAACATATGATGATAATCTTCTGGTCTGACTCATTTACTCCATTTGCCAATAGTATAATTCCTTGTCAGTTTATAGACTAAGCCCTGCAGTGGGGGCTGGTCAGTAAAGTGTAGGCATGAGAATCTGAGTTTAGATTCCCAGCACCCACATAAAAACCAGGTGTGGTGGCTTTGCAGGTAAACCCTAGTGCTGAAGACACAAGGCAGAGACTGATGGATCTCTATAAACTACTTGTCCAGCCAGTCTACTCAATTTGTGAGCTCCATGTTCAGTGAGAAATCCTGTCTCAAAAAATAAAATGGAGAGTGATAGAGAATGACAACTGACATTTGACCTGTGGCATCAACACACATGTGCATACACACAGGCATCTCCATCTCCCCCCCCAACACATGCATACCCTACAATAAATGACACAAGTAATATTATCTTTTCTGTCCCTTTCCCCCCCCTAATTTGAAGTTTGATAGAAAAGCCTTATTAAAGAAATAATTTGGCTGGGTAGTGGTGGCGCACTCCTTTAATCCCAGCACTTGGGAGGCAGAGGCAGGTGGATTTCTGAGTTCGAGGCCAGCCTGGTCTACAGAGTGAGTTCCAGGACAGCCAGGGCTACACAGAGAAACCCTGTCTCGAAAAAACCAAAAAAAAAAAAAAAGAAAAAAGAAAAAAAAAAGAAACAATTTGTATATAATTAAAAGACTTTTATATTAATGTAAATAGAAATTAATCAGCACTATGGAAAATCTAAGAGCAAGATACTTAATTTTTTGGAAAGTCTTTTAATTTTTTCTTGTTTTTCATTTCATTAAATTAATTTTTTTTATCCCTTCCTTCTCATTCCCTTCTTAACTGTGCTAGTACAGATAGCAAGTATTTTACTTTCTTATGCAGGGATAAATGTCTTCTTTGAGGAGTACTTCTCTTAAATCAGCATTGTGTATGCTCTATTAGTAGGTAAGCACGAGAGAAAACACACCAACACATGGTGGGAGAACTATTGCACAGGGAATATGCAGGGGCCACTGCTGAGAATTGTTTCCTTAGTAGAACTGATCATTTTTCAAAATATTCAACCAGCTCAATTTGAAGTCGTGTTTGAATAGTGATTTACTTTAGAGTATTCAGCAGCTAGATTTTGGGTACACAATGTGACTATGACAAATTCTTAAAGTTTCTTCGGATGTGGTTTTTATCATGCCATAGTTTCTACATATATCTGTCGATATCAGTATTTCTCAATCTGTAGGTCCCAACCCCATGGGGGGGGGTGTCACATATCAGATATTCTGCATATCAGATATTTACATTGCATTCATAACAGTAGCAAAACTACAGTTAGGAGGTAGCAATGAAAGTAATCATATCATCAGAGTCTTCAAACTCTAAGTTTAAATCTTTTCTCCTAAACAGTAGTGAAGGTCCTTTACTATGCAAAATCATTACACTGTATGCAGTAAGCAATATAGTCTTCATAGTAAGACAGCCTAGGTCCAGCTACCTCTTAACATTTTGTTACTAATAGTTTTATATCAGTTGCTGTTTTAGAAAGGAGTGATGGTACAATTGTATTTTCTGAGTTCCGGGGACAATTTCCAGTGTGTACAGTGGCAGTGTCCTCTCTGTTTAGTCTTGTTTGTGTTCTCATTTTCGGGTTCTTTAGTGGAGCACAAAGTTTGTGAGGTGTCCTACCAGAAGTCTTGGAAGCAACCCTCAGCACCAGTGTTTGACACTGGAGCAAAATCAGTGTCATGGTTAGGAGTTGGTCTCATGCCCCTTTTGCAGCAAGCAGTGAAATGATGACTGTGGAGGAGGCTTCTCTCTGGCACATCTTTTAAGTTTGTTTAGTTTAGACAGCAGCAGCCATTCTCTGAGGCAGAGGAGGCTTTGAGATTCTGAGCCCTAAGATCCTGGCTGAACAGAGGGCTTGGTGGCTGTGTGGTAGCTAAAGAGTCATTTTGCCAATGGACCTGAAACCAGAAGCTGCTTGGGACTGGTCATATTCATAGTAGATTGTTTTCCTGCTTCAGCTTTGTTGTTTTTATTGTTTTCTCTTTGATTTGCTCTTTTAGAAGTTCTACTTCCCCTCTGACTGCACACATCAGATGGCCTTTTTACCAGATCAGTAGCTTGCCTGGTTTTGTTGTCCATAGCTACCAGACTTGCACCAGTGGTGTGAAGGAATCAGACCCCAATCTTCCAGAGCAGCCTAGCTTTGCAGCACTAAAGTGGAACTTTAGTTATTTAGTGGAAAAATAGTTATATAGAATCTTTTTAAAAGATGGTGGCTTTGGGGGGCACTGGAGAGATGGCTCATTGAGTAAGAGCACTGGATGCTCTTGCAGAGAATCCAGGTTCAGTTCTTAGCACCCACACAGTGGCTCCTACCTGCCAGTAACTCCTGTTCTTGGGATCTGATACCCTCCTCTAACATGTACAGGGGCCAGGCACACATGCTGAGCAAACATACATGAAAGGTAAAACATTCACACAATAAAAGTAAAGATGTAAAAATTAAAAATACATTAAAAATAAGTAAAAGATGTTAACTTTGAATGTTTGGTGATTCAAGAATTTTTAAAGCTAATTGTACTTCAGTATTCAGGTCAGGTTGGTTGCAGTCTCTGAGGTTACACTTGGATGTTCAAGTCATTTGTAGAAAGTTCTGTGGTTTTGATATATAACCTATGCACATCTTTCTGTATATTGTACCTACTCTACTTACAGTCATTGAAGTTCTCGGCTGCATTTTCCATGGTTAACTGGTTGAATCTTCAGATGCAGAGCTTGATGGACCAATCCTTTATCCAATTTTTGCTTTACTCATTTATTTAAAAGCCTTACTCAGTTCCCACTCCCATTCTTCTCAGCACGAATATCTATATACAATATAGATACATTTTATAGATACGTTTTTATTTGAGTGTAAAATAAGGCCAAGAGATACTAAGTACTTAAGATAGGGCAGGCTGGGATCAATTAGATTTCATATCATTTTTACTTTAAAGCTTATATTCTATCCTATAAGTCCAATCATTTAACATTTATCAATAGTCCACACACTACTCTCCCCATTGTAGAAGGTCATTAAACATTTCCTGTTTGGATGACTAATTGTGATTTTTTTAAAAAATAATGTATGAGTAGTACAGGGCCAAGAGTTAGTAGGCTTTGTTAGAATTGTTGGTCTATCTGTTTGTCTACCCAAGACAAATGTGGCTTTTAGAGTGATCTTCACTTTTGCATTAATGAGGGTTACCTCATAGAGTGCTCTGAGAATTTAAAAAGGTAATATATGTAAGATATTCACTTAGCGTAAGTATCTAATAAGTGATAAATATTGCTTTCATTTGACAAGCTTGGTATCTTCAAAAATAGGGAAGATGAATCACTTTTTGTGATATCAGGACTAACAAAATTAGTCATCAAACTAACCATTGTATTTGATATTTCATGAAACATGACATTTGTTTGGCTGAGGATGGCATGGGAGAGGGAGCTAGTTATGATAGTCTCTGAATTAAATACGTTGGAGCTGTTATCCCAAGGTTGTTGTATGATCATAAAGGTATGATCATAAAAGTGTTATTGACAGTTTTTCCTTTATCCATGCTATTTGTATATATAGTGTATACATACTTTGCACTGTTCCATATAAGATAGAAATCCACTGACCCAACCCAAAAACAAGAAAATTTTAGATTTCATAAAATCTGAGATGAGTATAGCCATATCAAAATGAATAAATGAATAAAGATTATTTAGATTATTATAGGCATGTAAGTTTTATTGATTTTTGGTTTTCATGGCACAGTTTCCCTCAGTAGCTCTGGCTGTTCTGTAACTCACTCTGTAGACCAGGCTGTCCTTGAAGTCATAGATCCGCCTGCCTCTGCCTCCTGAGTTCTGGCATTTAATTTATGACATAAGGGAATAATAATCTCTCATTTTCTTTTTTTTAAAAAAAGATTTATTTATTTTTATTTATATGAGTACACTGTAGCTGTCTTCAGACACACACCAAAAGAGTGCATTGAATCCCATTACAGATGGTTGTGAGCCACCATGTGGTTGCTGGGAATTGAACTCAGGACCTCTGGAAGAGCAGTCAGCGCTCTTAACTACTGAGCCATCTCTCCAGCCCCCTAATCTCTCATTTTCTTTATGGTGCTTTTCATTTATTAAAAAATATTGCCTAACAAGTCTGGAGGGGGTATTTGGAGGCATTCAGACTCATTAAAACATGTTAAAAAGTAGCTGTAGCATAGTGAAATTAAAAATCAAACTGCAAAGTGGTGCCCAGAATGTTCTGTAGTAAATACTCTTTTGCAGTTACTTGGAGATAGAATTTTAACCCAAACCACCAGGAGGAGCCTTAGGAAAGGGAGCCAGGACACTACACTGAGACTTCTTATGCTGTCCTCTCTGTTTCTTGTGATGATTTGACTTGGTCCTTTAGGGACACACAATAGACCATGCATTCCATAGGTGGTGATTCAATCTGCAAGATTTTAAACTGGAGAATTTAATGTTTCTTAAGACAAAGTATTTGTTTATGCCGATGATAGAATTAAAGTATTGAAAATAGAGATGGCCTTTAAGCTAATTATTGGAAAAAATTGCATAAATTAAAAAGCAGAATCTTGAATTTTGAGTATCTTCTTTTTAGCTCAACGCTAATAATAATAATAATAATAATAAATTGATCCTATCTATGGTATATACAGGAAGAATAAAAGAAATTTATAAAATTATTTCATGAGATTTTCAACAAATCTATAAAACGTTTATAAAGTTACAATTAAGCATTTGCCATTTTAATTTAGCATGTGCTTTTTCAAGAAAAAAGATATATAATGATGTTTCATAAAGCAATAGGAATTGTCTACACATAACCTAGACCTGTCATATATCCATCACAAAGGGAGAATACGGAGGTTATCTGTTTAAAATATCTCCTGACACATTATTGTCTGGTATATTATAATGCTAATATTAATTAAGCAATTAATAAAAAGCCAGTTACATGCCTTTAATCCCAGCACTTGGGAGGCAGAGGCAGGCGGATTTCTGAGTTCAAGGCCAGCCTGGTCTACAGAGTGAGTTCCAGGACAGTCAGGGCTACACAGAGAAACCCTTAATCGAAAAACCAAAAAAAAAAAAAAGGAAAAAAGCCAGTTGCACATAGGATCTTTTTGTCATTAATGTACCAATGAAAAACTAGTCTGCTTATGAAAAAGATGTTTATGTGAAATAGTTGACCATATCAGATCTTAGAGAATTTTTAAAGTGGCTTCCTTTCCTAAATGTTCTATTTAATTAAAGATCAGAAATAGTTATGAATCAGGCTACTTTTATTATCATCATCACTTATTTTATTAACAATACAATATCACTGACATCTTTATTCCCTACCTTTAGATCACTTTAGGCTTGTATTTCACCATAAAACCTATTATTATACCTTTTAACTTTCTACATATAAATTTAATATTATGCTTACATAAAATAATTTGCAGAATATCAATGTACTTAATTATTTGTAGTGTTTTGATAATTTTTATTTGAATTTTATTGCCTTATATCATGTAATTAAATAATTATGTAGACTTAACTTTATGATTGAGCTATGTGATGTCTCTGCCAATATTTTATATTTTTATAGTCTTTTGATTTTACTTGTAGTGCTCATGATACCTTGTTTTCCTCATGCATTTAATTATCTTTGTGTGCTGAACATTATACAGAATTGTAGTCCTTTATTTTCGGTTTCAAAATTAATCGAGTTCAAACAACAAGATATTTTCATGGTTCATTTATTGGGCCAACCTGCTATGAAGTGACACATAAAATAATATAGTTCTGTTTCATTTAGTATGAAAATTGTTATATTTTGTTTAAATTGATAAATAGGTGTTGCCCTACCATATTGCTGTTATGTTGTAACATATAATGTATACATCAGATTCTTGTTCTGAAATCTGAAATCTTGTGAGTTTTGAAACATACTTGGCCTGAAGGCCTAAATCAGTAGAGTCCAATCATTTGGCACTGCAGTATGATATTATCATCAAAAATAGGGTGGGCAGCATTTACAGATAATCCTGAGATGTGTGCAATTAATGCAGCACAGGTTGGATATCTCTGGTTTGAATAAAGACCAATGGAGGGAGCCATTGCTACCAAGCCTGAGGACCAGCGGTTCTGACCCCCACATTACACCATGATACTCGGAAGTTACATGCTTATCTTTGTGTGCAAAATTAATTAAAATATTAAAATATGAAAAGTTCAATGTGATCTTTTAGTTCTAGAACCAATTTTTTGCCGTAGGATAATACTTTTCTCTTAATAAGATTTTGCTTGCTTCAGCCAAATCACAGGGACTGTAGTATAATAATACAGGATAACTATAATATACTCTTCAGGTTTGAGATACTTATTAACAGGTATCTTACCTAAAAGACGTAAGTTAAGCTTCTTGCTTCTCATTTACTTGTGTACTTAGGGTATAACTATTGGAGTTCAAGTTCAAGATGGACTAAAAGCAAAGGGGTAAGCTGCCTGGGGTTTTCGGCCCCACCAGGTTTTAGTTTCAGACTTTTATCACTCTGGCCTTTAATGCCTGTCAAAGGCACGATTCAGTTTCTGGGACCTCTTGTGCATAGTAAAATTCCCCAACAGAGCCAGACCTCCAATGCCAGATTCAGGTGTCTCTCTCTGTCTCTTTGTCTGTCTGACTGTCTAACTCTCTCTCTCTCTCTCTCTTTGGTTTTTCAAGAGAGGGTTTCTCTGTGTAGCCCTGGCTGTCCTGGAACTCACTCTGTAGACCAGGCTGGCCTCGAACTCAGAAATCCACCTGCCTCTGCCTCCCAAGTGCTGTGATTAAAGGCGTGAGCCACCACTGCCCAGCAATCCTTATTTCTTGCTAATCTAATTTCCTAACTATTAGCAGAAAGATCTTTCTTTAAAAATACCAAAATGATTACATTTCTAGTCTGCATAAACTTTTCTTACTTTCTATTTTATTAAATGTTTTTGAAAGTTTTTAGATTCATTTACCATTCTGTTGGTCTACCTCAGTGCTGTTGTATACCATTGTAATTATTCATATACTGCACCTAGATTATTAGTCTCTGAAATATATCATGATGCTTTATGCCTTTATCTTTTCCTGAAGTATTCTCAGGAATCATTATTTCCGTCTTCAAACTCCGTCTTCAGCTTGAAATCCTTTCATAACTATTAGACCTGGGAAACTTGTTTTCTTCTTCAGAGCATCGTTTGTCTGCTTTCCCGGCCCCCATTCTCTATTGGTATGCTATGGTTTCTAGTTGTTCTCAATATATTTTTTATGCATATGTCTTTCCCCAAAGAAACTGAAATAATGAGTGAATATTAAAATCATTATTATTCATCTTCAATGAGTACCACTCCAAGGAAATAATGAATCATTTCAGCATGTCTGTTGAGTTCATTGAACAAATGTTTGACCTGATGTTTTTAAATTTTATACTTCATTTTGAGCTATAAATAAAATGAGGAGGTATTGTGTAAGGCGTCTAAGGTCCTTTCATCTTGACTTCCTGGATTCTAGTTCATGTAGAGATTGTCTAGGCTTTGGGAAATCATGATAAAGTGAAATGTTAAAGTGAACCTGAGAAATTGTACAAGTTGACAGAAAGAGGCAGAATAAAAAACTTAACCAATTTACTTTATCACAATATAGTAATACAATAAATTTGACATTTTTTTTAAATTACAAAGACCTCACAATGTAGTGAGCAGTGAAAAGAATAAATAGTTGAAGAAATAGCCAGTATTTCAGAGCTCTTACTATAGCTGGAAATATTAAGGCCTTCTCCAAGTCTTACATATTTAAAGGATTCATTCATAGCTGGTGGACTTTTGAAAATTAATGGACATTTGATTCTTTATTCTGTCACACTACAGAATTGATCATTTCCAGACATTTTTTTTTGTAGAGTTTTTGGGATCTCTGGTGTGTACTATCATGTCATCTGCAAATAGGGGTAGTTTGAGAACTTCCTATTTGTATTCCTTTATTTCCTTCTCTTGCTAGGTCGTTCCAGTTAGTGCTTCGAGCACAGTATTTTAGCTAGCCAACTAACCACGAGAATGAGAGGATGCAAATTATTGAAATCATAACTAAACACAAGGAAACATACAACACTGAAGAAGTTCAGAATGCTATAAGGAAATACTTTCAAAGGCAATACTACATTAAGAAGGAAAACCTTAAGAAATTGAATTTCTAGATTTAGCCAAACTTCCAAAATATGCCAACAAGTTAACAACCTAAACAAACTTATAACAAATGAGAAGATTGAAATAGTAAAATATCTCCCAACTGCCACAAATGGAGTTGGGGTAGTTGGATAGCCCTGTCTCGTTCCTCACTTTGGTGTGTATGTTTCAAGTTTTTCTTCATTTAGAATGATGTTGGCTGTGGTTTCTCATCTGTAGCTTTTATTATGTTGAGGTGTGTTTTCTCTAGTCCTCATTCTCTAGGACTTTTTATCATGAAGACATTTTAAATTTTGTTAAAGTTTTTTTTTTTTCATCTATTGAAATAATGTAATTTTTACCTTTAGGTCCATGTATGTAGTTTATTACATTTATTGACTGCCTATGTTGAACCATCCCTGCATTTCAGGGATAAAGCTGTGGTCATGGTGGATAATCTCTTTTATATGCATCTGTACTCTATTGGCAAGTATTTTATTGAACATTTTAAAATCTCTATTCATCAGGGATATTGGCTTGTAATTTAATTTAGTTTTCTTTTTCCTTTTTTGTCTTGGTTTTTCTTTTGTTTTTACCGTTTTTACCTGATTTTGGTGTTAAACTGATACTGGCTTCATAGAAGGAGTTTAGGAGTGCTCCTGTTTTTATTTTTTATTTTTTGAGTAGTTTAGGAAGAATTGGCTATAGATATCCTTTGAAAGTCCAAGGTGAATCCACTTTGAAGATTTTTTTTTTTAATTACTATTTCAATCTCCTCATTTGTTATAAGTTTGTTTAGGTTGGTGACTTGTTGGCATATTTTGGAAGTTTGGCTAAATCTAAAAATTCATCTTTTTTTTTTTTTTTTTTTAAGTTTTTCCTTCTTAATGGATCCATGAAATTGAAAGTATTTCCTTATAACATTCTAAACTTCTTTAGGGTTTTAATGTTTCATTGTTTAGTTACAATTCTATTATTGGGTCCTCATTCTTTTGGTTAGTTGCGCTAAGAGTCTGTCAGTCTTGTTTATCCTCTGAAAGAACTAGCTCCAAAGCTATATTTATTCTTTGTATTGTTTTTCTTGTTTCTGTTTCATTAATTTCTGCTCTGATTTATATGTCAGCTGGGTTTGGATTTATTTGAGATCTTGCTTTTCCAAATTTATTTTTTATTTTATTGAAAATAGATTTTTTTTCATATGCTTTTTTTGTTTTGTTTTGTTTTGTTTTTTCGAGACAGGGTTTCTCTGTGTAGCCCTGGCTGTCCTGGAACTCACTCTGTAGACCAGGCTGGCCTCGAACTCAGAAATCCATCTGTCTCTGCCTCCCGAGTGCTGGGATTAAAGGCGTGCGCCACCACTGCCCGGCCATATGCTATATTTTGATTATGGTTTATATTCCCTCTACTCCTCCCAGATCCTCCCCACCTCCCTTCCCATCCAGATCCACCCCCTTTCTGTCTCTCATTATAAAACAAACAGGCTTATAAGGGATTGTAATAAAATAAAATATAATAAAAAGAAATACATTGGAATAAGATAAAACAAACAAACAGAAGAGTCCAAGGGAAAGGTGTGGGTCCCACACTAGGAATATTATGAAAATACAAAACTGGAAGCCAGCATTGTCTACACCGGACCTGTGTGATAATAAACAAACGATGATTCATGAATAAATGACAAGTAAATAAATAAAAGTAAAAAACCCAGAAGCCTTGATATGTTATAATGAGACAAGGACCCTCTAAAGATGATGTTAAATTATTTTTCTGTTGGCCATTTACTGCTGGGCATGTGGCCTACTCTTGAGTAGTTTGTTTCCCCAGTGAAACTCTCTTGGAGAAAATTAACTTTTCATTAGCAGGTGGTTATCATAGCTTCTGGGTTAGGGATGGGGCATTTGTCCACTCTCCTTTCAGCTGTAGGACTCTATCTGGTGCAGACCCACGCAGGCCCTGTGCATGCTACGGTCTCTGTGAGTTCATACGTGTTTTAGTCCTGCTGTGTTTAGGAGCTTTCTTTTCTTGGAGTACTCTATCCCCTTTGGCTCTTAGATTTTTCCCTCCTTCTCTTCAACAGGTTCCTTGAATCCTAAGGGGAGGGATTTGAAGGAGGCACCCTGTTTAGAACTGTCAGTCCAAGGTCTCTTACTCTGCATATTGTCTGGCTGTGGCTCTCTGTATTTGTTCCCATCTGCTGAAGGAGGAAGCTTCTTTGATGATGGCTGAGCAAGGCACATATCTATGAATATAGCAAAATGTCATTAGGAGTC
Source organism: Uromys caudimaculatus (assembly GCA_028551405.1). Lineage (NCBI taxonomy): Eukaryota > Metazoa > Chordata > Mammalia > Rodentia > Muridae > Uromys > Uromys caudimaculatus. The sequence goes on from CM052711.1 coordinate 34,246,458, forward strand.
ATTTTATTGCTATGTTCCTTTTATAGAACAATGGTATTTGGTTTTACCTTAGGTACTGGTCTATCTAGTCTTAGGTTCTTGGTCACCCAAACAGCATTGGATATAGGTTCTATCTTATGGAGAGGATCTTCAATCAGATTGTTTTCCATATGTTTGATTTGTATCATTAAGTCATTTATTTGTGCTCTTTCTGATTTTTAAATATAGTCTATCCCAGGGAAGAATTGGTTTTCTATCCCAATTGGATTTCTAATATCAAGTGGTTATCCCTGAAAACTTATGTAAAGTAACATTGTACAGACTGAGCAGGTTATATTTTTGTATTTAGGAATATATTATGAATGTATTACATACACACAAACACACACACACACACACACACACACACACACACACACAACGTAACAACAATGAATGAAAAATGGCCTTGAACTTGAAAGTAAACAAGGATGGTAAATGGGAAGGATTGGAGGGAAGGGGAAGATGATGTCATTTTATTATAATTGTAAAAAGTAAAAGAAACTATTTAAAAAAGAAAATGGGGTCATGAGGACCCCATCAGTAGACTAGTCCATTAATGAATTATTGGTAATTGGCTACTAAGGCATGGGGCTTCATTGCACAAAGAAGGTCACTTTAAAAGATGCATCTTGTTCCCAGGATACCTGACCCACTGCTTTTGGCTCCTCTGAGGTGAGCAGCTCTGCTCCATTGTTTTGTTTTGTTTTCTAGAGCCAGATGATCATGGTTTGAAACCATGAACAAAGCTTTCTTCTCTTGAGTTGAGTTCTCTTGGGCAGGTATTTTGTCATAATAAGAAACTAATACAGCTCTTATCTGTAAGCTTTATCCCTTCTAAATTGTTCATGACAACTAACATACGTAGGAACTGGTATTAATGGATGGAAAAGAAGCAGCAATTTACAAGTAATCCAGAGCAGTGAGATGAAGAGATGCATGTTCGCAATGGTTGTTAATAGTCCAAGAAATTAAGCTGAGGCATATAACATTTCTACTTAGCAGCGGTGTTATTGATTAGGCTTCTGGTCACCAGTAGGTTAGCAGTAGTTAAAGTTTTGAGGAGTGAAAAGATACATATGAAATTTTGACTAGTTAATCAAATTAGTATCCCTAATCCTATGTTGCTTAAAGATCAATTGTATTTTTTAAAACACAAATATAAAAATGTAAGTGGAGCTCTTTATTTTGAGATGTTTACAGCCAGCACTGCTTGCTAAAGGCTTTCATATTTAGGCATTTCAGTATACTGTAAAGAAGTAGAATGGGGCACTCTCCAGGAAATTTTCCATCCCCTTTCAGACAGTACAGTTTGTGAAGGCTTTACCTGCTGCTAGGATTAGTTTGGCTCCAAGGTTGCCTTTTTGCCTTATAATCAGAGCTACTTGACGTTTTCTTCTGCTGCCTTGAACCAAACTGACTGTAGTATGTTTGTTTGATATGAGTTTGAATCTCTGTTGATGATATTTAAGATAATAAAGCATTTTATTTATACATAGGTAATGTACACTGTGATGATTGTATAAGAAAAGCTGTGTATACTTTGCTGGCTCTAAAAGTACTATCTCCAAGGTTATTGTTTAACCATATTCCCAACTAGGCATAGGCACTTTGATACTGATACATATGACAGCTTAATCTCAGTCATAATGATGCCCCAAATAAGCAAGAAAATCAACTTTAAAACAGAAATGAAAATAGCAGTAACCGCTTAATTTGGGGGAAATGTGGGCACAATCACTTGGATTTGGGTTGCTAAACTTGAGCACTTTCAGTAGTCTGAAGAAAGTATAGAAGAGCCTTCTAGTGTGCAGACTAAAAAAAAATCTGTATTGGATAATGACTAAACACATATATAAGGACTTGTTGAACTATATACTTTAGATAGTTGGACTTTATTATATGTATGATTTATACCTCAGAGAAAGAGTACAAAACTGAACCCTGAAAAGAATATATTTTCCTCCAAAGTTAGGGCCAAACAAGAAGAGTAAAGACAAAGTGAAAGGTATTTTGTTTTGTTTTGGTAATACTAGTTATTGAAGCTACACATGGTGTAACTTTGATTTATTTAGAATTTCCAGTTTTGGAAAAATCACTTAGGCAGGTCATAGAAAATACTTGAAAGCTAATCCAAAGATAAAATCAAACACTTTTGAACAGATAATATTGCACAGAAGATATGCTATTGGTTTATACCCAATAAAGGCTATCTAGGCTTATAACTTGGTAAGGCTAGCTCACTTCCTACTGTGTAGCATGTTACTGGGGCACACTGTCCACCTGAGTTTTAAATTTATAGGTGTCTAACCTTTTCTGTAATGACATCTTTGCTCTATCTCTAGTCCAGGTATTTTCAAACTTCATTTTAGCAGTGGAACTTATTCTTCAATGTGTGAGCTCAGTATCTTAACAGTTAAAAGTTAAACATCAGCATGTGGGATTCTTGCTCAGATGTAGAGCACTTATTTGGCATATGCAAGGCCCTGGCTTTAGTATCCAACATCGTAAATAAACAAACAAGTAAATAAATAAATGAAAACTTCTGGTTTACTACCTATCCTTTTTGATTTGGTACTATTGTTGCTTCTTAGAACTTTTAAACTTACATTCAAATAGTAACTTTATTTAATCAGTAAATTGGTATATTTTAGTGACACTTGTATTTAAACACTGTCAAGACTGCTACTCATCATCTAGCCAATTTGTCTTTCTGTTTCCTCTGGCTTTGCTTCATTACTTAGCTTCTTTGGCTAAAAGCTATAGCCATGTATCTTAAGTTCTAAGAGAGGATAGTTGGAAATAGTGTATGTCACTTGTAGTCTGCCACTACAAAATTCCATTTCTTTCTCCTGTACGTTTGATGGTGAAGATACAATGGAGGAGTAGGAGTCTGAATATTCTATCAGACATTACATTGTGGATTTGTAAAATAGATAAGCTTCTGTTTTGTGCTCTGACCGTTTGACTGTTATAACAGGTGGTAGGTATTACTTAGCTTGCTAGTGTACCAGGCCTGTCTAACTGTGAAACTTGTACCAGTGTCTCGATATACAGGGACTTTTCTACTATATAGGAAGAATAGAAAGTCTCAGGAGGTCATAAAAATAGTTTCTTCTCCCAGCTCTACTGTTCTCCTGAATCAAGGTAGGTTGGGGGAGGGGGAAGAGCACTATGAATGTTTACTTTTAAATTTGCCAGGTTGGACAATTTACGAGCAATTTCCCTTTACCTCCTAAACTAGTTAATGACACAGAATTATCACAAAATCAGTAAGTATGAATTAGACCAGGAGACCTCTCCAACATCCTTCTCGCTTTAACTAAAGTTCAAAATATGAATTATTTATATGAGAAAACAATCCAAGAGAATAAAGATTTGTCTTTCAGAGTGATTTCAACAGAGCAACTAAATATGTATGATTATATTTTCTGCCCTTTAGCATAAAATCGTAAATAATTATTTAGAAGAGAATTAAAATGCTTTTGAGTCTTATGTTAATCATTTAAGAATTAGAGGAGAAGGTTGGCTTAATTTTGAAATCCTTAAGAAAGATAAGGTCTTATTTTAGTAACAGAATTTTCTCTCTTAATACTGTCTCTTAACCAAGCTTAGTTTGTGTTTTCTATTTTTGTCTTCTATATGAAGGGCTAGAAATCAGATGTAGAAATATATTTATGTTTTTATGTTTTAAGAAAGGCATTGCTATATAATATGTTAATAATGATACTGATACCATAAACCAGAGAAGAGTTTTTTGCCTTTTATATTCTATTCATGATGGTCTGTGTTTGCTTCTAAACCCTAAATTCATAATTGAAGAAGGCATTTGTAGATATATAGATTGCTGTAACTGTAAAAGGAACATTTTAAAATTAAAATAGGTATATGATTTTTGGTCTAAAATAGAATATTTAGTCCAGACAGTTACAGTAAAAATAATGAAGGTTTTCTACTCAGCCCTGTAGTTGCTCATGTCTAATTTTTTTTTTTTTGGTTGCCAAATTCAGAATATCTGATTGAGGCAATTGCTTTATTTTTATTGTTTGGCTTTAAACCATTCTTTTGAAATAAGAATTCATTAATTTGCACGTAAGAAGTGCTAGCCTCAGTTTTAAGAAAAGTATGTGTTAAAGACTAGGACTCCAGCTCAATTTTAGAAAACTTGCCCTGCATGTCCTAGTTCTATCCCCAGTAATGTTAAAAAAGGCATATGTTAGTGTTTAGGACATTAATATATTAAAGACAACTTGGGCTGGAGAGATTGCTCAGTGATGAAGAACACGGACTGCTCTTCCAGAGGTCCTGAGTTCAGTTCCCAGCAACCACATGGTGGCTCACAACCATCTGTAATGGGATCTGATGCCCTCTTCTGGTGTGTCTGAAGACAGCTACAGTGTACATAAAATAAATAAATCTTTAAACAAAAAGGAAAAGAAAAAGACAACTTGGATAGAAAATACAAGAGATTTTTAAATAACCTTTGTTCACCGCAGTTTACCAGTGTGTGATGCAGCAATTGTTTAGTCTTAAAGTGGATAAATTAGCAACACCGATACATCATCAGTATCACTCAAAGTCCATAGTCTGTGTAAGGTGCACTTGTATGATACATTCTATGGGCTTAGACAAATATAGACTGAATTGTATCCATGATTACAATGTCAGTGCAGAGTTTTCAGTGCTCTAAAAGTCATCTGTGCTCTTCTTGTCCATTCCATGCCACCCTTTATAGGTCCTAGCAAACACTGATCATTGTACTGTCTCTAGAGATTGCCTTTCTAAAATGTTATATTGTTGAAATCATAAAACAGAGTTTTTCAAATGCTTAATAACATACATTTTTAAGTTTTTCCATGGATAGATAGTTATTTCTTTTCAGAACTGAATAATACTCCTTTATACAGCTGTATTCCAGTTAACTTATGCATTCAGCTAATTAAGGACATTGTGGTTGCTTCCAAGTTTTAGCAATTATGAATGAAGAGGTTTTAAACATCGATGTGGAGATTTTTGTGTGGACATAAGTTTTCAGCTTGCTTGGATAATTACCAGCATGAGTAATTGCTAGTTTGTTCATTAAGACTGTGTTTAGGCAGAACATTCCTCACTGGCAATTAGAGAAAACCAGTGAACATTGGCTTTTCTAGGGAATAGAAGCTGAACAGCTGTAGAAAAGCTACCCTCTGGGCATTTTATGTCCCTAAGCAGACATTATAGACTGTTCTAGAGATCTGGATTTATGGAAGAACACTTGGTATCAGCACTGTCAGAGCAATCTTCAGAGAAATAAAGCCATGTTGACTCACTTCCAGTAGAAATCCTGCTTGCCCTAGCCTGATCTGTGGGCAGCATGGAATGATTGCAGCAGAAAGCAATCATGGTTGATTTTAGCCTAGTTAGGAAAGACTTGCTGCAGAAAGTAATGCTTCAGCTACAAACAGAAACTAGGTTGTAAGGAACCGAGGATCCTGAGGAGCCCGTGCCATCTAGTTGTAGGGTGTATGGTATGAGCAGGATGCCTGTCCTCGAAAGGAGAGTACTAAGTAGGAAGGACCAATAGACTGATGTGTCTCTAAGGAGCTTGAAGTTGTGGAATAAAAAGAGACCAGGCTGTACATTAAAGTATTTTGTGTCATCAGAAGGATAAGAGGAGGCCACCCAAAGGTTTTAAACAACGTAGAGTCAATTGAATTTTTAATGTTTTAAAAGTAATTTTCTGTCTGTCCATCTGTCTTAGTTAGGGTTTTACTGCTATGAAAAGACACCATGACCAAGGCAACTCTTACAAGTACAACATTTAATTGGCACTGGCTTACAGGTTCAGAGGTTCAGTCCATTATCAAGGTGGAGGATGGCGGCATCCAGTTAGGCATGGTGCAGGAGGAGCTGAGAGTTCTACCTCTTCATCTGAAGAAAGCTAGGAGAAGACTGGCTTCCAGGAAGCTAGGAAGAGGGTCTCAAAGCCCACGCCTATAGTGACACACCTACTCCAACAAGGCTACACCTCCTAATGTATTGCACCCCCTGGAGCAATCACACCATCTGTCCATTAATTCATCTTACACCTACCTACTTCCCCCTCCCCTCTCTGTAGCCTAGGTTGGTCTCAAAGTTAGGAGTTCAAATAGCCCTCCCATATCAGCTTCCTAAGTAGGTAGGATTATAGGTATGCTTGCACACATGTGTACACCCATCACTGGGAGATATTATCACTAAAACAAGAAAATGCTTGACATGTGGCTAGTATAGATATCTACTGTAATCCAGGTGAGAGATTATCTTGTGTTGATTTAGAGGAAATAGCGAGATAGTTTAAGTAAAACCTGGGATCGGAAGTCAGTAAGACTCATATAGATACTGAATGTTGAGAGAAGAAAAATCACTTAACAGTTGTGGATGTAGAACTGGCTGGATATAGGATGAAAGGAAAGCCAGATTTTAAAGGGAAGAATACAGATTAGATTTTATGCATTTGAATCAGGGATGCCAGAAAATATTAATTTGAATAATCTTTGATACAAGGTTTAAACTGGCAGTATGAATAGACGTGGTAGTGATGAATGACATAGTTCAAGACATGAATATTGACAGATAGTGCCAAGGACCCAGCTTTGAAAATTTCTAATTATTTAGAACTGGAAGAAAGAGAAGATGGGATTGGAGGCTGCGGGAGCAGTAGAAATTTTTTGGGCAAGGGGTGTTTAATGAAAGAATATAGTCTGGGGATTTGGAGTTCCAGGTTTTTATTTAAAAAAAAATTTAAAATATTTTTTAAATGTCAGAAATTCTAATTCTTCTCTGTTTAAAAATTAGTGTTTGGCCCTTCTAGATATTTTTGTCTCTTAGGGGAGAGGCAGATGTGTACGTGTGTGCCTCTTAGATCTGATTCTTAGAAAGGAGGTAGTTTTTTGTTGTTTTTTTTTTTTGCCACAGGAAGTGCTCCATCGGGAAGCAGATGTGCCCCAGTGATAGGGGATGGGAAGGGGATGTTTTGTTGTTAATTACTTCGCTTCCTATAAACAAGAACTTTGTATTTTTGAAACATGTCCTTAGGGTAGTAGAAAATAAATCCTATTTTTAAAGCTTTCTGTGAATTAATATAAGAAGTATACTTTCTTATGTTGTAGTAACAGAATTCTATGGTTATTTTAGCAAAGCTTATGTATTTTAACACAGAGTTTGTGGGCTAAGTAGAATAGAATTTCTGTTACAAAAGTATGTTATCAGATAGGAAATAGTGGCAGACTGTTTGTAAACCAAGCAGCTTACATTCTGCATTTTCATCTCTGTTTCCCTTAGTTGAAATAAATCTAAAAAAGATATCATGAGACACTCATATTTTATTTTAAACTATAAAACTTATAGACTCTAAACCAAATAATGCTAGAATAGCTAAGATTTAAATTTCATAGCTATGTTGTTTAAGTCATAATTTCTCAACTATACTTGTAGATTCATTTTTTAAAAAAGTTAATTATGAATGTTCTACATTCCTAAAATGAAAATTAGAATATGTTTTATGTTTTTGCTCTTAATTAACTTTATACAGTAATTTCTTTTTTTCTGGCCTTGTTGGGTTGTTAAAAAGCTTGGTTAAGATTGATCTATGATGACTTGTTCACTCTCCGCCCTCTAATTCTGATTCTGATTCTGTAGCTTAGTTAAACTTGTTACTTTTTCTGTGAATAGATTTTTGCTTTTGTTTTTGAGGGAGGGTTTCTCTGTAGCCCAGGTTGTGCTGGAACTCTCTGTGGACTAGGCTAGCCCCAAACTCATTAATCCACCTGCTGGGCTTAAAGGTATGTACCACCATTGACAGACTTATTGTGACTAGTTTTTAAGTATGTGTTTATTAAGATTTTATACTTTCAAAGCCAGAAAAACATTTATTAAAAAATTTCACATAGAAATGAAAATTGAAGTTCTACCCTAAATCACAGGTTTTTTCCTTTTGATGCATATTATTCTAGTATGTTGACATACTGTTGGCCATCTTTAACAAAATCATGTTCTACTTAATTTTTTTTTTATTTGTATGGGTGTTTTGCCTATATGCATATCTGTGTATCAGTTGAATTCCCTGGAACTGGAATTAGAAACAGTTGTAAACTACCCTGTGGGTACTAGGAATGAACCCAGGTCCTTTGGAAGAGCAGCCAGTAGTACACTTAGCCATTAAACCATCTCTTTCGCCCTAAAATGAAAAGTTTTTAATGTTGATAATAATAGCTGATCTATGTGTATTAAATTTTGTCTATTTTCCCAGAGTTGTTTTTCATAACTATTTTTCTACATCCAGGATGAAATACAGATTAAGCATTGCTTTTAATCATCATTTTCAGTCTGCTTTAGTATGAACCTAGTTCCATAGTTTTTGTGTATCCTTATCTTGAGTTTTTTAAGCAAGGAATTATTTTTATAAAATAAATTTATTACTGTTTTTCTTTTCCTTTTCTCTTTTTTAGAAAGACTATAAGAAATCAAACCAAGACCTTGTATAAGCTAAGCAAGCATTCTGTTACGGAGTACATTTGTAGCCCACCCCTCAGTATGTTTTTCAATTTGGTGTTGTCAATGTGGTTTTTTTTTTTCCCATTTTTTATATTATATCCTTCACAGTTAATTGTCTTGGGCAGCACATAGTGCCAGTTTGTTTCAGTAGTGAGATTCAATTACTTGTTCACTCTTTCATTTGCCCATTCATCTATTTTTTTCCAATGTAAATCAAACTTCCCACAGTCTTTGGACACGTAGACTGTGGTTTTGGAGTTGCTAATCTCTGATACTGGATAGGCACACCCACTGACTCGAGTTTAGTATTGCTTTTTTAAAAATATAATATTTAAATCGTAAGTGAATAATTAGATGGGTCTTTATGGGTTAACACGACCTTCTTCATTGGAACTGCTTCTCTTCCTTTCTTCCCTCTTTGCCTTCCTTTCTGCCTTCTTTCTTCCCTGTTTCTTTACTTTCTACATTTTTTCAAAATCAGATTTAAAATTACATCTAACCGAAAATTTTGTAGCATGTGTTTTTTGTGTTCCTTTGTTGGAATAGCATTTGTAAGATTCGTCCACGTTTTATGAATTAGTTGCCATTTTTTTTCCAAGCAGAGCAGTATTCCATTGGATGAAAATACCATAATTTATCTATTTTATTGCTGTATACATTTGCATTCTTTCAGTTTTATAGCTATTATAAATAAAGCTACTATGATTATGAAAATTCAGGTATAAGCAAATGTATTTTAAAGGGTCTTTTAAAAATATATCTATAGCAGAATTGCATATATAAGTGCATGTTGAACTTAATTGTATTGCCTGTGCTTCTAATACCAATTTTGACAGTTCGACCTGCTGAACCTTCTTACTATGCCCTTGATATGCATTTCTTTAACTACTAATGAGATTAAGACAATTTTCATGTGTTTATTGGTCATTATTTTTAAAACTTGAGACCTAAGTTCACTGTTTAGCTCATGGTATTCCCGAGTTCACATCTTTCTCATTTGGTTTCCCAAGTGCTGGAATTTCGGGAATGTTCCATCCTGCTTAGCTAACTTTTCCTAGTGAAGGGTTTTAATGTACTTTTAAAAGAGTTAGTTTTCTTTTTATTATGTTTGTGGAAGAATAAAACCGTTTGGGATGTTTATATTGTGGATATTTTCTGCCGTTTTGGTGTTGCTTATCAGCTTTATCAGTGGGACCTCCTATTGAGCAGAAGCTGTTAAATGTATGAACTCATAATTATTAAGGATTTCCTGTACCTACTCTTGTTTTTTGGTATCTTCAAAGCTCTTTGCCTTCTTGCAGGACATAAAAATATCTTCTTATACTTTTTCAGCTTTTCAGTGCTGACAGTTACAGTTAAGTATGTTTCCTGTCACGTTATCAGTGAGGTGGACTATATACTGGGTCACAGAGAGAGGTTAGGGTGGAATCACTTGTTTCTTTGTATTAATTTTCATTGATTATTTTTAAATGCAGATAAATTTATATGATTCAGAGACCTTCTAATTTGGTATATTGTGTACTTAGGAAACCAAGTATCTCAACATTTTTTTATTACACAAATGAGCAAATTTGGAGACTTTGTAAACAAAGGAAAATGAGTTTATGTCTTCATGGTAACAGAAGTAATAGAACATTTGATAATGCTGAAATGAAGAAATACATGAAATTTCCTTACATTTCCCACCATAATAGTAGAAATAATATGAGAACTGTTTTTCATTGTATACATTTTATAAATAAATGAGTAGTTTTTAAGTTTTCCAGATGAAATCTTTTTTCATGCAGTTTACAAAGTGGCTTTGATTGCTTGGCTATATCGTTTTTATTGGTGGTCTGATGCCTGTCAGGCTTTCCATTTGAAACCCTTATTTTCAGGGTTTTCTGGGCAGACTGTTGAAAAACAAATACAACTAGCCAAAATTTTGGCAGTCATGATCTTGGTTCAGTGTAAGGTACTTGCTTTAACAAAATGTTAAATAGTCAGCTCATTTTAGAACGATGTAAGAAGCAGAAAGAAGAAGAAAGGAATAACTTTGGTTAAATGATAGTATTTTTCCGGCTAACTTATTCCAATTAGATTTGCATAGCAAATTTTTCCCCTGTACAAATTATTTAAATATGTCTGTTCTTATGTTTCCAGTTGCCACAGAACCTGCCTCCAGAGTTTCTTTTTAGGGACTAGTGCTGTGTCAACGGTAGGATACTTGCCTAAAATAAGTAAGGCAACTGGGTTCAGTTTCTCTTTACAGTGCTTTATATCAACTATCCTCAGTTTCTGCCCCCTCCTCCAATTTATGCCTTTTTAATCCTTTGTAATGTATTTACATTTAAAATGGCCTGAAATTTTGGCACATACATATTACAAACACATGCACCCCTACTGCAGTGCCGGCTTGAAGCTATGGGCTGACCTGTTAGGTAGAAGACAGTATGTATTAATATTGCAAGAGAATATAGCATAAATACCCTTTGTTTTGAATTAAATTATTTTTGAAATATAGATTTTAAAACTGCCAAAGAGCAGCCACTCTAAACACAGACTGTTAGCAGGTGTCTGTCTCTCTGTCTGTCTGTCTGTGTGTCCTTGACCCTGAGTCAACTTAAGTACTCATTCTACAATTTATTTTTAATCTATTGTCATTTGCACAGTACACTAGTTGCTCTTGGTTCATAAAGGTACTTGTGATTTTGTGGGGTTTGAGGGGCACTTCTTTTTCACTTCTTACTTTAAAAAATCATTCTCTGATATAGGATGAGCATTATACTATGAAAAGAACAAAGATTCTTTAGGAAACTTTTTTTTTCTTTCTATTCTGACGAAAATTTGTTTCAGGCAAGAGATTTTTAGGTGCCACTGGAGTTTTGAAGATCTGGGAAAGTGGGGTAATAATATGACACCAGCTCTTAAGCAGCAACATCTGCTGTGGTTCAAAGCCACACAAAAGCTGCTTAAACAGGCAAATGTTTTGGACTGCACAGACAAGTGTGGTTCAATGGTAAAGACTACAGAGTGGAAGAAACTTAGTTCAGAAGAGTTGAAAATGGAGTCCTGGAAGATAAATATCTTTAAGAAACAAAACTCACCTTGTCCTCCAAGCTATCAGAGATCTTTGTCAGAACCTGCTTATGCAAATTCAGAGATAGGAACAACTTTAAAGATTTATCCATGGCGTGGTTCAGTCAAAAGCAAGAGGAAGAAAAATGAATATGCTGTTTTCAATGTGGAAAAGCCACTGGAAGCTTATAGGTGGCAGAAGCAGCCTGCTGCTAGGAAGAAAGGGAGCAGAATGGAGAGACTGCTAAGTAATAATAGAGGCCTGGGTGAACCCCAGCAAAAGGTCCTGCCGGAGCCACTTGGGAATAATGCCTCTTCGTCTGCTAATGAGATCCTTGGGACAGTAACGGAGAAATTGAACCTGGTCAACAACACCCAGTCACTTCGGGCTCCATTTACCAGGTCTGTTTCAGAGCCAGAAGCCCATTGTAGTATCAGGTTCATAAGGCCATGGCCAAATTCACTGGAGTCAGTGGAGTCTGGACAGCAGGGAGATTTCATCTGTGGCATTTTCTCTACTTTTTCCAATGGCTTCTCCAGGATGCTGAGTCTAAAAGGAGAATCAACTAGTAAGCGAGTAGAAGACGGTATATTATGGTGAATAAGGGTGGTGGGAAGGATGGCCACATACTTACTATTGAACATTTGATTTTTAGATGAAGCTAAACCATTTTTATTTACTTATTATAAGAGAACTTTACTTAAATAACACTTTTTATAAGGGATAATCACAGCTTCCAAAAATGCTTTTCAATGAATGATAATAAATAGAGTAGAAATGGTTGGGTTTGGTTAGAAAATTTTTTATGATATTAGTTTTTTGACTCTATTTTGAGACCTATAAAGATATATTCTATTATTTCCACAGACCATTTTCTTCATGTAAAATATAGTTTATAATCAGATAATTTTCTCAGAACAATTGAAAATTAAAAACATTATTATTTTTTCCTAAATTTATTTTTAAATCAATAAATATTAAGGAGATCTCTGTGGATAGCTTTACCCTTATAGCTGTTAGTACATTGGAGTTTTGATTTACCTGTATCATAAAATTCTGATTTGAATATGGAAGATGCAAATATTCAGTAGTTTTGTTCAGATGACAAAATACAAATGTGTGTTTGAGTTATCAGGATCTGATGAATCTTTTTTCAGATGTCAGATTATCATATTAAACACTATTTAGGATTTTTATAAATTAAAAACTATATCTTTTATTGATAAAGTTTTGATTATAATATTGTTAAATATAAACCAACTCTCAATTGTATCATCTGATTGACTTGGGAATGGTTGACTATACTTTATGAATCAATTAAGTTGTAACTTCAGTCCCCCCTTTTTTTTTTAAAAGAAACTAAGTCTTAGAATCTTGATTATATTTTAATTCTTTTCTGATAATCTCTTATCTTACAAGCTTTTAAGTAATTATAGATTGACTATTTCAACAGAGGTTTAAACTCTAACATTGTGAGTATTGTTGAAGAATTTTGTTATTCAAACTGATTTAATTTCTTTTAAAATAAAATTGGAGAATGTAAAGACGTCTCATATCTGTGAAAATGTGCTCTTCTAAGTGCCTAAGAACTCAATTGTCTTCTTTAAATACTCTCTTGCTTTGCGAGTTTTAATGAGGTATCAAGTATATCTATTTTCTTCTTACCCTTGGCAAGTAGATAATTACCAAGAGGGAAATCTTTCTTGATACTTTTATAAACATTCCATTACAATTTTGATGGATTAGGATGTTTAATTCCCTTAGGTCCTAGTAGGTCTGTGTAGTTGCCAGGTAACCACAGATGACCTAAATACTGGAATGTCAAAGTAAAGTAATGTAAAATAAATTTAGAAAATTGCTACTTCTTAACAGTTAATGTATACATTTGATGAAAGAGCTATAATTAAGATACACACACACATATATACATACATCTAGGGGCTTTTTCAGTTTATTTTAAGTTTTTAACAATTATACCAAGGTGTTTTTGATTATTTGCAATGTGTGCTGTGAAATTATGTCTCTACTTCATATACATTAATGATCTAATGGAAACCTAGAATATTCTGACTTTTTTTTTTTTTTTTTTTTAAATTCACTTTACATCCAGATCACAAACACCCTCCCTCCTCTCTTCATGGTCCCACCCTTACAAATTCCTCCTTCCATTGTCCCCTCCCCTTCTCCTTAGGGGAATGGAGTCCCCCTTGGGTACCACCACACCTTGGGGTATCTAGTCCCAGCAGGTCTAGGCACATGCTCTCCCACTGAGGTCCAATCAGGCAGTCCAGGTTGGGGGGAGGGGATCTAATGGCAGGGAACAGAGACTAAGACAGCCCCTACTCCAGTTGCTAGGGTACTCACATGAAGACGAAGCTGCACATTTACCACAAATGTATAAGGGGTCTAGGTCCAGATCTTACACTCTCTGGTAGGTGGCCCAGGCTCTGTGAGCCCCAATGGGCCCAGGTTAGTTTACTCTATAGGTCTTGTGTCACTGACCCCTCCAACTTGCTCACTTCTATCCCCCACTCTTCCACAAGACTCCCCAGCCTCTGTCTGATGCTTGGTTGTAGGTCTCTGCATCTGCCTCCATCTGCTGCTGGATGAAGCCTCTCAGGGGACAGTTATGCTAGGTTTCTATCTGCAAGCATAGCAGAGTATCATTAATGGTGTCAGGGGTTGGCTCTCTCACATAGGATGGGTCTCAAGTTGGGTAGTCATTGATTGGCTGTCCCCCTAGTCTCTGCTCCATCTTTATCCCTGTATATTTTATAGGCAAGACAAATTTTGGGTTGAAGGTTTTGTGGATTAATTGATGTCCCCCTTCCTCCTTTAGAAGTCCTTCCTGGCTACAGGAGGTGACCACTTCAGTCTCTGTATCCTACTCTGGTAGGAATCCAAGCTAGGGTCACTCCCATCCTAGGCCTCTAGCTAGTCACCAGAGATGTCCCCCCAATTCCATTCTCACCCCCAGCCCTCTCTTGATTGCCATTCCTGTTTTCCTCTTCACCTATTCAATTCCCTCTCGCCATACACCTTTGATGACTATTTAGTTTCCCCTTCTAAGTGAGATTTGCACATCCTTCCTTGGGACCTCCTTATTACCCAGGTTCTTTGGGTATATGAATTATAGCATGGTTGTCATGTACTTTATGGCTAATGTCCACTGGACTTATGAGTACATACCATACATGTCTTTCTGGCTTTGGTTTACCTCACTCAGGCTGATATTCTCAAGTTCCATCCATCTGTCTGTAAAATTCATGATGTCTTTGTTTCTAATAGCTGAATAGTGTTTTATTGTGTAGATGTACTACATTGTCTTTATTCTTCAGTCGAGGGACACTATGTTGTTTACAGCTTCTGGCTATTACAGATAAAGTTGCTATGAACATAGCTGAGCAAGTGTCCCTGTGGTATAGCACGGCATCTTTTCAGTATACTTTGGAGTGGTATAGCTGGGTCTAGAGGTAGGACTACTCCCAGTTTTATGAGAACCTGCCAGATTAATTTCCCAAGTAGTTGAACAAGTTTGCACTCCCACCAGCAATGGAAGAATGTTCTCCTTGCTCCATATCCTTGCCAGCATGTGCTGTCACTTGAATTTTTGGTCTTAGTCATTATGATGGATGTAAGATGGAATCTCAGGGTTGTTTTGATTTGCGTTTCCCTGATGACTAAGGACACAGAACATTTCTTTATGTGCTTTTTGACCATTTGAGATTCCTCTGTTGAGAATTCTCTGTTTAGCTTCTTTTACCCCATTTTTTAATTGATCAGTTTGGATTGTTGGTGTCTAATTTCTTGAGTTCTTTGTTAATTTTAGATATTAGCCCTCTGTTGGATGTAAGGTTGGTTAAGATACTGTCCCAATCTGTAGGTTGCCATTTTGTCTTAATGACAGTGCCCTTTGTCTTACAGAAGCTTTTCAGTCTCATGAGGTCCCATTTATTAATTGTTGATCTAGAGCCTGAGCCAGTTGTGTTCTGTTCAACCCTCCCATTGTGGAATATATATATATATTTTCAGATTGTACAATAAATGGGTAGGTGATAATGTAAAATAATAAAACTTCTTATAGTTTTTACTAATGAAAATCTTGCTTACTGTTATTTCAGATTTTTTCCATGGGATATAAATCATGTCTTATGTCATAATGTTAGTTGGTTATTTTGTTTGTTTGTTTTTAAAGAAATAAATATTTGTACTACTCATAGCACAACTGTTCCTGATGACTTTACCAAATTTGGACTTAACCTTTCTTTTAAATTGTTTTGTTGTTAACATATCATAGTGTGAGGGAAAGGAAATATACTTTGGAATTATACAAATGATTTCAGATTTTGCCCATGTTGTTGACTAGTGATACAACAAAGGATTTTTACAACCTTTGTGAGCTGTTTCTTCTTAAGTAAAATATGAGATGATAATAAAACACTATTATTTTCATCTCTCTGTGTAGGCATGCATACATTCCTGTGTGGTGTATCTGAAAGTCCGAGGCAGCCTGTGGTGTGAGTCTTGATCTCCTACCATGTTTGACACAGGGTATCTTTTATCCCATCCTGCCCTTGTCTACACTACTCCCATGTATGCCAGGCTGCTCAGTAGCCTGTGAGCACCTGGCGACTCTTTTATCTTTGACATTTGTCTCCCTGTAGGAGCCTTTGGATTATAGGTGCTTTTAGTACTGTGTTCTACTTTCTGTGTGTTCTGGGAATTTGATAGGTCCTTATGTGTGGAAAAGCTTTATACATTGAGCCATATCTCCAGCCCTGCTACTGTCTTTTAGGACTGTTGTTAATAGTAAATGAGATTAATTATCTAACATTAAATTTTTAATTATTAAAAACTCTTAGGAGGCCGGGCGGTGGTGGCGCACGCCTTTAATCCCAGCACTTGGGAGGCAGAGGCAGGTGGATTTCTGAGTTCGAGGCCAGCCTGGTCTACGGAGTGAGTTCCAGGACAGCCAGAGCTACACAGAGAAACCCTGTCTTGAAA
>CM052711.1:34263551-34276554 GCA_028551405.1 Uromys caudimaculatus
ATCAGAGGAATGGATACAGAAAATATGGTACATCTACACAGTGGAGTACTACTCAGCTATTAAAAACAATGACTTCATGAAATTTGCAGGCAAATGGATGGAACTTGAAATTATCATCCTGAGCGAGGTAACTCAGTCACAAAAGAAGGAACATGGTATGTACTCACTGATAAGCGGATATTAGCCCAAAAGTTCAGAATGTCCAAGTTTCACTTAACAGTAACCGCCGGACTGAGAGTGAGGTTCCAGATGGAGGAGTTGGAGGAAGGTCTGAAGGAGCTGAGGGAATTTGCAGTCCCATGGAGGGAGCAAGAGTGTCAGTGGTCATCAGGGAGAGAGGAGAGGCCCTTGGGCCTGAGGATGTTAGAGGCCCCAGTAAAGGGGAATGTCAAGGCAGGAATATGGGGATGGGTGGGCGGGTGGGTGGGAGTTGGAATTCCCTCATAGAGGCGGGTTGGGGAGGGGATAGGGGGTTTCCAAAGAGGAGACCCAGAAAAGGGGAAACATTGGAAATGTAAATAAAGTATCAAAAAAAAAAATTAAGGAAAAAAAAAAAGAAAGAAAAGAAAAGGGAAAAAAAAACCTCATAGGAGTATTAGTTAAATTGGTATAGAATATTAATATAAAGTATAAATTTGTAGAATATTAAATTTATAATTTAATAGTGAAATATTTATTTTTAATTTAATTTTATTTATTTATATTATTATTATAGATAGGGTCTCACTATATAGACCAGGCTGGCCTTGAACTCACAGAGATACATACCTGCCTTTGCTCCTGAGTACTTGGATTAAAGGGCATGTACAGTCACATCCAGCCTTTGTACTATTTTTATGTAAATGGGTACTCTGCTCATGTACCTGCATGCCAGAGGAGGTCAGATCCCTGGGTTAGACAGTTGTGAGCCAACATTTGTTTGCTGGGAATTGAATTTAAGATCCCGGAAGAGCTGACTGTACTCTTAACAGCTCAGCTACCTCTCCAGCCCCTTTAACAGTATTTTTAAGACAGAATCCTTAAAGGTATTTTCATATACATCTTGAGTACATTTAGAAATGTTTATTTTCATTGATATTAGATGATTGTTTAACTCATTTATATTTGTCTCAGATATCCTTGTTTTAACTCAAGTTTGAGTAGATGACTCTTCGATTTTTTTTTTTTTTTTAAGATGGTTTAAAAACTTCTTCTCATTTCATTTTGGTAAAGTATTTTTATTTGTTTCTAAGTTTTTTTCTGGATTTTCATTCTTAATATATAGTTATTAGAAAATAAGTTGGTTTTTAAAAATTTCTTCAGATTTAAGTACAAAGTAGATAACAGTTTCTAACTAATTATTAGATATAAATAATGTAATATTACTTAAATATTTTGCTTACTTTCTCCATTGAATTTATGCCAAATGCTATAAAGAAAATTTTTAAAGCATATTTTTATTTATTTTAAATTTTAATTAAAATGTATTTATATTACTTTCCCTCTTTCCTTTCCTTTCTTCCCTTCAGCCTTTTCCTTTTTTTTTTTTTTTTTTTTTTTTTTTTTGGTTTTTAGAGACAGGGTTTCTCTGTGTAGCCCTGGCTGTCCTGGAACTCACTCTGTAGACCAGGCTGGCCTCGAACTGAGAAATCCACCTGCCTCTGCCTTCTGAGTGCTGGGATTAAAGGCGTGTGCCATCACTGCCCGGCCCATGTCCTATCTCTTATCTCTCAAATTAACAGCCTCTTTTTCTTTGATCATTATTATTGCATATCTGTCTCTCTATATATGGATAAATATACAAATACAACCAGGGGAGTCCATTTTTGTTGTTTGTTGGTATATGATTTCAACTGACAGCTTTGTATTGGATAACCAGTTATGGGGCTTATTCCTAGGGGAGGCTAATTCTCCCTCTGCCAGCAGTCATTAGTTGCTTGTAGTTCTTTGTCCTAGGAGCAGGACCCTATGCAATTTTACCCCTTTCCTGTTGGCATGTCTATGATAATGGCATCATTAAGGTCTTGTTTATATTGTTCTTCCTAAGAGAGGCAGTCATACTACAGACTTCCTGGTATTTTGACTCTTAAAATCTTAATGCTCCTTCCAAAATGTTCTCTAACAATACATGCCAGAGCCTTGTTGCAGAGGTATCCATTGGGGCTAGTTACCCCACAATCCATTGATCTTTTATGTCCAATTGCAGTTTTCTGTAATGATCTCCTTTTGCTATAGCAAGAAACTTCTTTGTTGAGGGGTACGTACTCTTATCTGTGGTATAAGGATAAAATTTAGAATTTGGTTAAGTTCTGCTGGTCTAGGAAGTGAAGGTGGTAGATTTTCTTCTAAGATCCATGATAGGTAGTTGAGTAGGTTTCTAGCACTAGGCATGATTTCTCCCATATTGAGTCAACCTTAGACAGCTGTTGATTACCACCAATGTGTGAGTGCTGCTATTACGCCTTACAGATACCTTGCTGGGGTGGTCATCGTGGTAGTTCATAGGTATCGTACACAGCTGGGTAGGACTTTTACTTGTTTTCTCCCTTGGCAGCTCACATAGTCCTTCCTGTTACTGTGTATCACAGGAAAGAGGCTTTCAGGTTAGATCTAGCTTGAATAATCTTGAGTTCTGTGTCCTACGTATGCAGTATCTTGGGACTTATATTCAGTCTCTGAGAGACAACCAAGGACAACAGCAGTAGCCTATGTTGTTTGGGGAGTCATTTGGAGCGCTCTGACCAACTTCTTGAGAGGTTTCTCATGACTGGTTCTTTTTGCTAGTCTGTGGTTCTTGTGGGGAACAGTGACATCCATCCCAAATGGCGTAACTTTTTTTGAGACACACATACAAACACACAGACACTCCATACAGGCATAAATACCATGTCCTACCAAAGTTCTTCTTTTACTTAAATTATCTAGTGCATATCTGTAAGAATTATTTGGGTTTTATCTACCCTTCCAAGCAAACAATTATTCTCTCTTGTTCATTTTTCTGGAAATTTGAATTGGAGTTTGATTGTCAACCCCTCAAGTAAGATAAGTTAGTTATTCTTCCAGATATGCTCAACCTTTTGACACTGTGACACATCATCCTAAAGCTCTCATTCTAACTTCACTCAGTCCAGTAAAATAATAGTAGAAAATCTGAGAGTAAACTTACGGTTTTGTGTCGGGCTACATAGTTATCCTTAATTACCCTAAGACCACTGATTGGACACCATAGCTTTTCTATGCTGTGGAACAATATTGCCTACTAGTCTTACCCTCTAGCTTTTGAGTTTTCCTCTTAGTTGTAGTTCAGGGTATGATAACACAATATATACCTGACTCTCAGCTTTAGAATTTTCTGGTACTCAGTTGCCAAAATAAGAGATTCTATTTTCTTTTAGTTCTGGGATATTTACTGAAAACCTGTGGGATTTCCAGCATCTTCCCTAAATTACTCATCAACCAAATTCTATTCAACCCCTCCAAATTTTATGATATGTTAGATATCATATTCTATTTTCACACATGCTTGGCAGGCAGCATACCACTGAACTGCACTCCAGCTATGAAGTGGTTTGTTCAGTGGAAGTTGGAACTTAAATCATTCCTTTGCTTCTCAACCCTATAAAGATAAGTAATTATAATTTCTTGGTTTTCATAGTTTATGGCTTTTCAGTGATGTTAAAAAAATTAAAACAACACTAGAAAAATTTTTCTTTTGAATTCTGCGATTGGTAGTATAATTTTACTGGTTAAAATTTGAGGTGTGTCTTATGTGAAACATTAGACCTTGACAAACAGAATTTTAGGTTAGTCGCTAATTTAGATGTGGCTGGTTCCCTTCATTCGTATTGGACCCCTCCTTTTTTCCTTTCTCATTAAACACTGAGGATGGCTCACATTAATCCATCAGATGCATTCTAGGCCTGTGGATCACAACTCCCTTGTGGGTCAAATGACCCTTTCACAGGTCACCTAAGGCCACCAGAAAACAGATATTTATGTAACGGTTCACAACTAGCAAAATTACAGTTATGAAGTAGCAGTGAAAATAATTTTATGGTTGAGGGGTTGCCACAACATGAGAAACTGTTAAAGGATAACAGCATTAGAAAGTTTAAGAACCAGTGTTCTAGGAGTGTATCACACAAGATCAGTGAAGAAATAGAACTACCAAGCAAGCAACACTCCCCAGTAAAATGTGACTTTAATTGACTTGAAGTAGTAAGAGGCTACCAGGGTAAAAAGGAGTAGAGATTATTTTAGCAGAGAGAACAGTGTAAAAGGTTGAAGTCCCTCTGGAGAAGTTAGTTGGTGGGTGGGTGCAGTAGATGTAGCTGAAAGGATGTGGAGAATCGGTGTTTAAAGGGTCCTGTGGTAACACCAAGCCAGAGCTTTTGCCATTCAGTGATACCAAGAATTTAAAGGAGAAGATGCATCCTGGTTTTGTTATTTTTTTGAGGACATAATTTTATGTTAGTGTAAATGGTGGGCTAATGTTAGAGAAGATTCTGTTGTTCTGAGGTTTAAGTAAGAAACGATAAAAGCCTAAATTTCAAACAGTGCCTGATAAGTGAGGTAAGAGGTGGAAGTGAAAAGTACCTCTGAGGTGGACTAACAGAACTTGAGGAGTGAAATGGAAACAGTGAGGTTATAGCATAGGCGAGTATGGATGCTTTTAAGATCAGGATAAAGAGGGACGTTCATTGCACAAGGGAGTGAGCATGAGTTCAGAAGTGTTTGTACGGCTACTCTACAGGCACTTACCTGGCTTAATCGTGTGAGTACTTCACTGTCATTCTCACCTTCAAATCAAGGAAGTAAAACTTCCAAGTTTCATTCACATTTTGATACTTGGAATATACCCATTGAGGTGGCATCTTCACTACTCTTACTTTTATAAACATTTTACTCATAAATTATACATGATTATTTTATTAAATAGCCTTATTTATGGAAGGGTATATGGGAAGTCTCTGTGCCTTTCCCTCAGTTTTGCTGTGAGCCTAAAACTGTTCTATAAACCTACTCTCAGCTTGGGTGAGGAAGATGGCACAGTTGGTAAAGTGCAGGAACCCTTTCTTTGCCCTTCTGGTTTTGGGCCTGGGACAGCCACTCACCTTCCCTGCTCCTCCATGTTGTTTGCAGTGCTTAGAATGGGGACAGACCAAGCTAATAGGTGTTAACAGGTGGTGAAAGCTGAGACGCAGACCTTAGGCAGCAGCAGTGGAGTACTATTTTATTAGTACTGACTGCTCCTTAGCATAGATGAAGAGAAAGCATATGTGTGTGTGTGTGTGTGTGTGTGTGTGTGTGTGTGTGTACATATGTGTACGTGTGTGTACGCGCGCGTGTGTGTACACACACACAATTCACCTTCTTAAAGAATACTTTTTTAAAAAAATGTGGCAATATATACATACAAAAATGGGACTATTTTAAGCATATGGTCCAATGGCACTTATTTTGAGCAACCATCACCATCGTCTGTCCTAAAGTAAAACTATTTAAGCACTATTTCCCTGTCCTTCTCTCTCCTAGCCCTAGTAATCATTGTCCCACTTTCAATATCCATGAATGTCATGTAGCATGATTAATCATGGTTAATCATGTTGTAGAATCTGCCAATATTTCTTTTTACGACTGAATAATATTCTATTCTATAGATTCATAGAGTATTTTATGTTAAGACTCAGCATCTGATAGGTGTTTGGTTTGTTTCTACTTTGTTACTGTTAGGAGGTACGCTGTCATAGACATTGACAAACTAAATTTTATCTATACATAAACTTTTATATCCCTTGAGAATTTACCCTCTTATTTTACACACAGTACATTTGTCTCATAAATAATGATTTGCTGTTTTGAGATCTTAAGTCAGTTAGGTTTTCTAGTTATTATCTAAGGTTCTAATAGTCTTGGCATTTTTAAATTTCTGTTTTATGTCCACATATTCAATTTGTATTTGTACATGTGTGTTTCTTACTTAATAGTCTTATTGACATACAATTCACATATTACACAATTCACCTTTTTAAAAAAGTTTTTTTAAGATTTTGAATTTATGTGCTTAATGAATGTTTTGCCTACATATATGAATGTGCACCACATATATATACCTGGTACCAATGGAGGCCAGAAGATGGCGCTGGGTCCCTGGAACTGGAGTTATGAATAGTTGTAAGCCACCATGTGGGTGTTGGGAATTGAACCCCAGTCCTCGGGAAGAGGAGCAAGTGCTTTTAACCATCTCTCTAGCCCCACAATTTGCCTTCTTATAGAATATATTTAGTCTTAATCAAATTATTTTAGTAATTAGCAATTTTCTACACATGTACTGAAAATATAAATATAGAAACCTTTTTATTCAGTATTATCTTCTGTAGTTTGACTACAAAGAATAAGGAGATTTGTCTACATTTCTAAGATGGTAGTCATATTTTTATTTTCCTGAGGCAATTTTTAGTTGGTTTCTCATGCTCACACCAGTGTGTGTCCGGGGGGGGGGGGGGAGCAAAGAGAAGATTTGAGTAATGGCTCTGAATATATTATTATGAAACCATATCCATACAAGTACACAGGTTCTTAGTGACTGAGCTTTAGTCATAAACCACAAGCATTTTCCTGTCATTCTCGTGCGAAACTCACATTGCAATATCCTAAAAGAGCTGTTTTATAAAGTAGAAAGCCTATGTTCTATTTGTGTTTTTAGATGTTGTTACTAGAGTATCAAAAGAATTTGAAACTTGGAGGATACCAATTCAATTATAACTTAGTATAAAATATAATCATAATGGTGGTAAAAAATGAAGGGTGTTTGAATGCCATATATGTGGTTTGTTGTTTTGGAGAAAAAATGGTATCTGGTGGTTAGAACATAGGAGTTGCTGTCAGCATTTGTGGGTTTTATTCCCAGATCTAGGCTTTTTAAAGAAGAAAGACATGGTCTATGCATAGTCCATTGTAGTGCAATACTCCAAGTGCTAAGATATGCTAACTGTTAGTGAAGACTTTATAGTACTGACGGAATAATGTATACATAAAATTATGTCAGTGGTAGTGATTCTAAAGTTGTCGTTTAAAAGGTGTTATTAATAAACTAACAAAGATGTTTTCCCAGCTGATTAAAAGTAAAACAATAACTTGCTGGGGTGTGATAGAGAGTAGGGAAGTAGGAGAGGGACGAGGCAGCCTTAAATGGCACCCAAGAAGGACCTGAAACCTAAAGTCCAGAAGGGTGAGTGAGTGCTGTGCTTTCATGAGCCTCTGCTCTGTGAAGCAGAATGTGTAGAGATTGCCATAAATGACAAATGAAATACTTCATCTATTACAGTGGTTGAAATGAAAATTCAGGGAGCCAGAAAGCAAAGTACTGAAATACAAGGAAACCAATTTGCAGAAACAGTGAGAACTTCAAAAGGCGAATCAGGAACAATAGGCAGAAGGCAAGATAAGAGGGGCTGCTCCAGGAAAGAAGACAACTGGTCTGCAACAGAAAAATGTTGACAAAAGAGCAAGCAGAAAACATCCCAAGATGGCGATGGCGAGAGTACCAGGAAGACCTAGGACTCCTAGGAAGAACACCCTACAGTTGAGACTAAAGGGACATTCATGAGCAGAGTTAAAAATTCCTGAAGACCTGATACATGGCTTGTGGATTACTAGGACTTGATCACTAGACAAAAGGCAACTACTTAATCTTCCTTTCAAGAAGAATGTGGATTCCATTTTGGAGGGATCCACAAATTTTAAGACATCTCTAAGGAACACAGATAATAAAAGAGTATGTTGTTAACTTATGGCAGGGATAAAAAGGAGCACTTCAAGGGAATTCTGGGCACTCCACTAATCTACAAATTTGAGACTGCAGAATGCTGAAATTCTTACGCACCCAAACCACTGGTGTATAGAGCGCCACATTTATTGAGATTATTTGTGCAAATTAGAGCAATGTTGGCCTATACAGTTCTAGATGCAAAATGTTGTGTTTTATTACTGAACTATCCTCATGATTTCATTTCCTCAAGTACCGGGTGAAGAATTCTGCAACTTTGTTAAGTGCCTGTGGTTAGGAAGTGGCTCCTACTGAGTACCATCCAAAAGCCATGAGAGAGGCATGCTTTCTCTCATTCATGCTTGGATCTCTTGTTCAAATGTGCTTTGAAGACCATTAGTGTATAGCAGAATTGATGTTTGTTTTCTGTTTGATTTAAACAGAAAATAAAAGGAAGCACTGCTTCTTTTTTTTTATTTCTTTTTCCATTTCAGAGTTTCTACCAGTATATTTAGTGAAGGACATCAGAGAGACATTCTGTAGTGTTTTATTGCCTGCTTGACAAAGCTGCTTTTGACTGTTGGTGATTCTGTTCCTTTGACACTGCACTTTTATGATATGTTAATGTTCTGATTCATAATGCCGAAGGTTCACTTCACTGTATATAGCCAAACACTCATCCATCTGGGTGTTTTTTGGTTTGCTTTTGTTTGTTTGTTTGTTTGTTTGTTTCGGGGGATGGTCTCTTTTTTAGTGGTGCCTAAGGAGTCCATCCTTTCCAAGTCATCCATGTTGTTCCTTAGACATTTTATCTTTGCTCAGTTGTTGATGAATAATGGCTTTTTCCATGGCTTTTGTATTTATGTACAGTGCATGCTTTAACATGGTAGACACAATGCATCGTGTAGCTACAGTTTCATGGAAAAGTCAGTCTTGTAGGAGTTGCCTTTCAGATCTTCAATAAATGTTTTTCTCTAAAAGAGAATGACATGGTTTTCAATTCAACATTTTCAAGAAACATTTATTATTTGATGTTTTGCTATCCCTTAGTCTCAAACTAATTTTTCTTAATCCAGCTATTTATGTGTATGGGTGGGGTAGCAGTGGGGAGAGGTCTCAGGTAGCCCAGGCTGGCCCTAAACTAATCTCTTGTAATAGATGATGTTGTGTTTTCCCAGTGCTGAGATTACAAGAGTATGTCACCATGGCTGACTTTGATACAGTTTCTATTTAATGTCAGCATTTTGTAGTTGTCTTTTGTCCTGACTTTTCTTTAGGATATTACTTTCTAAACACACTATTTTACAAACACTTGCCTCCACTGAGAATAGGATTCAATTGATAGTGGAAATTATGGTACAGTTGGTTTATTGGTCTCCTTTAGCCTGTTGCAATTTATCCACCTCATAAATATGCCTTGGGTATTGCTATTAGTCCCTTCACTTAGACTATATCCTTTAAAAATGTTTTTTTGTTCTCTTTATAGAATTTTAGATATATTTTATTTGTCTAAAGAAACAATATTTCATATAAATCTCATTTCTGTAGTTAGTATCTATTGTATTTGTCAAGACTTTATTTAAGCATATTAATAAGTTGATTTTGCTTAGTTTTAGCCTTGTTTAAGAATTAGGTTTCATTTCAAATGTTAGATTATTAAAGAGAACTTTTATTCATCAGCAAATGGTATTGGAAAAAGACTATATATAAAAATAATTCAAAACAGTATCAAAATTTCAGAGTAAATAATATATTTATGTGTGTTATTTGGGATGTTAATATGAGAATAAAATACTTATGAAAATATATCTTGTCTTTTAAACAAAACTTAGATATCATTGCAGTTATATAGTAATTATTATACAGAAATAAAAGCCAAGTTTTGCATGGAGTATTTTTCTGACCAAAATTTTGTGATTGTAAATTTGTATTCTTTCTTTGAAGAATTATTTTATTGCAGGATTTTTTTTTTCCTTTTTGGCAGTCATTATAAGACTTTGTTCATTTCTAATGTTTCTTTTAGAATCTTTTGCCTATACTTATGTATGTCTGTCTATCTATCTATCTGTCTATCTATCTATCTATCTATCTATCTATTAGTTAGTCATTTTCTAGGGACTTTTTTATTCATGAAAAAAACAAGGTCTTCTTAGGTAAGTTCTTTTGCCGTAAAATTAAATCAGTTTAGAGGACACAAAAACATGAAGTAGAATTTGGGGAAAATTGGTTTATAAATAAAATGAAATGAATAAATTTAAAAAATACCTGACTATTCAGATTGTGGTAATCATGCTTCCTTCTGGAGGTTATATAATTAGAATTTGTTTTTGCTAAATGGTTTATGCAGAGATCCTGGATAGAACTCTCACTTTGCAGATTCATTTTGAAGATAGCTTTCTATAAAAAATATTGGTAAATGAGCTTATATTATAATGCTACAATTCAGTTTTGGTGTGAACGTATGCCATGAGTATGACTTTTACAGTGCTCCAACCAACCGTCATATAAAAAGGCATCTCCTGGAGTCTGGGTCTAATTTCCTAATGTGGCACTAGAAACAAGAAATTTCTAGCCAAATCTTCATCTTGTGTTTTTTCATCAATAATGTACACTACCTTTCTCTCACCTCCCAACACCTGTGGCTGTTAAGATTATTCATTCTTCTCTCTTGTTTACCTGGGCTGCTGATCCTTTTTTATGCATATCGTATTATATTGGTGTTATTTGATTTACATATCAATTACAGTGGAGTCTGTAATGCCTAGCACAAAGACAATGCACTTAAAGTAGCAAATGCACTTATAGTAGCACTCAGCAAATTTTAATGACACACATAGTTTTTCATATCTACATAGTTAGATCACACATAGTTTTCATAGTTAAGTAAATTCTTTGTTGCTTACAGTTTGTCAACATCAGGGAGCTTCCTCCTTTGCACCAGGGAATTTAAGTTTGAATATATACTTAAGTAATGTTTGGCCAATATGTATTATATAACTCTACATATATACACCTTTGATCAGGTAGTTACTTATTTTGGAACTTATACAAGTAGTAATCAAATACTTGTACTTTAGTGTTATTTTTTAAGTTACTATTTGTGTATGTGGGTGTTTTGCCTGAATCTGTTTGCATACTACATATGTGTCTGGTGCTCATAGAGGCCACACGAGTGTATCTGCTCTTCAAAAAGTGGAGTTACAGATGATTGTGAGCATTTGTGTGTATGTGTGTATGTATGTGTGTGTGTATGCATGTGTGTTGTGTGTGAGCATGTGTGTCTGTATGTTTGTGTGTGAGTGTTGTGTGTGTGTTGTGTGCCTGTGCACATATGCTGTTATTGTGTAGGTGGTGTTAGAACTTGAACCAGAAGTCTCACACATGTTAGGCAGGATTCTCCCACTGAGCTATCCTTCCAGCATCTCCTATAGATCTAAGGACTAAAGAATACTTTTAGCCTCTAGACCTTGTGTCCAGTTGTTTCTCTCTAACCTTGTTCTTCACGAGAGAGAGCTTTTGTCATTTGCCCTGTAACATCAGTGTTACCGATGTTGTTACTCTTATTCTATTTGTTCCCTCAGGTAGAGTACATACTGAAATCATGGAGCCCTTGAGCAACTCATTTGCTGCTTCACACTTAGCTTTTGAAAGTTAGTAATGAACCAGAAAACAGTTTGCAAGCTTATGAAATGATACACTTTTCAAAAAGTTAAGTACTTCCACTTGAATTACTTTTACCCGCTACAGACATTGATAAAATTAAGTTAGCATTATCGTAAAGTGTTTCTAAGCATTTCTCATCCTTGTAGTTTTACAGGTCTAATTAAACTCACAATGTTTTTTAACTCAAGCCCTGCGTATATAGACTTATAAAAGTATATATACAAATAAAGCATTTAATAATAAATTATAATTTTATATTAAAACAATTCATATATATATATATATATATATATATATATACACACACATATGTTACCATTTGTTAAAGATGAAAGCAAATTTGTTTCCAAAAAAATAGATATGTTTTGTTTTATATATGATACGAGTTTCTCAGGCAGTATATGTCACGGACTACATGCTCAGTGTAAACTGTGCGGATTGTATGTTCAGAGCCAAGGTGTGATGAGGTCATGGCTGCAGCACTTGAGAATGGTGCCTGGATGTGTTGGTTACACACTCGAGTTTTGAATTAGTTTTTCGTTGCACATTCAGAAACCTTTTAGTCTTGCCACATTTTTGTGACCCCTATGTGGAGTAGCAGCTGACAGTTTAACAGGCTGTGGTCTGTGGAATGTGGAAATATATTTATATTTGCAAATAAAACATGTATTTGGCTTGATAAAGATACATAGCTGGCAAGCTGGGCAGTGGTGGCGCACGCCTTTAATCCCAGCACTCGGGAGGCAGAGGCAGGCGGATTTCTGAGTTCGAGGCCAGCCTGGTCTACAGAGTGAGTTCCAGGACAGCCAGGGCTACACAGAGAAACCCTGTCTCGAAAATCCAAAAAACAAAAAAAAAAGATACATAGCTGGCAAAGTTCAGCTTGACAGCGACTTAGACATCACAGAACCCATGATCTGGTTCTAATCATGGTGACTGATGCTGAGAATTGTCTTTTAAACTTTCTTTGGCTTAAACAATTTATTACTTACTTCTATCATCAAATTTAATTGGTACAAGGGAGTTGGCACTGAGGGAATATATTTGTTAGTTATGGTAGCTCTAAAGAACTTGGCTCTTTAGAACATGGTTTTCTAAAGTTCAAAATTAAAAGGACAATTTTATCATTTTTCTTACACTTTCAAGATCCTATAAATAGTCCTTTATATATTACAAAGCAGTCCTCCTCATTACTGTTTATTTAAAGTGGTTTTTTTTTTTGTTTAATGCTGCTACTTAGACACCCTCCTTTCATTGTCCTAAAAGCTTGGCATTGTATGAAACTGAAGCATTATAAGGAAACAAACCAGAAAATGTAGAATGCTCAATTTGCATAGCTCAGATCTCACGCTTAGTCATTGTCCAACAGCCTTTTGGAAGTTATTGCATGGATTCTTTGTATTCAGTATCTGTGGGCTCTGTTTTCTTTTAAGTTTCCAATTTGCTTTTTTGAGAAATATGCACTTAAAATATTTACCACCTAAAATAGGGGTGTCCAGAATTTCAGTGACATGGAATTAATGAAAAACATACTCCAGAAACAGATTTGATGTGGATATGTTTAGTTACAGAAGAGCCTGGCTTATATACTAC
>CM052711.1:34276654-34365076 GCA_028551405.1 Uromys caudimaculatus
CCTTCCTTCCTTCCTTCCTTCCTTCCTTCCTTCCTTCCTTCCTTCCTTTCCTTTTTTTTTCCTGTTCCTCTCTTCTTCTCTTTAGTTTCTTTTAGTTTTGGAACCGTTCTGTAGCCTTGGCTGCCTGTGAACTTACATTCCCTTTTTTGAGTACTAGAATTACAGGTGTGCTCCAGCACCCTTCCTCCCTCCCTTCCTCCCTCCCTTCCTTCCTTCCTTCCTTCCTTCCTTCCTTCCTTCCTTCCTTCCTTCCTTCCTTCCTTTCTTTCTTTCTTTCTTTCTTTCTTTCTTTCTTTTTACATTTTAAAAGACCTATTTATTTCATGTGAATGGATATTTTGCCTGCATGTGTGCATATGTACCACAGGCATACTTGGTGCTGTGGAGGTCAGAAGTGGGCATTGAGTCCCCTGGAACTAGAGTTAGCAATGGCCATGATCTACTATTTGGGTGCTGAACCCAGATTCTTTGCAAAAACACCACTGAGCCATCCATCTCTACGCTCTTCTAGAATACCTCTTAGCTAGAGACTTTGAGAACTTGTAGGCTTGTTAGACTTTTAACAGTCATGTAGCTAATAACCTCATGCTCATCCTGTACTTCTGTGTTTTAGTAATTACTCTAGCTAGAAGAAACATTAAGTTTGTACATGAATTCAAGTCTGTTAGTAGGCAGTGAAAAAAGTTTTCCAGGAATGGCGTATGACTAGGAAATTACTCTTTATGTTTCTGGACAACACAGAGGAATATAGATGTAAGGATTAATTTACAGTGCTCGTGTGCTTTACATTAAAACATACAATGATGTTTCTTGTAATTCTTAGTCTTTCTAGTCATAGTGAAAATATGAATGTGAATAATTGAATGCTTGAGGGACGCTATTATATTATTTGAATTAATTATTGGTTGCAAAATCCCTGTTCTTCCTTTGATAGAAATTGCCTAAGACAGAGTGGACAGACTTCTTGTGTTGGTTATAAGGTCTGCTCTTGGGCATTGTATAACTTTAGGGTATTGCATGAAGTTGGTATCCCTGGAAATTAACTGCTTTTTATACCAATGGTGTTTTTGTACAAGTTATATTATATATACATATAGTCAATATCTTGTATTTGGATACATAGAAGAATTCAGATAGTTTTTAGGATTTCAAGGATGTGGACATATGTGTGCATGCTTGCTTATCTCTCTCTCTCTTTGTGTGTGTGTGTCTTTGGCTTTCATTTTAAGGAGTGAAAAATCTTTCTTTTGAGTTTGGGTTCAATTTAAATAATATTGTCTCCACATTTCTCAGTGCTTTATGCATTTGAAAAACATACACACTTTTTTTTTTCTTTAACTAACTGAAATTTATTTAGGATCAGTTACTCTTTCCAAGTATAGCTTTCATCTGTATTGTGCTTAGAGGCTTTATAAGACTGGGAAATTTGGAAGCCATTGGTGAGATTAAAACAGCACCATTAAAAAGATTGCTCTTTTTTTCCTCATCTTCTTTTCTTCCTCTCATCTGAGAGGAGTTAGTAGGTTCTTAAGCTGCCTTTTCTTCCCTTGTGAAATTTGCATTCAGAATGATGCCCAGGTTTTTGGTGCAGTAGTGTACCAAAGTCTGTTAGATGGACATAGAGTAGTTTTCTTTCGGTAAAGCAAACCTGTGCAGTATTTCCCCCCAGATTATTTTAACAAACAAAAACTGTGTTTATATTCATTATAGAATCCTGACAAATATTCAGTTTAAAACTGTGTTCTCCTTACCTACATGTTTTGCTCTGTTTTTAGCATTAGTATTTTTGGGTAGGAATACCAAACAAATTCATTTTATTGGATGTACAAACTAAAAAGACTAGTTGCTCACTCTTTCTGAGGACTTACAAAATACCAGGCACTATTTTTAATGTTTGATATTTGTCATCAATCTTATATATACCTGAGATGTTAAAACTAAGTTGTTCTCATTTTAAAGTTGAGAAAACTGAGGGTCCAAAGTGTCCTGACCAGGAGTCCTGGTTGAAATGTGATTCCACAGAGATCCTTTCAGGTAGTTGAGCTTCCTCCAAAATCTTTTTTGTAAGCTTCTGACCGATAATAACATGACTCCTAACATTCACTGACCCCTCTCTATGTTCCAGAAATTACTCTTACTTCTTTCTAATATGTGAAGCACTTTCATCAAATAATCTACAATGTGGAAATAGGTCTTGCCAGGGTGCCAGTTTAACTCTGAGCTTTGTACTGCCAAAGTTCTGTGCTTTGGTAAGCTATATCTATGAAGAGCATTCCTCTGTGCAGAAAATCAGTGATGTAATGAGCTGTGTTATGTAGTTCTGTTAGGAATCCAAGGACATGCCATCTCTTTTTCAGTTAATATCACCTTCTGGCACAGTAAAGCACTCTATAATTTATCTTTCAGGAGAAACAAACCTCACAGAGTTATACGAGACATTTAAGTTTCAACCAGATGTCTCAAATCCTGCTTACCTATTTATAATGAAAATTAAAAGTCTTGCAAGCAGCTTTTCCCTCTGTGGTGGTTTAACTAAGAATACGCCCATAGGCTCATATATTTGAACACTTAGTCACCAAGAAGTGGCACTATTTGAAAGGATCAGAAGGATTAAGAGGTGTGGCCTTGTTGGAGGAAGTGTGTCACTGGGGGTGGGCCTTGATGTTTCGAAAGCCCATGCCAAGCCCAGTCTCTGTTTGGCTGTCTGGTTGTCTGGCGCTCTCTGCCTCCCTTCCATCCTTCCTCTGCTTGCAGATCAGTGCATGGCATAGCTAGCTCTCAGCTGCTGCTCCATTACTAGGAGTGTTACCATGCTTCCCACCATGATAATAGACTGAACTTCTGAAACTGTAAGCAACACCCCAATTAAATGCTTTCTTTTACACTAGTTGACTTGGCCATGGTGTCTCCTCACAGCAATAAAACAGTGATTAGGATACCCTCCTTTTGAGAAGCTTTACTCTGTATAACATTTAAGGCAGACTTCTAATTTATGATCCTCCTGCCTCACCCTGCTAAGTGCTGTAATTTTAAGTGTAATTCATTATGTATATATATATATATGCATATATATAAATAATTTTTATGATCTTTAAATAGACTTAAACTACCCACCCCCAAATAGGCAATGTCCTAGTCTTATTGTATGAATAACAGTGAGTTTGGGCCTCTGACTACTCGTGTAGAGTTAGTTTTTATACATCACTTATACTCTGCACTATAGTAGAGGTGAAACTATAGAGATATTGAGGGCTTTAATGTTTGTTTTCTTTTTTGTTTGTGAGGTTGGTTGACGTTAAGCATTGTAATTTGGAGTTTCCTTTTAACCATTTTGTACTTTGGCAGGACCTAGCTATTAAGGTAGACAATGGTACTTTTAAGTTTAATTTTAAATATAATTAGTTGATGTACCACTCCAGATCGATGAATAAAAATAAAGAACATCGAGTTTTCCTACTCTCACACAGTCCCTTCTCCATCTAACCTCTGATCACAAGGCATTGACTTTCAACTCTTTCACAAGTTTTATTTTCTACTTGCCTTTGTATTTTTAAGTAACCCAGGTATTCACACGTGTGTAAGTATACATAAAACTATAGGCTAACACTTTCACACATCTTTTTTTATTTTATTTTTTTATTTTATTTTTTTTTTTTTGAGAAAGGGTCTCTTTGTGTTATCCTGGCTACCCTGGAACTGCTGATTTAGACTAGGCTAGCCTAGACCTTACAGCAATTCTCCTGCCTTTGATTTTGAGTGCTGGAATTACAGGTGTGGACCACCATCCCTGGCCTTATACATATTTTTAAAGACCTTGTTTAGTAAAACATCGCTTTACTTTGAATCAAGTTTTAAATTACTAAACATAGATGTACAACCCAATTCCACTCCTTTATAAAAAAGAAAGAAATTGAGAAAATAGTCTTGAGTAGGTTACATAACCAGAGAGAGAGAGAGAGATAGAGACAGAGAGAGACAGAGACAGAGAGACAGAGACAGAGAGGGAGCAAGAGCGAGAGAGCTCACTGCCAACAACTAGTTTTATTCTCTGGGTGTCACTGGTTACTCGACATTCCATTAGGTTTTGATACCACCTATCTATTGTTGTCATGGATTCTGTAGATTGACGAGCTCAGCTCTATAATACTGCTTCTGCTTCTTATGTCATTTGCAATTTCTGGGCCTCTGGTACTTATACCCAATTTAACTACAGAAATCAGAGGCTCTCTCATGTTCCCTTTTTCAGATTTACTAATTTGTTATAATGGTTCACAGAAGTCAAGGAAACATTACTAGTTAGGCTATTATAAAAGATATAAATGGCCAGGCAGTGGTGGTGCACACCGTTAATCCCAGCACTTGGGAGGCAGAGGCAGGCGGATTTCTGAGTTCCAGGACAGCCTGGTCTACGGAGTGAGTTCCAGGACAGCCAGGGCTACACAGAGAAACCCTGTCTCGAAAAACAAAAAACAAAAAAACCAAACCAAACCAAAACAAAACAAAGATATAAATGATCAGCAAGATGTAAACATATATAAGACAGGGTCTAGAAGGTTCTCAAACAGTTTCACCAAGTGGCACTAAGTAATTAAAGAGAGGAGGCTATGGGGGCCACTCTCATTCAAACCACAACACCTTTATTTTTACCTTTACTTCTGTGACCTTCACAGATCATTTCTTTATATTCACTGTTCTCTTATTCTCTATAGTGTGAATATGTATCTTCATACTAAAACTTCATTATATAAATAGTCACTATACTAAATGGGAAATTTTTTTAGCTTAAATTAACTAGTAAAGATCAAGCATTACTAAATGCAATCCACATGTGTACTTTGCTCCCAAACCATAAATTATTCATGAATCTAGGTATGTGCAGAGACAGTTGGTGGACTGTCCTTTAGAAGCTCTTTTCCATATGTGTGTGTGTGTGTGTGTATATAAAATTTTGTTGTTTAAAACGTTTGTGCAGTAACTGTCTGCCATCCATCAAAGACAGGGTTTCACACTGTAATTCAGGTTAGTCATGAACTTGCTGTGTAGCTCAAGCCGGCCTCAGTCTCCTAAGAGGTGTGGTTATAGGAGTAAGTCACCATACTTAGCTGCAGTCTTACCATCTTCTTAAATAATGAAAAAATTATGTAAGCCTAGGAGTGAGAAGAAATGAGAAAAGTTATTGAGGTATCAACAGCAGAAAAACAAAAGATATAACCTTGGCCATGCAGGAGTCCTTATGTACTATCCATATGCATTTTTTTGTTTGTGAGAAAAAGTAAAAACAACTCTACTCATGATGCTTGTTTATGTTTGTTAACATTCATCATTTATATTTAATAAATTGTTACTGTTTATTAATCTTATAGTATGTTTGCAGTATAGAAGGGGAACTTATATCTGATACTATAACTATACCTACCAATACATTCATTAAACATCAAAGAACTTGTGTTGGCATTTTAATATGAAATGTTTATGAGTTATATAAAACATTAGTGATACTCAATATTTTGGGGAAGTTAAGAGTTTTATAAGAACTTGTTAAATTTTATTTTCTCACTTAAAATCATAGTCTACTTCCTCGTGTTATATTAGGATTGCCCTCTGACACATTTTCAGAAATGGAATAGGTTTGCTTAAGAAGAGTGTCTGTTCTATATAGTTACATTGTATATCACAACGAAAAAGCCAAATGATGCTTTTTACTGCTTTGTAGCCTTCTGCTGTAGATGTTTGTTCCCTTTCTCTTATTTCTAGTTTCATTTTTTGTTCTTGTTGGTTTTGTTTTATAAAAAAGAATAATTTTTCACTTCTAATTCAGATCTTTGCAAAGTTCATTGAATTGGGTTGCTCCTTTAATAGTGACTGACTGGATTCTTTAAAGAAGACCGTTAGGTTTTCACTGTGCATGCAGTGATTTGTGATTCAAACAGGTTACAATTCAGGAAAGATGTATACAAATTTTGTATGGTTGCTACTGTGCTTTGGAGAGGTAGAGCCGTTAAAAGGCCATGTTTCCAGACCTTCAGGGCTTGTCTGCTCCCTTAGGAGGTAGAGAGAGTGTCCCAATGCAGGCTGTGTAGCCAGTTTTTAAAAGCTCAGACACTGATAGCTTGATAGTGATAAACTACTTACTTTCTTCCCCCTCCCCACTAAGTATCACTAAGGATCACATTCCTTTACAAGCTCTAGCCTTCCCCCACAGCATCTGCCCCTACAGAAAAGAGGTTCAACTCAAATAGAAGTATGGGATATATTGGAATAGGAAGAGGCACGAAATATAATAAAGTGGATCATGTGACATACTTTCGAGATTCTTAATATAGTTCATTTTTCTACCTATAACAAATTGGTTGATCAGAAAGGACCAAAGAGTTTTGGTCATTTTATAATAACAAATCCCCATGGTCAAGTTTTAAGCAACCAGACTAGTACTTTTTATATTTAGTACAATATCATACTTTAAGAGAAAAATTACATATATTGTTTTTCCCTCTTAGAGTTAAAATATAAATGGATTGTTTTATGCATTTTGAGTTTTTCTACTTAAGAGATTTAATAGGAACAATAGGTGTATTTAATTTATTGCAACTAAAATATAGACTACAATAGACTGTCATTTATTATCTTGACATTAGCATCATTCATAAACTCAATTTAGATATTAAGGTCATATAGTTGCTTAAGCAGTGCTTGACCCAATGTGGGAGTTATGAGACTTAATCTTTCTAATGCATGTCTGAGAACTGAAAGACAAGCGTGTTATTTTCTCTTCCTGCTCTTGAGAGCATGTGTGATGTGGAAGAAGCAAGGTAGGACCATCATAGGAATTGCTTCAGATCCCAGCTATCTTAAAATACTTAGATAATAGGAAATTCAAGTGAGCTCTGCTGTTCAGGGAAATGCTTCCTTTGTCACAATGAATTTTTTTTTTAAACAAAAAAATAACTTCTCCCTTCACAGACCTTAATACTTGTTATTAGAGAACTTATCTGTCCTTGTGCTTAGAGTTCCAACTTCTGTGCTGAGTTATCCTACTGCTGAGATTGAGAGTGAAGCCGCAGAGAGCCTCCAAGTGTTAGACTAAAGGAAGTACCAGAGAGAAATGTGCTACCCCCCCTCTCTCCTGTCTTCCATCTCTCCCCTTTCCTGTCTCCCATGCCTCCCCCTCTCTCTCCCCTGGCTCCCCTCTCCCCTGGCTCCCACCTCTCCCTTCTCTCCTGTCACTCCCCTCCCTCTTATCAAATGTAATGGTGAGCATAGGGTCTTACTAAATACCAGTATTCAGGTAATATGGAAATTAAGACTATGTGGTTGAGAAATAAAATGGTTTTGTAAGGCACAAAGATGTCATGAAAGGGGGAAACATTCGAAATATAAATAAAGTATCAAAAATAAATAAAAAAACAAATGGTATGATATCATCATTAGTTTTCAGTAATGTAGAAACAGATTTTTAGTTTGGTGAATTTGTATCTTAAGCATATTGGCTTGTCATTAACATCTTTATTAAGTTTCTTTGTTTATCAGAACAAAGCAAAGTTCACAGGCAACACATGTTACCATTCTGACAAAATTTGGGTGTTCTGGTAACAGGGTACTTTCTGATATTTCAATAGAGTAGAGAGAGTACATGGTAATGAAGAGAAAAATTAAATTAATGACCTGAATGCCTTTGACTTTTCTTTCTGTGCTTTAAGGATTAAAAAAAAAAAATTGAATTAAATAAAGGAGAGAGGCTATGGAGATGGCTCAGCAGTTAAAAGCATGCAGGGCTCTTCTGAAGAACCAGTTAGATTCCCAACAGCCAGGTCAATAGAGAATCTGAAAGGCTCTTCTGGCCCCAAAGGACACTTCGCTCAGGTGCATACCCACTGCCCTTCTTAACCCCACCCACAAGACTTAATTTAAAATAAAAAAATAAAATCTTGAAGGAAAATAAAACAGTGAAGGCTGGGGGAAGACAGTTCTGTCAGTCAAGCTGATCTGAGTTAGAATGCCTAGCAAATACACAGTTGTCATCCTTGGCGACATGCCTGCAGTTCCAGTTCCTGGGGATATGGGGCACAAGCAGATCCCTGGAGCTCTAGCCGAGTGAATCAATGAATTCTAGGTTTAGTAATACACCTTGTCTCAAAAAGTAAGGTGGAGAGCCAGTGAGATGGCTCAACGGGTAAAGGTGCCCAAGCCTGCCAACCTGAGTTCAATCCTTGGGACCCGGGTGGTAGAGGGAAAGGACCAATTGCCATAAGTCGTCATCCTACCTCCATGTGTGCATTGGGACATGCACTGATTATCGTGAATGTTGATTAGAACTGTTTTGAAAATTTGGGTTAAAAGAAATATACTTCTTTGTATATTTAAAGCATTGAATGTTCTAAGCTAATGTAAGTAGCATTGTTCTGTTTTAATGCTATTCCATTGTGTTTACTTCCATAACAAGTGATTACCCCAATAATGAGCCTTCATAAAGTATTTCTTGTTCCTTGAGTTTTTGAACCCAAATCATGGTCATTGAATTTCAGAGTTCATAACAATATGCCACCTTCTAAGCCAGGTGAGCTCAGATATGAAAATAAAAATACACATAAATGAAAATATAGACCCACATTTCCTCAACAGTTTATGACAGTTATTAGTTAAAAAGCTCAACCTAAATAGATAAATTCTCCCAAACTGTTTTGTTATTAGAGTGCATACACATGTGTTGGGGGGGGTGTGTGCTTGGTTGTTTTGTTTTTATGCACTAAGAGCAGGTGAAAGGTATTGCTATTCATGGAAATGTTAGCGTTTGTATTACCTGGATTAAAGCTTACTTTGAAAGGCAATAACTCACCATGGATCTTGTTGGTTACATCCTAATTACAATTTTGAAATACAAAGTAGGGTCTGGAGAGATGGCTCAGCGGTTAAGAGCACTGACTGTTCTTCCAGGGGTCCTGAGTTCAATTCCCAGCAACCACATGGTGGTTCACAACCATTTGTAAAGGGATCTGATGCTCTCTTCTGATGTGTCTGAGGACAGCTACAGTGTACTCATATACAAAATAAATCTTTAAAAAAAAAAATAGAAAATACATTTCTTTGCCGGGCAGTGGTGGCGCACGCCTTTAATCCCAGCACTTGGGAGGCAGAGGCAGGTGGATTTCTGAGTTCGAGGCCAGCCTGGTCTACAGAGTGAGTTCCAGGACAGCCAGGGCTACACAGAGAAACCCTGTCTCAAAAAACAAAAAAACAAAAAAACAAAAAAAAAAGAAGAAAAAGAAATACAAAGTAAAAGGCTGTGTATAAATTTTAATTTAAAAGCAACTTTTGTGAGTTTAAGAAGCTATGATATACAAGTATATTCCAGCAGCATCCCTCTGCTCTTCCATCCCCCCTGTCTTCTCTCTCTCTCTCTCTCTCTCTCTCTCTCTCTCTCTCTCTCTCTCTCTCTCTCTCTCTCTCTCGGCATTACTACACGGGCCTTAGGCTTGTCCTTTCCTCTTTCCACTCCCATTTTTACTTTCAATCACATTTCTTTATTAACTCTTCTTTGTGATGTTTTTACTTTTTACTTTTATTCTTTCCTAAGTGTAAGGGAGAAGCGTTACATTCCGTTAGGCACTATTTGTGTCTAATGAAGCTTGCAGTTTCATCTTTATCTTGTGGAATGCCATGGTACTCTTTTGACTCTAACAAGGAAGGGCTAACACAAGATAGGACTAATTTCTTGTCAGGTAGTTAAGTATTTGCAGGAACCCAGGGTCTGAGGTTTAGATTTACTCGTAGATGGATTGCATCGAATCTTTTCAAACAAGCTTCCCCTTTAGGTTTTTTTTGTTTTGTTTTGTTTTTTTTTTTTTTTTTTTTTTTTGGTTTTTCGAGACAGGGTTTCTTTGTGTAGCCCTGGCTGTCCTGGAACTCACTCTGTAGACCAGGCTGGCCTCGAACTCAGAAATCCGCCTGCCTCTGTCTCCCAAGTGCTGGGATTAAAGGCGTGCGCCACCACTGCCCGGCCCCCTTTAGGTTTTTATTCCCTTTTTGAAAACTGTGTTGGGCTTCTGCTTTAAAATTAAAGCAGATCAGAGTTACAGAATTTACTTTATGAGTATTTATGAGTTTGTCTTTGTACTCGTTTTTCTTTTCTTTTCTCACTCTTTTGTGCTGTTCTTCCACCACAGACTGCAAGAGAATTATCTGTTCTGATTCCTGTTTCAAAATCTTGATCACATAAGCTTTATCGTAGTATTTCTACTTTGACCAATCTGGTGTGGATTCTTATCATCTAGGATGGTAGACCAGCCTATTACAGTAGCCTCCCATTTGTCAAAGCCTCTGTTCCTTTATTCACTCACTTGATTTTATAACACATGGCGTGGTTTTCTTAGAGCTCTTCATTGCCTTCTTACTATCCTGTGGATGGTTGATTCCAATGTATGATCTGTAGAACCCTTTAGTCCCAGGACCCCCTTTCTAAATTAATGTTATTTCAAAAGACTGAAAGATAGTTGGACAAATTACTTCCCTGGGAAAATGTCAACAACACCTACCACATCCTTATTAATCCCAAACACCAAATCAAAGTATAGTTCATCAGAGCTCAGCTTAGGGGACTACTGAGTTTTGGGGGTTACTAATAGAACATGGATAAGGGACTTTTTCAGGAGCATTAGGACCCCAAAGCAGCTGCGCTGGAAAGTCTTAACAAGAATAGATCATGACTTTTCCATAGCTGCATAAGTGGAGTTTTCTCTTCTGTCAACCTTTTCTTTTCTCTATGTCTTTAACACTTCCCAAGACCAGAAGGCTACAGGCAGTTAGAACAGAACTGCATTCAGATAGCCAGGAGACAGGGAGGAATTGCCAGAACCTCACGTGAGGTTTCAGTGACCCTCCCCAGCCCCTCCTTCTATGAGGGAACATCCGTAGTCAACAAGCTCTATGTTAGGCAGAGGTCTCTTGAAAGTGATCACAACTGTTCTGATTTAGAGCAACTAAGAGGATAACATTCTACAACAGATTATGGTCATTCCATATATGTTGTATGGCAGACATTTTCTGGAAAACAAAAGACACAATCCTGTTATTTCAGGGGAAACAACCAATAGTATTTATTGGTAGAGAAAAATTCATGATCAAAACAAAATTTAGAGTTTTGGATAATGTTTATCTGCCCACCTTGAGCTTGACATCTTTTCTGAATTCAAAAACATTTTTGATCACAGCAAGATGATTGTGGAGATTGATGAATATAGATATTTTCATAGTATATAAATGTCATCATTTGGAAGATTGAAAATCCCAGCTAACCAGTGTTTCCTAAGTGATTAACACATATTTATAAGCTTATGAATATGGGGTAAAAGAACTACTCAAAAGAAAATATAAAACAGTTATTTTTAATTTTTTAAAGATTTATTTATTTATTTATTTATTTATTTATTTATTTATTATGTATACAGTGTTCTGTTTGCATGGCCAGAAGAGAGGAGCAGATCTCATTACAGATGGTTGTGAGCCACCATGTGGTTGCTGGGAATTGAACTCAGGACTTCTGGAAGAGCAGCTAGTGCTTTTACCCTCTGAGCCATCTCTCCAGCCCTAAAAATTTATTTATTTTTTATTTTTTTACTTATACACTTTACATTCTGCTTACTGCCTTCCTCCCAGTCACCCTCTGCCATAGTCCTTCTCCCATGCCAGAACCCCTTCTCCTCTGAGTGGGTGAGGGCCCTCTGGATATCTCCCAACCCTGGCACATCAAGTCTCTGCGAGGCTAGGTGCATCCTCTTCCACTGTAGAACAGTTATTTTTAATGTATCTATATGAAAAGTTTGTTGCTTTGGGTTCAGATTGCTCTTGCTTATTTGTCTGAAAATTCTTACCAGTTTTTGGTATTATGTTGAAGAATGTCTATAGTTATTTTAAAATAAATATTATTAAAATACTACTGTTGTTTTAAAACTTCATATCTGAGTCCTGATTTTTCTCTTTATTTTTTATTTTTTTATTTTTTTACACTCCAGATTTTATTCCCCTCCCGGTCTACCCTCCGACTGTTCCACATCCCATACCTCCTCCCCGCCCCCTGTCTCCATGTGGATGTCCCCATCCCTCACCCCACCTGACCTCTAAACTCCCTGGGGCCTCCAGTCTCTTGAGAGTTAGGTGCATCATCTCTGATTGAACACAGACCCAGGAGTCCTCTGTTGTATATGTGTTGGGGGCTGCATATCAGCTGGGGTATGCTGCCTGGTTGGTGGTTCAGTGTCTGAGAGATCTCAGGGATCCAGGTTAATTGAGATGGCTGGTCCTCCTACAGGGTCGCCCTCCTCCTCAGCTTCTTTCAGCCTTTCTCTAATTCAACCCCGGGGTCAACAGCTTCTGTCCATTGGTTGAGTACAAATATCTGCATCTGACTCTTTCAGCTGCTTGTTGGGTCTTCTGGAGGGCAGTCATGTGAGGTCCCTTTATGTGAGCACTCCGTAGCCTCAGTATAGTGTCAGGCCTTGGGACTTCCCCTTGAGCTGGATCCCACTTTGGGCCTGTCACTGGACCTTCTTTTCCTCAGACTCTTTTCCATCTCCATCCCTGCAGTTCTTTCAGACAGGAACAGTTATGGGTCACAGTTTTGACTGTGGGATGGCAACCCTCTCCCTCATTTGATGCCCTGTCTTCCTGCTGGAGGTGGGCTCTATAAGTTCCTTCTCCCTACTGTAGGGCATTTCATCTAAGGTCCCACCCTTTGAGTCCTGAGAGTCTCTCATCTCCCAGGTCATGGATACATTCTAGAGGGTCTCCCAAACCTCCCACCTTCTGAGGTTGGTTCCCTGTTTCCATTCTTTCTGCTGACCCTCAGGGCTTCAGTCCTTTTCCCTCACACAATACCAGATCAGGTTCCCCTCTGCCTCCCCTCACCCAAACACACCCTGTCCACTTTCCCTCCCAGGTGCCTCCCTCCCTCCCAACTTGTGATTGTTTTCTTCTCCCTCCCAAGTGGGACTGAGGTGTCCTCACTTGGGCCCTTCAGCTTGTTGACCTTTTTGAGTTCTGTGGACTGTATCTTGGGATGGATGGATATATATATATATATATATATATATATATATATATATATATATATATATATATATATATATACGCATGCTAATATCCATTTATTAGTGAGTACATACCATGCATGTCCCTTTGGATCTGAGTTACCTCACTCAGGATGATATTTTCTAGTTCCTCCATTTGCCTGCAAAGTTCAGAATGTCCTCGTTCTTAATATCTGAGTAGTATTCCATTGTGTAATATAAACCACTTTTTCTGTATCCATTCTTCTGTCGTGGGACATCTAGGTTGTTTCCGGCTTAAGCAACAAATTGGATATAGAAACATAAATGAACTAGTCTGTCTTTTATTCAGCCAGTCCTTGAGGACATTTGAAAAACATGTAAAAACAGTGCCATTCTTTTAGATTTTATTAAAAATAGTTGTTTCATTAAAATGCATTTTAATATCAGTATGTGATAGATTTTAATTTCTAATATAATGCATGTTAACATAACCTATATAAATATATTCTCAGTAGTTTTTCAGTCTCAAGAGATTTTCATAT
The DNA here is from genome assembly GCA_028551405.1 of Uromys caudimaculatus. Taxonomy (NCBI): domain Eukaryota; kingdom Metazoa; phylum Chordata; class Mammalia; order Rodentia; family Muridae; genus Uromys; species Uromys caudimaculatus. Next base: position 34,290,237 of record CM052711.1, read on the forward strand.
AAAAAGTTGGTAATTTTTAAGGCTACAAGGTTATATCCAGTCTTAAAGTGCTTTCCACAGAAGTTTACTTTGGATTCTTCTTAATGTTTCTAAAATTATTTAATTTTTGTAATGAGGCCAGCATATAATGTCCTTAGTATTCTCATAGGAATGGGACACAGCAAATCTAAAATTGTTTCTAATTTTGCTATTAAGAGTCTTCTTTGTGACTCCGTTATGCTTTTCTCCAGTGAATTTTAGGTACTAAAAATAATTGGAAGTCAGAATTAGAAGTAAGTCACTAGAGTCAAAAATGAAGATTAGTGACACTTTTAGGGTGAAGTAGGGCAGAGATCTTAGCGTGCTCCGTTCTTACAATTCTCCATGTACGACATGATAAAATGACTGAGTCAAATCTAAAGACATCTAAAAAACACCAGGGATTTTTGTTTGTTTTGTTAAAGCATTTCTTAAATCTTCATCCAGTTATACCAAACAGTACAAAAATAATCACTTATTTCTCTGTCCTCTTCCATATAATTCATAAAACTATCAAAAACTTGTGGATATAGCTATAAAAATGAACAATACTGGCCTCTGGGATGGCTCATCAATCTCTCATTGTAGACAAATTTTTAAAAATACTTCATGTTCATCCTGCAGTTATCAATGAATTAAAACAATTCTAGGAATCCATATGCTTTATTGTTCACTCATTTCAAAGCACCATGGAGAAACTAGAAGAAAGTTCAGGGTTCACACATGAAAAATGTTCGGAGACTTAAGAAAAGTACTCAAGATCACACAGATAATTCAAGTTTTCTTAAGTTTAGTACTGATACAGATTTATCTTTTAGCAGGAAACATAAATTCAGGGTCTCAAATTCTAATTTTTAAAGGTTCTATGAACACCATCTAGCTTTAGTATCAGTCATAAATTATAATGGACATGTGGGTTATACATGGCTAACTTGTGTAATAAAGTTAGTTACTTGAAGAAAACTTGTACAGGTTACTGTGTTCGTATAAACATTAGAGCTGTCTTTCTCTACTTAAGTTTTCCTGATATTTCACTGTGGACTGAAGCCTATATTGTAATAAAATATAATTCATTTGTCAAAATCATATGACTGCCGTCAGTTTTGACATAACTTTTGACTATAGAAGGTTAAGAATTTATTTATTAACCTTGTGCTGGTGGCACTCACCTTTCATCCCAGCATTTGGGAGGTAGGCAGATGAATCACTGAGTTTGAGGACACCCTATTCTATAGAGTGATTTTTCAAGACAGCCAGGGCTATACAGAGAAACCTCGACTTGGGGAACGGAAGAAAAGGAGAAAGGGAGGAAGGGAGAGAGGGAGGGAAAGAAAGAAAAACACAGAGGAATTTTACAGTTTTCATAATAATTTTGAAAAACTTTAAGATAATTTAAGATGCAGTTCTAACATTAAATAAAGATGCTTAGACTACAAGGGCAAACTGTAGTTATGGAGCGAAGATTCTGTAATGCCATATGTAACTGCTATATATTTTATAGAACAGAAACAAAAAGTAACAGGAGGCCAAGGCAATAGATTAATTCCTATGAATCAGCACCATGTCAGTCTTAGTATTATTGATTCTTAGACCTTAAATTATTTTTGGAGGGAATTGGTGAGTTCCCTAAAATAAGACATATTTAAGTAGATTCATAGAGGCAAAGAATTTAAGCCAGAAAAAAATTGAAGGTAATATTGACTACTTACAGGATTTGAGAGGAGACATATGAACTATGTGCTCTGATCACTGAGTTGTGGCTTTCTACAAATATCTGCCTGTAATTTTGTGTATTTGGATAGTGACAACCTGAGACAGTTAGAAACTATTTGTATTTATTGAAGTCAAAGCCAGTTATACCTGCTATTTAAGATTTACAATGGCCTTGCCCTTGTGGGTATTTGTTTTCTACTATCACCAGTTTGGATTGCTCTTGTAGTCCATGTTAATAGTAATAAGGTATTTGAAGTAATTGCTCTAGTATATTTATAAAAGGAAGTAGTCCTTTGTGGCCAAATGACTTTTAATATTTTTTAGGAACTAACATAAAAATTATATTTAATCATCTAATATGTAGTTATTAATAAGGTATATTTCTCATTTCACAGTACAAATGAGTCAGCAGTTCATATTAAACCATTTTAAGGATAATAGTATCATTCGGGACTTGGGAATTGTTAGTCATTTTACTTTGATGTTAGAACCCTCACTTCCAAGAGAAGTGTTTAGATCTTTCTTTGAGGAAATAATTTTTGTATGTTTTAAGATCTTAGTGGCCTCTAGTGGTAATGTGATGTTGTAGTTTTGGTCCCGATTCTTTTGTTTGTTTGTTTTTTGGTGTTTTTTTTTTTTTTTTTTTTTTTTTTTTGGTGTTTTTCAAGACAGGGTTTTTCTGTGTAGCCCTGGCTGTCCTGGAACTCACTCTGTAGACCAGGCTGGTCTCGAATTCAGAAATCTGCCTCTGCCTCCCAAGTGTTGGGATTAAAGGTGTGTGCCACCACTGCCTGGCTCTTGGTCCCAATTCTTATGAATATAAATCCATTTTGTAGATGTAGTCACTCAGCTCTTAACTTTGTTTGTTCAATTCTTGATTAATTATATTCTCCAATCCTCTTCATCCCTAGACTAGAAATCTTTGTCCTTTTTCCCCCCTCTGTTATCCTTGCTCCTACATTTTGAGTAATATCGGTTTAGTTCTGAAACAGCCTCCCATTGTCTCAATGTAAACTGTGTTGATTACTATATTAAGTTAATGGTAACTTTTCATCTTGGAATGTTTAAGTTTCTCTGCAGATTGTAGGACCAATTTCCTTACCCCATTATAATAGTTTTTAACGTAATTTCAGTTTATTGAGATTCATGTTTAGAAACACTTCTATTAATTTACCATATGAGAATCTTGTATTTCAAATATTGGTATACTAGGCATGAGAATGGTTTATTAATTGAGTTTTATTTTTACAGATGTAAAAGGCCCACCAACCCACCGTCTGTCCTGTGGTCAGTCACCCTACACCGAGACAACATCATGGGAGAGGAAGTACTGCATCCTCACAGACAGCCAGTTGGTGTTGCTCAACAAGGAGAAGGAGGTGAGGTGCAAAGCTACTACTCATTTCTAAGCCCATTTCTGAAATTACATACTTTTTAGTTGTATTTTGATAAAGTTGCATTGTAAAATAGAGACTCTCGCAATCATAAACTGTAGTCTAAGTGAGTGCTATTGTCATAATGATATGTTGCTGCAATGAAATAGCAAGCTCCACAGGCAAGGCTGGATTTTGAGTAGGAAAACAATAAAAATCACACTGAGTTGATAAATTTGGAATGGGAAGGCATTAGGTATTAGAAATCTGGTCCTGAAAATAGTGTAGATGGGCTAAATTATCTGTTTACTCCTGTGCTGACTAGTTTTATGTCAGCTTCACACAAGATAGAGTCATTTTGGCAGAAAATTCTCAGTGGACAAAATGCCCTCATCAGATTGGCCTGTCAGCAAGCCTGTGGTGCATTTTCTTGATTGATGTTGGAGGGGTTAGCTCATTGTGGGTGGTGCCACCTCTGGATTGGTGGTCCTAAATCCTATAAGAAAGCAGGCTGAAATATAAGTCATGAGCAGCAAGACCATAAGCAGCAGCAGTCCTCTCTGGCCTCTGCATCAGTCTCTAGGTTCCTGCTGTGTCTAAGTTCCCTCAGTGATGCACTATAATTTGAAGCCATGAGCTAAAATAAACCTTTATTTCCCATGTCGCTTTTGGTAGCTGTGTTTTATCATAGTAGTAGAAACCCTAACTAAGACAAAACCCATCATCAAAAAGTTCCTGCTCAGTTAAGTACTGTCTTAGGGTTTCTGTGGCTGTGAGAGATACCATGCCCATAGCAAGTCTTATAAAGGGAACATCTAATTGAGCTGCCTTATAGTTCAGAGGTTTGGTGCACTATTGTCATAGTGGGAAGCATGGTGGCACATAGGCTAGGCATGGTGCTGGAGAGGTAGCTAAGCATCCTGCACCTGGATCTGCAGGCAGCAGGAAGGTACAGTGAGCTACTAGGCCTGGGTAGGGCATCTGAAACCTCAAAGCCTACCCTCCAGTGAGTGACACACTTCCACCAACAAAGCCACACCTCCTAATAGGGTCGCTCCCTGTGGGTCTATGGGTACCATTTTTATTCAACTACCACAAGTACTGCTTTCTGGGTCCTCTTCGTCTTCTATAGAATATCATATGTCCTTTTTGGTTTTGTATGAGTGCTTGCATGTGCGTCTGTGGAGAGTTGGGGGATGAATACTGGGACTAGAACCTAGGAAATCCTGCATATTAGTCAAGTGATTTACCACTACACTGCATCCTTAGCCTGTTTGCCTTCGGATGCTAGCTGTTATAAGTATTTTAGATGCCTGAGAACCTTCATTCCCCAAGTCAACGCTTGCTTTGGGTGTCTATATTTCCACTGTCTGACCTTATCTTCCACCTCTTGAAACTATTCATTTCCTGCTACAACTCAGGATAGAACTGCTGTTTCTTCTGCCTTGTCTCTGTAGGGGTCTCTTAACTTCATGGTTGAGTAAATACACTGTTGTGCATGTGTGCCACATTTAAAAAAAAAAAATTCATTTAGCTTTTGATGGCTACCTGGTTTTCGTACTGGAAAATTTGAAGAGTCTCATCTGAGTTGCCAAATGTTTCCAGAGAAATCCGGGTCCCTTCTTGGGGCTCTTAGTCTTCTTGATAAAATAAAATCAAGAACACACTCTGAAGGAAGCTTGAGGACAATTTTATTAAAGTTAAAAAAAAAAAATTCCAGAGCAGGCAAGCTACAAATCTCAGCAGCCTCTTGGAAGAGGAAGATAGAGAAGAAAAAGTCATTCTATTTGAATCAAGCCAGCTTAGAGGGATCAAGCCACATGGCAGAGAAGTTACCCATGGTGGGGGAGGAGAGCTTTAGAAAAGGAGTAAGGAAGTCCAGAGTACCAGAAAAAGCAAAGTTGGGTGCTGGTCAGCATCAGAAAGAGACAGAAGAGAAAGAGAAGGAAGAAGAGGAAGAAAGAAAAAGTTAGGTCTTTCTGAGTCAGAACTCAGAAAGTGGTTTATAGGGACTGGGTTTGGGGTGAGAAATATGGGAAGGAAAAGCACATTATCTCATTAAAGGGATAGTGTTTCCTCCTATCTATTTAGCATGTAAGATTAATCTTAAGATGAATCTGCCTTTGGGAGGGGTGGTCCCTTGACCAGGTGATTGCCTGGTCCAGCTGGATGAAGTCTTTCATCTAGAGGTGGATTACATTCCTTTGAGTAGCAAGCAACAGCTTTCCCACTATGGGTCTTCAGTGCTTCTGTAAGAGTTTAACTCTCTGTCTTAGCCATGGTGGATAGTGTTGTAATAAATATGTGAGTGCAGAAAGCAGTTAGAGTAGTTTGCTTTTCTCTGGTTATATATTTAGTATTTTTATCTACAACTTCTGATATAACTGCATGGCTTTAGTTTTATAACATTTGTCACAATAAAATAGTAAATATTATGTTATTATCACTTGTTCTTTAAGCTTTAAAACAAGGTTTTTTTTTTTTGTTTGGAGATGTATCTCCCAGTGTTTATAAGTTTATGACGAAGGAAGGAAGGAAGGAAGGAAGGAAGGAAGGAAGGAAGGAAGGAAGGAAGGAAGGAAGGAAGGAAGGAAGGAAGGAAAAGAAAGTAATTGTTTTGGGAGTTTTTCTTTTGTTTTGTATATAAACATGGCCTTAAACTTGCTTGATAAGCTCAAAATAACCTCAAACTCAAGATCCTCCTTATTGAGCCTTGTAAATGTCAAGATTACAGGCATCCAATGTCATACCTGACAGTAATTCCTCGTATGCATTTATGGAACAAATTTTGCAAAAAAAAAAAACAAAAAAAGTTTATAAACTTTGTTCCCAAAATATCTGATTCTTTAATACATCCTTGAGATCTCTTCCACCCTTTCCCCTGCACTTAGTGTGTCAGTCCACTTTCTATTTGTACAACAAATACTTGAGATACTAAGCTTCCTTGAGGAAAGGATAACTTCGACTCAGTTTTGGAGGTTCCACTCTGTGATCAGTTGTTCACATGGCATCTGGGTGAGTAGTGAGGCAGCACCTCATAGCCACAATGTGTAATAAAGCAGAACTGGTTACCTTCAGGCTGAGAAGCAATACAAGAAGATGGAGTCAGTAGTCCTTGCCACCGTTCCCTTTTTGGGTTTAGTTCCCCCCACTAATCTAAAGACCCCTCAGTGGGCCCCACTTCTAAAAGTACCCACCATCTCCTGATTCTGTGAACCCCTAAGAATTTATACTATTGTATAAGCCTACTCAGTGCATGAGAGCATTTTTTCTAAAGCTAAATCATGTACCACAATGTAGTGCGTGATCTTGTATTACTGACCATCTAGCACACAGTGTTGCAGTCACAAAGGATCAGTCCCATTGCAGTATCTAAGGTAAATATAAAATCATCACTATTTCAAACTAGATAGAGTAGTAGTTTTACAATGTTCTGGATGTACTGAATGCCATTGAACTATTCACTTTTAAAGTGCTAGATTTTATATGAATTTTATTTCATTATGTTTTAAAAATTATAATTGTAATGCAAGTGAAATTTTAAGTGAATTCTTGCCAGATGTGGGTTAGATTTATAGTACAAAATATCAAAAAGTGATTTTATAGAAATACCAGTATCTTGTCCATGTTTTAAGGGAGAAATAATAGTTTACCAGGAGGGAACAAGGGAAGACCAATCATATAATTATATCATCCAGAAACATCTGGCAAACAGTAAAATATTCCGAGCTGTTGGAGCAAAATAAAAAGTAATAGCAAGAACCAACTAATCAAGAGCAGTGAAGGCTATGATAAAGAATTCTGTCTTTTTTAAAATGATCTACATCATGGAAAGTATTTATTAGGTTAGTGATATCATCAGATTTGCCTCTCGTCTTAGGGTTTTACAGCTGTGAATAGACACCATGACCAAGGCAACTCTTATAAAGGATAGCATTTATTTGGTGCTGGCTTACAGGTTCAGAGGTTCAGTCCATTATCATCAAGGTGGGAGTATGGCAGCATCCAGGCAGGCATGGTGCTCCGAAGGCAAACAGAAGACTAGTTTCCAGGCAGCTAAGAGGAAGGTCTCCAAGCCCACTCCCTCTGTGGCACCACACTTCCTCCAAGGCCACACCTCCTCCAACAAGGGCATACCTCCTGATAGTGCCACTCTCTGGGCCATGCATATTCAGACCACCACACCTCTTAAACAATTCTATTGGTCATGTGGAACAATGAGTAAAGGAGAGTGGAAACAAATAGTTGAGCTAGAAAAAAGAGTATTTTATTGAGCCAAGTAAGGAATGATGAAAGGATGATGCATTTGTTTAAAATAGAATCTACTACCCTGAGACAGGCAGCTTTGTTCTACCACTATTAAGTCAGAGATGTTTCATTAAATCTTTTAAAAAATGAGACCATTGTTGTACCTGCTACTCAAAGAAGTTTTATATTTTGTTAATTTTATTGGAGGAAATTATTGAAAATTCATTTTTATAGAATGATTGTGATATAATACTTTCTACCTTTTATTCACAGAGAATTATGATGAGGATAATTTCTTTTGAATAATTGACAGTTTCTTGAAAAGCTTAATGACTTTCTTGCTAAAATTATCTTAAAAGGCTATTTTAAACTTTAATCAGCTTATTTTGGAAGTGTTTATTTCTGTGTTTAAAAGAAAATCTAAAGAACCCTGTAAGAATTTAAGCTGAATCCTTAGCCAGGCCCTGATGGAGTATTCGAAGGGAGAGAGGGAGAGAGGGAGGGAAAGAGAGAGAGAAAGAGAGAGAGTTTCAATGCCCTCTTTTATCTCTGTGTGTTTCTTGTCAGATTGGGTAAAGTCTGTTTGAGGGATATACATGGAAAATGTTAAAAATACCAAATATAGCAGAAGGGTAGATCTTGACAGAATGATGAAAGAGAAGTTTGCCAAAAATGTTACCTTGAAAAATAACTCACTGGTTCAGTGGATTGCTTGTATGCAAATTGCATGCCAAATGAATACTGCATATGTGTTATGAAATTTATTTTCTTGCATAGGTCCAAGGAAAAATCCAAATGACTTGATCCAAAGCCAGTTCAAAGAGGGCATATGAGGCCTTCGAGGAAATCTTGAGTTTTATTTTCCCTTCAAGAGATAAGACCAAGTAAACTACACACTAAGGAGTAGAGGGGAAATGATAGAGGAAACAAAAAACAAAACAAAACAAATATGCCCCTCTCAGCATAAAAATAGAGAAGAAACCTGAGTTTGTAAGCTTCTTTTAGCAATAGGGACCTATTAGAGTAAAGCGAGCTCTGCTTTGTCAGAAGCCATCTCTGCTGTCTGTGTTTTGGTTTTTCTTTTTAAAGATTTGTTTATTAATTTCTTTTATTTGTACACATGTTTTGTATGCATTTATATCTGCACACCAGAAGAGGGCATTGGATCCCATGGGACTGCAGTTACAGATAGTTGTGAGCTGCCATGTGGGTCCTGGGAATTAAACCTAGGACCTCTGCAGGAGTGGCCACAGCTCTTAAACGCCAAGCCATCTCTCTGGTCCCCATTGTTTGGGATTTTTTAGGCTAGATGCTAGTTGTGTAGGCAGCAAGGCAGTCATCATGTAATTTTAAAACATTTCAATATAATTTGCTTGAAGATATATTTATCCTTGTATATATCGATTGTAAATATTAGTTGGACTGTGCAAAACAGCTGAAAATACCTGCCATTTACCCTGGGGTTTGGTACCTGGGGCATATTTCATTCAGAAAAATAGTCTAATTTTTTTTTTAAACAAATGTAATATTTCCCTGTTTGTGCATTTCTGTGTTAGGAATTAGAAGGATAAAAAACACAGTTCTTCTTTTCTTTACCAAACTTGGTGATGGAAAGAAGACAAAATGTGAGGCTGGAGAGATGACTCAGTGCCTAAAGGCACTTACTACTTATGTATGCAAAGGATCTAGGTTCAGTTCCAAGCACAATGTTAGATGGCTCACAACGATCAGTAACTCCAGTTAAGGGGGACTCTTCTGCCCTTTGTGGGTACCTGTATACATGTGGTACACATACACATAACATAATTAAACAAATATTGTTAAAATGATACTTGATGAATAATATATGGAAAATAGAAAATACTTGATTTCATTAAATATTTCATTTTGAGTCCTTTGGCAATGGGGGATTACCAAAGAATGCTTAATTAAAAGGGGGCTTGATTTTAAAAACAAGGGCTCTGATTATTAATCTGTAGTATATATGGAAAGAAGCAGCAATAAGAAGAAGGAAGACTAGTCAAGAGCCTACTATTTCACATATCTAAAGCCTTGGGTGGCTTCCCAATGCTCCTTGAATTACACATGACCTGTGGTGTTTTGTGTGGACAAGTTATACTTTGGCGTTATACTCTGCTTCTGTCTCTTAAGAAGCTCTAGCCAATTTACCTATTTCTCTTCCAAAACACATAAAAAACAAACAAACAAACAAACTTGCATGCTGACTAGCCTCTTCCCTAAATGCTTTTTTTCCCTTTGCCTAAAACGGCCCTCATCTTACCCATAAATGATTTGTTTGTTCATTCGTGGGTTGTGGCTATTTTAAGATTTAGGGAGTAGCCAGTAAGGTACAAACTGATAATTTATATTAAATTAGTTGAAAGTTATAAATTAGTATAATAATTAGAGTGATAAAAGGTTGTTATGGGGGGAAACTAAGACAGTTATATTTTAATGGCCAATTAGGGCATTAGTGTAGAGGGAAGAGTCTTGGAAATGACAGTTATCCTGAACCTTAGGGTAAACAGAAGTTTATCTGACAGGTACAGAATAGAAAAGAAACGAGCAACAGAATTTAAAGTTGAGAGAAAAAATAAAGCAGGCACTGAACTGTAAAGTGGGGGCTGTATTCCTGACTGTAAAGTCTGAAACAGGACACAGAGTAAGCGACTAGATTGTGGGAATCCTGGGTTCTGTAGGGAGGAGTTTGCACTTTATGGGGTAGGACTGTTGAACAGTATCATTATAGAAAAGCTATGTGCAATTCCTAAAGAGCAGATAAATAGGAATGTGTTCTAGTAGAAGTAAAAAGGTTCTCCTCCATCTCCCGCAAACATAGCTTTCCTTTGAAAATCACTGAAGGTGTTAAGCCCCAGAATAACATGATTGGATTTGCTTTTGAAACTACTCATATGCATGTAAAATTTATTAGGGGGCAGATACCAGTAAATAAACTGTTTTTAAGAATTTGGATAAAGGAAAATAAGTATGTGCTATGACAGAATAATTAATAGAAGACTAATCCTATTCTGAAAACAACAAAACCAGCCCCTTCCACAATATATATATGTATTCAGTCATTGGCCAACAGGCAGCTTAACCCTGCAATGGTCACTTTACTGCAGATATTTGCTATGCACCTTTTCCCAGTTAGGGCACATCAGTTTGAATCTCAAACTGAGGAAGCAGAGAACCTCTGGAGAAGTGCATTTCTACTGAACAGAATATCCAGGAGACTTTGGCCAAGGGTTCTACTATGTTTTTTCAGGGAAGGTTTTTCAGAGGACAACTAAAGATTGGCAAGACAAAAGATACTTACTGGTAGGCCGAACAGAGAGGTCTGAACTTGCTAGTGAAAGACTTCTTTAAAATCTCACCATTCCTGGAATTGATGGAAGGCCATACCTCAAAAGCACAGAAATTGAGGTTTAGTAGAATTAAGTGGTTTGTGTTTCTTGGTATACTTATTACTTCTGACCAAGATATAAGAAGAAAATAGTTAGAGATACTGAGAATAGATTTATATAGATTTAGCAGTCCTCAACTCTGTCTGCCTAGAATGGTCCTGTTTCACCATTTAATGACTTGCAGTGGTGGCTAAAAGCCTCTGTATAGATGGCACTTTGAGATGCTTATCCACAGTAAGGCAGTGGCTGTGAGCCTCGAGAGAGCATCTGAATCTTGTTAACCAGGGCTGAGCTACCACTGCAGTTCTGATTTAGTGAGTGTCTGAATCTTGTTAACCAGGGCTGAGCCCTACCACTGCAGTTCTGACTTAGTGAGCATCTGATCTTGTTAACCAGGGCTGAGTTCTCCCACTGCAGTTCTGATTGAGTGAGCATCTGAATCTTGTTAACCAGGGCTGAGCCCTACCACTGCAGTTCTGACTTAGTGAGCATCTGATCTTGTTAACCAGGGCTGAGCTCTACCACTGCAGTTCTGACTTAGTGAGTGTCTGAATCTTGTTAACCTGGGCTGAGCTCTACCACTGCAGTTCTGATTTAGCAGGTGTGGGCGGGGCCTGAGAATCTGAATCATAAAAATCTGTTGAGCTCAGAATAATTTGAAATTAATTTCCATATGATTCTAAGCAAGGAGACAGAATTTTATAGGACGTATATGTGTATATATGTGAATATGTTATTATAAATACACTTGCTCTGCAGGTGTCATAGACGGTTAACCAAGAGGACAAAGAATTTGCATTTTATTTTGTTGTGAACACTTCTTAGAAGCTATTGAAGCCACTCACTCCTTACAGTTTTCTGCCTCCTCCTCTACAGAAGATGAGAATTGAAGTGCTTGGTTCTTTTCCTTTTTATTGACTCCAGAGTGATTCAGAAGCGCAGTCCAAGATCAAAGAAATGTTAAAAAGCATTCTCATGTCATAGAAACTGGGAGATGTGTGAGTTCTTAAGAACAGTTTTTAAAACCAGAGTATAAAATGGTAAAATAAATGTAGGACAATCAGAACAGAACAAATTGATATCTGAAACTGTTTTTGTCTTAGCAAAATACTAAGATTTGTGAATTCTTGATTCATTTGAACAGAACTAAATTACCAATAAATTTGGTGTCTTTAAAATATTGTATCTAAGGAGCAATCTTGAGTGTTATAATAATAAAATATTCTTAAGAAACGTGGGGAGACTGGAGAGATGGTTCAATGGTAGGAATACTTGCTGCTGTTACAGAGGATCTGAGTTCAGTTGCCAGCATTCAGATAAGATAGTTTACAGCTGCTTTTAACTCCAGCTTCAGGGGCTCTGTCAGTGCCTCTCCTAGCTTCTATGGGCATGCAGATCACCCAAGAATACAAACACACATGCTCACATTAAATGAATAAGTGCATAAATAAAATTTAAAAAGAAACTTAAATTTAGAACAAGAAGTCTCATGGTATTCTCCTTTCTTTGAATCAAGAATAAAATTACCTAACTTTTCAGAGTAAATGCTTTAAAAAAATGTATGATCATAGTTTATCTATGTTAAGACTTGGAGGAAATAATTAACAATATAGTTTGGGTAAATCCAAATAGCAAGACTGATGCATTTCTTTATTATAGTGAAAACCAAGCAGATAGTAGAGAAGTTTTTTCATGGATATGATCTTTATAAATTTCAACAGGGGGGAATTACCTGCTCCTGAAATACTGTAAGCAGTTAATGTTTCTGCAGTGCTTAGATGCTTACTCAGATAATAGACATTATCTGAAAACCATTACAGATAGTTTATTTGCTCAGTGATCCAAAATTTTCTTTTCTAAATTTATTCCTTTAGCGTCTACTTTTGAAGCAAGTAAAAGTTACTTTTGCTTTTTAAAATACAAGTCACTTAACCTTTCCATGCCACTCTTTAATTATTTATGTAGAGACAGTATAGTTTACGATTAGGTTACTGGTCATGGGGTTTTGTATTACTTAGTATCCTAGGAAGAGTTTTGTCTTTATTGATTATATGATTTCTGTCTTTATAAATTTATCTTTCTTATTTCTTTCCTTTGATTTCTGAATGTACAAAGAGTAAGCTTAGTTAACATAATAAAGGGAGAATACTATTTCGTCCTGTAAAGAGTGTGTAAACTTTCGGTACTAAGGAAGTGCTTGGATAGCCATTCTTTAGATGTTTCATGATGAACAGAAAGCTGTAACGTCCTTGACCCCCGTCACAGGGGTTGGATTACTGAACATTGCACAAGTCAGGTACGAGTCTGCCTGCTTCTGCTTTGTTGGAACATTTGATATGATGCATGTTGATTGTTATCCTTGGAATTCGGGTTGTCACAGAGGATCATCTTAATGTCTCTTCATATGCAGGATTATCCGTTTGTCCTCTAATGAGTAGTGTTGTCTACTGTTAAAGATTTTCCCCTATGTAAGATTAACACAATACCATTCTGCAAGCCATATTTTGTTTCTTTTCTCTTTTACATCTACAGCGCATTTTGGAGCAGGTTTTGTATAAGGAATAAACCAAGTCTTACACCCTTGCCCCTCTTAAAGGTTATGTGTTTGACTCAGCACCAATGCCTGAAAAGACACCCCCCCTCCCCATGCTCTACTGGGCTCCCTTTGTTAACAATATATATCCTGTATTTTCTTAGTAAGAATTAAATGTTAGTCTGTTGGGTTAAACCAATCCAGCTAGCAGGTGACAAGCCAAAGACTAGGTCCCCGGCAGAACCCAGGCACGCTCCTCCCCAAGCCCGGGCTAGATCCGACCCGCGTGCTCCCACTCTGTTCACAGCTCTTCTGTGACATCCAGCAGTCCTTGGGTTGCTCAAGAGCCCGAGCACCAAACAGAGCCGGCTCCTAGGCCACGCTCCCCCACCCCCGGGTGGTGTTCTGTGGCTTCCCACAGCCCGACACCTGCCGTGGGGTGAGTGGGGGAGGGGCGGGGAGCCCTGGGGACGGATGTGGGACTTCCTCACCACTTTAACCCAACATTAGTCATTATTAACGGTGATTTCTTAAAAACAATTCAAGAAGCATAAGAAATATATTACTAAAAAAGAAAAGAAATTTATTACTGATTAGTTATTGACATACTTTAGCAAACTAATACAATTGTGATGAAAGTTAGAAAATACCATTTGTAGGGCTGGAGAGTTGGCTCAGCAGCTAAGAGCACTGACTGCTCTTCCAGAGGTCCCAAGTTCAATTTCCAAAAACCACACGGTGGCTCACAACCATGTGTAATGGAATCTTTTTTTTTTTTTTTTTCTGGTGTATCTGAAGAAAGTAACAGTGTACTCATATACATTAAATAAATAAATAAATCTTAAAAAGAAAAGAAAATATCTTTGCCTGTTACTCCCAAATTTAGCATTACAATAGTCTATAGATTTGGTTTTTTTACAGTTTTATCTATGATCAAATATAATTGAGAAATATTATGTGAGAAATACCAGAAATGAACAATTCTAACTTTTAAATTGTTGTTGCACAATATCTTTAAATAGTATTCTTCTTATGCTGCTTGTCCTTAAATATCCTTATTTTACTTTAGAATAACCAAAACATAGGAGAATAACCAAAGATGCTGGCAGTCTCCTATTCCAAAGAGAAGCTGTGAAGTGCTTCCATTTCATTTAAGAAAAAGATAAAAATATGGAGCTGGAGAGATGGCTGAGCAGTTAAGAGCACTGACTGTTCTTCCAGAGGTCCTGAGTTCAATACCCACTAATCACATGGTGGCTCACAACCATCTGTAATGGGATCTTATGCCCTCTTCTGATGTGTCTGAAGAGAGTGGCAGTGTACTCACATACATGAAATAAATAAATAAATCTTAAAAAAAGAAAAGAAGGGGTCTTATCTGGCATCAATGGGGGGGGGGGGACCCTTGGCCCTGTGAAGGCTGATGCCCCAGTTGTAGAGGAATGCTAGGGTGGTGAGGCAAGTGGGTAGGTGGGTGGGGAACACCCTCATAGAGGCAGGGTAAGGGGGGATGGCATAGGGGGTTTACAGAGGGGAAACTGGGAAAGGGGATAACATTTGAAATGCAAATAAATTAACTTTTTAAAAGTGAATAAATAAAAAAATTAAAGAAAAAAGAAAAGATAAAAATATGATTAAGTGTATTGAATCATGGCAAGTAATGGAGAAAAAAAAAAGAAAATACATTCTTGTAACTTTGTTGTTCTGCTTTATTAATTATTGTTGTTAATACCTTACTGTATGGAACAATAAAATTTATCATAGATATTTATAGGGGAAAACATAGTATATATAGGGCTTTATACTAGCTATGATTTCAGGCCTCAGCTGATTCACTGAAGCCTTGGACTTCATCTCCCATAAATGTGAGGAAACTACTAAGCCCCACTCCCCAAAGAAGAAACGTTATGCCATCAATTATTCTACAAAAATAACCTGCTGTATAGTTTTTTAAGTTCATAGTTCTCATTCACTTATGGAAATAGTCATTCAGTATGCTTCTGAAACTATAGCAGAAAAATACTTTTTACTGTTATAGAAAATTTCCCCTTTGGGATAAAATATTCTGTTTTATCTTTGTGCCCATGCAAATGTCTATATATGTTTGCATTAGAAATACATTTTATCAACTATATTTAAGTATTTGATTCTAATACCGAATAAAAGTTGTGTGTTCTTACTTAAAATCTTTAACAAAACCAACTCCATTTTCAGAGAATTTTTGAAGCTTAATTTTATGGTCACTTTTTATTTCAATATTTGCCCTTTTGAATATTGGATAGAATTAAAGCTTCTAAATCAGTTTCTGATACAGAGGAGTGTCAGTCAATCAGCTGAAGCCTGAATGCCTAGCTAGTAAAGCCCTGTATGTACTGTGTTCCCCTCTATATATCTATGATAAATTTTATATTGTAAGCTACATACAGTAAGACATTTACAACAATAATTAATAAAACAGAACAACATACAAAGTTACTGGAATGCCTTTTCTCTCTCCCTTTTTCCCTTTTATTTGTGTGGGTGTTTTATTTTGTTCTCTCAGCTTCCTGAGCAGGTTCACACCCAGATAGGCTTTGTACAGACTCCAGGTTAGCTAATGTACATACTTGCCTTTCCTGATCCTTCAGTTTTCTCTCTAAACAGCAGCTTCCTGCAAAGGGAGGGGTTGGTAATGCCTTAACATCTTTTTTGCTTCATTTCTACATTCCTCCTACTTTCAAATCTCATTCCACA
Source organism: Uromys caudimaculatus (assembly GCA_028551405.1). Classification (NCBI taxonomy): domain Eukaryota; kingdom Metazoa; phylum Chordata; class Mammalia; order Rodentia; family Muridae; genus Uromys; species Uromys caudimaculatus. The sequence continues at coordinate 34,306,262 of CM052711.1, forward strand.
CTGCTATCTTCATTAATTAAAGCTACTAACCAGTAAGAAAGTACTTAGACATGTTCATTATTTTGTTTTCTCTCTGTCTCTTGGCTAAATAGATACCGGTTGAAGGACAGGATCAGCAGACAGATTCTACCAAAGGGAGATGCCTGAGGAGAACTGTCAGTGTTCCTTCAGAGGGTCAGTTTCCAGAGTACCCACCAGAGGGCACCGCTAAACTAGGTAAGCTAAAGAAAGGAACAAATCCCTACAGTTTATTGGATGACTTAAGCATTTGTCACTGCTACAGTAAAACTTGAGTATTGTATGTTTCTCCTTAAACCATTGTATTCAAATCAATAGCCCATTAATACAGATTTCAGGTTCATCATAGTTATAGCCAAGCAGCAGCAGTTATTATATGCTAATAAAATTTATCTGTATGCTACCCAGTAAGATTGCTGTTTGGTGTAGGCATTTTCTGTACTATTGCTCAGCTCTGTTTTCAAGCATTGGTAGCATTGTTTCAGGCACTGTGTGAGTGGCTCAGACACACCCTTGTCGTAGCTGCTGAGGTAGTATTGTTTCAGGCACTGTGTGAGCGGCTCAGACACACCCTTGTCGTAGCTGCTGACGTTACTGTGGATGTTAGAGTAGGCCAATTTAACTTTGCATGGTCTATATAAATTATTTTCAGACCCATGGTTTGAGTTGATGACAGGGGAAAATGTTACCCTCTTCATTTCAGATTGAGGATAGCTTAGTCATAGAATACTTGTTTAGCATTTGATTCCACTGTTCCCCAATCACTAACCCCCCAAAAAACAGCCAGACCTTTCCCCATTTTATATCCTATTTATCATTTTATGTTTTGTTACTGTTTTGCAATATTTAAATAATTAAAATGAAATGATAAAGGAATACACAATTTAAAGTAATCAAGCAATTTTAAAATTAGGACCTGCTTTGGGGTTTTTATATTACATTATTATGTATTTAATAAACCATAAACATTTACTCATGGATACGTGGTAGGTAACTAAAATCATTTGTATTTTCTGTGGTGGTAGTCAGTGTCTATAATTTTGTGGATTGTGTTATGTTTTCTAACATAAACTTTTTTGTTGTCTAAATGCATTTTGGAATTTACATGCTTTTTATGTATATTTCTCAGAAATTGTCTTATAAAACTTTCTGCCTTTTAAAAATAAGCTAGCAAATATTCTCTTCCAAGTTCTCTATTTGGAGAAACCGTATTCCAGTCCTAGTGTTTACTTTGAGCCACTTTAGCATATGTGGAAGCCACTTTAGGTCCTCATAATATTGAAAACTTGTTGGACTGTAAATGTTTATAGCCTGTTTTAGTTCACATGCACTGATATTCCATATATACAAACTGGCCAAGGGCCACCATCTTTCATTTCCTCTTTTTTTTTTTATTGTTTCTGCTATATTAAAAAGTGCTTAGGTTTTAAGAAAGTATAATCATCATCTGAAAAGTTATTACAGAGTTCAAGAAGCACAACTAATGATTATATAGCAAACTGTTAAGTGTCTATGGTGTTCCAGGTACTATTCCTAAAGATGAAATAATATGGCGGCTAGCAAAGATACCTGGTTGTGAGCCATTTTCTGGCTTTTATTCTAGACAGCTTAACAGTTGTCCTGACTGATGAGAATTAGTGATAATTTTCAGAGTGGTTTTCCTAAATTTAGCACTAAAATTGACCCTCATTAATATGAGAGTGGCAAAGCTTATCTCTGATAAGATTCTTCTCTTTCATATCAGTTAAATCTTGAATAAGATAGTCTGTTTTATTTTTCTTTCCTAGTGAGTTTTATTTAGGTAAGATTACCTTCGGTTGAATATTGCTTTAACTACTTATGTTTGTAACGTTTGGTGCTATTTTAAGAATAAAAAAAGAATATAGTAGGATTTTAGTATTTTTTTTTAACTTAACAAGATAGAACAAATATAGAAATAAAACTATAAGTAAGATTGTTTTACTGGTATTTGTATATGCTGGCTAATAGTCATTGAAAAAATTAATATGCTTAGTAGAACATCACAAGACAATAACTATCTGGGCTAGGAAAAAGAAATCTAATGTAGTGTGCAAAACTTCTACACAGAAAATTATAAAAAGGATTTAAATAAATGAAAGTCTAGGAGATAGAGTTGTGCTGAGTGTTTGGAGCTTGTGTAGTAGCATGCATGAAAGACTGGGTTTAAAATTCAGACTGGGAAGAGAGAGATGGAGACACACACACACAGAGAACACCACTTTTGTATATTAGGAAACAGTATTTTTTCATTTCTAAGGATCAAAATTAAAGAATGATATCCCTATATTCCTTTTCCAAGTTATCATATAGATTATTAATTTCACCTAGAAATGACATAGACCAAGAATAGCTGGGGTATCTGGAGTGGTGGTACACACTTTTAATGTCAACACTGTATAGGCAGAGGCAGATGGATCTGTGTGAGTTCAAGGGCAGCTTGGTCTTCATAGGCCAGCCAGGACTGCATAGGAAACTGTCTCAAAATAAAGAAACAAACAACGACAAAAGTAAGCCAGGGTACAAGAAAACAAAACAAGAATACTTACCTTCTTGATATCAAGATCTTTTTAAATTTAATTGAATAGGATTAAGAATTCTGAAATCGTTGTGCTTTTAGGTAAGATGTATATTATAACAGAGAGGACCCAGTGGAATAGTGAGGGTCACTCTTTTCAGCTGTTGGTGTCAGGTCAGTCAGACAATATAGGTGTAAAGGAGAGAAGTAACCGGGTAGGCTTGTAGAACGGCATTGTGCTGATCTTGGGCAGAGGGCAATGTCTGTAGCAGAAGATAAATAACACTAATCTTTAGGGAAATAATCGGTTGATTCAATTGATAAAGGTTAGAAACTCTATGCATTAAAACACCATTAAGAAAGTGAAAGCGTGGAGCGGGACAGTGTGTTTCTAAAGACCTAAGGCAGGAAAGGGTTGACCTGACATGTGTCCTTCTAGGTAACCTAGAGGAGCATGAATGAGTGGATTGGCATAGTATTTACTGGAGAATTCGCTGAACAATACGCCCAGTGATGCCTGCTGCCCCATCCATTTAATTGAAGCTTCAAGTTGCAAAACTGATATGTAGTGTCAGATGTCAGGGTAGTGGTTAGTTTCAGGGAAGAGGTAGGAATTAGGGAACAATCTGACAAGCTCCTGAGGTGCTATCAGTGTTCTTTTTGTTGACTCAGGCAGTGGTCACACAGCTCATGTCTACTTTGGGATAATTCGTTAATCTTGACATTATTCGAGCTGTATGAGTGTTAACTTACCAAGTACAGGGGAGGAGAGACAAAGATCATGTTGTCAAACAGACGGACTAAATAGTCGGCAGCAGAGGATAGTTAAGACCTGCCGTCACCTCTGTTCCGTGCTACTGAGGGGAAGCCACGACAAGGACTAAAAACCAAATCGCCATGGGATTTACCAGCATTAAAGTTCTTAGTGAATTTAGTCTAAAATAACAGTTTTAATGGTATACAGTAGCAGAAGCCATACTGAAATGGCTTGAGAAGATAGTATATTCAGAGATGAAATTGAACAGCAAGAGGAGACAATTCACTTTAGATATTACCTGTCAAAGGGATGGCAGGTTGATAGATACTCCATAAATATCGAGTGACTGAATGAGTAAGGAAGATTCATGAGGAATAAAGATGAGGAAAGATAAAGGACAGGTATGTCTGTTAATCAGTCATGGTGACAGCATTAGTGTAGTAATATTAATGATTATGCCATTTGTCTTTCTTAGAACTTAAAGCAGTTAGTGGGCTGGTCCAATGCCTCTGGTTCTCAAGTTGATGAGCCACTGGAAAGTGCACATACTAGGATTTACATTAATTTTGAAAAGATGCTATTTCAAGTTGTTTTCTATGTGTGTTTTGTTACAATTTAGTAATGACCAAAATTCCATTAATCTCCAGAGTTAGAAGAAAAGGTCTATTAATTTTAAAAAATCTGTTTTCTCCGGAATCCCTGAAAGGTAAATTTTCACTCAATTTTTCCATAAGGGCATTATACTGAGAATCCCTCAATCAACTACCAAATGTAATTAACAGCATAAATAAGATGGAGGAGGAAAAGTGTTCCCTTAAAAATTCTGTTGCCTGTTTGGGACACTGGGGAGATTATTTATTCGTTTGTTTGTTTTAGATGATCATTTCAGTAACATTACTAGATATTTAAGTTTTAGAATCCATTGTAGGCTCTAGGGGTTAGAATTGGAAAAAACTATGTATATAAACCCTAATTTTGTAAGCTTACTTTCTACTAAGGAGTCATAGACAATGAGCCCAAGTAAAAAGTGGTATCATACTGCCTGATCTTGACAAGAACAAAGCAGAAAACCAAGCTGGGAGCAGGACTAAGGAAGCCAAAGTGTCCGGAATAATCATTTTAGCTTCCTAAGAAAGACCTAATTGGTGTTTGTAATCACCTGACTGACATTAGTATGGGTCACACTCACAGAAACTTAGGAGTAGGGAATCCAGTTAGGAGAGCAGCTGAGTGAACAGCAGGTAATTCCAGGAGACTGGAGGGGAATGAACAGGAAGAGGACTAGGCTGGCGCTGGCCTTGTGGTCAGCCAGACCTTGAGGTTTGGGGTTAATCGAGGCATTGATTCTTACTTTTCACAATGCCTTAATAGAGAAGGTTCAGGAATGCAGATCCAGAGACAACTCTGGATGCTATCACGGTCGCCTGGACAAGAATGTTAGCAACTTGAGTATTTACTTTCCCTCAGTATTAGTCTCATGTTCAACAGATTCCAACATTGATTTTGTTCTATCAAATACTTTTTAAAAAAAGATTTATTTACTTATGCATATGGGTGTGTTGTCTGCATATACATTTGCACACCAGAAGAGGATATCAGGTTTCACAGAACTACAGTTATTGACAGTTGTCAGCTGCCATATGGGTGCTGGGCATTGAACTCAGGACTTCTGGAAGAGCAGCCAGTGCTCTTCACCTCTGAGCCATCTCTCCAGCCCCATCAAATTCTTTTCTAGTGAAAATTAATGTTTTCTGAAGTACTCATTTCAAGATTTAGAAAATCTAGTAAAACTAATCTTCCCCTTAACAATTTCCAGATTTAGTTTATTAATCAAAAAGATTATATTTGAGGCCAGAGAGATGGCTTAGTAGTTAAGAGTACTGACTGCTCTTACAGAAGACCCTCATTTGATTCCCAGCACCCACAAGGCAGATCACAGCTCCAGTTACAAGGAGTTACCCTCTTCTGTCTTTCATGTCTACCAGACATTCACATTATATACAGTCATATATGCAGGCAAAATATATATACACTTTGTACAATTTTTTTAATTTAAAAGATTATGTTCAAACTGTTCAGAGTTTTCAGAAATGAACTGGCTTCTTCAGATGGCAATATTCCTTGTCTACAAACAGTAATGGGAGTTGATTAGTAATGTAAGAGCTGGAATTTAGTAAGTGTTCGTTTTTAGTGTAACTGTAACCTATGAAGCCATCCTTTTAAAAGAACTATTTCTATCATGCAGAACTCTGGTATTAGAGGAAGGCTTAGCAATGGAAGGCTTTATAAGCTTCCCATTTCTTGCTACTGCCCTACAGTACTTCCTGGTATTTATCATACGTAGATCACAAGCAAACTGGCATTCCTGTTCTGTGCACTTACTCCCTAAAACTTGTCAGTTGTGATGGGACACTGACATTCTGCGAGCTAGCATAGGAGCAGAGCTACTTTTACCAACTGTCCTAGCAGGTGAGCCAGGTGACAAGAAGCCTTTCTAATTTTCTCTTCTTATCTTCTCTATCCTGGCACAGTAGATTGTTCATTCCTGTGAAGGTGACTAAGGGCACCTTTCATTAAATTGTTACACAGTTTGTAGTTATTTTATAGTTTTCCAGCAGATGGCAGTAAAATGTCTCAAATAAAGAGGGATTTTATTCTATAGAGAGGGTTGTTCCCAGTTTGCACATTCAAAATACAGGGATTGGCACCTAAGAACAAGCAGAGTTAGAGTCCTCTAAAATGACCCCTGGTTACTGCTTCTCTTAATTAGCCCTAAAGCACTGTTAATGTATTATAATGTTAGTGTATGCTAATTGGTAATATTAGTACATGTCAGCACATGTTAATGGTTTTTTGTTTTGTTTTGCTTTGTTTTTTTCCAAGACAGGGTTTCTCTGTGTAGCCCTGGCTGTTCTGGAACTCACTCTGTAGACCGGCTGGCCTCGAACTCAGAAATCCGCCTGCCTCTGCCTCCCGAGTGCTGGGATTAAAGGCGTGCGCCACCACTGCCTTTGCATGTTAATGTTAATAAAACACCATTGAGATAGGATGGTCAGATATCAAGAGGGAATGGGTGGATAGACAATCAGGAACAGCATCTAGACTCTTCCTGGATTCCTAGGGATAGAAACAACACATTGAAATTAAACTTCTAACTGTACTCCTTCCACAAAGCAAGTAAAGCTGTATACTAAAGGATTTTTCTTTGAAGACCTAGTCCTTCGAGCATATGGAAAACAAGAAAGGCAAACATGCATGTATGTGAGTGCACGCCTGTGCGCATGCCCATGGGCACACTCTAAAAGCTAATAGTATTTAGATTGTGGTTTGAAAGGCATTTGAAAGAGCCAGATCTTGATGTGGTAACAAAGAAGCCACATGTCATTCTTATTTTTTCTGCAAAAATCTTACAATCTGGAAGGAGATGGTATCATATGATGGTTAATTCATGGGTCATGTTCTCTTTTCCATTTTACTGCTTTTCCTACTTAGACATCTAGTTATATTTTCAAGGAGATTAAAACAAAAAACCAAAAACCAAATCCCCAGAGTATCTGGATTTTTGAGATACCAAGAAAACTAAAATCAAGTTACTTTTACTTTACCATATGTGTGTGTGTGTGTGTGTGTGTGTATGTGTGTGTGTGTGTGTGTGTACACGCATACACACACACATACATATACATACAGTGTGAATAAACAAATATTTGATCATTGGATAAGACTTTTCCTTCCTCCTCCCCTCACTGTCAATTACCCCTCTAGCAAATGTTTAGACTAACACTCTCCTGGTAGTTTAATAGCATAAGAGGAGAGACACAATGCTGCTAACTTTCCCTAAAATTAGCAACCATGAAGTAAAATGAAAAACAGACAATAAAATAAGCAAACAACAGAAAAATAAGAGTCAAAACAAAAAGTCAACTGGAAATTTAAAAATAATTTTCTCTATTCTCCGAAAGATCTATTATGTGCATGTTGCAGGATATTTGCTCACACTGTGAGCCCCTAGATAGTGTTACTTACTGGGGGGGGGGGGGAAACAGTTTCTAGTTGTGGTGTGGCTTAGCCCTTAGCACACACCTTTAATCCCTTGGGTTGGAAAAAGTTATACCCTTAGTATATACCCTTAGTTCCAAACAATAAAGGTAAAGTTAGTTTGTAGAAGGAAGCACCCATGTTTCGAAGTGATGTCTAATTGAGTGGCAAAGTGATGATGAATCAGTCAGTTTGGAGGGAAGTTTGAGCCAGAACAGCCAGCCAGAGTTCAGAAAGAGCTAGAAAGGGTGAGCTTATTCAGCAGTGAGTCTCAGAGGCTGAAAACATTCTAGGCCTAGATAAGATTGTATGGAGTCTGGAAGCTTCCAGGCCTAGGCCTAGGCCTAGGTTAGCAGATCTAGGCGGTGAGCCTGGGAGACAGCATTTACATTAGCCGGATAAAAGATACATTTATATATGCATGTAACAAGAACTGAATGCTATGTAAAACACTTCTCTTTTTTGTGTACTTTATTTGATATATAAATGTAAACACAGGACATATTAATGGGATTGGAATTTAATACACATGTTTATTGCATAGTGTTTAAAAGCAGGCTAAACATACCTCTGTCTTCAAACATTTATCTCTTTTTAATGATAGAAACTTTAAAAACTCTTGTAGCTTTCTGAACTCTAGAGTGAACTGTTTATATCTGTAGTCACCATAGTGTGTAAAAGTACACCTGAACTTGCTTGTCTCTATCTGTGACTTAGTACCCATTGGCCGAGTACTCTTACCTATCTAGCCTACATAAACACAAATCTACTCGGAACTTTATTGAAATCAAGTCTTTTTTATTCTACTGTAATTGAGATTATGTGTATTAAAAAATTAGACAGAAATAAAACCTGAATAGTGTTCAGCCATATCCTGTCAATTGACTCATCAAGGATGTCCCTGTGTGGCATTAGGTAAATACTTAAGATAAACACCCCCGCACAATTTAACTTAAAATTAGAATCTTAAAAAACTAAATACATAAAAGTTATAAGTAGAATAATAGTTACCTTAGGTGTGGGGGTCGGAAGGGCTGTGAGAACAGTTAGAGAAGAATAAGTTACTAGGTTCTGTAGCACAGCAGGGTAAACAAAGTTACCCTTTGTAGAATATATTATCTTTACATAGTCCAAAGAGGATTTTAAATACTTTCATCATAAAGAAATGATAAAACATTAGGGTGATGTATATTCTTATTATCCTGAGGTGATCATTACTTTGTGTATATGTTAACTAAACATAACTGTACCTCATGAATACATAAAATATGTCAACTAAAAGTAAAATGTTTAAACTTGGGATTGTAATTCAGTTGGTAGATGCTTGCCTAGCATGCACAAAATACTGAGTTCAGTCTCTAGGATCATATAAAACTGGGTGTGGAACACATGCCTGTCATACTCAGGAGGGAGCATAATAAAGACGACATGACAAGTCTTAAGAAAATCAATGATGATGATGATGATAAGGATTTTGCCATGCATGGTGTTAATTTCTGTAGTTCTGACATTGAAGGAATTGAGGTAGGATGATCACTCTGTTCATGGCCATCCTAGACTACTAAGTATCCTGTCATTAATTTTTAAACCTTTATTGATCTTTGTGAATTTCACATCATGTGCTCCAATCTCACTCATCAACCTGTCCCTCCATACCCACCCTCCACCCACACATACACATATGTGTGTGTTCGTGTGTATAAAACATGTAGTTATGTATTTAATATATGAGGATAACTATCAAAACATAGCTAAGAGGGATAAAAGTAGTTTCCCATGAAGAAAATTTGGTTGGAGGGCTGCTGAGATTGCTCATCAGGTAAAGCTGCCTGCTTGCAAGCCTGACTAAGTGGATTCCTGGGACCCACATGGAAAGAGGAAAGAACTGACTCCCACAAGTTATCCCCTGAACACACACACACACTCACATACACACTAAAATATAGTTCAAAAACAATTTTAAGTTGTTTAAACATAGGGCTGTAGATGATTGTTTTAGCAACCTGTATAGAACTAATGAGCTCTAGACTATATACACATATTATTAACATAAGTTTATATGCTGCTCATAGAAGAGAATACGTGTCACTTAGTCCATATGCACAAATAAAAGCAAGTTAGAACAATAGTGAGCTGCTGATTTTTACACATGAAATCATCAAAATGTGTTTTCTGGGAGGATAGGAAGAAACAAATATGACAGCCCATCAACACCGGATTGCCTTTCCAGAGGATAGACGTGTGCTAGACATAAACTCACGCAAGCTCACATGTAGCCTCATAAAAGTAATAAGTAAGCTTAAAGTGGAGACTTAAGTTTAAAGCACTTGTTTTGGTAGTCTAATATTACTTACTAGGCTCATGGCTGTTAATACTTCCAAATTTTGATTACCCCACAGTGCAAGAAACATAATAAGATTATTACTCACCAGAGTAGGAAAAAGGCATTCTCAGGTCTTCTCACGTGAGAAAAGCTTGCTGTGAGTCTATAGACCATGTGTAGCTTTTAATGTTTGAACTCAGTATGAGAAATGTGAGCAGTCAGAAAGTTAGGTTAAGTCATCGGCACAGCATTTATGATTGATAGAAGACTTGCCCTATAGCCTTTGTTCAGTTGTATTTAGCAAAGGGCAAGGAGAAGAAAATGTCCTTTACAGCATTCCTGAAGCATGAACAGAGGATATTTTTCTAGTCTTTAGACTAGAATAATCTAATCTAAACATATCAGGGCAGTTTTAGCCAGGCAGAGTAGCGCTTGCCCTTTAATCTCAGCACGGGGAGGGGGGGGGGGCAGAGGTGTACTAATCTCTGTGAGTTGTAGGCCAGTTTCCTCTACATTGTGAGTTCCAGGACAGCCAGAGTTACAGAGTAAGACCCTGTCTAAAATGAACAAACAAATAAAATCTTATGTTCGGTCTACTTCACTTGCTTTGTCTTTTCTGTCCAGTTAATTTCACCTGTTTTCATGTTTTCAAACAATCATGTCTGTATGGATAGCTTTTAAATTTCTATTTCTGGCTTCCTTTTCTTTTCCTCCTAATTCAGCCCTGTAATCCCAGTTGGCCCCTGGACATCTCTCCCAGCATGGTCAAAACTAAAACAGTTATCCTGTGTAGCTTCCCTCTCCGCCTCTTCCTAGCTTCATAACCAGTTCTCATGTGGTAACTTTCTGTTAACATGACTACTGTATTTGCTTCTACCTCAATTTCTTCCCGTTTTAAAAATTTTAAAGTTTATTTGGCATTTCCTTAGAGGACTAGTTGAATCATATTAGTTTCTTTGTTTCAACATAGCTATCTCAGGTTCTGGCCTGACTGGACTGCTTCAGGTTTTCCAGGCAGCCACAGACACAATGGCATTTGCTCACTTTGGCCATCAGCCTGCAGTGCCTTGCTCTGGTTCTTCCACCTTTACCTTGACCTACTCTGTATGGAAATGTGCTCAGTCCTAAGGCCCAGATCATCTCTTGGCAATCTTTCCCTTCGTTCTGCCAATCAGCATTCTCCAGTATGAGAATTTATACATGCTAAATTGTACTAATATTTGGATGTGTGCCCTTATGTTTTCATTAAGTTGTTGGTGTGTGTATTCGTTACCAGGACTGTGATTTACGTACTAAGGTATCACTGCAACAGCTGTCAGGTTGTTCTGAGGTAACTCAGGTTAAGCAGGTAGTATGGTTGTATGCAAGACAGGCACTAAACCTATCTTGGAGTTCTCAGAAAGCATTCTATTTCTTTATCTCACAAGATTGTCCTTTCCGTTTTTATTTGCATAGTTGGAGAAATTCTTCTCCTCTAAAGCACAGGAATAACTCGACAGTCTGTTGTGTGACAGAGGTAGAAGGAAGGAGTGGAGTTATAATGCACTTTAGGGTTTATTATAAAGGCTTGACCTAGATCCATAAGGACTCAGGGGCTTTTCTGAAAGGAAAAGGAAACTGCATGATCCAGATAAGTTGAGCAAAACTACCTATTACCTACGACCTACGACCTACTACCTACTAACTACTGGTACCAAAAGTACTAGTGCAGGCTGACACCCACTTCCTCTTGATTGCCTCCCCCTCCCCCTCCCCCTCCCCCTCCTGAGATTCAGATGTGTGTATTAGGAACCAGAAGTAGGAGTAGAGAACTAACAAAACAGTACATTGGTGCCAATGAAAAGAGAAAGATGCACTTCAAAGCCCAATATGATTAAGAGAACATTTAACAATTGTACGGAGTGGGTACTTAATAGCTACAGAATTCCACAATGGTAGATATTGCCCCCCCGGGGGGGGATGCTTGCAGACTAGGAGAAAAATTGTCCTCTTCTGATAATTATTGGACATCGGTGACATAGCATTGGGCAGAAAGTCAAAGATGAGTTTTATATACCCTGGTTAATAAATTAGATTATGCTTTCTTAGGGTTTAGCAGTGACTCTGAACCATTACGTTTTGGCTGAAACAATACCTTTCAGCCTATTACTCCTCTGACTCTTAATTGATATAACAGTTTTAAAAAATTAACTTTGCAGACTCACATGAACTGTTTTCAAAGAGGCTGATTTATGTTTTCCATAATAGGAATGAAGAACTATAGCTCAGATAAAGGCATGTTGTATTAGTTTTCTAACAAAGAATAAAGATTAGTTCAAAATTTCATTAACAAATATCTATCTCCCTCTTATTATTCAGTAAAACTAGTAAGTTTTTAAAAGAAACACTGTTACTCTATTTTTCATGTCTTTTTTTTTGATTTTTCAAGACAGGGTTTCTCTGTGTAGCCCTGGCTGTCCTGGAACTCACTCTGTAGACCAGGCTGGCCTTGAACTCAGAAATCCACCTGTCTCTGCCTCCCAAGTGCTGGGATTAAGGGCATGCGCCACCACTGCCCAGTGGTCTTTCAAGTTTCATTCCACTGTATTTTTATTTTATTGGTGATAATGCACTCTATTAGAATTGATAATTGTACCACTGTTTTTATCTCAGAAAAGAATATCTAATTAAACAACATTACTCTTATAATGAAAGCACATTTACCTGTTGATTCATATCATGACCCTAAATAAAAATATTTTAAAGTTTATTTTTGTGTGTATGATGTGTGTATGTGGGCACACATGTACAGTGACATGCATGTAAAGTTAAGAGGACAACTCCAGTGGACTCATCGCCCTCCTTCCATTGTTATGTGCATTCTGAGAGATGCCCAACAAGTGCTTTCTCATTGATCCCAAAGGCTTTTTGATATTTAAATACTGATGGTTATTTTTCCACATTGTACATACATCTGGGAAAAGAAGTGTGTAATTTAAGGAAGCAATTCTTTTGGATATATCAGATCATCTTAATAGTTCCTACTTCACAGAATTTGAAAGGTGACAAATGCAAATTTCCTAGCAGATTGTTGGTATGTCTGTCGCAGGTGAATATTAAACTCTTTTTTTCCCTTTGCCACTTTTACTTTATAGTCTTTCAAAAACAGAAAACAAAAACAACTGACAACATGGAATCCAACCAGTTCAGGTATAGATACTTAATCTGTCCAATTTTTAAGGCGAGCACTGCAATTTTAGACTTTTTTTTTAGCATCCTATATTTTATATATAGTCTAGGAGGTTATGACAAATATTCAAGATGCCACATATTTAATAAAGAAACTTTTCATAAAAAAGCAATAGACTGTGCATGCATACATATATATATATATATATATATATATATATATATATTAAAAATCAAATGCATACCAAAACATTAATTTGGTGCAATGTTTTTCTCAACTGCTTCTCTCAACATTCTGTGCTAACATTTGGCAATATTTAGGTTAACATTTATTATACATTTATTAAGTCTTTGTTGACTATATTATATACTAAACTGCCTTTATTAACAGTTAGGACAGTTGGGGGGGAGTATTACTGAATGCTAAAGTTAAGGCATTGATTTATATTATAGGCCCGTGTTACTGCAAATTGTTCACAGATGACTAGTATACCTTGTACAAGCCTGTTCAGAAATCATTTGATTAGATAAGCTTAGGATACTAAACGTGGCATGAGAGAATAGAAGAGAGCTAAGTGATGTGTTATGGTGTCTTAGCATTGCACCTGGATTGTATACAAAATTATGGAAGCTCCTGATTCTATTCACAAGAGCGGTTCATTTGTTTTCTTCCTTGGGCAATGTCATCATTCCTGTCGAAGCATTTATGACCATAATACAGAGTATGTGTTGTCTTATTTTTAGTCGTCTGTGGATGGAACAGAGTAGTAGTAGTCTTGTTAAAAAGGAGCTTATTTTAACAAAGTTTGAGTTTTTCACATTTTTTGTTGTAATGGTTTATATTCTGTTTAGTGAACACTTTTTAAAATATTGCCTAGTAAAAGAAACAGTTCTATAAATGTAAGCAAAAGAAGACTTCAGAGAATCTAAGATGATAATAGCTTGTGAGTTCTAGTGCATGAAGAAATCTGTAAAGGTATTTATGCCTTTTTTATGGAAAAGAGTGTTATTTTAAAGGAGCCATGAATGATAAAAGTTGCTCTCATTTTTCTTTTATACATTTTTTATAAGTCTCTTTGTCTCCTCTCTTCCTCCCTCTTCCCACTTCCATGAGGCAGATGCTCTTATTATCCCCCTTAGTTTGTTAATACTCAGGGAAACTGAGGCACTATTTGACCAAGATCCCATAAGTGGTAAATGGCTCAGCTGGTGTTTGAACCTAGTAGTTTGTTCCTAAGGTCAGTCCTACCCAACATACTCTTCCACCTGAGAAGTTCTAATTAAAAGTTCTGCGGCTAGAGAGAGAACACATGGTCAGGAATGTCCACTGCCCTTCCAGAGATCCTTTCAGAAGACCTGGGTTCAATTCCCAGGTTTAGTTCCCAGTACTTAAATAGAGTGGCTCACAACCACCAGTAACTCCAGTTCCAGGGGAACTGATACACCTTTCTGGTTATTATTGGCCTTTGCGGTTGCGTGTGGCCACACAAGCACAAACACACACACGCAAGTGTGCCGAAATAACATTTAAAGTGTCAGAATTCTGTGTTCTTCATCCCAGTGAAATTGTCAATGTTTGAATATCTTACAAACATGAGTTCACAAATGTATGTTCCTAGGGAAAGTGTTCACTGGAGTCTGGAGAGAGTCATAGGGCACTAACACAGCTCTCAGAAAGCCACACAGAGAACACAAACAGGGACAAAAACACCTCTTCCCTCTCCATAGTAACAAATAAAATGGCTTTTGTTTTACTGTTACTTAGTGAGAAGAATGTGCAGTTTTCTATTAAAAGGTATAGAAAGAGACTACATAGAGGTTTTAGTTGCTATTGGTGTCACAGAAAAAAACTGATAAATGAGTTTCTATTTACTAGAGATAGAACTCAAAAGTCATTAAGTGAGCATCCACACAAAGGGCGCATTTACAATAGCACTACTCACGTACAAATTGAGTTAAGTGTTGAATATGATATATTAGCAGTTTTGAATGCCTATTTTTTATTTCATTATATATACATATGGATACGATGTAAGACTGTATTGTAAAATTGTTAGGAAATTTTGAATGTTTTTTGATAATTTAGTTATGCAACAAGAGCATAAAGCATGATCCGTTAATAATAAAACCATTCCTTCAGGTCTCTGAGGGGAATAATATATTGATATTATAGCCCCCTCCCTTGCCAGTGAGAGGGAAGCTATTTTATTTATTAATGTGGAGAGGGAAGAGGTGTTTTTGTCCCTGTTTGTGTTCTCTGTGTGGCTTTCTGAGAGCTGTGTTAGTGCCCTATGACTCTCTCCAGACTCCAGTGAACACTTTCCCTAGGAATTTACAAATCTCTTACTTTCTCTCAGTTCTTGTCTTAAGTAAATATCATTTAAGTATTAAACTTTCCTGAGATAAGGCCAGTTTTCACTTTTGTTATTTTTTCATTTACTTTTTGTTAATATGGCATTTCAGTATTAGTAAAGGGATTAGAGTAACAGCTCAGCAGTTAAGAGCACTGGCTGCTCTTTCAGAAGACCTGGGTTCAATTCCCAGCATCTATAATATAGCTCACAGCTGTCTGTAACTCCAGTTCTAATGGATCCAATGCCCTTCCTGGCCTCTCTGGGCATCAGTCATGGAAGTAGTACGCAAGACATGCACACAGGCAAAATACCTATACATATAACATAAAAAGACAACCAATAGAATAAATATATTAGTTTTAAAACACAAGCCATATGCTAAGTTTGCTTTAACCAGGGGGTATGTTTATGCTCTGATAGTAACTACTGTTGAAGATAGAATACAGAAGAATCTGCACACATAGTCATTATTCTCAAATACATCGAAACCCAAAAGCTTTATATCTTCTTGGAATTATTTCTATTCTCATCCAAAACAAATCTTTATTAGTAGTGGTTACTTTTTGTCTTATTTCAGCTATAATAAATCTAAATATCCAGAAGAAAAATATATTATCATTTCCAGTGGACAGAAAACCTTGATTTATTTTCAAAATAGAAGAGTAGTAAATCAGGCTTTGGCTCTAGTGCTAGGGTTTCTGAGCTCCACTTTGTTTCCTTTATGACCTCATTGTTCACAATTGATTGTGAATTGATTATGTGGCTCATCTCATACTTCTTTGCCCTTTTTATACCATTGTTGTATTTAATTTTTATATTTCGTATATCTTTTAATAACAATAATTTTATGATGGTATAGAATTTAGAGGGAAACTTTAGCCTCTTAAATATTATTTTTTATATTTGCAACTATTTGTAATACTAGACATTATTGTCATGATTTCGTTTCCCATTTCCATATGTTTTCTATCTGGTTTTACCAAAAATAAGAAACAGAGAGAAGACATGAGAGACAGAGAGAAAGACAAAAAACCAAAACAGATTGGATATTGAGGTCTCTATATATAATCCTGGCACTTAGGTGGGAGAAACAGGAAGATCAGCAGAAGTTCAAAGCCAGCCTAAGCTGGCTTTGCTACATAGCAAGTTCAAGACCAGCTTGGGTTACTTAACATCCTGTCTGGGGGAAAAAAAAAAAAGGAGGAGGAGGAAGAAGAAGAAGAAGAGGAAGACAAAGAAGGAGGAAGAGGAGGAGGAGGAAAAGAAAGAAAGGAAGGAAGGAAGAAAAGGGAGAGAAGGAAAGGAAGGAAACTTTAGATATTTTAATAAAAATTAAAATATTCAAATATTAAACTTTTTATATGATGCTATTTTCTCTTATTATGTTGCCTGGCCTTTTGTCAACATGCCATCTTAAAACTAGTAGATTAAATATATTTTTAAAAAATAAGTTTAAAAAGAAAAAACACAAGATGTATGATAAATCATTTAGGAGGGCATATTTGTTTTGTTGATAGTAATGACTACTGAAAATAGGTTCCAGAAAAAATGCATATATAGGAACTTTCAAAACATACTGTCTAAAGGAGCAGTATGTAATTTCTGAAGTGAAAATGTAATACGAGTCGTATCAAAAACAGAAATAGAATTTTCCTGTTACCACCTTGGATTACTTATTACTCTTATTACTTTTGTTATAATGATAGTTCAGGAGTAAAAGGTTTAAAATACCTATCACAAATTCCCCCCCACCCATATAAGACTTTAATTTTCCTTTGGGGTTAGATTTTCTTTTTTTAGTGAATGGATAGATTTATTTCAGAAGTCTGCGTATTAAACAAGGGTGCTTTACTGATTATATCACAAACCAACAGTTTCCTACTGTCAAAGGTTCTTCCTTTTGCACTTTTACCAAACTGATCAACAAGCAAATTGAGTCCATATTTGCCTTATCTGCTGAGTTACCCAAGCTGCTTCTTCAGAGCTTCTGGCATCTCAGATGGAGGAAAGCGAAGGAACTGTGAGGCAGACCTTCACAGAGTCAGACTGTGAGTCATGATACCAACAGAGAGTCCCATCCACACAGGAGCCAAGTTTCTGGAGGCCTTGAGAAGCAGTGCTATCTTCTCTGCTTAGCACAGATGTCACAGAATCATCAAGGTGAGAAACAGTTAACTAGAAGATCCAGCTGCGTAAGCTGCCATGTTGTTAACAACCAGCTGCGCTGCTTCTATACGTTCCCTTCTGTCTTAGCAACCACAAACTTAATGTAACACTTCAACCACACATTCAAAGCAGACCAACCTCAGCTTGGTATGTAGTTTCTTCTCATCCACAGAGGATAGATTATAGAATACAAATTGAGCTTTCTTCTTAGACATTTTGAGAGCTGCACACTTGAAAAGCCAAACTTGCAGAGCTCTCGCATAGAGTAGTCAAATTTGGCCAAACCACAAAATACCATCCTCTTTCAGTGTAATTGAGAATTCATCGAGTATGCCCTTAGATATTTGGGGGTCCACTTGCATATAGCATTTTACTAAATTTAGAGCAATGACAGAAAACTTCGGATGCCACAAAAGCCTACACAGCGCATAATACTTCATGGGGCCAATTTCACAACTATACTTTTCAACTGTAAGGCACAACTGCAGGAATCCATGAGGCTGTCATATACAAGCCCCAGGTACACCAGTGTGCCATAGATAAGAACAATCTCTGCCTAAGGTAAGCACCTACGTGCTCACTCAGTAAGCTGCAATCAGTGAAGTTGGATTTTCTTTTTTTCTTTCTTTTTTTTTTTTTTGGTTTTTCGAGACAAGGTTTCTCTGTGTAGCCCTGGCTGTCCTGGAACTCACTCTGTAGACCAGGCTGGCCTCGAACTCAGAAATCCACCTGCCTCTGCCTCCCAAGTGTTGGGATTAAAGGCGTGCGCCACCACTGCCCGGCGAAGTTGGATTTTCTACTAAAAAAATAGCCAGGAAGGAATGGTACTTTACAGAGTACCACCCAAGGAGAAAGGTAAATACCAACCCAGCTATAAACCCTCTTGTCTACAATGGTGTCCTGCCTGCAAGATACACTGGTGCTCCAGTGGCACAAATGTTGTGGGAGTAATCAAACACTATATGATTGGAATTAAGGCCTGCTCCATGAGAAGGAACCCATGTCTGATCCTGCCTGGGAACCCAAAGACTCAAGAATAGGTAGGCCATGGACCTAGTGAGGGAAACCATACAATACTGTTCTGCTAACATGGCTCCTAAAAACATTCTGCTATATGCATAGATTAGTATCTCACTCAGCTATTATCAAAGATGCTTCCTCCTGCAGTAGATAGGAACAAATACAGAGACCTACAACTGGACAGTGTGCAGAGTGAGAGACCTTGGAACATTCAGCCTTAAGTGGGATGTCTCCATCAAATCCCTCCCCTCAGATCTCAAGATATTTGGAAGAGGAGGCAGAAAGACTCAGTGGGGAAGAAAAACACCAAGGAAACAAGGCCTTCTAGACATAACAGAAACTATGGCAGTATGCACAGGTCTAAGCCAAATGGGATTCTAGTGCTGAGAGGGAAAGTAGACACAAGCCCCCATCTCTACCTAGAAGCTATCTCCAGTTGACAGCCACGCCCAAAGGAAGAACTCAATTTCTTCAGCCCAGTTTCACTGGGTGTACAAACCAAACTTAAGGGCCCATGCCCAGCAGTAAATGGCCAACACAAAACAAACTCAGTATTTTTGGAGGGTTTGTTTGTTTGTTTGTTTGTTTGTTTGTTTGTTTCACAGTGCTATGTCTGGGAGGGAAGGAGGGAGGTATGGATGGACTGACCGACTGACCCTCTGACCGATCTTTTGCTTTTGTATTATTGTCTGTATGCTTCTTGTGAGTTTTCTTTGGCTCTTTTTTCCCTATTGGTTTTTGTTTTTGTGTTCAGGTTGTTTTTATTTTATTTATTTATTTATTGTTATTGTTAATTTTAGATGCTTGTTTGTATTCTAAAGAGAAGAATGAGGAAAGTGGGTGTGGATTTGGGTGGGTGAGGAAGTGGGCAAGATCTGGTAAGGGGGTGGTATGGAAACCATAATCAGTATGTACTGTTAGGTGGGGGAATCTATTTTCAGTTAAAAAAGAAAAAAAGGGGGGCTATGTTTTTAAAAATCTGTCACTGAAGAGTAATATTCTTATTTTTTCAGAAAAAATAACAAAATACCTACAAAACAATAACACTATATGTATGTAACCAATATAGTGTGTGTGTTTCTTATAAAAGATGTGCTCTAGTGCAATTTATTATCCTATTCCAACAAGAATGTTTTAAAAATAAGGAACAAAAAGTATAAACATAAAACTGAGGAGAAGAGGTTCCCACTCTCTCCTGAATTGGATTGCTTGTCAAGAATATACAATCTGGGACCAGAGCTTTCTTTACTCATTACATAGCATTCTGCCTTTAAAAGAAAGCAAGATCCAGAGCAGGCCCTCTTCTAGGCCCTCCTAAGAAAGCAAGTGTTCTGAATCTGCTCACATATCATTCAGAAAAAAATCTTTCAGATTCTGGCTAATGTAAATCTCTTTATTGAAATATATGAAGAAACATGTATGTGTAATAATACCTTTTAAAAAAATCTACATAAATTGTTCTAATATATAGTACATAATTACACACTAAAGAAAAGAATCTCTGCTGATAAATCGAATTTGGTACAATTTGCAAACTCTTACATAAAATTAATATAAAAAATTTGGAAAGTACAGGAAGCTGTGAAGAGGCAAAACAAAACCCCAAATGTCAGTCAAATAAAGAAATGTGAAGTAGTTCAGTAGTGTATACCACAGTGGCTCAGGAATAGCACTTAGAGCCAACAGTTCTAGTGCTTCCACATTGAGATTGTCACGTCACTCACTGAGCCTGACTGTGTCTCCATCTCCTCATTTGTAAAACAGACATTTGTTTCTTAGGTTGCTTATTTTAGAATTCAGTTGTATAAGAAAATAGCTTTAGAATTTTCTTTTAGATTGTCTCCCTTTTAAAAAATGCTTTATGGGACTAGAGATGGCTCATCCATTTAAGGCTAGTCTCACAACTAAAAATCACAACATAAAAGGTTTTATGACTTAGTTTTTATTTCTGTTGAAACTTAGTTTGTTTCAGTTACTTGTAAATACAAAAATTGAATGAACTATGATAAAGTATTTTGAACTATCTAGTGTGTGTGTGTGTGTGTGTGTGTGTGTGTGTGTGTGTTTTGTTACATGTATATATACAAATGAAGTGTTTTATGAGAAGGACTGCAATAATGTCTGAGTTATGATAGCAGAAACAAACTTGACTGGCAAGTTTGTATTTGTTTTTAAAGCCATTGAGGAATATGAGTTTCCTAGATCATTCTTTAAAGAAATAACTTAAGATCCTATTTAATTTATTTTAGTGTTTTATTTTGTGTGTGTGTGCATGTGTACACATACATACAGAGTCTAGAGGACAACCTCAGATATCATTTCTTTGGATCCATCCATTTTGTTTTTGTTGGCAAAGTTTCTCACTGGCCTGAAGCATGGCAAGTACCCCAGGAATCAAGAGTCTGCCAGTCTCCACTTCCCTAGCAATGGGTTCTAGGGATCAAACTTAGGTTCCTCATGCTTACAAAGCAGGTATTTACTAACTAAGATATCTTTTCAGTCCCAGGACCCCTTTTTTAATAGATGGAGAGAGCCAATATCATAAACATGGTCCTAGCTGTGTGGGTATATTCAGAAATAGTATTTTTAATATTATTATTATTATCTATCACTATCCCCCAAACGCTTTTAGATGCCTTTTGTTGCTTATTACTTAAGTTTTTCATTTCCATCATTTTTACAGGATATTCTTACTCAAATTATGATATAAAACAAAATGTTTTCCTTGTATCTATCCCACTTAATATTTTGCCCAGTTTTCTTTGCAATACTGTTTTGTTCACATGAGAACCCAAGTTAAAGAACAGTCAGATAGGGCCTTGTCTCTGTACTACTTCCTCCCAGCCAGTTGCTAGGAAATGTACTTTATGCAGTCATTTTAGCTCCATGAGGAAGCTAATGCTCAAATTGTATTTGTTTTGTTAGTGTTTTTCTTTTTGAGATAAGGTTTCCCTGTGTAACAGCCCAGGCAGTCCTGGAATTTACTTTATATACCAGGCTGGCCTTGAAATCACAGGGATCTACCTGCCTCTGCCTCCTGAGTGCTGGGATTAAAGGTGTGCACCACTATATCGGGCTTCAGATCCTTAACCTGAAGTTTAAAAGGAATCTGTGACTATCCTAGTTATTCATGTCTGTCAAGTGCCCTTTCAGCAACCATGGGGACACATTGCTGTTCATATGACTCACTGGAAATGCTGGTCTTCTAATGCCTTTTCATCAAAGTAGAATGAATAATGTTTAGTGTCATTTCTGAGTAAGTGGGTGATTTTGATGTTTGCCATAACAATTCTAAACAATGATTTCTTTTTCTAATATGAACTCTTAGAAGAATTCAGTAGGAAGACTGCATTATCAAAATGCCTTTCCCTGTAAGGCAACAGTAAAAGAAGCTGTGTTTGAGATTAGAAAAGCTGTGTGTTATAACCATCTGCTGTTTAAAAGAGGGAACCTCCATAAGTGCAAGAGCTAGCTCTGTTCAGTTTGGTGTACACCTCAACCTGGTTGCTACTGAGATGTGTTTCTGCATGGAAGTGTAGCGGAGAAGTGTTAAGGAATCGCTTGCTTGTTGATCTGTTTGAAAATGAGGAAATTTGATATATAAGTTTTTGATTCTGTGCAGCTAGTTAAATTGTAATCTTTTTGGTTTTTTAAAAACAATTCATTTGTGGCACAGAAAATTACTCTTGCCTTTTTATTAACAAAGACAAAATTTATTGATACTAATCTTGGAATAATTCCTCGATAGAACTTCTAGGAGTCAGCTTTTGCCTGTGCCAAACTGTTTACTGTAGATTTGACCCTGTGGTTACAGCAATGAATAGACATATGTGTACTCCTTGCCTCCTTGGAGCCTGCCTGAATTACAGTGAGGAACATTTGAGATCCATTGTAAATCATTTATAACCACATTGTTTCTTATTGTTTAATAAGAGTCTTATATTAGTCCATAATAGGAAAACATTGAGACTGACTTATGATATTTCTTTTGTTTGAATTATAACACTACAGAATGGAGTCTGGAAGATAACTTTATAGTCATCTAATTCAGCTGTTCATTCAGTGCTTAGTTAATATTATTTCATTGATATTTTATTGTTGTTTTGGGCTTGTTTGTTTGTTTATTTTGGCTGTACTGGGAGTTGGGGACCCATGCCTAGCATAAGCCTAGGATATACTCTGTCACTAAACTATAGTGGCAGCCTTCATTTGACATTTTTTACTTAGAAAAATGTATTTTCATGCAGTTTTCTATAAACATTTGTTAAATATCATGCTGGGTCTGGACTGTGTAAAATGGATTAGTGAAAAATACCCAGTTACCTCTTCAGGGTAATATGTGAAACCTAATAATCATAACAAAAATAAAATGTCTTAAATGGCCTTGTCTATCCAGAGTGAACATGGTCGGTGCCAAGTGGAATGTTCTGAATTGTAGTTAAAAAAAAAAAATTTACAAACAAGCAAATACTCTACCAAACTCTAAAAGACTGTTCCTAACCAGAGAGGGATTTTCTGTATGGCCATGGATGTTAGGTACTTTGTAGATTATTAATGACTGCATAGTGAAGCATTTACTCATGCTTCCCAGAAGTTCGAGGACTCCCTAGTGCTATAACAGAGGATTAAAAGTTAATTGAACTCTTAAGTCTCTACTTCAGAAGCTGCATTTCCCTAACCAAGGCAACATAGCAGCTGCGTAAGGCTTCTAAGCAGTGAAATACAGTGATGATACTCCTGGGAACTACCTCTGCTGGCCAGAATTCTGCCCATTATGAGTAGGTCCTAACTGGGAAACTATCTTTCCTTGATATTTAATTATGCTGCCATCAATTGGCTACTTCAATTAGTCTGTTACATAAGAAGTGGAAGTGTTATTGTCCCTGTTTTAAAGTTACGCCAAAGTGTACTAAGTCTAGGTATTTTTTAAAAGTTCTAATAAATGACATATATTCATCCTTCTGCCTGTCAGTTATTAAGCTCCTACTGATGCCGTGCATATTTTTATAAGATCTGGAGATGGGTGGAAAGCAAGATGAAAGCTCCTACCATCTTCCATTTCCTGGAATGGACTTCATATTGTGGGTAAGGAAAAGGCACATAAGACATCAGAATATACATGATACAGATAAAGAAAAATCGTGAAGACTGTGAGGAGTAATAGAGCCAGGAAAGTAGACACAGTGCAGGAGAATGTGATCAACTCTAGTTATGGAAGAGAAGATATGCCAGACTAAGAACAGAGTTGTGAATCTGGATTTTGAAGAGTAAAGAAGAAAGCAGACAGGACTGGCAGAGCATCAAGAGCTCCAAGCTGGAGCATGGAGCATGGTGTCAAAGGTAGTGAGTGGTACAGTTGTTGAAGCATGATGTATCATCTCCTTTGAAAATTATTGAATAATGGAATAACATTTATATTTAAGAAAAATTTTCTCTACATGGGAACTTGGATTACTTCAAAATTTTCTTAAGTATTAGAACTACAGAATGTAAATGGCTTTTTAGAGCATTATAATTTTCCTTTGGATATGCCATTATTGACTTGAACTCACTGCCTAAAATCAAAGCTTTTGTAAAAATAATAAGTAGAAGGGGAGTCTCATGTTTTAGCAAACATATTTCAGAAGAAAACTTCACAGTTGATATTATATGGCATTTGGTAAAAGATTGTTGTATTCTATTATAAATAACATAATACTAATGTTGCTTAGGATGAGCGACAAAGAACTGCTAAGTTACAGGGTTACATGCACACTGGTCTGTTTTGGAAGAAGTTGGAGCCCACTCTCTCTCAGAGTGGGCAGGGCTTCAGAGAGCCACTTCTGTACTCAACAATTCTGATTTCTGTTTTGGTTGTTATTTTGAGCTGAATCTCTTCCTGCGACTTAAATCACCGTTCATGATTCTCTTAAATAGAACTGGGGAAATAATTTATCTATTTATTTGAATCATTGCTATGAATAATTGATTTCATTGTGCTTTGTGTGTTCCAAGATCATCTGTAAGTAGCAATTTATAATGATGTAACTTTGTATTGTATAAGGGTTGATGCTTTGCTTGTCTTGTATAGGGCAGGGTAGAACTCTGCGTAGTGCTAGCCTTCATGTGCAGACCATCAGTTTGAATGTTTCTGCAGAATATTTGGTTATGCTTTTCTTTCCCTTTTATATTTGAATAGCAGTAGGGATTAAAATGTAGGTAGTTGTGTGAAGTAGAAACCGGAAACTGAAAGTAAAGGCAGACAAAATGTAATATGAGACTAGATTAAGAAAACTAAATTTTGATGAAATTAAAAGAGAAATTTTATCAAGGGAGAGTAGTGAAAATATACATATAAGCAAAATATAATGTACTTTGTACAGTAGACAATGTGATATAAATATATATATAAATAAATAAAATTAAATATAAAGAAACCCATTTTATTGTTTACCTACTTTAAATTTTTTCTTAAATAAATGTTATTTAAATCACTGAGACTTAATTAGAAAGATAAAGGAGTGCTAAAAGATTGATTCCCTAACACACACTTGTACATGGATACATGTCTGTATATATGAATAGCTGATGGGAAGCTTATATACTGCATTTAACCCCCACACACATGTAGTTAGGAGACAGGGTGCAGTGTGACTCTATCATTGATATACAGCCCCTAACCGATTGACTTCCTTTCATTTCTGCTCCGCCCCCGAAGTGGCACATGGAGTCTGCTGTGATAACTTGAAATGCTAGCCTCAGCAACTGAGTAGCAATGTAATGCATTAGTCCTCATGCCAGTAATCATGGTCACATTGTTAACCTGCCTTCCTTTTTTTCTTCTTGACTGTATTGAGTGTAGAAAAATACCCTGAGAATGTCTTATTTTAAACTCAAATGATGACTAAATGTGTGATGCTATCTATAATTTCATCAGGCTTAGTAGGAAACTAGTTTAATGGAATCTTTTGTATAAAATTATTCTTCAGTTACTATTCTTTGTATTAAAATGAAATTCCAGTTTAAGATCTGAACAAAGAGCCTTATGGAAATAAAAAGCTTTTCTAAATACAAGATATTTCCACAATGAGAAGTTAAATTGGTTTAGTTAATAAAATAATTTAAAAGATACTGATATGTCTATGTAAAATACAAATATTTACTCAATTTTGTATACTTTAAAATTTTTGTTGATTTAGTTCAATAACATTCCAAAATAAAGTCTGAAACTAGCTTTATCTTTCTAGCCTTAAAATGGGATGGATTTTGAAGTAGTTTTTTTAAAATTACTTTTTAGAATACCCAAAAAGAAGTACAATCTGCCCTCCCACCCTTGGAATAGGGGAAAAAAAATGAGTTATCTTGCTGGGTAAATCCCATTGCTTCTCCTGACATTTTTTTGTACTCAGTGCTAAAGAAAGAGACTCAGTGGTGAGTGAGCAAGGAAGAGTGGCTATTGTTCAGTGCTCTCCAGTGCAAGAAAGGAGGGGGTGGCACTGATTGAGTTTGACTGGCACTGGCTCTGGCTTTTCTGCATTCCAAACTGTCTGAGGCAGAGTGAGAGCAAAAAGGGAGAGAGAGCAGGGGAGCAAGCACAGGCGAGTGCTGTACACAAGTGCTTGGAGTTTCTGACCGATGCCGGAAAGATCATGTTAGCAACACCCAGAAACTTCAAAGAATGCAGACCCCAGGTAAGAACTACCAGGAATTAAATGTTTGTGTATAGGTAAGGGAATGTGTTTTTGTTATGTAAATGTAGCATTTGCCATCATGAGTATTTAAAAAAAAATTAAGCCTTTTTCCACTTCTATGTGTTTACAGAAATGTAAAGAAGACTGTCAATATTCTAGCACAAAATCCAACACAAAACCATTATTCTGGAATTAAAAGAATAGTGAACATAGCAGAGTATTAACACAACAACGTATGCTGCTCTTATTAATAATACAACATGAAATCAATATTTATTTGAATCTGCCTCAAAAAAATTCTTCACAAACTATAAGGATACCTGGGAATTGATAGAACTCATTTCTGAGAGACAAAATATACTTTAACATTCAGCTTGAATCTCTGTAGAATATAATTGTCATTCAGAAAGTTCAACAGGTTAGATCCATAGACAACAGTGGGAGAATTCATATGGAAAGTGTGCTTGTTCTGATTACAAAAGGTTGCCTTTTAATATTCTCCACCAGCAGATGACTATTTAGACATTTTAACTGGTTGACTCAATGAAAGTTAAATCTGGGGCTTTAAAGACTATCTATATAGAACAGTCTCTTCATTGTCACTGAGAATGTTTTCAATGGACTTTGGTGCCTACTCAAATGAAAACCTAGATTCTCAGTTAATGCCTTTTGGTTTATTTGTTTGGTTTTCATATGATACCGTTTATATTTAGATCTCACATTTTTATCTATACTGTAGTTGTTAATTTCATAAATGATGAGTTATTGCCTAAATAGATCAGATGTATTATGAACCCACATTAAAATCTTATGGGGAGAAAATATTGAGGATTATTATCAAATTATTACTAATATTCTTGAATTATGTATTAACCAGTTATAAATTAAATATTTACTAATAGATGGCTTATAATTATGGAAAAGTCTAGCTTATAGTGCTATTTTTAATAAGTAGCATTTTGTATCTCTATATGAAGTTAAAACTCTTAAAATCTATTATAATTTCTTTTAAAGACTTGAGGTCTTAGAAATTTTCTGTATAGGTAAATTTCCTATATAGAAATATCTATTTTATGTATGTTATCTTTTACTATAAATAAAAATAAAATCTTCCTATATTTACTTCTTTCCTATATTAATTTAAACCTTAAGATAGAGTGTTTAAAGTATTCAGCCATTTGGACCAGTTGTTTTTCAGTGTCCAGCTCTGCTTCTCTCCATTCATGAGAGTTCTCTGTTTTTACCTCATGAATTATGTGTTAGAGGATAACTTAAATGGAGGACCTTGCAAGTCAGGACATCTGTCTTCATACATTGTCATATAGTCTCTTTAAAAAGTTGTTGCCCCTTCCATTTTTTCCTGGAGACTATTGTGATGAAAGCCACACTGTTCTAGTAAGCTAAATAATGATTGTTATTGAAAAAGCCATCTGCCATGGCTCTTTAAAACTCCTGAGAACGAGTTAGTCTGATTTAGCTATAAGCACAGTGAAGACACTTAACTCTTTTGTGTTAATTCCTAACCTGCTCATTCCAGTATGGGGCTGGATCTGTATAAATTCAGTGCTGATTTCCAAGTATGTGGGAGATAGGCAGTCGGTTGTAAGGAACAGCTTCATTATTACTGCGGGCTGTCTCAGAAACCATTGCAAAGTTAATTCCCCACCCAGCAGGAAACAAGAGACTATTCACTGTTTATCTTACTGAAGAACCCATTACTGAAGCTTATGAGAGGTCTGAGGACTGTGAAAATAATGACTGAATAATATATGCAACTTAATAGTATTTACCTTTAACTATGTAAGGCTTGGGGTTTTGTCTTCAATTTCATCCTTCTTAAAATATGTGAAAGAACTGCTGTGGTATATATGAATATTATGGTTCACGTGTACCTCACAGGATAGAAAGAGGAGGGAAGATTAAGATGGATCTTTGACCTGAATGTTGTTTTCTTATGCCAGGAATGATCAAAAAGCATATCTTATTGGTAGTATTTTACTGACTTAAGTTGAAATAAACCGTTATTAGCCAACCTAACCCCAAAACTAATCAACCTAATCATTATGAACTACACTACTGTGCCAAAAAAGGAAGAAAGTGTCCTTTTCTCTTCTGCATGTGAATTCAGACAGTAGAGGCTTAGGTTTTGTAGAATAGCAAAAAGCACCTAGGTATCAGTTTCAAGTGGAAATGGAATGAGGCTGCTCGGCGGAGCAGAAGGAAATAATGTCTCTGAGTGTAGGAGGCAGTTGGATAACTAGAAGGACCATTTCCACTACTCAAGACCCCCTTATTATTAGTTTTATAAATTTCTTTAACTACATGTATCTCTGTAAATGCAAGTTATGTATTAAGTTCCCAAAGAAGGAAAACCATTCTATACATTATTATAGTTAATCAAAACTTTGAGCCACTCAAAAGATTTCTTTTTTTTTTAAACAAATGTATTTATTTGTTTATTGAATACATTTTATTAAATGTCTGATAAAATCTCTAAGGGCTGTGTCTTCAAATAAAATGAATGCAGATGCTCAGAGACACAGACATGAAGCTGAGCGTATGTAACACCCTGATTTGTGAGGTTAATTATTTACTCACACACAGTTCCAGGAGTCCCTTCTCAGAAACTGCCTGTTCCCCATCTGCCTCTGCAGCCCATCCGAACAGGAGTGCTGCTTAGCACAGCTTTGTTCTCTTCCGTCCTTTGATGTTCTCTGGTGATCTGATTGTTCTTGTTTGCATTGCCGTGCGTTTCAGTTTTGGTGAAAAGTAACTCCTGTGGATAAATGCTCACACCATTTTACACCTGCGAGATACAGGGGAAGAGTTGTGTTTCTGTGCCCTGTTGTTCTGGTCATGACTCTACACTCAAGTATGAATTCTCCTGCTGCCTGAGATTTTCAAGTGCTAGGAGTGTACTACGACTCCCTTTTTCCTGTGACCATGGTCAGCTTGTGTTAGGAAACCTTCAGCAATACCACTTATATTCTCTACATACTTGACCACTGAAACTTAACTGAATCAAAGATCAGAATTCATGTGAAGGACTTTGTCTTCTCTGGTGCATTCTTTCCCCCACCCAGACTCTGATATTGAGTTGAATCAGAAGCACTGAACTTAAAGGTGAAAAGGAGATCTGTAGTGCCTTGACTCTGAATGGCACAGTGTTTATTCACGGGTCCATAGCATTTTATAAGTAATGAGTTGCTGCATCATGCTGGAGAAATTAGATTTTGCAGACCCCCCCCCTTTTATTGGAAGAAGAACTACCTGTTTCTGCTTGTTCTTTTTCATACCTGATCTTAGAAAGTAAGCAATTTGAACTGCCAGGAGCAGGCATTGTCATTCAGTGTAGAGGTCTTTGGTAGGTGGGGGCAACATGTCGGACAAATGGCTGTGACATCTTCAGGGCGGTCCGAAAGGCTGTGGAGGCCGTTACCCCGCTTACTACTTCAGCTATCTGAAGACTTGAAGTACTGCTACTTTTTTTCCCCCCTAAAATACTTCAAGTGAATTTGTATAACTGATTTGACTTTTAAGTCAGATAGTAAAGCTAAGATGTTTGGTTCCCTACTTAAATAGTTTCCTTTTTCAAGAACACCTAGAATACTAAATGTCAAGTAAATAAATGAAATGGGATTTATAAAGAGGAGTGGTGTGCTGCAGTGAGCATAGGAGTCACGAAGAAGCCACCTGTGTGAAACCAGGTGTGAGTTAGGGCAGGAAGGGCGAGCTGCCTGTGGCAGGGAAAGCAGTCCTGCTTTCTGAGAGTCCCTAGCAAGCGCTTCTCATCTGTGTTGTCTCAGAGTACAGAAAGCAGTGTAACCCGGAGTGCGTCACACGTGGCCTGCTTGTTGTAATGAATCTCCACCAAAGCTGAAGTCTGAGACTCTTAACAAAATTAAGTATTTTATTATATATGTATGTATATATACATGCATGCATATCCTACATATATACATATATACGTATATGTTATATATATTAGCAAGTATCCTGAAGTTTCTTTGGGAGCCTTTTACCACACTTGAAATTCAATGAAATGCTCCCATACCTTCCTGCAACGGTAAGCACCACATTATTTTACTTGTAACTGTTTGCCTGGCTATAACTGCTAACGTTTTTAAAATATGCCTTTAGTATTCTAGTTTTATTTCTTCCATTCCTCTATGAAAATAACATTCAGTAAATGATTGATGATCAACTTTTGTAGGTAAATTAGCAAAAAGGGCAACCCCGCCCCCATTTGAGTCTGTGCCATTCTCCTAGCCACCTCCAGAAGAAGGAACCCCAGGAGCTGTTACTGTGTTAAAAGAAATAAAACTAATGTCCTTTCAGCAGCATCTGCAAGACCATGCAGGCCTTCCGTGTCTCACTTTGTTTGTCAAGTGCTAGGGCATTTAAAAGCAGAAGCCAGGTTTCCATACAGTTCTCTTTAGAAGAAAAATCCAACCAATCATATCACCAGCCTTCCTCCCTCCCCCAGAAGCACGTCTTACAGTGAATAGCTGCAAATTTTATTTGACAGTGAAATTTTAATTAAATATTGAGCCTGGAATGTCTGACTTTCTTGTTGCCCTAACATGCTGTGACTCAGGACAGCTTCCTAGTAAGTTTCCCAGAAGGTATAATATTGTAACATTTAAATGTAGATTTTTTTGTCTTCATCTATGTTAAAGTGTATAAAAGGATGAAAAGGATTTGAGTTTCTGTGGGTTTAGCCTTGGTCTTATTGATGCTTATATTACATTTTCTCAGATAGCTAAAAAAAAAAAAAAAAAAAAAAGACCCAGTAGACATCTGTAAGAAAAAGACAAGGCTGGAGTGTGTATTTCACAGGAGGCCATGTAGTCTATGGAGAGAAGGTCCCAATAGAATCATACCCTATCAAAATGGCAAAAATTAACAAAATCAGAAAACACCATGTGCTGTTTAGAATCCAGACCAAAGAAAGAAAGAAACTGTATATGTGACTGTTGAATCTATAAAAGGGCGTTTACTTTGGAGACCGTTTGAAAGGTTCAGAGTTGAGCAATGCTCCTGAACAGAAGCGTAGTACAGAAATGGTCACTGAGGAGCCTGTACAAACCTGTGCATAACTGCACTGCTTTTGATAGGTAAAAAATCAGAAACTACACAAATATCCATCAATAGCAGAATGGATAAATTTTGATTTGTTTACATAGTGGAATTCTATACAACATTGAAAATAAACAATCTATACTTTATACAAAACACACACACACACACACACACACACACACACACAAATGCGAGGAGGGCTGTGTAAAGCCTCAGAGGACGACCTCTGCTGTTGGGCAGAGTCTGTTATTTTGCCCCTGTGCTTCATATTCTTGGCATGCTGGCCTCCAGGCTTCCAGTCGGTTTTCTTGTCTCTACCTGTCATTTCACTCTAGGGGTGTTGAGGATATATATGTGTTCTGCCACGTGTGGCTTTTTAATGTGGCTTTCTGGGATTGAATCAGCCCTGCAACCATCACATTTACCTGCTGGGCCATCTCTCTGGAACCTATATTAATTTTATATTGTCATATAATCATATATTACCAGCTTAGCAAGTTGCAAGACCCATTTTACCTTTATTATTTTCCAGACTAGAAGTCCAGATAGAGTCTAGCTTATTCTCTGCTGAGAAGATTACAAGACCAAACTAAGAAGTAGACCAGGTTGTGTTTTCTTCCCAAGCTAGGTGCTCAGTCGTCTTCAATACTTTGCAGCCTAGTGAATATATAGAACTGAGAACTATGGCCTTTTTTGCTGGCTGTTGGAAAAGAGTAACTATTATTAGCTCCTGAAGACCACTTTTGGGTTATGTTCTCACACCTGTATCACAGCAACTTATTTCTTTAAAACCATTAAAATATCTCACTGTGTTGAGTTGTCATGGAGTAGAGTATGTAACATCTGTAATCTGATAGTGACTATACCATTACTTTCACTGTATAATGAGTCATTATGATTTTGGTTTGTGTTTCCCTGATAGTGGTATTGCTGGCTATTGTTTTGAATACCTATTGGTCTTTCCTCCCCTCTTTCTATGTTAGCCCGTGTGTACCCATGTGTGTGCAGAGATGCATATACCCATGAGTGCATATGTAGAAACCAGCAGTTGACACTGGATATTTCCTGTATCGTTCTTTGTTACCTTCAGGTTCGGTGTAGTTATGCATGTCTGCTGGTGTGCATGGATATATGGGGGCTAGAGTTTAACATCAGTATCCTTCTTTGTTGTTCTTCCTTCTGTTTGTGCCAGGGGTCTCTCCCTGAACCTGGAGCTCACCTATTCAGGTAGCTGGTGACTAGCCGGTGAAGACATCTTGAAGACCTGCCTGTATGTCTTAACAGCACTGAGATTACAGGGTGGGCTGCTGTGCCATCTTTTTTACATGGGTGCTGGATCTAAACTCAGGTCCTCATGCTTGCACAGCAAGTTAGCCATCTCCCCGCCCTACTAGTAGCCAGTTGTATGTCTTTCGAGAAATGTTCCTTCAGGCTTTGGGCCAATTTTTGAATCAGCTTATTCCAGATTTGTTGTTGGGTTTTGGAATTAGTTTTTGGATATTAACCCTTTCAGATATTTAGTTGGCAAATATTTTCCCACAATATATAGACTGCCTTTTCATTTTCAACTGTTTCTTTGCCTGTACCCGTGAACTTTAGATATGACAGGTCTAAAATGGATTTCCCCCCTTAAAACCATACACTAGATTTTCTCCTCTAAATATGTTGTGTACTTTTACTTTAAATCTGCCACTTACAACAATGGTAAAAATAGACACTTGTTTCCTTCTTTGAGGTTGGCAATGGAAAATTTATGAAACATAGCAAAGAACAGCCTCCATACGTGCCTTAAGGTCAAACATCCTTATTAGACATGGAAATACATTTATCCTTCATGAAACACAGCCATACATGTAACAAACTATATGCAGTGGTAATGATTAGTGAAAGTCTATGGGTAAGAATCATGTAAAAATAATGAAACTTTAAATTCAATTTGACTTTTATTATTTTACATTAGAAACTTAAGTGTTCTGATGCTTGCTATTTGCAAGTGGCCTCAACTTTACTCAAATCAGTAAGCAAGCAAAATACTTTAATTCACAAATAATGACTATTTGCCTTTTCTGTTTATACCGCATCCTAAATAGCTAAAAAATGCTATTAAAAAAACCCAACCCTCGATTATAGAAAGTATACGGATTTTCATCTGTGGAGTAGAACACCTTCTGACTTCTTCACAGGCAGTATGATTTCCTCTTTTAAATCTTGGCTTTCCTGTTTATAAATGAAGAAATGTTGAGTCAGCCTCATGCATTATCATAAGGAGTAATGAGGCTAAGCATGTAAATGAACACCTGACCTATTTACTTTAGTGACACAATTACTTCACACATTGTTTGGCCTAGAGATAGTTGGAAGAGATATTATCCTATTTATTTTCAGCTTTTTAATAGTCACAACAATGCAGGTACTCCTGTTTACCTATTTATACACTCAGTAAATATTAAGTAGCTACTATTCATTTGATATTGGATGATAAATTTTATACTTCAGAAATTGTTTATTTTTTGAGTAATTGATTGTAAGTTTTAATTTTATTTTAGGGAAAAAATTTTAAAATTATTTATTAGTCGCTTTCTGGGGTGTTTTGGAAGAGAGTTTTCTGTTAATTAACTATAGTTTTCTTTTAACTTTTCTTCTTCAAAGTGTAGCTTAAAAGAATCTGATCACCTTCAGTCTGAGACTGTCTTTAGCTTCCTTAAATAAAATCAGCCTTTAGTATTTGAAGAGACTTTTAGTAATTATGATATTTCCTTACCTATTTTGTTTCCTTCTACTTAAAGTCATATCACAGAAGGATATCAGAGCATCCTCTGTATCTGTGCTAAGTACCCTCATGGCAAGGCTGCATCTCCGTTATTACTAATGTCCTGTTCCTCTTTGGCTTTGCTTTTTGAATCCAAGTAAGTGAAAGTTCATCTTAGCTTCGTTAATTTCATCAGGTCTAAATACAGAAGGAAACTGGGAGCAAGTGCGGACAGTGCGAGGCCCTCAGTGATGCATGACATACATACAAAGGACTTGGGAGCTGGGCTGCAAACTTGTCCTTGGACTGTCACATTCATGTGCGCGTGCGTGCGCGCGCGCGCACGCACGCACGCGCACACACACACACACACACACACACACACACCCCAAAGCAAATAGATAAAATCTTTAAAAGTCTCTTAAAAAATATTTAAAAAGTTATAGTTTTGCATTCAGTTTAAGCTTCTTAGAGGAAGAGTTTTGTACCTAGCCAACGCAGTAACAAAATGGAAGCACAGCCACCGTCTTTTAGTCAGCTGTCTTGGAGCCAGTTACTCCTGTAGCTCTCTATCACAAAAGTGTACTGAGTGTCAGTATATTCAGAAGTCCCTCAAAATTTGAGACATCATTTAGACTTATGTATCTGAATGTTTGTTTGTACACACACACATATATATATATATACACATATATATATATATGTGTGTGTGTGTATATGTGTGTATATACACACACATACATTGTACTTTAACTTGTATTCAGTTTTTAATGATTTTTATAGGATAATTGGATTTTATGAGTGTAGGTGTTTTGCTTGTATGCATGTCTTGCTCACCATGCAATGCTGGGTGCATGCAGAAGCCAGAACAGGGCATGAAAAAAATAAAAACAGTTATGAGCCTCCATGTGGTAGGCAATTGAACCTGGGTACTCTGGAAGAGCAGCCTGTGCTCTTAATTGATGAGCCATCTCTCCATTTCCAAATAATTCGTTTTTCAAATAAAAGTCTGTGATACAAAGTAAAATTCAGATGATAGATTATACACATAGTGCCATCTTTAATTTTATTCTTAAAATATCAATAAATGCCAATGTTAAATTTCATAATTTTGATTGTTATTAGTTATGTGAGAGATTTTCCTTTGTTTAAGAAACTTCCCTGAAAATAGTTTATGGCTAAGGACATAATGCTTGAAAGTTTCATAAATGATTTCAAAATGCACATATATGATACATACACAGAAACTGATGGAGCAAAGGTGGAAGCATGTAGACATCCTGTGAGTCTAGAAAAGGGGGTTCATTATCCTTTTCTTGTGCCTTATCACTAAATGTGAAACTACATAAAAATGCAGGGAAAGTAGTTCTGCTGCTTTGCCAACTTAAATGTTACTTTAGGAAAGATGATCTGCCGTGTATTACCTGCCACCATTCGTTATTATTTAGTATTAATCTTTGCCCATGTGCAAGAATAACACAAAAGGAAAAAAGAAACTGAGAGCTTTTAGTTTCATCAAGAAGAATGAATCCCAAAAGATTTAGGAAGAAAAAATAAAATGATTGCTAAATTGGGAGATAAAGTTTAACAAACAATAAAGATTATATATAAAACATCTCATTTTGATATTCTATTAAAATGCAGACCTCCATATAAAAACTTATATACAGGGTTTTCATGACACCATTGTTTGTAATATTGGTAAGTATAAACAACCCCAATATACATGAGTAGAAAGTAATACAGTACTATATTTACAAAGTATGGTTGAACTCAAGCATAAAAAAACAAGCCCAAACTAGGCAATTTCAGAGAGACAAAACTTAGTAATGATTGGAGCTCAGGAGTCAGAGGAATAGAATAGAGCAACCGATGGCTATAGAGGTTATTTTGGAGGCAGCAAAAAAAATGTTCTGGAATTAAGTAATAATGAGGGTTGTGCGACTTTTTGATTGTTTTAAAAATACTTTAAGGCTGAGGGAATTAGTGCTAAATGTGTTTAGTCTAAGGCACTGGGTTCAATGCCTAGCACCAAAACAAAATGACAGCTTACCTTGAGAGGAATAATTGTGATGGTATGTGAATTATATTTCATAACAGCTCTCACAACTAAACAGCCTTCTGTATCCCAGCAACCCCCAAAATTTTCCCTTTAAGGCAAAGTGCTAAAGACCTTGAAATTTTATATGGCGAAGGATCCAGCTACTTCATGGACCTGACCACCTTTTATCTTTCTCCTCTTTCCAGTCTAGCTGTGCCACCTTCTTGCTGTTCTTGCATCTAAGCACTGGTCCTTCCTTCTTCCTGAGAGCCACTACTTTTATGCTGTCGCCACTTGGTGATGTGGCTGACTAACTCCCTGCTGTAAAATTTAAAAAAACCTCACTTCTTTGTTTTCTTTTTTGTGCTATTTACTATCAAATATAGTATGCACTTTGCTTTTTAATCTTGCCCATTATTTACTACTTTAACAAGCACTCTAAGCCCCTTAGGGCCAGAGATTTTGACTGTCTTGTTTGCAGCTGTCTCTATCTCAGGGCTTAAAATAGTGCTTGACTTATATCAGCACTAATGTAGAATGAATCTAAACATGTAAGTATAGGCAGCTGGGATGAAATTTGGGATATCAAGTAATTGAGGGAACGGTATCTTTGGCTAAGTTTTATTTTATTATTTTTAAAGAATGAACGAAGTCATGCTTAAGTCATGATGGTTAATGGGGGAAACCATCGTGGTGCTTTACATATTGATAGAGTCTTAAGGGAGAACGTCACTTTGGTACCTATTCACTCAGTTCACAGGGAAGATTTATAGAGCAGAATTGTTTTGCTGATATTGTAAGTCTATACTTTCCTTTGCTCATGTAAATAAGATATAACTTAAGTAGGCTTTATTTTGATTGTTTATGTGAAAACTAATGTCAAGGAACTTTCAATAAGGAATATGTGAAACTATTTAATATTATTATCTTTTACACAAGAATTACAATCTTACCGTCAGTGATATACCTTTCAGTAAACATTCATGATATCCATGTGCTAGGCATTAATTTTTAATTAATAGAATAGGTTTTGCTTTCTAAAGGCATGAGGTATAATGAGGAAAACCACTATGTAAACAAGTACTGTGCAGTAACAGGAGCACTTATAGTGAAAATATGATGCAGAACCTAGTAAATCCTACTGTTAGGTGTCAGGAGAGTCTGAAGAGATGATTTTAGCTGACTCTTAGTGGGTCAGCTTGATTTGTCTCACACACACACACACACACGCACAGGCACACACGGAGGCACAGACACACACACAGAGAGAGAGAGAGAGAGAGAGAGAGAGAGAGAGAGAGAGAGAGAGATGGAGAGATGGAGAGATGCAGACATGCACGCACCCTTTCTTTCTTTCAAAGAAAGACAGCTATTGACTGGAAGCCCAGAATTGCCCCCAAGTTCCAACCACCAGCTCGAATTCTTATGAAGCGGACTTGTAATATCCTTAATGTTGCTGTTGGCAGTCTGTTACAGATTCCATTATTGTCGATCAATGCAGTCGCCATGTGAGGTGGGGGGAGGAATGGAGGAGGAGAAGAAAAGGAGAGATGAGAGCTTCCTACTCACGGATTTATCAACCTGCCTTTGCTCACAGGAAATCCTCCTGGAGGGGAGGGGCTGGGACGCTGCTGAAACAGCCAAGGCAGGAAAGGGCTAGGGGGCTGCAATTCTGACTGAAAGGAAATTTGAAAACCTTTCTTTCAGAACAAAAAGAGATGCTGAGTTTGTTCTTGTGTCTTTGTTTCTGTTGGATGATGTGCTTTACCTAGCTGATTGGCTATTGTGCTGTCTGGTTATCAAAGCTGTTTCCAGTGTAGGACTCCCCTCTCCTTTTATTTTCTTTGAGTGTCTTTATTCTTTATTTCCCCATGCTTTCTCCTGTCATTAAACACACATCATTATTCAATTTTATTCTGGCTTTCTCTTTCAGGCTAAAGCTGAACAAAAAAGAGACAGAGAACAAATCTCTCTTTCCTCTATCCTACCACCCTCTTTTAACCCTTTCTGTTCCCCTCCTCGTTCCTCCCCCACTCTTGTGTTAGATTGATGACACAGAGACAGAATTCAGAGTGGAGGGAGGATCACATTTTCTTTCACCATTACAGCCTAACCCACAATTTTAGTACTGGACCCCGCCACCTCCAAGAACTTAGTCTCTTTATCCATTTCTTCCCGCTTCATCATTC
The DNA here is from genome assembly GCA_028551405.1 of Uromys caudimaculatus. Lineage (NCBI taxonomy): Eukaryota > Metazoa > Chordata > Mammalia > Rodentia > Muridae > Uromys > Uromys caudimaculatus. The sequence continues at coordinate 34,344,373 of CM052711.1, forward strand.
AGTAATTTATTCTGTATGGAAAAGTTTTCTGGCTGGAGAATGAGTCTCCTTTCCCCTGGTGATGTGTCGGAGTGGTTGGATAGTAGCACGGAAGAGGAGAAGAGCCTTCTGTCATTCCTGGGTAAGGTGGGCTTTCTTGTTCCTGTAACCCTTTGTTGTCCAAACTTTTTGTACTTTGGGGAACAACACTTCAAATTTTCTAAATCTAACTTTGTATTTTTAAAAAAGAAAGAATTGAAAAAAATGTGTTTGAGTTGTATGTGTTTCAAGTTTTTTGTTGTTGTTTTTGTTGTTGCCTGTAGACATATCCTGCCCACACTGGGTGCCAGAACTAAGGGGCAATTTGTTTTGCTTTAACAAAGAGTGGTAGCTCTGTACAAAGCTCATCATGTCGTCTCGCCTTCTGTTCATGTGGGTAGATAACTTCTAATAGCCAAAGTATACTATTAATGTACACTGTTCTCAGTACAGTAACAGAGAAGCTTGCCATCTGAGAGGGAGGAAAATGCTGTGTGTGTGTGTATGTGTGTGTGTGTGTGTGTGTGTGTGTGTGTGTGTGTGTGTGTGTGTGTGTATGAAAAACCATGAAGTCACTTTTGTGCAAAGTGTACTTGTAGTGATCATAAAGGATTTCTTTGGGATATATAAAATCGGATACATGGAACAGAAATTACTTTAACTTTGAACTTACAGATGCTTTTTAATAAATTTCTGAGTGGCAATTATTGGTCTTGGAGTTGTAGATATAATAGATAACTAGAAAAGTTAGGTTATAAATCTTTACTTCATGAGCCTATGTGAGTACTTCTGCTTATGATTGCTGTCAAATGTATCATTTTTATTGATTTTATTCATGTCATATGTTTGTGTACGTATTGGTATGTATACCTTTACTACAAATGAGTGAAATCTTTGTCTTCCAGTTAGTTCTGTATGAATATTATTTTACGACCTATGAGTAGTCTAATGCGAGTTCCAAATATACCTCTCCTTACACATCCGTCATAGTTAGCATAAGTTTCCTTTGTTTTATTTAATTCAATTTGGTTTCCAATCAGCCTTCTATAGCTGTTTCCTTTTTCCTGCAGTTGAGAAATAAAGGGGCCATCCCAATCCAGTCTTTTCCAGTTGTCTCATCAGGTGGACGTATTTAGATGCTTATCCTACTCTTCGTTTATTATGGTCTTATCAGGTTAAATATTTGTGTAACTATAAATCTATGCATACCTCCTACCATTTGGTGTCTTTGGAGTCTGGTCTCATTCTACTTGTTTCCTATTCAGTGTCCCAATACATGCACCTACATATAGGGACACGTGAGTTCAGGGAAGTAAAAACACATATCCTTCAGTAAACCAACAAATTGGACCCAGTGCATCATAGGAAAAGGAGACAGAGACATTTTAAAGCATTGTTTCCTTGCTGTTTAATACATTTATAAATTCTAGTTATCAAGTCTAGAATCTCAATTGTTCTGTTTCTCTCATTCCTCGCTTTCCCTCTCTTCCACTCCCCCTCTCCTTCTCTTCTCCCCCTTTTCTTTGTCTTTATCTTACTATGCCTAAAAAGAAAGGTTAAATAAAGATGTTTAAATAATAATTTTAAAACAATACTACAGTGTACCTCTTGCCCACCCTTGTTCCTGTCCTCTGATTAAGGGAGTTATTTTTCTGTAATTCATGTTTGCCCACAAGTAGAGGAAATAAGGACTAGGATACTACAACTTACTTAGAAGGGAAATGTAAATCTGTATACATCATTGAATTGACTTCTGCATAGATAATTTTCAATTGTCTACCTCTTTAATGAAAGGAAAGTTTAGCATGTACATAATAAATACATTTTGCTTGAATGCCTTGAGAAAAAGCTTAATTGCTGAGTGAGTTTACAGGCATGAACCCCATGCTTTTCTGTGCAGCACTGAGCTCTGGATGTAAGGACATCGTGGGGTGGGGGTTGGTTTGCTGATTTGAGATAGAGACTCACTCCGAAGCTTAGACTGGCTTGGAACTTACGGTGTAGCTCAGGTTGGCCTCTAACAGAGTCCTCCTTCAGCCTCCCAAATGCAGCATTATAGGTGTGAGGCACCACATGCAGCTCGTAAGTAAATCTTAGCTTTAGGATTAGAACTCTTGCCAGACTGTAGATGGCTAACATCTCCATCTAAGAATAATAAAGTATTTACTGAACTCGTCGAGAAGAATTAGGAGCAAAATTTTCAGGTACAGCTTGTACTGAGTTGAGGATTAAATAAAACCTTTGTCATTTGCTAACATAGTTGCCATTCATGAAAACATACTATGCCCAATGAGGATGCCAAGGAAAAATTAAATACTTGAATCTGCTTTAAGGTAATAAAGGATGAAAGAAATCAAGACTTTGTGTCCGAGAGCCTTTCAAACTATGATTTTTTTTTCCCTGCAGATTTCAAGTCAAATTTCTGTCCAGAAAAGATTCAAGAGAAACTGTTCATGCTGTTAGACTCTAGCACATCACTTTTAGACAGTAATGTTCAGATGTGCTTATTATTTGACACACTGCTAAGTTGATAAAACTTCATTATTCTACTCAAAACTCCATGGTTTTCATTCACCTATCAAGACAAAGTTAAAATCCCTACTGGGAAACTTTGGCATTTCCCCATGACATTCCACTACTCATTTCAGTGGGACCTCAAAATCTGTAGGCCTACTAAGGCCTTGGACTTTCCATTGGCCACATGCTTTACTTTGTACATGCTCTGCTTCTCTCGGTAGAGTTCAAAGAAATAGTGTTCAAGACCCTGTTAGGCACTGCATTTGCACACAAAGGACTATAAGATAAACCTGCTCAAGGGACAGTGTTGCAGGAAGTAAATATGAATTTTGAAGAAGTTAAATGAGAATAATGATAATTCAAGACAACTATAGCCCAAAAAGGCAGTACCTAGTTTTGAAATTATTTATTCAGGTGAAAATTGCTTTGGGCCTTTGAAGAGGTGAGAATTCATTTCTCATTTTGAATGCCAAATGTAGAGGATTTAATATGGACCTCAAAAGGATCAAATAGGTATTTATTAAAAACAGTAGATTGTCCTTGTATGAAAACTGTATCATGCAGAATATTAAATTATATTCAGGTCCAATGAATAAACTGACTTAAAAGGAATGGGGTTTGTGTAAAGAAGTACTGAAAGCTATAGAAGAAAAGTATTTAGGGTTTACAGGAAAACTTCGTGTAGCAGGCTAATGAGTGACTAACAGTTTATCCTGAAAGTTGTTGAAAAGAATTAAAAATACTTGAGAAAAAAAAGTTGTGCATTCAAAAATGTTTACTTGTTTAGATAGGATCTCATGTAGCCTAGGTTAGCCTTATACCATTGATCTTCCTGCCATTAACTCTGAGGCGCTGGATTTTAATGTGTGTACTACCATGTCCAGGTCAAAATAAACTTTTAAAAAGACATAGATCTAAAACTAGTACTATTAAAAAAAAAAAAAAAAAAGAGTAAAAGCAGTTAATCCAGTGTAAATACTTTTACAGTAAGCCAGTATGCAATAAGTGTTTTGGCCCTCAATAATATTTGGCCCTCATACTGTAATTATTGTTTTGATTACTTATCATTAAAAGTAGATTATGAGGAGCTGAAGTGATGACTCAGCAGTTAAGAGCACTTATTGTACTTGCAGAGGACCTGGGTTCGATTTCCAGTGCCCACATAGTGGTTCACAACATCTTTAACTCCAGACCCAGGTGATCTGATGCTCTCATCTGACCTCCATAGCTACCAAACATACACATGGTACACAGACATAGACATACATGCAGGAAAAACACTCACACATAAAATGAGTAAGTCTAATAAAAACTTCTTTAAAAAGTAGATTACAGAAGCCCCTAATAGAGTTTTTAAAATACGTATTATTAGTGTATGAGATCAATATGCATATGTACCTATACTGTAAGGGCAGGGAAAGTTTCAGGAATTGATTTGTTCTGTTGGAATGCTGAGGTTACAGATGTGTGCCACTATATCTCACCTTTTTGGCCTCTTTTAGTCAAACTCAGGTCATCAAGCGTACACAGTAGTGCCTTACCTGCTCAACGATCTCACCTGCCTATAAATGGCTCTAGAAAGAAGACTCAATCACCTCTATTTTCCCACCAACTTATAAACTTAAATCCAGGTGAATATTTGCAAAGTTTGAATTAAAAGTAGAGATGAAAAAGTGGAGAGCTATTACAAGATTATGTTAGCAAAACAGGTGCAAAATCAGAATAAAATGGGTCAAAGGATAAAGGTAATGTTAACAAAAATCAAGTTAGACAGGGAGCCATCATTCCATGAGGTACACATACAAACATGCAGGCAAAACACTCATCACAATAAATAAAAATAAATATTTTTTATTAAAAAAAGAAAGGAAACTCTCCCTTTTTAAAGTGTGGGGTTTATACAAAGTTTTGGGTGAAAGGGAGAGTGAGTCATTGTGTTTTTTTGTTTTTGTTTTTTCACTAGAGGAGAGTACCTGAGAGAACAACATCTTTTGTGGGCTTATGGTTGAGGATCCAATTAAAGCTCAGGGTTATTGTTTTGGCAGAGGAACCCAGAAACCAACAATGCATGCAGAAATTCAACAACAGGAAATAAGAGAAATGAGGAGATGATAACTCTTGTTCTCCTTTTGGGGCGTTTGTTACACCCCGTCATGTGTTGCAGTTAGTTTGTGCTGTGTACACTTTTGTAATATCTAATACTCTCCTGCTTCCAATAGGATGGGGGTCTTTTCTTAGTACAGCACTGTCTCAAGACAGCACTGAAGATAAGTTTTCTTTTTTCTTTTTTTTTTCTTTTTTCTTTTTGATTTTTCGGTTTTTCGAGACAGGGTTTCTCTGTGTAGCCCTGGCTGTCCTGGAACTCACTCTGTAGACCAGGCTGGCCTTGAACTCAGAAATCCGCCTGCCTCTGCCTCCCAAGTGCTGGGATTAAAGGCGTGCGCCACCACTGAAGATAAGTTTTATAAAATGTTTTGACTGCACCAATATTGTCTAAAATTGTTGAAATTGTTCTTGTCAGATAATCCATTTTCCTCTCTTAGTTTTCTGTTGCTTTATAATTTCTATAATATCAGCATTCTGGAGACTGAGGCAGGAAGATAACAAATTTGAAGCCAGGCTGGCTACATATTGAGACTGTCTCAAAAAAGAAATATTAACAATAAAGCAAACAACCAACCCAAGCAAAACAAAACCTGTGGGATTTTGCTGACATTGTAAGTTTGGCCTATTGTAATGTTGTAGCTAGTTGTAATACAGCCTGTTATATTGGGAAAAAGATTAAAAATTAATGAGCTAAGTTTATTTCACTATTTTAGAAAAAAGAATAAATCACTCCAAAGAAAGTTTTAAAGAAGATGTAATAAAGATGAGACACATAATGAACTGACAAATACAAATACATAAGATAGGATTGATAAAGCCAAGAATTGTTACCTTAAAAATCTAAAGAAAATAGATTCAAATGACAAAATCTGACCAAAATAGGAAGTACAAACAGTTAAAACTGAAGAAGGAACTATTACAGAAGATTAAAGACTTAAAAGTTGGAGATTATGGGCTAGAAAGATGGTTATGCTCTCAATGGTTAAGAGCAAAAATAATGTGAGCTATTGTTAAAGTTCCTTGAGTTATATTCAGCTCCTGTAGAGTGGCTGAGCGCAGTTTAGCACCAGCATCTGTGGCTTACAGTCACCTGTAATTTCAGCTCCAGGGGACTCTGACATCACTGTCCTCCATGAGCACCTGTACTCAGACACACAGACAGACACATAATTAAAAACAAAATAGTTTTTAAGCTTAAAACTTTACAAGAATATATTGGAAAATGTAGACAAAATGTAAACAACCCATAACATCTGTGAACTATGCTAAAACCTAAGCATGCCGATTGAACCGTACTGCACCTCACAGCTTGTTGGTTACTTTGAATTTTTAATCTTTTGTCTAGGGAATTTGTTTGAGGAAGGGGAGTGAGGGGAACAAAGGTTCTTCAAAAAAGTTCCTGATGGGATGAGTAATTATAAAACTAAAATTAAACAAACAAACAAACAAACTGGACAGATATCTAAAGAAAATGAAATTTGAATTAGAAGCTATCAAAAATTAAACATGATTAATTTATATTTAAGTGTACTTAATAAAATTTGAGACTTTGTGGATTTTTAAATGAATGGTATACATATACATATATACCAAAGCCTTCAAATATTTTATACTTGACATTCCATGAAGCGTATTCATCAAAATCTCAATTATAGCTGGTCATTCAAGTTAATGAATGAGAAAGCTGATTGTTAAACTTGTCCAGATGGTAAAATCAATTCCATTTTAGAATGGGAAAACTAAAAATTGAAGTTAATTTCATTTGGAAAGCTGAAAATTTTACCTATTATTTTTACAATAAGATGGTGGTGCTATATAATTCAACTGAATAAAATCCTAAGTATATATGTCTATTAAAGAGGTTAAGGGATATCCTGACTCAGTATTCATAACTATTTTTAGCTCTTTAGTTAAAAGTTACGTATTTATTATCTTTTATCCTATTTTAATAAAAGTAATTATGGACAGAAATATAAACATTGTAAGAAATATTTAAAATTTACGTGATTACTCATTTTGTTTGTAATGTAGAACAGACCATTACTGAAATTGGGAGTGTAAGACCTCAGCTGCAAAACACTAGTGTAGCTGCAGTATGTTTAGCTCAGTGGGGAAAATTAGAGAACATGGAATCAAGCAGTATGAGCTGAGAGACGTGTGGGAAGTAGGTAGGCTGCCTGCCTTTATACAGGCGGCTGAACTGAAGGTCGCCTACAGTTCTATAAGAGGGTAAACACTCCTAAGGAAAGGCACTAGAGAATGAGTGCCCGGTTTCCACAGATCGTCAGACTCAGACAGATAGTTGGCAAAGAGAAGGAATGTGTAAAGAAGGCATTTGACCCTTTCCCCCCAAAGTGCCTGATTGTGCAAAGATCTGCAGTAAAATAATTCCATCGAAAAAGCAGTGTTTATAGGAAATTACTTGTACTTGTGCACAGGATGATACTAACTAGATGGAAACAGCTAGTGGTACTAACTAGAAGACAGTCCCTGTCAGTCTGCGTCGTTCAAAGCTCTAGGTTAGGACGGTAACGGCTGGTTGAAGGGAAGCTGATGGGCATCTCAAAGACAGCCCGTACTGACTGAACGCTAAAGGGGATAAAACAGCATCATGGTTCCCCCCATTTCTGTTACATTCAGTAGTTACTTATCTTAGAGTTCAGTATCTTATCTTTGGTTTTATACCGAGCTGTGTGCACGTTTTATTCTCATAAGTGATTGTTTCATATTTACATTAAAAGTCTATACATTTGTATTCATATTCTCTCTCACTTTTCGTCCTTTCTCCACCATTTCTCCTCCATGCCCCCCTTTTGTGGAATGGGGGCCTTTTTATATTGCTTAGACTGACCTCAAATTTTTAGGCTAAAGTGATTTTCCTGCTTCAGCCTCTCTAGTAGCTGGATTTTTTTTCTTTTTAGTACGCCATTCTATTAATTAAAATTATATGTGAGGAAGAACTACATTGTTCTTAAAATGCCTTGGCATAATCAAAATCTTGTTTTAATTATCACTGAATGCTAAAATCATTGTTTCAATAAATCTAACTATATACCTCCAGTTACATTACTGAGTCAGTTATAGACATAGTGTAAATACTTTAGAGCGTATCTGTAAATAAGGTTGTACACATTATTATGAAGCTTATAAATAAGAAGAACAAATTATTAAATCAGTTTCAGAAAACCTAAAACAGGACAGATACAATTGTGCACAACTATAATCGAGCATTGTGTGAGTGTGAGGTGAGCTCGTGCAAGACCTTGTCTCTGAAAAATAAAAATGAAGAAACAACAGCAACAAAGGACAGTAGGCTAGAGAAAGGGCTGTCTATAGAAAGCTAGAGGGATAATGTCTTCCAGAGTTGACAACATATATAACCCACCAAAAAATGTGATGTTAGAAAATGCTTATAAACAGTTAGATTGAAATGCTCAAAATGGTCATTTTGGGCTGAACAATACTATTAGTTATTTAGAGATTATTCTTTGCAAGGCCTAAGACCTTGATTAATTTAGTCAGACTCCTAGAATTTGTGGAGGTAGTTATCTCGTATATTGAAAATTTCTTTAATAGTGTTCAAGGGCATATTATCTTCTTGAAGGCTTTTCCCTCTTGTGTTTTAATATAAGAAATGAGCTTTAGATATCCTTAATTCTGTTCATCACTGCTACACTTTGTTATTAAGTTACATGCTGCCTCCTTTGTCTCAGTGCCTCAGCCCTGTGAACTTGACTTGTAGGGTCTTACTAGCATCAGCATTCCAGGGCTGTGCCTTCCTTGATAGGCTATGTTTGGAGTAAATGCTTAGAATGCATGCCTTAGTTTTAAAATACAAAGAATTGTGAACATACTGTTAAAATTATTTTAGTTATTTTTAGGAACAAAGAAGAAAACTAGAGTTTTGGTAGTTATAGTCTCTTCCTCCATTATTGCCTATTATGTAAAACACAGAGAGAACAAAGTAGCATGTCTGGTGGTTAAAAGCACATGCTCTAAATGCAGACTGCGTGGGTTCTAATCCTCATTTTGCCTCTTGCCTGCTGGGCAGACATGGGCAGAGTACTAGAACATCTTGTTTTTGTGTCTGTAAAATGGGGAGGATAATTCCAGTTCCAAAAAATTGTTGTCTAGATTAAAGATGTAATTCATTTATAACACTTCTCTGAAATAAAGCATAATAAAAGATGGCTCAGTATTACAGCGTCATTGTTGGTTTTTTGTTGGTGGTGGTTTTTGTTTTGTTTTGTTTGTCAAAATACCTGGTTGTTATCACTAAGAACCAGAGATACCTTTTGCATTGGAAACTTAAGTTAAAACCTCAGCCTCTTTAAAAATCCACTGTCTCTTTAAAAGTCCAAAGTCTTTCCATTGTAGGCTTTTGTACAATAAAAATCTATATACTTCTTATCCCAAGAGGGAGGAACCAGAACACAGATACAAGCAGATCAAAGTGAAACTATCCATCAGTGTAAGTAGTTCGTTGTCTAACATCTGGTCTCAGCTGCAACTGAGAATGCCCCTACACCAGTGGCCTCTGCTGGCCTCTCACTATGCCACCTCTCAGATGCTCTCCGTGATACTTTCCATCCTGCGACATTAGTTCCACAAAGGCAGTGTGGAAGACTCTTACACATTACCAAGTTCAGCTGTCAGCTTGAGATGCAACCGTGGCTCCTCTGAACCACAGCTCTGTATGTGACCCTGAAAAAATACTTCCCAGAAGATTGCACCTCAGTCCTGCTAGTCTCTTAGTCACAGCTGCTTTTCCGCCACCTCTAACTAGCATTAATTGTCCCAGTATAGCAAAGATTTCACTTAGTGTTGCTAGTCTCTTGCTAATCACAGCCATCTCAGTTGACCAGAAACCTCAAATTTAGTACAAAATATCATACAAAGAACTCTGAGTCTTTCATTTCCTCTAAACTTCACAAGCCTGACCTCTGTCATCTGCAGTGCATACACAGAGCAGGAGGGCCTGCCAGGGACCGAGTAATCCAGCAAGCTGCCAGTCAGCCTCCTGTTAAGACCACTGTCTGCTTTCTAAGTTAACATTGGTCTTTAGGGGCGCAAACCTTGTGAGAAATAAAACTTGTGGTCATTCACGTGGTTATTTTATACCACGAGATAAATTGTGTTGTAGAGGGGTGAGAAATTAGTATAAAGTACTGACTCCTTTCACTGATACAGTTTCTTTACCTCTTTGAGAACAATTTAATTACAAGCATTGTTTGTTTTAATCGTATGGAGATAAAAAGTATAGTAATTAACTATAGTTACTGGGTTTTGAAATCTAGTTGTTCACTTTAGCCAGTGCAATTTCAAATAGTTAAAGCCTTGAAATATATTTGCCTAATGAGTTCATAAGCCTGAAACTAAAATTAGGTGTTTGGAAGAAAGAGCGTGAGGAAATGAGTTTCAATTTTTTCATTAGCCAGAACGTTGCATATTAAGGAAACTGTTTCATTCTGTCATTTTATCCTAGCTAATTCAACTTATTTTTCTCCCAGTTTGGTTTCTGTCATTTATCCAGAGATTAAAATGTCTGCATCTTTGAACCTTTAGAGATAATTATCAGAGAAAATATGAGATTTTCTCCTGCCTTACCAGCTCCTCTCCCCACTGTCTGGTCCCCCGACTTTCGAATCACCTGACTTGGATACATCACTCTTCCAGTCTTGTCTTGACATCTGAAGGTCTCTGTGTGGTGTACTCCAACAAGCTGATTTGCTTAAATCCCTTTGTGCCATTCCCATGAATCTGAGTTAATTATACTGCCATCTTTCAGAGATGTATGTTAGAAGTCACGTGTGCCTAATTCTGAAAATGACTTCGTACATTAAGACTCATTTATCCTCTGATGGTTAGAGAAAAGCCGAGACACAGTTATTGGTCATAAATTTAAAATACAGCAATATCATGGAACTGTCTTCTACTGCAGGCATAGAAGCTGCGGTATCAACTTCTCAGTCGTTAGGAATATTGTAATTTGGCTAATATCTTAATGGTCAGGATGCCACAGGAGATGAAGAGAAGACCTGTATCTAGCATTCAAACCATGATAGGGTAAGCACTTCCAGTTGGCTTTTCTTAGGCAGCATTGATTTGCGTGCGTTACTGGATCTATGTAAAATGGTGTCCTTTTTAACACTAGCCGAATTTAAATTTAAGTAATTTTTTTCTGCTGCAGATTAGTGTAATACAGAGAGATTTTCTGTAAGCGAGGGGCGGCAGTGGACGCCTGTTAATAGCCTAAAAGTAACTAACGAGGATGTGCAGTCAGACAATTGATTGAATGAATAGCTGCAGTCCTGTGTGTTTCTTACTTGCTAGCTCTCTGCAAGCTGGAGAGAGGGAGGGGGAAGAGCAAGGCAGGGAGGGAGCCCGAGAAAAATGCTTTCTCTTAAGTGGAAGTAGCACGGATCCCAGGGGCCAGGAGGCCAGAAATGGAAGTTTAAACTGCATCTATCTTTTAAAGGCAGAACAGCAGGAATCAAAATGTCAGTCTCCGGAGTCATGCTTTACTCTTTATTTTTTAAGATCTGGAAGATAACACAGAATACTTTTTTTAGGATGTGTTTTTTTTTTTTTCTTGTCCATGTTGAGATTATCTAATGTTATCTGAGAAGCTGGATTCCTATCTGTCTGTCAGTTGAAGTGGAGATGGGAAGCAGTTGTGATAAAGGTATAACATGTATAAATATCTGTGTGTGCATGTATATATGTGTGTATTTATGTATCACTGTGAAAAAATGTTAAAATGTAGCGTGAGTGTCTATAGCTGTTAAATTAGAGCTTACATCATTTGCAGATTCTTAATCTTGTTAGGTTCTTTTTATAGATTTATGATTTCTGAGTAAAATGTGAGTAAGGTCATATAGCCAGAACAAGGAGAAGCTGGTCTATTTTTATATCTGCATAGGCATGTATGTTCTTTTACCCTGCAGCACCTTTCAGTCTTCTCAGAGCTTCTGCTACAGTCTGGTGAATCATCTGCATAGACCCGAACTTTGACCTTTGTTCAGACAGTGTCAAAACATGCACAACACTAGTGTTTCTGGTTTACAAGAATATTAGAAATTTCTGATTCACTTAACTTCTAAATAGCTGATAGAGAAGTAGAGCCACAAGATCTAACTACTAAGTGAACCTGAAAACCTTAAACAATATAGCTTAGAAGAATTACTTCTTATATATGTACACATGAAAACACAAGTTGTCTCTCAGAATAGATTCTTAACTCTGACCAAGTTTCTTTGTCTTTATAGGTCAAAAATCATAAAAATACCTAAAGCACATTGAGATAAAAATGTACTGGACCTTTAAAAAAAAAAAAAAAAAAACAGCCTTTTGTGTATGTGTGAAAAACCAGTAATTTTATACTTTAGAGAAAGTCTGAGATTTTGGGTCCTTGATGTCTCCATTTCTTCCACTTTTCCAGAGGTGCCAGCAGAGAGGTCCCCCCGCAGACGGAGCATCTCAGGGACCAGCACGTCGGAGAAACCCAACATGGACACTGCGAATACCTCTCCTTTTAAAGTACCAGTAAGTGTTGCTTTCCCCTAAAAAGAAATATTTATTTTTCTTTTGAGAGTTAAAGTAATCCAAATATTTTGTTCCTTAAGAATTTCATTACAAAACTGAAGGTAAAGGTCAGAAGTATAAATTTATTTTGATTAACTGTATTATATGTCCAGTATGAGGTCTATTAGATTTTAAGAAATATTTTTGCATGGGAACTATTTCAAAAAAATAACTAAGTACCTTAAATATAAATTTTTCTGAACTATAGAGTACTTGCAGATATCATTTAATTATTAGGTAAAAATATATTAATATCAAGTACAAAAGTTTGCCAAGAGCATACTGAAATGGGAAAACCATGGAGGAACAGGATAGCTAACCACTAGATGCAACTTTTCTATCTCACTGTAAAACTCATTTTTTTATACTTTATTATTTTATACCTTATTATTATTTGTGTGTGAGATTGTGTGTGTCTGTGCATGTGTCTATATTCATGCATGTATGTATTTGCTATGATATACATGTGGAGGTCAGAGGTAAAACTTTTTGGAGGCTGTTCCCTTCTACTTCTTGTATGAATTCCAAGAGTTGAACTCAGGTCATTGGGCTTTGTGGCCTTAACCTCCTGAACCATCTTGCTAGCCTCAAATAACTCTGATTTTAAGTCATCTTTTCTTTTTGTGTATTGGGTAAGAAATGAACCTATTTTGTAAACATATTAAAATTTGTAGTGTTATAAAGGGCACATTTGAAAAGAATTGCTTTAAGATATTGGTCGTTATTTTAAGTACAATGAAAATCAGTATAATTAGAAATAAACTTTTTTATTTGGGGTGAGGGGGCTTTTTTCCCCCTTAATGAGGCCAACTGATATGTTCTTATTCTAATACTTTTTTAAGTAGAACCTTTTTTTCAGATGTATGAAGAATGTTAGTTAACACAAGTAGACATTTCATTTCTATGAACTCTGAAGAACAATATAATTACCTTTTCTACGTTAAAAGTGGACAGAGTTTGGATGTCCATTTCTGTAAGAACCTTTCAAAATTTTACAGATTTGTATAGACTGAGTGCTAGATTAATATTGTAATCAGAATTTGGCAGCTGCCGTTTAAAAGCATCAGATTTCATATCTTACTAAATTTCTTAGTTCTATAGGCACATGTGTTTTGATTTTTAGGAATGAAAAATCATTCTTTCCCTTTCTTTTCTTTTCTTTTTTAAACAAAGAAATAACCAGTGTGGCTTAACATGTATTAGTAGTTGTGCTGTTTGGTTGTATCATCTTGGCATATCTAGGAAAGGGATCTTAATTGAGAAAATGGCTTCATAAGACTGGATGTTAGGCAAAGTGGTGGAATATAGTCTTGATTAGTAGTTGATTTGGGGGGCCCCAACCCATTATTGGTGGTGTTATGCCCCAGCTGGTGATCCCGGGGTATACAAGAAAGCAGACCCAACAAGCCAGTCAGCAGCACCCTCCATGGCCCCGCCCGTCGGCTCCCGCCCTCAGGTTCCGTCCTCATCTCCCTCTGTGGCTGGAGTGTGGTGGGGATTATAAGCTGAAATCTTTCCTCCCCAGGTTGCTTTTAGATGTGGCGTTTTCTCAGCAGTAGAACCCCCACCAAGACAGTGAACTCTGAAGGATATGATCACACGTCAGGGTGTATTATATAGCAGTTCACAGTGACGGCAGTCATCCTAAATTAAGGAAAAGTATGAGATTTTTTCCCATTAATTAATGTATTTATTCACTTAAAAGATGAGGATTTTTTTGCTAATTTTTTCCAAGGAATAACTGGGTATATTATATATCAGTTAACAACATTTAAAACTACTCATGTACAGAATTCTGTAATAAACTCGACTGACTGGATTGAGTTCCAATTCAAGGTTTTCACATTTGTCTAGCTAGAACCAAATGGTGATTTCTTACATATTTCTCTTTTGTTTGTTTGTTTGTTTGTTTGTTTGTTTTTCCGAGACAGGGTTTCTCTGTGTAGCCCTGGCTGTCCTGGAACTCACTCTGTAGACCAGGCTGGCCTCGAACTCAGAAATCCGCCTGCCTCTGCCTCCCGAGTGCTGGGATTAAAGGCGTGCGCCACCACCGCCCGGCTTCTTACATATTTCTTAAAGTACACAAATGAGAATATCCCTCTGCATTATGGTAACAATGAAGAATGTCCTAAATTATGAGTGAAGTTTTTTATTCAGGCTTTGTAAATTTTAATTAAGAACTGCAGTTTTCATTTATCTAAATAATAAGTTGATAACTAATGTAAGAGTTATCTTAATAAAACTAACCATTCTTAAGGAGAAGTTTCGAAGCAACAAAAGGGAAGTACTTGAGACAAGCACTACTTCTAGACCATGTATTCATTTAATAATCATAGAGTAATGAGGGAAAGAAAAAGTTCCTGACAAGCAAGATCAGTCTCAAAGTCATGTGCTTCTAGAATGGACCACTCAAAAGCCCTAATTTCTAGAATTAACCATCAGAACAGAACTCGAATTTTCATCAACTCCCTCTAAAAGAAAAAGACAAATATCTAACATGTTTTGGTAGCCCTGAAGCATGCCATCATATCTCAGAGTACTATATTATCCAGAAGTTTATACTGATAACAGTGATCCTGACTCATTAAGACAAAAAATGAAATTATATTTGTTTTATTTTTTAAAGTGTAATTGGGTTTATCATTTGAGAATGCTTTAAATCTTGAAGATAGAGGATCTTTATAAAACTTATTGCCTAGAAAGGTCTGTTTCATGCTAGATAAATAACATTTTTATTTATTGTTTGACAATTTTATGCATGAATATATTTTGATCATTTTCATTTCTCATTTTCCTCTTTTAGTTTATTTGTGCCTTTGTTCCTCATTTAACAATGACAATTCATTCTGACCATGTTTGTAACCACCCCAATTGCTCTGTGCAGTACATTGCACATAGCAAACATCCAATCAAATAGTTGTTAACTGGATAAATGCACAGGATTTATAGAAGGATCCAAACAGAATGAGCGTATCTCAGATTGTCTCTCAGTATACCTCCTAGCTCTAGGCAACTGAAATAATAAACATTTGCTGTTTAGTGAACATTTCATAAGAGATTATTTGAAATGAGTGGGCCTCTGCAAAATGGGGGTTCTTCCTTCAATAAAGACAATTAATTAAGAGGATTTGTGTCTAGAGTTTATTCAGTGTCTATTTACATTTGGAAATTGAAACTAGTTAGAATTTTTATTTAATAATTTATTTCTTGAGATATTTCTTTGAGACTTAGATACTATGCATATGTTCAAGCTCACGATGTTTTGTGTACTTGTGAGTTTTTTCTAGATTCTTCAAATAATTATCATTTGAATAGCTTTTGCTTCTTAAAAAGAACATTTTGTTTGTTTGTTTTTTCCTTTTACGTTTTGCTAGGGTGTTTGCCTTGGGATATATTTGTTCTTTCCTCTGTATAAAACTTTTGTGTATTTTATGCGTTGCTCGTAACATTTAAGTGATGTTATGGGGAACTGAGAACAACTGAGTAAAAATAAGTTATCTCTACTTACATTCAATCCTGAAAGGAAAACTATTATGTCCTCTTGTTGTATATAGTTGTTTCATACATAGTTTCTGAGCTTTTGGAACAGGCTTCTTTATACTATTATAACCTGACTATCGATATTTAGGAGTTTTGTATGACTTCTACCATCCATTTGACATTGACTAAGAAAGAGCTGCTTGTTTCCCGCGCCAGGCGTTCAGCTTGGCGTTCTTATTTCCATAGCACAAGGATCTGAGTTGGCCTTGTCTATGGCACGGTGCAGTCGCAGCTGCTCCATTTGTATTGGCTTCGAGCTTAGCTCTGAAAGAATTCAGACACTAAAAAGTATTCCAAGATGCCCAGAAAGCCTAGTTGAAAAAGACAGCAGCCAGATATTCCTCTATAACCTTCCTTATTCTTTTGATACTATGCTACTTGACCACTCCCAGTCAAACAAGTGCATAAATATAAGAGATTATCAAATGTTTAATCCTTTGTATGTTTGTTGTTGTTGTTGTTGTTTGGGTTTTTTGTTATTTGTTTGTTTTACCTCTGGAAAATAAAGTGAAGCCTGTATTAAACTCATGAATAACAAGATATTGGGGCTGGAGAGATGCCCTAGCTAGAATACCAGCTAGTCTTCCAGAGGACTCAGACTCAGTTCCCAGCACCCACAATGGGGCTCACAGCCAACCACTGTAACTTTAGTTCCAGGGAATTTGACACCCTCTTCTGGCCTGTGCACGTGTGTATTGCACAAACATCTATGTAGGCAAAACACTCATACACATAAAATAAAAATTTTTAAATGTTACTTAAACATTTTTTAAAAGTTGGTAACCCATTTCTTAAGTATCTTGCTGTCAAGACTAGCTGGTATTGGTTTCTCTTGTATCTGATGTTTTCTTCCTTCCTTCCTTCCTTCCTTCCTTCCTTCCTTCCTTCCTTCCTTCCTTCCTTCCTTCCGGTACTTTATTTACATTTCAAATGTTTTCCCCTTTCCAGGTCTCCCCTTTGAAAACCCCCTATCCCCTCCCCCCCTCCCCCTGTATCTGATATTTATGCTCCATATAAATACTTTTCAAAATTAAACAGACAAAACTAGAAGGTGTTCATTGTCCAAACCGGTGGTTTTTAATTCTACCTAGCCATAAAACTTTATTTTCATAAAATACACTGATGCTTAAAGCCTGGACACAGAGGCCAGTATAAGAGTCTATCTTAGAAGTGAACTAATGACATTGAAGTTATTGCATCCATGCTGAAAAACTATTTTAATTTTTATATCTTCCTTGCTCTTATATTCCAGGAAGACATTTACAGCCATTTCTCCTAGTACTTAGAGACTCTGTATCTGTCTCATCTCCTCCTTTTCACTGTCCCTCCTTCAGAGTTGAAGTCTGTGATAGAACCACTCTGTAGTGATTCCTCTTTTAATAAAGAATATATTTGTGTTTCTGTGTGCATGAATATAAATATAGGCATAAATATTATATTTATATATAATAAATATATAAATATGATAAATATATAATAAGTAATAATATTACCAGAGGTAATAATAACATACTAAACAGAGATGTCAGAAAGGAAATGTGTGGTACAAAGTTAGAAATCCAACTATATCTTTAAGTCAGTTTAAAATAAAGATACAATTTAATAATAGATAGCCTAGAAAGTTTGAAATTTAACATCTTGGAGGGCAGGAAAAAATAATAAGGTTAGTTACAACTCTTTGAAGAATAGAATCTAAGGATAGAGATTTATAAATACCTGGAGAAGGGAACAGGTTTGGCAGAAATTGTTGTTAAGAGTCTAACATGAAAGAATGCAAGAATGATGTGATAGAAACACTCCTCAGCTATGGTAATCCTTAGAAATCGACTTACAGTGGCCTGAGTACTACAGAGTCCAGTTCATCCCACCCTGGAGAAAAGGCCTGTTAAAGGTAAAAGTTGAGTTTCCAGTTGACCTAACAATTCTACTTCTAGGGATGTAAAGAAAGTGGAAAACATACCTTTACAAAAGCACATAAATGTTTATGTCATCATTATTTATAGTTGCTACAAAGTAACCACAAACAACATAATATCTGCTGAGGAACAGATATAAAAAGTGTGGCCAGTTCATATAAATAACACATTATTACCCTTAAGAAATTAAGTAAAGATGTAAGCTACAGTATTGGTGGCACCTACCCCCCAAAAAGACTAGAGAAGTCAAAATCAGAAATCCATGTGTTTTATGGCTGTGTATATGAAATGTCCAGAATCATA
The DNA here is from genome assembly GCA_028551405.1 of Uromys caudimaculatus. Classification (NCBI taxonomy): domain Eukaryota; kingdom Metazoa; phylum Chordata; class Mammalia; order Rodentia; family Muridae; genus Uromys; species Uromys caudimaculatus. The sequence goes on from CM052711.1 coordinate 34,362,357, forward strand.
GAAGCGAAAGAATTATAGAATTAGACTGTGGTGATGGCTGTATAATATTCTCTCTCCTCAGACCCATGGCTCCAGCGCATATGTAGCAGAGGATGGTCTTGTCGGTCATCAATGGGAGGAGAGGCCCTTGGTCCTATGAAGGCTCAATGCCCCAGTGTAGGGGAATGTGAGGGCGAGGAGGCAGGAGTGAGTGGGTGGGTGGGAGAACACCCTCATAGAAGCAGGGGGAAGGAGGTGGGATAGGAGGTTTCTGGGGGAGAGGGGGGACTGGGAAAGGGGATAACATTTGAAATGTAAATAAAGAAAATATCCAATTTAAAAAGAAAAAGAAAAAATATATTCTCTCTCCCTCCCTCTTTATTTTATTTAATTTTATTTTGAGACATAGGATTATTACAGGCAGGAGTTACTACTATACCCAGCTCAACTTTTTTGAATACACAAAAACCATTGACTTGTATACCTTTAATTTTATAGAATCAGCACAGTTTAGGCGCCTCTTTTCTAGAAGCCCCAGAGTCCTCCTTCAACTTGTAAAGGCACCATCAGACTGTCCTTTTTCCTGTGCTTCTGATAGCTCACTTAAATCTGTGGGTGGTATGCATTATCATCGAAGCTATGCAAATTGTAAGTGCTTTGTTCCAGCATTACCTGGTAGTTTTGAGTTAGTCAGCATTGTGTACTTTTTGTTTTTTCAAGATTCTTCCATTGGTCTGCTAAGTAAAACAATTAAGAAGGGCGGGATATAGGAAATAGAAAAAAATGTTCTTTCTGTGGAAGTGCTTTGAACATGAGGAAGGAAAGAATGACTTGAGAAGATTTTTTTTCCTATGTTTGTCCTTCATTCACAGTATAGTTGGCTATGTAAGAATGTAGTGCCTTTTAGCTCTTTAAAAATCAAACAAGAAAAAGACAATAGTAACCAACAGAACTGAAGATCAAGACCTGATTGATGATCTGTCCTACTTACCTACATTTTATGTATGCAGTCAGTGAGATCACTTTTACTCAGAAGCACCTTTCTGTGAAGATCAGGTGGTTTCAGTTGGGGAAAAAAAAAAAGCCCTGAACTCTTCTCAACATATGACTTGTGTCATCCTGCCTGTCAGGCTATCAATTCATGGATTACAGATTATTGGGAGTTAATGATTTGTTTCTAGAATAAGCAAAAGAGTGCTAACTCTATTTTGGCCAACAACGTGGCTCAGTAGGTGAAGGCACTTGTCACCAACTCTAGAGACCTCACTTTGATTCCTGGAACCCACATAGTAGAAGAAAGAACCAACTCTCAAAAGCTGTTCTCTGATTTCCACATGTGTACTGTGGTGTACACACCAACACTCAAATAAATGAATGTAAAAATCTTTAGTAAAGAAAGAATTGTATGCTGGGTATGATGACAAGCCTTTAATCCCAGCACTCCAGAGTCAGAGGCAAATGGATCTCAGTGAGATCTAGGACAACTACAGGGTATATAGAGACACCCTGTGCAAAGGAGAGTGGTGTGGGAAGAGGTGTAAGACTCTACCAAGCCTTAATTACCAGGGACACCACCCCCACCACCAACTGAACAACTTGGAGCCAGGGATCGATGCAGAAGCAAGAGGAATTTATTGTTCCAGCATGCTGGGGTTGTTCCAGACCTAAAGAGGAGGCAGCGACCCTAGGCAGCCTCAGCGAGTCTTTATATAGTTTCCAGGGGTGGAATACAGCATCAGCAACTAGGCTCAATATGATTGGCAGAACAGTGTGCCCTTTAAACTGATTGGTCTTTAGGGAAGAAGGTAGTAGGGGCTTAATCAGCACCTCCCTTCGGGTCTACGTGCTCTTTGACCTCTCTCTTCCTGGAGGGGAGGGGTGCCTACGTGCTCAGGGGTCTGGTGGAATTTTCTAACAGCTCTGAGCTGACCTCTTCAGAGGAGAGAGAGGGAGAAGGAAAGGAAGATAGGAAAGACTGAAGAAAGGAAAGAAAGAAATGTATATTTACTATATGATCTTAACCTGTTTGACCAAGAACAAGTTGATTGCCCTCATCTCAAATCTTTTATTTTTTTTTTTGTTTATTGAGACAGGGACTCACATTGTAACCCAGACTAGTCTAGAACTACTGTGTAGCCTCAGCAAGCCTCAAACTTGTCGTAGTTCTCCTGCCTCAGCCATCTTTTCATTGCCTAAACAAGTTGTTCTTAAGTTTGTGTGTGTGTGTGTTTGTGTGTGTGTGTGTGTGTGTGTGTGTGTGTGTGTACATGTATATCCTGAATGAATGTATGAAACTTTGTTCAAACACAATCATATTGAGAGAAGTGAAACCTGGAGGGAGCACTATCCACCTTGCTGCTGAATAAAACAATCTCACACCTCACAAAAGAGTAATCTCCAAGTGAACTACAGACCTAAATATAGAAACAGGCTATGTATCTGCTAAAAGAAAACAGTTGCATTTTTTTTTAACCTTAGCACAGGACAAGTTTTTCAGTTAAAAGAACCAATAAATCCAACTTTACAAAAAATGTTACTAGGAGCAGCAAGATACCTTCTGGGTAAGAGTGCTTGCCACAAATGGCCAAGAAAGGCAACAGCTTCATCAGTGAAGCTGTGGGGAACAGACACTTATATGTTTCTTATAATAATATAATATATCCGAATTTTAAGATATGTGGAGGCTTGAAAATAAAAATGAGGCAGAGAATCAATTTGCTAATATTTTAGTACCTTAACTC